>CM076850.1:151398917-152598917 GCA_039519185.1 Astragalus membranaceus | reverse complement strand
CTTTATTTCCAAAGCGGATTAGTAGCGGTGACCACTCTGAGATTACTCGTTTGATCATCATGAACACCCGCCTAAACGTCAAGAAATTTTCAGTTAACAAAAAACGCTTCCACACAAACGTAATTTCAACTCCTTTTTAGAAAACGTTTTCCAATATACATTTTCAAATAAACAAGCGCCCGATCACAAACCGGTTATTTATAGCAGTCACTCTGAGCCCCGCTCGTTTGAACGCGGTAAATACCTTCTTTTTCGGATAAGCCATTAAGTGGTGACCACTCTGGATTTATCTGTTTGGTCACCATGAGCGGCCTCCGGTTTCCGCAAACTTTTCAATAAAAAAAAACACCAACACACAAATTTTTTCTACCCGAGAACTACGTAGCTTTGATTTCTCCATCGCACCCGGAGATACGTAGGAGCAGGGGTCCACTCCTGTCGAGCGCAAAAAAAACTAAATTTTTTATTAAGTCTTCCTTTCCGTTTTTTTTTGTAATTAATAAAAAGGGTAAATTAAAATGTTTTCTTTAAAACTAACTTTTTCTACACATTAAATTAAAAGGTAACCTTTTTTCGAAAAGGATGTTGTGGGGTGCTAGCACATTCCCCACGCTTAATCGACCCCCGAACCCAAAAACAAAGGTTTTTTCAATGTTTTCCTAAAAATAAATATTGATGGCGGCTTCATTTTCAAAAACAACGAGGGGTCCCTCCTTCCGGATCTTTCGGTCGCTACACACCATATGTTCCACCTCCACCATACAAGCCCACCATTCCCTTCCCATAAAGGTTAGCAAAAACAAAACTCGATGAGCAGTTTAGAAAATTTGTTGATATTTTGAATAAGCTCTACATAAACGTTCCTTTCACAGATGCAGTGTCTCAAATGCCATCTTATGCAAAAATTTTGAAAGAAATTCTGTCTAAGAAAAGAAAGATAGATGACAATGAGACAGTGGCTCTTACTGAAGAATGTAGTGCTATTATTCAAAATAAACTGCCACCAAAGCTAAAAGACCCGGGAAGTTTTTCTATACCATGTGTGATAGGGAGTGAAACTATAAACAAAGCCATGTGTGATTTAGGAGCCAGTGTGAGTTTAATTCCATTATCCCTTTTTAAGAGGCTGGACTTAGGGGAGTTAAAACCCACCGAAATGACTATACAGTTGGCTGAACGCTCCATTAAATATCCAACAGGTATTTTAGAGGATGTTCCTATTAAGGTAGGACAAGTTTTATACCGGCCGATTTTGTTGTGATGGAGATAGAGGAGGATTCCCAAGTTCAAATTTTGTTGGGAAGACCTTTCCTTGCCACTGCAGGGGCTATCATAGATGTCAAACATGGTAAGTTAGCATTCAATGTGGGTGAAGAAAAGATAGAGTTTGAGTTTGCTAATCTTATGAAGAGTCCTTCAATTAAGGATTCTTGTTGCAGAGTTGATATTATTGACCATTGCATGGAAGACTGCTCTTTAGCATCATCTTCACACGATGGTTTAGAAACATGTCTAATAGGCAGCATAAATAAAGAAATGGCCGAAGAAGCTCAAGTCTATGCCAAATTGCTGGATGAAAATCCTCCTATAAAAGACTTGGGTATTGAAGACTTGGTTGAGGAGAAATCTGATCCTCTTCCAAAAGGAGCTCCAAAGGTGGAACTAAAGCCTCTACTGTCATCTCTAAGGTATGAATTTCTGGGCCTAAACTCTACTTTTTCTGTTATTGTCAATGCAAACTTAAATGTGATGGAAACAAATAAATTACTTAATATTCTCAAGAAACACCCTAAAGCTGTAGGTTATACTATTGAGGATATTAAGGGAATAAATCCCTCATTATGTATGCATAGGATATTACTTGAAGATGATTATAAACCCTCCATTGAGCATCAAAGGAGATTAAATCCTAACATGAAGGAAGTTGTGAAAAAAGAAGTACTTAAAATCCTTGATGTTGGGGTTATATATCCAATTTCAAACAGTAAATGGGTTAGTCCTGTTCAAGTAGTACTTAAAAAGGGAGGCCTTACCGTTATAAAAAATGAGAAAAATGAATCCATTGCTACTAGGACTGTCACGGGATGGAGAATGTGTATCGATTATAGGAAGCTTAATAAAGCGACCCGTAAAGATCACTTTCCCCTCCCTTTTATTGATCAAATGCTAGAAAGGTTAGCAAAGCATTCACACTTTTGCTATTTGGATGGGTCTTCTGGATTCTTTCAAATACCCATTCATCCTAGCGACCAAGAAAAGACAACTTTTACCTGTCCTTATGGCACTTATGCTTATAGAAGGATGCCTTTTGGTCTGTGTAATGCTCCTGCTACTTTTCAACGCTGTATGATGTCCATCTTTTCAGATTTTGTTGAAAATATATTGGAAGTTTTTATGGACGATTTCTCGGTACATGGATCAAGTTTTGATAACTGTTTGGCTAACCTTGAAAAAGTTCTTGAAATATATGAAAAGGTAAATCTTGTTTTGAACTGGGAAAAATGCCACTTTATGGTGAGGGAAGGTATTGTACTTGGGCACTTGGTTTCTGAACGAGGTATTGAGGTTGACAAGGCTAAAATTGAAATCATTGAAAAGATGTCACCTCCTACCTCGGTCAAAGAGGTAAGAAGTTTCTTGGGTCATGCGGGTTTCTACCGCCGGTTTATAAAAGATTTTTCAAAGATTACCAAACCACTGACAAGCCTGCTCCTTAAGGATGCAACTTTTGTTTTTGATGATTTTTGTCATAAAGCATTTTGCAGGTTAAAAGAAGCTTTGACCACTGCCCCGATCATGCAACCATCGGATTGGAATCTCCCATTCGAGATAATGTGTGATGCAAGTGACTATGCGGTTGGGGCAGTTCTGGGTCAAAAGAAGGATAAGAAGATGCATGCTATCTACTATGCTAGTAGAACCTTGGATGATGCCCAAGTGAATTATGCCACAACAGAAAAAGAGTTGTTGGCGGTAGTCTTTGCCATTGATAAATTCAGGTCATACTTGGTGGGGTCCAAAATCATCATCTACACGGATTACTCGGCAATAAAATATTTGTTGAACAAAAAAGATGCTAAGCCGAGGTTGATCCGATGGATTTTGCTCCTCTAGGAATTTGACTTGGAGATAAGAGATAAAAAAGGTACAGAAAATGTTGTGGCTGATCACTTGTCAAGGTTGCAAGAGAACAATGAGAATGAGCTGCCGCTTGATGATTCCTTTCCGGATGATCAGCTATTCTCTTTGGTGCAAACTGAAGCACCTTGGTATGCCGACTATGTGAACTATCTTGCAGCAGGTGTGCTGCCTCCGAACTTGAACTACCAACAGAGGAAGAAATTCCTCTCTGATGTTAAACATTACTATTGGGATGAACCTCTCCTTTTCAAAAGGGGAGCAGGTGGTGTATTCAGAAGATGCATCCCAGAAGATGAGGTAAGTAACATTCTTATTCACTGTCATTCTTCTTCTTATGGTGGCCATGCCAGTTCTAAAAAGACCGCTTTCAAAATTCTTTAATCTGGTTTTTTCTGGCCATCACTCTTTAAAGATGTGCATCATTTTGTTTCTAAATGTGATCAATGTCAACGCACTGGGAATATTTCCAAAAGAAACGAAATGCCTCTAAACAATATTCTAGAAGTTGAAATTTTCGACGTCTGGGGAATTGACTTCATGGGGCCATTTCTGTCTTCTTTTGGAAATCAATACATTCTGGTCGCAGTTGACTATGTTTCAAAGTGGATTGAAGCCATTGCTTCTCCAACAAATGATGCACAAATTGTGATCAAGCTTTTCAAGAAAATTATTTTTCCAAGGTTTGGAGTGCCAAGAGTAGTAATTAGTGATGGAGGATCCCATTTTATCTCCAAACAATTTGGAAAGCTTTTACAAAAGTTTGGGGTAAGGCACAAAATTGCAACACCTTACCACCCCCAAACTAGTGGTCAAGTTGAAATATGGAGTGAAAAGACCGGATCATTCAAGGTAAATGGCCAGAGGTTAAAAATTTATAATGTGGGTGAAGATATCGAGAAAGGAACCACCTTGGTTCTTCATAACCCAACCTGAGCAAAGGTACTCTTTTTAACCGTCAAGCTAGTGACGTTAAAGAAGCGCTGCGTGGGAGGCAACCCACGGGTTAATGTTTTGTTTTTGTTTTCCAGGAAATCCATGTAAAAGGTGTCTGATCCGGGTGTTTGATACAGGAAAAATGAGTTTTTAATGCTGAAATAGAAGCACGATCTGTGCGCATCATGGCACGATCCGTGCGTATCCATGACAATTTTTTGTGTTCCTTGTGTGAAAGAGAAGCACGATCCGTGCGCATCATGGCACGATCCGTGCGCACTGGAAAGAATTCGCAGTGACCAATCAGCGTAGATCAGGCACGATCCGTGCGCAGGTGCAGCACGATCCGTGCGTGAATTAAAAGGAAGCATTTTCTCCTGCGAATGTTACGCACGACCTGTGCGTGGATCAAGCACGATCCGTGCGAGGCCTGATGCCTGAATCCGTACCTCAAAAAGCCAAGTAAGTCACGATTTCTAACCCATCATCTTCTTCTCCATCCCTTCTCCTACTCAAAACCCACCATAGCCATAACCTCAAAACCTCCAAAGACACCCAAACACCACCCAAACCTCCATAAAAATTACACAAATCAATTACCCAAATTTCCTCTACAAAACCCAACCATCAAAATCATCATTCATCCCCTCTCCACCAAAACCCCAAAATCGCACACCACCATACCCATTGACCAAAACCTCCATAAACCACCTTCAATCTTCATCTAAACACGATATTACCACCCAATCTTCAAAACCCACCACCAAAACCACCCTATTTCACCACAAAAACACAACAATTCCCAAAATTTACCAAAACCCTAAAACCCCAATTTGAGCAAGAACGAATCATGGCTCCAAAAAAGGTAAAAAGTGTTGATGTTGTCGATACTTCTACTGGTAGAGGCAAAAAGAGGGCTGGTTCGAGTATATGTAATGAGCACGGAGTTATTTTCAAAAATAAAACTCAAAGAGAGCGGTTTGAATCACACTATGGAAGGAAGGTAGTCGTGTATCCCCACTTTACTCTTACTCTTGACACCCTAGGGATAGAGGACAATGTGATTATGTTATTGAATAATCTTGGTTGGATGAACTTTTTGAGGCCACAAAGGGCCACTTATGAAGGACTTACTCGTGAATTCTTAAGTTCATTATGCCTTATAGAAGATAGACTGTCCTTTAGGCTTTTTAATGAAGATTTTGAAATGTCCTTGGATGGATTTGGGGAGAAATTGGGGTTTGCTAATGTGGTATTAATACATGATTCAAAAGACCCAGTTGTCAGGCCAGAAGGGTATAACCCTCTTGTTTTTGGACTCAAATTACTGGAAGGGGTCAGTATGAGGCAAGGGCCGCAAAGGCAAGCTCGATCCATAACCCGGCTTCCGATATATTTGTAGGGTAATGGCTTGCACTGTGTTTGGCAGGGGTGAAATGGGTGGGATTAGGACTGGTGAAATTTTTCTATTATGGGCAATGATACATCAGGTGCCAGCAAACACCCTTCACTATATCATTAGAAATCTGATTCATGTTGCAGAACTTACTAAGGGTGATATTGTGATAGGGGGGATGGTGACTTATATTGTTCAAAAGTTGGGGCTGACAGACAGGTTGATTTCTCTAGAAGTATTGGATGGCAATATGAGCATTGATCTGGATATATGCGAGAGCATGTTCTTGGTTAGAGCAAGAAATAGAGCAAGAACAGGGTTTCATTTGTTAGTTGACAAGCAAAAATCCATCCTATTACCAAACCCGGTTAGGACGGACACAAGAAATCCTGAGAACTGGTTGTACCTAGATGCTGCGGGAGAGATACCCCAAGAAATACCGGCCCAAGAGAGAGAGAGGAGGATATGGCTGAGCAGGAAGTGCAAAATGATCACAATTTTAATATTGAAGCATGGTGTGCAAGGATTGAAAGTGAGCAGCTGAGGCATGGAGCAAAGCTCCAATTGATAAGAGAAGACCAATTGCATCACATTCAACAGGTGGAGCACATGACAGACATGCTCCATGACATGATGCAGCATTTCAATATTCATCAGGCTCCTCCGCCTGGACAGCAGTAAATATGTGAGCTACTCTTACCCCTTTTCATGTTGTTTTTATTGCAAATCATTGAGGACAATTTTTAGTCCAAGCATGGGGGGGTATCTTGCCCTTTTTACTGTTTTTCCTGATTCTATTAAGTCTAGTTTGTTTTGAATAAATATCATCTCCCCTTGCTACAAGTCTTTGTGAAAATCCTAAAAGCATGTTTTGTTTTAAAATGCCTCTTTTGGATTAATTTTTGAGTTTCATAGCATTCATCTAGGTGAACTGGCTGGTAAAAATAATATAAATGTTTGTTACTGCTTACTACTTCTTGGGTTTTCACACACACACACACACACACACACTTGAGATTGGTTTTTGGTTATTAGCACTATTAGGAGGATTGAAAAGAAACTAGTAATCTAGTTCTCTTGGTGACATTCACCGGATGCGAGGTTACTGGAGAAAAATGTTTGAGTTGGGGTATCAAGAGCAAAAAGAGAAAAAGAAAGAAAAGAAAAACATATTAGTACATCAAGCAAAATAGGCTGACCACTTTAGTTCAAAATTAAAAAATTTAAAAATCAAAAGTGGTTGGCCTACATGTGAAATCAAATAAAAAGAATAATATGATTGAATGCCCAGCGTATAAAGACCCTCATTTGAGACCCGGTCTGGTGAATGGAAGACCCAAGCTTAAGAATCATAGGGAACTGGTTCTATGCTGCATTGATATATTTTCTAATGTGTTGATACCTAAAAAAAACTTGCCTCTAAATTCACAAAAAACCCAAGTAGTAAGTCTCAAACCAAAGAAAAAATGCTTAAATTTACCTCCGGTTCACTTAAGGTTTTTGTATGAATTTAGAATTTGTTTTCCAAAATTGGTTTAATGGGTCTCATAGTTTTGCTTGAGGACAAGCAAAGGTTTAAGCATGAGGGAGTTTGATAAGTCCTAATTTAGTGTGTTTTTAGAATTTTAAATTAAATAAAAATTGTGGGATTGTAGTTCTACTTTGGAGCTATTTTACTACAAAGTGTTACTTTTTATTTTCAGGGCTAATATAGAGCAAATGAGGAATATTGGATCAAAAGACAATAGGAAGAGGAGAATAATTAAGCATAATAAAAGCTAAGTGGACACACGGTCCGTGCGCCCTGTTCGCAGATTTGAGGGAACCAAGTGCAGAAAATTGTTAAAGAACGCACGATCCGTGCGCCCTCCAAGCACGATCCGTGCGTGATACTCGCACCTGGGAATTCCAAAAGCTTCAAGTTATGCATGATCCGTGCGCCCTGTTGCCGTTCAGAATGTCAAAAGCCTAACATGCAGCACAGTCCGTGCGCCTCCTGAGCACGATCCGTGCGCCTTATGCAGAATTTAAAAGATGTTACAAAACCTCTCCCATTCTCTTCATCATGGCTTGCAATTTAAATTTAAGGACTTGTCTACTGATTCTAGGCTATAAAAAGCACATCAATTCAGCTGTAATAGCATCTTGGCTTACTTGAAAGTTACACTCAAAGTTTATCTAAGTTCTTGCTTCCATTTTATCTTTTGTTCTTATTGCACTTTACATTCTTGCAACTTTACTTTCTGTTCTTTATTTTCCAGCACCTTTATATTCCGCACTTTACTTTTTGTCATTTACATTTTGTCATTTACAATTCCGCAGTTTACATTTCCGTCATTTATCTTTGTTGTCATTTATCTTTTATGTCATTCTCTTCTACTCCCCTGTCTACTGTGATCATGTGTGAGTAGACTTCTTTAGTTTTGGGCTTGTGGGAAACAATCCAATGATGAGTCCCTAAACAATTCCAAGACTAAACTCTATCTGATTAAAATTTGATTTTTAATCTAATTCCATCGTACTAATTGTATAAAACAAATATGAAACGAAGTACCGAGAGGTGAAATTTGATATTGGAACAAATGGAATTAGACAAGGCACATCAAAGCATGAGAATAGCCTTGATAGCCTTGGGACAATAAGGTTGCGCTTAATGGGTCTCTGCAATGATCAACCATGAGAATAGGTTTGGTCATTGTTTCAAGACACGTTCTTGTATTCCGAAAGGAAACCTGAATTACACCAAAGAAAATACCTTTTCCTTAAAAACGAATTTCAATATAAGATAGAGGATAGTTAATGGGTTGTTTTAAATTCCGTCATTGAGATTAGACCATAATCCCAAGGCTCTTTTCTTTATCTTAAATTTTAATCAACAAATCATATGTTCTTATAAAACTATTCGTTTTCAGCTGATCAACATCAAAACTAGGTTAGTAATCACATTTTACTCCCTGTGGACCGATACTTTCTATTACGTGATAAGACCGTGCACTTGCGGCCTATCACCAATCAGATGATTCAACCCCAGAAATCACAATGCATGAGTTGTGGTTTGTTACTTTGATAAAAAAGTTGTTTATCTGCTAACCAGAGTGATCAGATTCTTCAGGGACTATCAACTCTGACCCCACAAGAATTTTAGATTTAGCCAACCAATGATAGGACTCTTCAATGAATATCCATTTGGCTCACAATAACAATACACGAGATCTTCCCACAAATATCACAATAAGAGTGTGTCTCACAATTGTCATTTAAATGTGGTTGTCCACAAAAATCACATCGAAGTGACTGTAGTGTGGACTCCAAGATTTACAGAAAGTTCACCTGGCTTTCATAGAGTCAAGGGAGTGATAGTAACAAAGAGATAAAAAATAAAATAACTGAAAATAAAATCCAATTTAGTAATTAAAGATTAAACTGAAAAAAATTTGGCGATCCCTGACAACGACACCAAAAATTTGACATGATCGTGGCAAGTGTACCGGATCGTTGAAAGTAATAAAATCGGTAAGACCGAGTGTCGAACTCAAGGATTGCGATTAATTATAAATTTAATAGATTAATTACTAAATCGAATAGGGACTGAATTGGATTTGTTTGACAAGAAATTAAATTAATAAAGCAATAGAATGTTTAGTGGGTTTTTGATTTAAAAGCGTTGGGAACGAGCTCAATTAGTTTATTCACTAGTGGAAAAAATGCATTTTACAACAGTCATTAATATCGGTTATAAGCGGCCTGATGTTAAAATTGACGCGGTGGCAGTTTGGTAATTAAAATTACAATTTTTACATCGGTTTCCACAGGAACCGATATGGAAACAAAATCTTTGCATCTTTCATATCGGTTCTGTTCCATAACCGTTATAGAAAAGTCTAATTTGCCTTTTTTATATCGGGTCACACTTTCACCCGTTATAGAAAACGCAAATAGGCAAGTAATTCATTCGCCTCCAAACATTCGTAACCCTCGCGCTTCATTGTCTTCCTCTCCTCTCCAAACATTCGCTCCAAACATTCGTAACCCAAACGCACTATTTCACACCATCTTCCTCTCCCAATACCGTACCTCTCCCTCTCATTGCATCTCTCCCTCTCGCGCGCTACAAATTCTTCGTCTCTCCGTCTCGCGCGCTACAAGTTTTGCGTCTCTCCTTATCGCTGTGTCTCTCCCTCTTCGCCACAGCACCACTGTCGCCACAGCACCACCGCTGCAACTAAGTAAACTCTTCTTTCACCTTTGTGTATTTTAGGGTTTAACGGTTCTGATTTTAGTGTTTAACCGTCGCCACAGCACCACTCCCTCTCAATGACCCATTCGCGTACCACCATCTCTCCCTCTCGCTGAAACTCGCTACGAGCTCGCTGCAACTCGCTGGGTACGATTCCTTTTGCTGAAACTCCTACGAAACTGCTGCAACTCGCTAGGTACGACTCTGATTTTAGAGTTCCCTATTCTTATTTTTGCAACTTTTGAGTTACACAATGAATTGTTCTTTGCTATTTTGTTGGATTTGTGAATTTTAGGGTTACAAGATTGGGATGTGTGGTCTTTTTTGGGGTTTTCTGTTATGTGTTTGGATGATTTCTTGGTTGTTCAAGGGAACTGTTATTTGGGTTTGGGTTATGTTCTCTAGTGAAGTAGTATGATTTTCTTGGGTTGATTTGGTGAGGTTTTGATGAAGATTGTTTTTTCTTCTTGGAAGGTGTTGTTTTTGTTGTTTGATTTCTTCCTTTCGCTATGTTCTTCAGCTTGTTAAATACATAGAGTTCATGTTTGATTTTTCATGTTTGAAACACTATTTTAATGAGGAAAATACACAGAGTTCATTTGAGATGATAAGATTGGGTTACCTTAATCTGTGGAGAGATGAATAAGATAATGTCATTGATAGCATGTGCAGTAGCAGAATCATAGGTCTTGGCTAATGATTTGAGGTTGTAATTTGAGAATATGGTTGAAAACTAACTTCTTTTATGTGTTCCCAATTCTGTTTATATGATTCTTTTCTAATTTATTATTGCTCTCAAATTTGAGGTTGATTTGTTATTACCATATGTCTTAGCTAATAATCTTTCCTAACCGAATGTCCCCTTCTTCAGATATTCTGATGTGTGAGCCTCACTTCTTCATTTCTGTGCAATTGTTGGGTCATTTTCATTCTCGCATTTTTGGCTTGTCTCTATGTTGCAGGACCAAAAACATTGAATTTTAAGATAAGGCATGGCACTCATGCTTGTGTTTTTTCGGAAAAAGGGAATCACCAAATATTTCTTTCTGAAGTCATGTTGCTTGTGTTTTTTCGAAAAAGGGAATCACCAAATAGTTCTTCTGTCTCAAGCACTAGCACAAGCAAAAATAAAAGATTATATATGTGGTATTTATTTTGTTGAAGTCATGTTGCCTTCAGTTTCAGTTTATCTAGTTGCAACTTGCAATTACCAATATTTATTTTCTTATTTATTAGATGCTTCCACTGGGGCTGTTCGCTGATTGTTTCCTGCTTTTTTCCTTCTTTGCAGAGGATTCCAAGCTCCTCTACTCTATCTTTAATTACTTTGGTCTTTTTTCCACTACTACTATGCTTTCACTCTAGTTGGATCAATACTAGCTGCCTAAGTAGTTATGGATCGTAGTTGGATCAATACTAGCCGTCTGTTTTGATGTTTGACATTCATGTTTTCTTATGCAGTGGTTGTTCCGGACACGTTTGGCTGCTGCAACTGCTTTCCATTTGAAGCAATATTAGTCAATCCAACCCAGTGGATTACTCAGTTGGCTCCAGATGGATTTCGAAGTTGGTTGTGATAGTTGTGTGTATTGTTTTCACTTTTCACTATTTTGTTCCCTGTACCTGTAGTATTTGTACATGGGCTTACCAACTTGAGTCAATTGAAAACTTTGTTTCCCTTCTTGACAAGTATTCTAACCGTGTAAGTTAACTTGGTTTCTTCTTTTTATTTGTTAATGCCTAACCCCTCTCTCCTTCATGATGTTGTTGTCTTGTAGAAGCTAGCTTTATCCAATGATGGAATTTCTTTCTGTTAGGATGTTCTATCACAGCATTTTGTGTTATGTCAAATAGATTCATGTGATTTTCCTTTTTGCATTCTAATAAAACTATCCTTTTGGTAACTTGTGTTGCTTTATTCTTAATTTTATTCACATGCTAGCTTTGGCCGTTTTATTCTGTTTTTCAATTTGTCCATGCAGTATCTCTGAGCCTTTTGTGAATCTTCTTCGTCAGATAAATAATTACGTTGTTTTTCAATTTGCGACTGTGTTTTTTGGGTCTATTTTATCTATGATGTTTAATGGAACGTTGCTTCTATGTACAGAGTCCTGTCCCATGTAATGTTGCTAAACAGAAACCACTTTTTTTTTAAAAAAAAAACCTCCAGTTTTAACATCGGTTCTTAATTCACTAGATGTTAAAAATCAGTATTTCATATCGGTTCTCATAGAAAACCGATGTTAAAAATCAGTATTTCATATCGGTTCCATAAAAAACCGATGTCAAAAAGCAGTTTTCATATCGGTTCCCATATAAAACCGATGTCAAATATACACTTATATTTGATAAAAAACTGACTTTTCATAACGGGTCTACGGATACCCGATATAAAAACAAATTTTCGCATCGGTTCCGCACCTGATATGAAATGTCCCTATTTTTTATATCTCCTTTTTCTGCATCGGTTCAGGAACCGATATGAAATGTCAATTTTAACCGATTTGAAATGCCTTTTTTCCATTAGTGATTGAATGTATTACAAATTCCTCCTATGGTTTATGATCAAATTCTCTTAATTATCCTAATCCCAATTCTTTAGGCAGTAGGACCTTTATCCCTAACAAAATCTCTAATTCCTTAGGTGACCTTAATTAGAAAATAAGCATTGCGAACAAGAATTCACTTATTGATTCTAAATATCAATGACTATTCCTAGACTAGAGATATAAAGATTTCAATTCTCAAGCACATGAATACACACACACACACACACACACACACACACACACACACATATATATATAGTTAAATAACCATATCATTATTTATGTGTTTCCTATAATAATCGACAATAATGATAGTAAAGGCTTGCAAAATTAAGGATTTAATTTTTTTTAAGTTTACTATAATGCCTCAGATTCGATGCTACTTATAATTTAGTGTTAGCAGAGAATATATTAGAAAAGCTTTAGGGTGATGTATTAGATGATGTTGCTGACCTTGTGGTTACAGATACCGAATGAACACTTGCGCAGGATTATAATTTCGAGCTGGTTGTCTCCAAGTTTAGAAGAAGAAATTTCGGCAAGAAGATTAAAAATGAGGAATCTATCCATCTTTTCGTAAAAAGAAATAAGAAAAATGAAGAAGAGTGTTAGTTTAGAGACCACAATTTATTGTTTACTCGCAATTATAAATTAGAGCATTGCTATTTGTTACATTTGTTACGAAGAATCTTTGCACGAACAAGAAGAATGGATAAAATAAGGCATTTGACCAATCACCAACATGCCGCAATACATGAGAGTAATAGTTATAATTTGTAAGTATTATATAGGCTAAATATCAGTTTTGATCCTTTATCTTTACTCTTGGTTTCACTTTGGTCATTTATCTTTTTTTTTGGTCCGTTTTGGTCATTTATCTTTCATTTTCGTTTCATTTTGGTCCCTGCCGTTAGTTTTTTCTAACAGACGCCGCGCTGGCAGTTAACTGCTGACGTGGCGTCCATCTTCATTAAATGACGTGGCAAAATTAATATTAATTAATTCCAATTGAATTGAAAATCAGAATTGAAATTAACAAAAACTAAAAACATCAAAATAAAAAAAAGGGAAACAGATCTGGAATTGAAATTAACAACAACATTCCAGAATTCAACATTCCAAAACATTCAATTTCCACTCTGTTTCATAATCAACAAGAAGAAGATCTCTTTCATAATCATCATCGTCTTTGAAACCAACAACAAAAACAATCAACAACATCTTCGAAACCCATTAATTTCCGCTCTGTTCCATAATCATCATCGTCTTCGAAATCCATCGTCATTGAAAAGCGATTGTTCATCGAAACCCACAAGAAGAAGATCTGAAATCGTACTCTAGGGTTTGATTTGGGATTGAAATTGTTAGGATTCAAGCAGATTTGTACTCTAAAGTTTGTTTCTGGGTTTCATTCGTTTTTGGGTTCCATGTTCTTCGTTTCTTCGTTTCTAGGTTCTGATGTTCTTCTGGGTTTCTTCGTTTCTGATGTTCTTCGTTTCTAATGTTCTTCGTTTCTTTTGGGTTTCATTCGTTTCTGGGTTCCATCGTTGTTCTTCGTTTCTTCGTTTTTTGATGTTCGTTTTTGAATCTGAATGAAATCTAGATTGAAGAAGAAAAGGAATTTGTGTGTCCGATTGGAGAAGAAGAAGATTGAATTTGTGTCAAATAATCTTAATTTGTGTTTCTGAATCTGAACGAAATCAACATGAAGAAGAAGAGGAATTTGATGTTGTTAGTTTTAATGTTATTAGTTTTTTGTTTGATTCTGTTTTATGTTTTTATAATTTTAAAAACTTAATTGATTATGTGTAAAATAATATTGAATTAAATAATAGATTTTTTTGCCACCTCAATAATGAATGCCACATCATTTAATGAATTTAAGAGGCACGTCAGCAGTTAACTGCTAGCGTGACATCCGCTAGAAAAAACTGTCAGCAGTTAACTGCTAGCGTGACATCCGCTAGAAAAAACTAACGGCAGAGACCAAAATGATATGAAAATAAAAGATAAAAGACCAAAACAAACCAAAAAAAAAGATAAAAAACCAAAATGAAACAAAAACAAAGATAAAAGAGCCTATTATATATTGACACATACTATTCTTCTCTTTCTACAAACATTTAGCGTTTTTCAAGTGTGGCGGCTACCAATCCCAGTAAATCACGTAAAAAAAATACCAAGTAACCAATTGTAGGCGTAGTCAATTAAAAAGTCATTTTATATTAATTAATCTGTTTAGCAACATCACATGCTTCCTGAATTCGCGCCACTATGTTGTCTCGTAGCAAAAGGCCAAAAGTCATTCCTATCGGTTTGATGCTTCCTATATCAAGTCCATTTAAATTAATTCTTTATTAGGAAAAGTTTTAACCGACGGAGTTGGCCTAGTGGAGCATCTCAAAGAACCAGAAGGTCTAACCTACCTTGAATTAAAAGAAAGAGGACTCATACACCTAATGTCTTGTAGCGTCCAAGTCTAGAAAGGGGACTCATATAATTTACATTTAACTTCCCCCAAGAAGGTCTTTCCTGGGCCACCAAGAGACTTAGACGCCACAAGGCATTATGTGTGTGAGTCCCCTTTCTTTTCTATCCTCTATTTAGCTCACCCTTAACTGATGTGGGGCTAACCACTCACACTTGAAATGGTTCACACTTGAAATGGTTAATCGTCTCTAATGGCATAACTTCAACTTTGAACGAAATTACAAAAGCTCTCTCACAGCCAAATATTATCATATACTTGGGGTGTAGGGATCAAGTGTTAGCGCTGTGGCTGAAAAGATGTGACGAACGGTACCTGCAAAAAAGCAAAAGTTAGGAAAAGTCAGCTGTAACCGCCTAGCTTGTCCACCAAGCAATGAACCTGGACAATTTTGATAAGATGAATGTGGACAAGTCTTGGCTGCCAAGGAAAGCCGTTTGCGAAAAAACCGAGTAAAAAATAGTTTGGTTCAACAGAATAGCGAAAATATAGGCTTTTCGGATAGGCTCAATAAGTCCAAAATATAATAATAAAAAAATAATATATCAGTAATTAAAAATAAACGCAAGACTGGTCGTGCGCCCAGGGGGGGGGGGGGAATCGGAAGATTTACACTGAGCCCCACAGAGATGGTCTCAGCTTGTGCGCGCGAGGAGTCCCACTTACTAGCTTGTTTATAAACCCTCACAAGGGTTTGGTTTCCACAAAGCCAACCAATGTGGGACTTCCCCACTTTTGTAATATCATATAAAATCAATTAATTTTACAACAATCCCCCACATATTTCAAAAGTTTCGAAAAGAATAAGAAAAGGAAGTTTCCTGGGTTATCATCGTAGATGTAATGCATCGGAGCTGTATAGCAAGCTATGGAACCAGTCCTAGACAGATGAAACATAACATACAGTGAATTGGTTTAGCAAGCTATGGAACCCAAGACACACGTTATATGTTAGAGGTTTCACCATCACATTACACCCCCACAGTTCTTGCTGTTTCCGCCGTTTTGCGCTACTAGGCCGTGCGCGTGCTCGGTATTCATGAGTGCTCTAGAGATCTCGCCAGGATTTCATGTAGGCGGCCCCACTTGACACTCATATAGGTGATTTCATCAAGTGTATGCTGCAAGTCATACACCACCCATAAGGGCTATGATAATCATTAAAAGCTTTAAGCTTAACCTCTTTAACCCTGCAGTCTAGCACTATCACAATAACATCATAGGAAGGGACAAGAATAAAATTAATTACGTGAATTAATTTTTCAGTGCTAGCAATGTCAAGAAGCGACTTGTTTTTACCACATTGAACCTTCTTCATGGGATCTCCAATCACAAAGGTTGGGTTACCATCACTTCTTGATTTCAATTGGCTTAAGTCCCATTCCTCTTGATGTTTCAAATATCAGTTTCTTCCCTAGGGGTTTTGTCAGAGGATCAGCCAAATTCACTTCTGACTTCACATAATCGATCGATATTAATCCATATTTTTGCAATTGTTTGACAATGTTGTGTCTCAATTGCACATGTCTATTTTTGCCATTATAGGTCTTATTCTTTGCAACGGCTATTGCCGACTGACTATCACAGTGTATTGACACTGATGGTGTCGGTTTCATTCCCAACGGAATTCCAGCTAAAAGGTTGTTTAACCATTCAGCCTCAGTACCAGCCAACTCCAAAGCTACAAATTCCGACTCCATAGTCGATCTAGCAATAATGGATTGTTTGGCTGACCTCCAAGTTACCGCACCACCACCAAGTGTAAAAATGTAACCACTAGTGGATTTGGTCTCATCTGAATCAGATATCCAGTTAGCATCGCAGTATCCTTCTAATACTGCGGGAAATCCACTGTAAGTAATACCATAATTTGTGGTACCTCTCAAATATCGCATAAGGTGAGAAATTGCCTTCCAATGATCCTGACCAGGGTTATGAGTATACCTACTCAGACGACCGACTGCGAATGCAATGTCTGGTCGAGAAAAGTTCATTAAATGCAGTAGACTCCCAATTGTTTGGGCATACTGAGGTTGGTCAACAGGATCACCTCTATTTTTCTTCAAGTGTGAGTTAGCTTCATAAGGAGTACTCAAGGGGGTAGAGTTATAGCGACCAAACTTCCTAAGAAGTTTTTCAACATAATGTTCCTGTGATAGTATAATACTATCACCTTCCCTGATAACTCTAACTCCTAATATTACATTTGCCTCACCCATATCTTTCATATCAAAGGTAGATGAAAGAAAAGATTTTGTTTTAACAACAATGTCAAGACAAGTACCAAAAAATGAGCATGTCATCTACATACAGGCATATAATCACATGTTCTCCACACACAGTTTTAGTGTAAACACATTTATCAACATCAGTTGTGGAAAAACCATCACTAATCAAAGTTTTGTCAAATTTTTCATGCCATTGTTTTGGTGCTTGTTTTAAACCATACAACGACTTAAGGAGTTTGCATACTTTATTTTCTTGACCAGAAACTATACATCCTTCGGGTTGAGCCATATAAATTTCTTCTTCTAAGTCACCATTCAAAAAGGCAGTTTTAACATCCATTTGGTTAATAACAAGTTTATGGATAGAATCTAAAGCCATTAATACTCTAATAGAAGAAATTCTAGTTACTGGAGCAAAGGTATCAAAATAGTCAATGTTTTGTTTTTGAGAAAATCCTTTTGCTACTAATCTAGCTTTGTATTTATCAATAGACCCATCAGGGTTATATTTTCTTTTAAAAATCCACCTGCATCCTATTGGTTTTGCTCCAGGAGGTAAATCGACTAAAGTCCAAGTTTTACATTTTGAAATTGAATCTATTTCAGTTTTAATGGCTTCTTTCCAAAATTTTGACTCAGAAGAAGAAATTGCTTCGATAAAGGTTTCAGGATCTTTTCAACAAGATAAGTGTAAAAATCATTTCCGAATGATGTTTCTTTTCTTGGTCGTTTACTTCTCCTTAGTTCTTCACATGGTTCTTCACGTGTATCGTCACTAGTAGTCACTAGTGGTTGTCTAGTCGTACTATCACGTTTCAGAGGAAACATGTTTTCAAAAAAGTCAGCATTTTTAGTTTCGATGATAGTGTTGTTATCTAGAACATCACTTCTCACAACTAGAAATCTATAAGCAGCGCTATTTTCGGCATACCCTATAAACGCACAATCAGATGTCTTGCAACCAATTTTTCTTTTCTTAGGGTCAGGCAACATAACTTTGGCCAAGCACCCCCACACTTTTAAATATTTCAAGTTAGGTTGTTATCCTTTCCATAGTTCATAGGGGTTTTCCCAGTTTTCTTATGAGGAGTTCTATTTTGTATAAAGCAAGCAGTTAGGATAGCCTCACCCCACAAGTTATTTGGTGCACTAGAACTAACTAACATGACATTCATCATCTCTTTCAGGGTCCTATTTTTCCTTTCGGCTATGCCGTTAGATTCAGGTGAATAAGGGGGAGTTGTTTCATGTATGATGCCTTCGTTTTCACAAAAATCATTAAACGATATATACTCTCCTCCGCGATCGGATCTAACTCGTTTGATTTTCCTATCTAATTCGTTTTCTACTTCTTCCTTATATGATAAGAAAGCTTCAAATGCTTCATCCTTTTGTCTTAATAAATATACCTTAGTATATCTCGAAAAATCATCTATAAAGGTCACATAATAATATTTACCACCTCTAGTTGGAGTTTGTTTTAAATCTCCTAAGTCCGTATGAATTAAATTAAGCAACTCAGTTTCACGTTGTACGGGGGGACAGGTTTTCTTAGTTAGCTTGGATTCAACACACACGCCACACTTGCTATGTTGATTATCGCTAATTGTTATCATACCAAGACGTTGCAATTTAATAACATACCTAAAGTTGATATGACCTAATCTAGCATGCCACAGACTACAAGAGTCAATCAAATACGCAGAAGTAGAAACATTGTTATTCAAATCAGAAATGTTAAGTACAAAAAGTCCATGATCATAATAACCCTTTCCTACAAAGACATTGTTTTTAGTTAAAACAATCTTATTAGATTCAAAGGTCACTTTGATTCCATGCTTCAGCAGTACTCCAACAGAGATCAAGTTTGCCCTTATATTAGGCACATGGAGCACGTTTGTGAGAGCCAATGTCTTTCCCGATGTGAGCTTTAGAAGGACTTTTCCTTTTCCCGAGACTGGGGCAGGATGTGAGTCACCAAGATAAATTTGTTCTTCTCCTTCCCCTACAGGAGTGTAGGAGGTAAAAGCCTATCTGTTAGCATAGATATGCTTGGTGGCTCCAGAATCTACCACCCACTTGTTCACATCAGTCGCCATATTGACCAGAGAAACGACAGCAGCGATGACATCGTCATCCTCATCATCATCTCCGCCGGCATCAGCCAAGTTGGCGTTTGCCTTAGGAGGAACCTCGTTTCTCACACTATGCCTGCATTTAGGAGCATAGTGTCCTGGCTTTCCACAAACAAAACAAAAACCTTTTTTCTTGAAATCAGAGCCATGAACAGGGTTATGATTATTGTCCTTTTTGTTGTTCTTATGATTAGCAGATTTTTTAGAGTCGTACCTTTTGTTTGAAGACTCAGGTTTGTTTTTGTCATACCTTGAAGATTTATTCACTACCATGTTTGCTCAAGCAGCCACTGATCTAGCCTTTGATTTGTTGCTTTCCTTTCGGTTGGTATCTTCAATGATGACATGGGTCAGCAGCTCGTTCAGCGACAGTTGCTTGTGCTTGTGCTTCAGTTGTTGCTTGTAGTCCTTCCATGATTCAGGCAGCTTCTCAATCAGGATCCCAGCAACAAACTCATCAGGGAGAACAATACTTTCAGCCTTCATTTCCTCCACCAACCTATAGTACTCATTGATCTGGGCTTTGATTTCGTCATGCTCATTCATCATCCAGCGATAGTAGTTGCTGATGACGAACTTTTGCTTGCTAGCATCTTCAGCAGTGTATTTGAGAATAAGGGATTCTCAAATTTCATTAGCCTCCTTGTAGGTGCAGTAGATGTCAAACAGGTCGTTAGAGAGAGTGCTGAGAATTGTGTGACGACACACTTTATTGGCATGTGTCCACAATTCGACCTGTTTGGGAGTCGCAGATGAGTCAGGTTTGGAGTTAGAGAGTGCCGCAACAACTCCGTGCATGTCCAGGAGAGAGCTTATGCGTTCCCGCCTCTACAGCGCAAATCCCCCGAGGGTACAACCGGTCTCGTCTGATTACACAATAGTGAATCAGGAATCCGAACTGGCAAGAAGGAACTGTTTAGTGTTTCAGGAAAGATAACCCAGGAAGGTCAGAGAAGAGAAGAGCCGCGTATTTGATTTTCAGAGAAGAGCTGATTTCATTGATATATCAAGCGCTACTCGACCAGCGCGTTTATATAGGCTCTACCAATAACTAACTCCAGAGAAAAGAGTGGAAGCGGAGCGCATAATATCCCTCAGCTTGCGCACAAAGTAAGCGAAGTCAGCTGTAACCGCCTAGCTTGTCCACCAAGCAATGAACCTGGACAATTTTGATAAGATGAATGTGGACAAGTCTTAGCGGCCAAGGAAAGCCGTTTGCAAAAAAACCGAGTAAAAAATAGTTTGGTTCAACAGAATAGCGAAAATATAGGCTTTTCGGATAGGCTCAATAAGTCCAAAATATAATAATAATAATAAAATAATACATCAGTAATTAGAAATAAACGCAAGGCTGGATGTGCGCCCAGGGGGGAAATCGGAAGATTTACACTGAGCCTCACAGAGATGGTCTCAGCTTGTGCGCGCGAGGAGTCCAACTTACTAGCTTGTTTATAAACCCTCACAAGGTTTTATTATATAAAGGCTTTGGTTTCCACAAAGCCAACCAATGTGGGACTTCCCCACTTTTGTAATATCATATAAAATCAATTAATTTTACAACATCAAGTATTGCAAAAAAGGACATCGTGGTGGAGAAAATAACAAGAAGGGTTAAAAGAGACAATCTTTTTGACTTGATTGTGAGGGCAAGCATAATGATAAAGCCGAGTCTGAAAAGAATTCAAGAAGAACTAGGGAACATGTTGGATTTGCAAATCCGTGATAAAACTCGAGAAGGAAGAGCTCGTCTTTTGTTTGGTAGGATTAAGATGGCCAGGAGGATCCTTATCATCCTAGATGACGTTTGGGGCCAAATCAACTTGAATCAGATAGGAATACCCTTTGGAGATAATCACAGCGGCTGCAAAATTTTGTTAATATCTGAGACTCAAAATGTGTTGTCCAACCAAACGAATGCCCAAATAAAATTTACAGTGTGAGTCTATATTCAGGAGACCCCTACAGATATTAATTAGTTACCATCCACCAAGAATAAAGAAATCAAGTGAAAGTGAAGTAATTTTATTTTAGAATGGTAGTTCCATCTTATCTTTTGCAAGCTTTCTTTATATTTATTCTTCCTAATTATGGATTATGTTGTATTGTAATGTTGACACAAAATCTAACTCAAAAGATTTTCGTGTCCGTTCATGTTGTATCATTGTTTTGTAATCTAAGAGAGTTTTTTTAGGGCAAAGAAAGGTACGAAACTCGTTAAAACCTTAAGATGCAAAGTCAAACATTCTGCCGTTTTATGGGTAAAATAGGAATACCCTTTGGTAGTAATCACAAGGGCTGCAAAATTTTGTTAATATCGGAGACTCAAAATATGCTGATCAACTAGACAAATGCCCAAATAAAATTTACATTGTAAGTTTGTCATCGGATGAAAATATGTTGATTAACCAGACAAATGCCCATATAAAATTCACAGTGTGAGTTTGTCATCTGAAGACACCAGATATTAGTCACACCCACCATAAAACGAAGCGAAGGAATTTTATTTTAGAAAATGGTAGTTCCATCTTGTCTTTTGGACACTTCCTTTATGATCATTCTTCTCAGATCTTGATCATATTGTCTTATGATGTCGCTTGATCATGATTCATATAGATGACACACATCTAACTGATAAAAGGCATGTGCTGATCATGTTATATAATTTTTTTGTTTTATATAAAGAGTAATTATTATCTAAATAAAGTTTAATGACATTCATAATAACTGCGAGAATGGGCATATATACATGCTTAGAGGAAACAAATATTACTATTTAAAGGAAATTCAGAGAGGAAGATGGGGACAGGCTCTTGTCATTGCTAGATAATTTAAGAAACACCCGGTTCGGAAGCAACTATATATGTCACCTATTTTTTAACTACAATGAAAAGCACATTATAGAATCCCAAGTAAAGCAAAGAGTGGATTGTATACTTCTCACGTGTTTCATACATCAAAAGCAGCCAAAAATTTCCAATTGTTATGAGCCTTGTTTAATAAACTCAGTGTGTAATCTAGTCTAGCAAATCTCATCATTAACATTTCAATCACTTTTGTTGAAAAATATCAAGAAGAGTAAAGAGATATATAAGTTGTTTGGTGCAAGGTGATGGATAAAGAAAGAGCAGAGGATTCTTGTTATGGTAGATGATATTTGGGCTGGAATTAACATAGAGATGGGAGGCACTTTTAGCTTTTTTTTTTTTTTCATTTAGCTTTTTGGATGACTTATTAAAACAAGGGATAAAAAAATAGCTTTTCAAGAAACAGTTATTACAGCTTGCTTAACTATGACTGATTTGATTTCACATCCAGCTTACCCAAATGATAAGAGAGATGCTTCCCTTTTGTTGCATTAATTAATTAATGTGCATCTTTTATCACCATACAACCAATTGAGTTCTTACTTCTCATTCAATTTTCCCTGCATTTGCAAGCCAAATCCACTTCTCAATCAACTTCATCTACCTTGATACACCACCTTAATTAATCTCACTAAAGATAAGACATCCCCTCACAAAATACACAACTATAAGTTGTTTCATAACTAAACCTCAGTACCTAACTTCCCTTCACATAGCATCTATAAAAACACCCTGCCCCATTACACTTTCCACACATCAAAACACTCCTTCTATTAACAACTACTCATACTCTTAAGAAACTTCAGTTACCAGCAAAAACATGAAGCAAACTCTCTTGTTCTTCTCACTCCTACTACTTGCTCCCATTTTTTCAATCACAACATTAGCTCAATCACCAGCTGCAGCACCAAAAGCAGCAGCAGCAGCAGCACCAAAAGCACCAACGAAACCATCTCCTACAAAACCATCCCCCACCCCACCATCTCCAGCACCAGCTAAACCATTAGTCCCAGCATTACCCCAATCACCTAATGTAGGTCCTGATTCCTCAGGCAGCCAAGATGTCATCAAGATTCTAAGAAAAGCCAAATCATTCAACACACTAGTCCGCTTACTAAAAACCACACAAATCATAAACCAAGTTAGCGCACAACTAGTAACTACAAAAAACGGTGGCCTAACAATTCTTGCACCAGATGATGGTGCATTTTCACAACTCAAAGCTGGTTACTTCAACTCCTTAGGAGAGAGGCAACAAAAAGAACTGATTCAGTATCATGTTATTCCTTCTTATGTATCAAGTTCAAACTTTGATGCTCTCAGTAATCCTGTGCTGACACTTGCTAGTGATAGTCCCACAGGGTTTCAAATAAATGTGACAGCATATGGTAATAGTGTGAATATTTCAACCGGGGTTGTTGATGCTACTATTAATGGTATTGTTTATACTGACAAGACACTTGCTATATACCATGTGAATAAAGTGCTTATTCCTTTGGATTTTATTAAGCCTAAGGCTATAGCTCCTGCACCAGCTCTTGCTAAGGCACCTAAAGCTGATAAAGAGAATTCATCTGCTGAAGATGATGATCAAGATCAGGCAACTAAGAATAGTTCTGATGCCTTCAGTTTAATTAGCATGGATGGTGGAAAAGCGTTGGTGTCCCTTGGAGTTGCTCTGCTTGTAGCTGCAGCAACAACAATGTCATGTTAATGTTGAAGAGCATGTCATCTTCCATTTGTTTCTATGTTTTCAGAACGATCACGCTGTTGTTGTGTACTTCTGTTTAATGTTGCTAAGTGTTGTTTGTAACCCTTGCATTCTATTCTTGTTTGGTCATTGAAAAAGTTATATGATTGTTTCATTTGAAAGACAGAAATGAATATTTAATTGATGTGTTCAATTCGATGGTTTTAATTATCTACATTGTTCAGAATCTCCCTCTTCTGTGAGTAGCATAGATAAATTTGAGAAGCATATCACTCCGAACGATCGCTACTTAAACAATCAAATAATTAAAAGAATGTTTGTAATATTGTACTATTTATATTTATATAAAGTTGATGGCATTATAAAAATTGTTGCTTAAAATGTCATGTATAGACAAGTTTCTTTGATAATTATAAGGAAAACAAAAGAATGGAAGTTCCATTGTTACCAAGTCAGCACATTGCTGTAACTCCAACCAAACATAATCTATTTTATCAACAAAACTCTTTTTTGCTTCACATAATACTAATAGTATAAAGAATTAAATATGCCGTTTTTTTGAAAATAGATCTAATTCATTTCATTAAAAATCAAGTGCTCAATACAACAAAGAACATTAGAGAAACAATGAGAGGAAGCATTGTTAATGACCGCCTTAGCAAGACAATGAGCAACCATATTAGCTTGTCTCCTACAGAGAGTTTTTAGAGAAAAAGAACCGCAAACGCCTACAATCTTCTCCAACTCAGTGGCATCAGTCATATTGGCATGAAAGCTATCCACCATGAGTTTTGAGTCTAACTCAAAAATTGTATCTCTCGTGGGCCCCCATTCTAATGTCTTCAATTAACCAAGAGCCTCCTCAATACAGACATCAAGCAAAGGTTGGATCCAAAACGTCTTGGCCCCCCACGAAAAGGCCAAACTCATCTCTAAGACAAATACTAATACCAACTTTGTTGTGTTCGCCCGAAAAGGAAGCATCGACATTACACTGTGTGAAGCCTCTTGGAGGTTTTTCCCAGGTACCAATAGCTCGCATGATCGGTTTGGGGCCCAAGTTACCACCCTTCTCTTGGACCTCGAGCCACTTCTAAAGAGCTTGGAAAGACTTGTGAATAATGTCTGCCACGACTTCCTTGGTCACCTCCCACGCCTTCAAGTTTCTGCTTTGCCATATACTCCAAACTCCAAAGTATTATCACTCATAATTGTCTGTCCTTCTCAGTCAGTATCCCCCAAATAGCAAAGAATATGCTCTGATAATCATCCTCAAATTTGACATGGGGCACAATTTTGCTCTAAAACTTCGCTTTTAGTCATTGTAAATTGTTTGTTTGTTTTTTATGTTTAAAATATTGAAAATTTTGCTTTTGGTTCTTATTATTTTGTTTTAGTCCTTGTATTACGCTCATATAGAATATGTTCTTGATACGTAAACCCTGTTGATTTTAGCCTCTAAAATATGGATCATATAATGATTAAAATCAATATGGTTCACAAATATTACAATTACAAGGACCGAAACAAAACAAGTAAGGACCAAAAGCAAGAAATGTAATATTTGAGGGACTAAAATCAAACAAAAAATATGTGTAGTTTCTTGGTTGACCTGCTGTTACTTTACACTAAACACTTAAAAAACAAGTCAACATAAATAGTCCGACTTATCATAAATGGTAAAAGGAGTATACTTCAACTGAGACCAATTTAGGATACTAAGCCAAAAGCCTAGTAACAAATACTAAAGGGGTAGATTAGTAATTTCCCCACTCTCAACGGATATTATCATTAATCATTAATGATATCACTTTCTCAAATTCAAAAAACCCAAAGCTCACAACCACCGTGAACTCTCAACAACCACCGGGTCTATTCACCCCGTTTACCCGTCGTTGGTCTCGTCTATTCACTCTCAACAACCACCGTGAAATCTCACTCAGCTTCGTGTTCTGAGTGTCTGTTACCTTCCTCCGTAGTATCTACCTTCAGAATAATCAATTTTCCGGTGAGTTTCCGTCTACTCTGACTCGCTTGACTCGTTTAACTCGTTTGGATCTCTCTTCCAACAACTCAAGCCGTTCACTGTCATTCAAGCTTTGCGCCGTTCACTTTTTGCTTCGTAGCTTCTGTTCACCGTGCCGCACCGTAGCTTCCATTCGCCGGACTGTAGATTCTGTTCGCCCTCCTTCCATCTCCTGCGTTCTGCTCCCCTTCTTGAAGTTGGGTTCGCTATTCTGCTTTTTTAAAGGTTTAACAGTTTCGTTTATCACTACGACACTAATTTCTTCTAGTGACTGCCTGATTGGTGAGTCCTAATTTCTTCTCCACCTGAAATCCCTAATTTGAGTCTGAAAACCCTAATTTCTAGAATTGATTGAACCTGTTTTGTTCTAGTATTGATTTGAACTGGAATTTAATTACATATTAATCTGAAACCTAGACTGTGTAAGTTATTGTAATAATTATCCAATCATGACTGTGTCGTGCATAAGTATGTATCAATAGAAAATTCCTTTGAATATTTGTATTGTATCTGAGCGCATTGGATGATTTATTGTGTAAGGTACATGCATAATTGCTTCAATGAAATGATGAATGCATTTGTAGAGAAAATTGCATCAAAAATTTGTTTTACTCCATCAGTGGCTGATAACTCTAGGTTACTCCATCAAAAGAATCTGGATATAATGACATGCTTTTGCTCTTGATATTGTATGAATGTTTGGATTATATTTAATGAGTTTTGTGAAATGTTTGGATTATATTTAATGGAGTTTCTGGAATTGTTTGAACTTGTTTTGTACATTAACCACACATATGCACAACACTGGTTGGTGTCCACTAACAACAGAATTGCTTAATAATGGTTAGTGGCCACTAACCACATATTGTGCAATTGTGTTTCTTTTCTAATGCGTATTTGTTGATGCTTGTTTATGAAACTAATTTTGAGGTACGAGTTTGTGTTTTGTTAGCTGGTTTTATCAATTGGGAAATGCTCGTAGGAAGTATTTTATTAACTTTTTATCAAGTTTGTTAATGTGCTTTAGAAATGTCGTGAAATCAGGTCCTTTATATGCTTGGTATCTGTTTTAATGTGGGTTTATACAATGTTGAGCTATTATTTGCTTTGATGCTGGAGTTTTTAGGAGTGACCTTGCATCCTCATAGGATTTCACATTTATGATGTTTCTATACTACTTAACAGAGAGCTCAATTGGTAGAGCTATGTGGGATTTGTGTGTCTGTGGCTCTGTTGGGTTTATAATGTGAATTCTAACACTACAAAAAAACTGGTCATTAGCGACGGACATTTCCCTCGCAAAATGACCTAAATCCGTCGCTAATGGTCATTTGCGAGGGATTTAGCGACGGACTGGTTCCCTCGCTAATTCCCTCCTCGCTACTGGATTAGCGAGAGAATTTTAATCCCTCGCTAATTAGCGAGGAAATTTTCCCTCGCTAGCTAATTCCCTCGCTAAGTCTGACTGTTTTTGTTTTCTTTTTAAATCTGCTTTTTTTTTATATTTATTATTATATTATTTTAATTATTATTATTATTTCCAAAGAGAGAGAGAGGAGTGAGAGTGGTGGTGGCGTGGTGGTGGTGGTGAAGGTGGCGTGGTGGTGATGGTGGTGATGTGTGGATGGTAGAGAGAGAAGGAGAAGAGTAAGGGAGAAAGAGAGAGAGAGAGAGAGAGAGAGAGAGAGAGAGAGAGAGAGAGAGAGAGGAGTGAGAGTGGTGGCGGCGTGGCGGTGAAGGTAGCGTGGTGGTGGTGGTGGTGAAGGTGGCGTGGTGGTGATGTGTGGATGGTAGAGAGAGAAGGAGAAGAGTAAGGGAGAAAGAGAGAGAGAGAGAGAGAGAGAGAGAGAGAGAGAGAGAGAGAGAGAGAGAGAGAGGGGGAGTGAAAGTGGTGGTGGTGTGAGTGAGAAGAAGAGGAGAGAAGAAGAGTGAGGGAAGAGGAAGGGTGGCGTGGTGGTGGTATGGTGGTGGCGTGGTGGTGGTGTGGTGGTGGTGTGAGTGAGAAGAAGAGTAAGGGAAGAGGAAGGGTGAAGAGGAGAGAAGAAGAGTGAGGGTGTTGTGAGTGAGAAAGAAGAGTGAGGGTGTAAACGGATTTAAGGAAAAAAAGTAAAAAAAAATTGCGAAGGAATTAGCGACGGAACTGTCCGTCGCTAATTGCTGCACATTTACCAACCCCTGCACTGAGTCCCATCATCTGAAAACTGTCAAAAATTAGCGAGGGACTGAAATTTCGTCGCTAATTTTCCCGCCCAAGCCTTTAGAGAGGGAATTTCCGTCGCTGATGTCTAAATTTCTGTCGCTAATTCTCAAAAATACGACAGCCCCTATTCCCTCGCAAATTCCGTCGCTAATCCCAATTTTTGCGAGGGACCGTTAGTCCCTCGCTAATTTCCATCGCTAATGGCTTCTTTTCTTGTAGTGTAAATTAGTAATTTTCCTAATTGATGAGTTTTGTTGATGTTTTGTATTTGACAAGTGCTCGTGTTGTAACAATACATTCTGTTTTTGCCATATGGCTGGTTTTGTACATTAACCACACTAATGCACAACACTTGTTAGTGGCCACTAACCACAGAACTGCTGAAGACTGGTTAGTGGCCACTAACCACAGATTGTACAATTGTGGTTATTAGTTGATTTTAATGAAATTGTGGTTAGTGGTTAAGTGCTTCATTTTGGTATCTGTGACCACTAACCACAAACTAGTAACACAATGGTTAGTGGCTACTAACCATTGTGCTACTAGTTTGTGGTTAGTGGTTAAGTGCTTCGTTTTGGTATCTGTGTCTACTAACCACAAACTAGTAACATAATGGTTAGTAGCCACTAACCATTGTGTTACTAGTTTGTGGTTAGTTGTTTTTCTCCTGGTAAATGTGCAGCTAGCTATATATAATCGGGACCACTCTAGAACTAGTGCAGTGATGTTGGAAAAGTATAGGATATAGGAGTAATTGGGCTTCAATGACAGTTAGTGTGCTTGACTTTGAAGAATTCAGAATTATGATGTCCATGTGTTAGTTGTTTAGATAGTGTGTTATGGTTTTGATTGTACTGCCTAATGTTACTTTCTTTGTCCATTTTGGATTGATATATGAGTTGTTTAATTTGAAGATATTTAAGTTTTTGCTTGTTGAGTTTCATTCAATTTGGAGAAAGTGTTTTAAAAATTATTCCACAATCTATCATATTTGATAAAGGCAATTTTGGTAATCAAATTGGACTTGTGTTTTAATATGAATATACTTCAAAATAGGATTCTTAATCAATAACCACAAATTAGTACCCAAATGTTTTAATATGAATATACTTCATGGTTGTTGCCCACTCTTTTTTTAACATGACCTATATTGCATATCCTGATCCCTACTATTGCTCAATCCCACTTTGTCACGTATGTGCTCAACTTGAAGATGCGGGGATATGAGTATCTAACAAGCTATGAAGGGTTTTCAAGAAAGAATAAAAGTGGCACATTTTCAGAATTTGAAGCCCTTGGGGACAAGTTGATGACTGAAGCACGCAGTTTTGTTGCGAAGAGATACAATGTCATGCAAAAGGCTTCTCCATATAAATGGGAACAATTTGAGCGGCATGTTCCACAAATGCCACAACAGCCAGATAGAAATAGTTGTGGTGTATTCACAATGATGTTCCTAAATGAATGGCGTGGAAATGAAAATGACATTGATTCGTTTCGCAACTGGGATACATTGGGAAGGAGTCAAAGGGTGTTTGAAACTAATCAATTCCGGATAGATCTCTGCTGCTCAATCATGAAACACCAAAACAACTTGCTGAAGGAATCGATACAAGAGGAAGCAAACCCCTTTTTTGAGCAATTGAAAGCTGAAATAATGAAAAATGGAGGGGAAAAAAAGGCTCTAGGAAAAAGAAGGAAAATATAGGAAAATTAGAATTGTTTTTTTATTGTAATTTTTTTTTAGATTGTGAGACACTATTGCAGTTGTAGGTGAATGAAGAAATTGAATTTCTATGAAGAAATTGAACTTCTATGTAATTGCTTTGGCTAGTGTATGAAATTTATTTAAGCTACTGGCAGAATGAAGAAATTGAATTTCTAATGTACTATTCTAATGAAGAAATTGAATTTCTAATGAAGAAATTGAGATTTCTGGTATTAACCACTATTGTACAATTCTATGGTTAGTGGCCACTAACCACAGTTATGCATATCTGTCGTTAGTGGCCACTAACCATTGGGGTACTAATTTGTGGTTATTGCCCCTTACCACAAATGTGCATAACATTGGTTAGGATTATAATTTGCTCTTAATCATAATTTGTTTATTTAATTTTTATTCTCATTCCTTTACATTTTATGTTCAGGATAATGATTTCTAGTAGTTTTTTGGTAGGAATCCTGTCTGGAATTTATTGAAGCTACTAGCTGAATGGAGATTTCTGGTAGTTTGTTCTTACCCATACTACTAACCAGATTTGTGCACAACCGTGGTTAGTGGCCACTAACCACAGATTGTACAATAGTGGTTATTAATTGCTATGTCAATAAATTAACATTATCAAACTTAATCAGAATCACATTATCAAACTTTTATATATGCACACAATGTGGCAATGGTATGTCAGTAAGCATATGTTTACATGCCATTGTATAACGGACATTACAGTCTTAAGTATAAATGCATAAAAACTGTAAGAACAATTGTTTCCTCCTAAATTGTTATACAAGTTCTAAATCCCGGACAGCTTCTGAAGTTCAATTGCACGCTTGCGTTGCTGTTTCCAAATCGAATGTCTTTTCTCTGATTCAGACATCAACCTGATCTTGCTCTTGCATGGATTTTGATGTTGCTTTATCTTTTTAGCTGGAAATTCTACTTCATCATCTTCAAATGTAGCGTTCAACAACCAAAACATATATAAGGATTGCAAAATCTTGAACAAAAAATAAATGTAAGATAAAGAGCAATGGAAATAAAATAGTAAATACCTGGCAAGGTTGAACACTCAGCACACGAAGGTTCAGTGGTATCCGACATCGAATGTAGCAACTGCTCAGCCTCTTTAACTCCATCAAGAACATGACGAAGAATACGTTAAAGGCAGCCTCGTTATAACATAAGTGTGACCCAGCTCCAGAAACTATATCAGAAAGACACTGGTATCTCTCACCAAAATTCGAAAGAGGCTTGGTTTCAAGATGTAATTCCTCAGCAATACAACCAAGAGACTTCTTATAATCTCTGCACCATCTTTTTTTCATATAAGTTAAGAACCTAAAACAACCATATCAGTGAGATTTTCATCCTGATCAGGACAATCCTGAACTGCAATAAAGAAATCCAAAACAACAACATGAAGTAAACGTGAAATCTGATTGCATCAACATGAATTAATCGTGAAATCTGAAGTAAGATAGTAAAACACGACACATGCATTCAATCAGACAGAGAAACAACATGTAGAATAATGCATGGGTATGATGAAGGCAATAACCACAAACTAGTACCCCAATGGTTAGTGGCCGCTAACCACAGAATTGCTTAACACTGGTTAGTGGCCACTAACCACATATTAGTATTAAAATGGTTAAAACTGAGACCAACACATTAACAGAGAAAAATTACAAAGCAACAAGTGACTTACGAGCACGTAAACGTGAAAGCTGATTGCTTCACCATGTTCATCAATAATACCAAACAACAAATACCAATATGCAAATCATTAATACCAAACAACATCATAAAAGTTAAGAGTGATCATAATCTTTAATTTACCAATATGACTCAAGAGTGATCGTCAAATTCAAGAAATTGAAATAACCCAGAAGAATGAAGCGCTAGTGTGAGCGAAAGAAAGAAGAATGAAACGCTAGTGTGAGCGAAAGAAAGAAGAGAAAGTAAAAGAGAGAAGAGAGAGAGAGAGAGAGAGAGAGAGAGAGAGAGAGAGAGAGAGAGAGAGAAGAAAGGAAAGAGAGAACGACAGAGGAAGGGGAGACGTCGCCGGATGGACGCTGTGGTGCGACGTCGGCGACGGTGAGAGAGAGAAAACGTGGTGGTTGTCGTCGCGAACCAGATGGTGCGCGCGAAGAAGGTAGTTGCAGAAACATGATGGAATGCGTGGGAATGGAAGGCTACAGGATGTGTAAAATGACAAAAATGCCCTTTTTAAGTGACACCTCTTAGATCATATTTCATTAAAACAAGTGGCATCCAACGGTTGAATGTGGTTTATTAAAAAATACTAAGGATTTGACTTAGTACCATAAATCACCGCCACTTCAACTCATGTACAAAGTTATTGCAAAAGAAGGCATAATGTTTACAATACAAAACAAAGGATTAATACACCAATATCAGAAAACATAAATCCAGATCCTTCCAAATTTGGTGACAACCAATTTCATGATTTTATCTTGATTAGATCAGTGATTAATACTATGAATGGAGATGTAGGTACAATCGATCTAACCTTTTATTTAGATCACCTGTTAAATCTCCAGTACAGGATTAGGCCCCCACCCTTTTTCTATATAGATCTCTCTTTCACTTAATGTAACCTATAGAGCTAAAATATATTGGGTTTACTATCCTCCTACTTGATGGAAATGCTAAACTTGCATATAGACAAATCATCCCATTTCTAACCACATTTTCACAGTACTACATGCATCCAGCTGATTTTACCAATGAATGATGTGAAAGCAAATAGTTTCATGCATTCACAATTTTAACTATCTTTCGGGTTCCAACTCTCCCATCATTCACAAATCTCCCCTGATTATCATACTATGATGCACCACCTTTCCATGACAGGCAAAGCAGAATTGTAATTTGTTATCAGAATGTTAAAACTTACTTAAGTATATATCTTTCTTACAAAACATTCCACCTAATTAATTAACAAATAATTCTCTAATTCTCTTCATGCCCCCAAAATATATAAAAGGCAACCCATTCTCCCTCTTTCCCTCACAGCAACACCAATTAAGCAATAACAAGCTCAATCCTTTAGCATCCCATTCCCTCCATTTCCAACTTCAAGTTCAACCCAAAAATGAAGATCATGCAACAATCTCTCATTTCCACTCTACTCCTTCTTCTAGCAATTACCTTCACTTCAGCTCAACTCTCACCAATTCAACCCCCAACAACATCATCTCCCCCATCACCACCCTTACCTCAACCCTCACCGCCAACTCCGGCATTAGCATCACCGCCAGCAACAGCACCAGCTCCGGGACTAAACACAGTTCCACTAGTCCCCGTAACACCAAGTGGCGCCCCAACACCAACAGTCATAATCCCAAAAGGTCCCACCATTGATATAATCAATATTCTTCGAAAAGCCAAAAGATTCTCCGTTTTAATTCGCCTTCTAAAATCCACACAATTACTCAACCAACTAAACTCACAGCTAGTAACCTCAAGTTCAGGAGGGTTAACCCTTTTCGCACCAGAAGACACTGCTTTTTCAAAACTCAAAGCAGGGTTCCTTAACTCACTAAGTGATAGACAAAAAGTAGAGCTTTTACAGTTCCACACACTTTCTTCCTTCGTTGCAATCTCTAACTTTGATACTCTCACTAACCCAGTTCAAACCCAAGCTGGTGATGATAAAAGACTTCAGCTTAACGTTACAACTTACGGCGGCAGCCAAGTTAACATGGCTACCGGTGTCGTTAATGCTACTATTACTGGTACTGTTTATTCAGACACTAAACTTGCGATTTATCAGGTGGATAAGGTGCTTCTCCCTCTTGACCTTGTTCTTCCTGCTAAGGCTCCGGCACCGGGACCGGAACTGGCTAAAAAGGGTTTGCCTAAAGCGGGAAAAACGAACTCGTCGGCTGTTGATGATAGTAGTGCTGCAGGTGCTGCCGGTGGTGATGATGGTGGTGATGGTGGGAAGGATTTGCCTGCGAGTCATATTTCTGAAGCAGGGTATGTGAGTTTGTGGGTGAATGTTGTTGTTGGAATGGGTTTGGTGGGTGGAGCTTTCCTATGAGGGATTCGATGATTTTTGTATTGAGGTTCTGTTCTTTGTGAGAGTGATGCTGTCTTCTATCTTCTGCTTCTGCTTTTGTGTGTAGATTAATTATGCTGCCTGCATTCTGGGTTTCTCTTTATTCTTTTTCTTTCTTCTTTTGTTTTTGTAACTTTGTGATTTTGTGTTTCTGTAATGGATATCTGAATTCTATTTATATTTAATTGGCCAGGGGTTCTGTCTATATTTTTACATTTCAAAAACCATCGTTATTTGCATACTACAATCATCAACGCTCATACCAAGCCATGTAGACTTAAATGTGGATGCTACCTTCCACAACAATGGCAGACGTTGGAGCTACGGTTAGTTGAACCACTTGTCAGTATTAAGAGTAACATATCTATGAAGACTCATCGTGTTATACTTGGATTTCCCTTTGAGGCCATGTGGCGAGAACGTTACACTCTCCATGTGCCTTCCTATATGAATATGGCACCGAGATGACGTGTCATATTGAGATCGAGAGATTGAGATAGTTATTTGCAGGTTAGTATTATAGACTATAATAAAATACTAGGCCAGGGACCCGTTCATCCCAATTTTAAATAAAGGAAAAAATTGCTCAAAAAAGTATAAAAATAGGTCCAATTTGGTCATCCGCTAATTGGGATGGGCCAAAATAGTCCAATTCTTTTTTGGGCCTCTAATTAAAAGTGGGGTGTTGCTTTTCCCACACCCCCTCCTACTCGAAACACACCCCATAAGGGTGTGAAAAGACCAAAAGGCCAGGCCAAACCTCTTTTTTTTTCACGAATTTTCACCTGTTCGAACACGGGCATTCGAACAGGTTCGAATGACATCGTTCGAGTGTGTTAAATTTTGACTTCACATCCTTTTGGGCGTTTTTCACCTGTTCGCATGAGGTCATGCGAACCTGTTCGCATGACCTCGTTCGAACACATTCGAACGACATCGTTCGAGTGTGTTAAATTTTGACTTCACACCCTTTTGGGCGTTTTTAAACTGTTCGCATGAGGTCATGCAAACCTGTTCGAACAAGGTCGTTCGAACAGTCATAAAACACGTCCTCGCAGCGTCTCACGCGAGGTTATTTTTGGAATAAAATTTGTTAAGGGGTGTGAAAGAGTAGGAGGGGGTGTGGGAAAAGCAAAACCCTTAAAAGTGATGTGTGATGTATCCCCCTTCGTCGTCCTCCCCACCCTCCTAACCCCCCTTTGTCGCCTTTTGCTATCTCTGTTTCTGTTCGACCTACCCGTAAACCTCCAGATCAACACCAAAAATGGCTCCCCCTCCTCTCTCTATTACCCCTGAAATCTCCCCCTTTTCCTCTGTTTGTGGTTCTGCTCCCCCATCCCAAATCCCCCTGACCCACTGAATCCTCCTATGGATCTGTCTTAACTAATGCTCTCTCTTAGCACCCCTCATAGTTCCTTCCTAACTGATGGTGGTGTTATCATTGCCTTTGGACCTTCTTCCTTCTACTGGGTGGCATCTCAACTTACTAGGCTTTCAGTTTCTGAGCAATAGTCCTCGGGGCTAGTTGGCCTTCAAATACGGGGAGAGTTTGGACTCTTCGCATCTTCTCCTGCACCAAAGTCGTGAATCATTACCTTGGTGATGTGAAACCTGTGTTTTGCTGGTTAGTGGAGCTGGGTTATAGTGGCGGGTGGTCTTCGGCCCTAGTTCACTCCTCTAGTGATGACTGTGTACGGATTCATTATTATGTTTCTTGTGCTATTGTGTTAGGGTTTTTTCATGTTTGTTCTGTATTTGTTTCTTTAGGTACTCTGTTAGTTTAGCAGTTAAGTTTTTATGTTGTAGTTAGTTCAGAAGGACCTTAGTTGCTCAGGTGCTCCTGCTCATGTGCTAGGAATGATTATGTTAGGAGTTCAGGTATATCTGACTGGTGCTCTTTCTAGACCTGTTGGTGCTTTCGTAAGCTTGTGGCTTACACTATATGGTAATGTTGGTGGTCTTTGCCGGTTATATGCAATATTACACATTTGGTACCAAATTTTTTTACCAAAATCTATTCAATAGTCTCAAAAGTTTATCTTTGTCTATTAATTTAGTCCATAAACCTGGTGCTCAGAGACTTAATTGATGGACAAAAATAAATTATACGTGTTATTCAATAAATTTTCATAGTGTTAGGACTAAATAGGAAACAGCGTGATATTTAAGAACTAAATTGAGCGTTTATGTATGTTTGTAGACCAACGGGAACAGGTTTCCACCTACACAGACAAATGACTACACTTAATTTGGAGCAGTCCGCCCAATCGCCAAACCCGTTGGTTGCATCTACATGCGACAGACATGGCCACTATAGTTAAGGAAACTGCAAAAATAAAAGGCAACCAAAAGCAAAAGATGATTCAAGGATTTTGCCGGTAGGAGGAGAGGAAAGTCATTCCCAGTCAATCCACCATATAATCCAAAAACAAACTGTTTATTTCTTTTTACACACCCGGATTCTTGTGAAAACAACGTTAATATTCAAATGAACTGCAGTATTATGAATCTCTTATTAATCCTAATCTTTCATTCCAGGCTCAAGGCCAATGCCACGTAGGAATTAGCTGTTTATGAAAATGACATGTCGTGGGACACAGTTCTAGTTATCATTGTCTTTACAACTAAAGTTGCAGACAGACAACCTCTTCTATGTTAGTGTCCTTCATATATGGTTCTGTTATTTTAAATTAGATTTCTTTCTATCACCACAACACAAAATCAAGAAATTTGGCTTCCCAACACAAGTTTAACGGAAAGAGTAAATTGTTATTTTTTTCTCAGGAGGTCACTTTTTTTTATGTTTAATTCCAAACAAAAATCTAAACGAAACTGCCAATTGGTAACTGCTTATATAACTCTGTGGGCCTAACAAACAAAGAGGTCCCCTCATCTCAGCATAAATCTTTTTTCGAATACAAACCAAAAAGCAGGAAAAGTGGGTAAAGTGGTCACAGAAATAGGGGCGGGTATCTCTTTTGAAAACACATCACAAAAAATAACCAATCAAACCCACGTTCCTATTTAACATTTCCTAACCGTTCCACTAGCTGTTACAAGTTCCTCACATACACACACTACCATTGTCTCCACAACTTCTCTTACAAACCTTAACCATATCAAAAAATCCAACACACACACACAAAAAAGAATCATCTTACCAGTAGCAAATGATGAAGTGGGGTGGAAGAAAACCTTCTTCATCATCATCTTCTTCTAAGCCTTCCTTCATCTCTCAAGTATCTCCTTTTTCATGGCTATCCAAGTTCAGGCATATGAGAATCAACTCAGACTCAGAAACAAAACATGGAAAAGTGAAGCAGAATAAGAATATCCCATCTGATACTTCACCACAACTTGCTTGTTGGAATAGAGGCAGGTTTTATGAAGGGGATGATGATGATGCTTTCTGGAGATTGTCATTTGGTGAAGAAGAAAGTAATGATCATAAGAAAAGCGAAGATATTCTCAAACCAGTACTGCAAAATTTGGATGCTGACAATGTGAAAGTCATTCCATCCTCAAGTTTCCCTTGTGTTAGACTCAATGCTAAAAAACATAGAAGAAGAGAAGGCACACTCAATCTCAAGTTCAAGCAGAAGAAGGATATTGGACTCAGAGAAGAAACCAAGAGTACAAAGGAACTTGAATGCTTAAAGAGAAGATATGAGAGGAAAGCACAAAGAGTTCTACAAGAACAACTCTTGAAATTAGAAAATGCAGCAGAGGAAACTGATTTTGCATCAAGTAAATGTAAATCCTTAGAAAAAAATGATGAGGTTCAATTTGAATCTCCCAGAACAATTTGTACACCAAGAACACATTTGTTTTCCTCTAATGTAGATTCAAAATGTTCTGGCCTTAGCATTGGCCTTGAAAGTATCAAAGAAGCTGGTGTATTATCTAGTAACCAAGACTCAGAGTTGAAAGAAAAGGTTAACAAAAAGAGGCAATCAGTGCATGTGAGCAGAGAACTCCAGAGGAGGAAACCAAAGGTAAGAGTACATTCTCCAAGGATGATGGGTTCCAAGGTTGAAATATGCAAAATAAAGGCAATAGAAGACAAAAAGAAAGCAAAACTGAAGATGAAGAAAGAAGAGGAAATTATGGAGGAGACAGAAGGTCTAGATAGCTTTGCTGTGGTGAAGTCTTCATTGGATCCACAACAAGATTTCAGAGATTCAATGATTGAAATGATCATTGAGAAACAGATCAGCCAACCAGAAGAAATGGAAGAGTTATTAGCATGTTATTTGACTTTGAATTCAAATGAGTATCATGATCTTATTATCAAAGCTTTCAGACAGGTATGGTTATATATGAGCCAATCTAGTTTTGGTACTAAATCAAACAAACAACGTTGCTGATATGATTAACTATTAACTACTTCTGTTTAGTTTCTTAACAGAATTGTAAATAGTTGCCTTTTGTTCTAGTTATAGTCTTTAATATTACTTTAATTTCTCTATTCTCTGCACAAATTTGTATGATAACAATTTCTTTGCATTCAAATCATGGATTGTTATCTTGTTGAAGTCATGATGCAAGTAGTCATAGGCTTTTAGCAATGTCTTTATTGTTCAGCATTAAAAGGCTTTTAGCAATACAATGCATGAATAAAGACGTTTCTGCTATGCATATCATTATCCGTATGGTCATGGATAAGGTTGCCCATACCATTTCTGATCCTCTAATTTATTAAGGAAAATTAAATGATAAACAACCTATAATTAATAAATGTATGCTATGCTATGGGTGGCTATCAACCTAAATAAATTTGATAACTATATTTATATATAGAACTTGTATTCTATTCTCTTGTGGATGCAAGACCCCATCTACAAATTAGTAAATAGTGACAGGTCACAAGTTACTTATAAGGCCAAAGGAATTGCAAAAGTCAACTCGATGGTTACTTGGGATAACTTTTTTTTTTGAAAGTGCTTGGGATAACTATCTAAAAGCTGAAGCAATGAAGTTACCTTACCTTCTTTCTTTCTGTTTTTGGAAAGGAAAGTTACGTTGCCTTGTAGGAGCTCAGAAGTAGGTTATTCCACTTAGGCCATGCGGCAAGTAGGCTTTCTATCAGCAAATTAAATTTGTCATTTACTATTTTGACATCGACCATTCCACAGAAGCGTCTATATATATTGACCACAGAACATACACAGAACTTGCTAGATGTAGATATCAATACTAGCTTTTAAGTCGTTTTCTATGGCATGTTTTCGTGAATTGTGGATACCCCTCTATAGCCTTGATTTGCAGAACTACCACAATTCTTTTTGGGATAAGTTCATTTAAAGTGATTTCTCTCTGAAATGAAAAATAAATTGTATTCAACTTAAATTCTAATAGGTTAAAAATAAATTGTATTTATCTTGAATTCTCATCCTTTTCTTCTTTTGATAAACCATGTTTTTTTTTATGTGTTTCTTCCGGGCCAACTTTCTATTTTGGATACAAGTTTGAACTGTTGTCTGTTGATATGTTGAATCACAAGTTAAGACAGGATCTGACTTATATTAAATAGGCAGGAAGGATCTGACTTGACCATAACTTACTTGTTAAACAAGTTTAATTTTTGTGTAAGTATATACTCCTTCCGTCCTATATTATATGTCGTTTTGGGTTATTTCACACATATTAAGAAAAATAGTTAATTTTGTATGAAAAAGAGAAATTGTGGTTTAGTTTACCAAATTAACCTTCATTAATGATATTGATAAGATAAATTAGTAAAATTATGAAAGAGATATTATTAAATAATGAATGGTGTAGTAGGAAAGAAAGATTAATGTTTCATTGGGATTCTAAGAAGTCATATAATATGAGACGAAGGGAGTATTTAACTACAAGGACATAATTGATCGATCTTGACAATCAAGGGGGCAATTAAGTAAATAGCATTTCATGTGCCTCTTGCACATTATACTGAACATGCAGCATCTCAGATAATTAGGCAACCATTCCAACAAAGCCAAGTTACACAGTACTAGTATCAAACAGATATGTAAAACGTGAATTTGATAAACCGTTTGCAGTATGCACTTACAAAAGTGCTCTACACTATTGTTCAATCATGTGTTGTCGCATCATGATCTCCTTTAATGAATTTACTTAATAAATGCATGAATGGTCAAACTTGTTAAATGACATGACAATACATCATTGTTGGATAACAATGCAAAACTTTTTTACCCTGGCTGCATCAGAATTAAACCCATAAATTATAGTAGGATGATTTAGCAGCCACTTATATTCATAAGTTTCAATGCAAATCGTGATTTTTCTATTATATATTATATACCATGGTCTGCCATCCCCTTTCTACAAAGCTGATTTTCTAAAATTAAAATAAGGATTAATATAAATGCAGGAGCAGTGGTAAAGTTGAAGGCATTTAATAGCTCAACTGAGAATCTGAGTCCTGTGACCTGTAATAACATTTAACAGTCCAACAGATATTGCATGGCACAAAATCCTATCAAGTTGGGAAGCACTTTTATCTTGGCTAATTTCTGATAAGTTTATGTTTAATTTAATTACTGAGAAGAGTAAGAAGTAAAACCACTCTTTCTCTTCTGAGAAAAGGAAAAACACCTTTGCCAAGCTAGGAATGTGATCAGTTAACAAACTTCCTCAATAACAACTGGCTTAGCACCAAAATGTAATGCAACACGCATGCATCAACTTTCTATTTTTCTGTTCAGCATTTGATATTATGAAGGATGTGCCCAGGTTGCATAGACGAGATGCTTTCAATAAACTTCCAAAATGGCACATCAAACAATGTGCTCACTAGTCACTACAGTAACTAGAGAAAGTTAAAGCCATAACTGGTCACTACACAATGTACTTCCACCGAACAATATGCAGATGGTCAATTGAATCCGCTCACTGGTGGGAGCTTTTACTTGTCTGTCAATTGCTATCCAAAAATGTATACCATACAGGATGGGGAAAAAACACTTTAAATACAATTAATCTCAGTAAAATCAAGCTCAAAATGAGAACAAGGGAAGTAGACTGGACTTGCATAATTATCTGCTGCCTTGCTTTTATTAATTATTAGTGTAAAACCACTATGACGTGGCTTATACATGATACACATCTAGTGGTATATCTGCCAGAAAAATGCCCCTTTTAAGATCAACAGTGATGTAGGTTGATAACAGTGAAGAGCTTCGTCAAACAGGACAATATTTTTTTAAGAGTAATGTTATTTAGCCAAAATGTTCCAGCCAAAAATCAAGTTACAACACCAATTAACCAAGTTTTATAAGTCATTAACCAACCTGTTTTTTTACAGTTTTCTAGGCCATTGACTAAAAACTGTGAAAAAACAGGTTGGTTAATGGTCTATAAAGCTTGGTTAATTGGTGTTGTAACTTGGTTTTTGACTATTTTTTGTTAGAATATTTTAGCTAAATAATATTACTCATTTTTTAAATATTGAAATACGGTCAGCCTCCCCCTCCTTTCCTCCCCTTTTTTTCTTAACATGGGATTTTTTTAACTGAATAAGAAATACAATAACAACAACAACCAAAACTTGTCCACTAGGTTGACTTGGATTATGTATAAATAATAAATCAGCAGCAAGAATCAAGAAAAATATCCTAATATGATGATTACCCAGGAACAAACAAGTAATACCATTGTTTTGCTATGATAGTGTGTCTGGAATGCAAACTATATACAAATACACGAATCTGCCATATGAATACATTCAATTTGCTTTGCAATAGTTTCATCTATCAAAAACCACTACTTCTGCCACTTGAAATTTTTATTTTCACTACATGCAAATAAATTTCTTACAGCAGTCTCCATCTATGTTATTAAAAACTACAATTAAGTAATCATTATCAGATGTGGCTCACAATTTGAAACCTTGAACCATAGCACAATTCAGTAAAGGCAGGTTGTGGCATAATAGTAACACTAAAAACAAAAGAGTGGCAAATCAACTAAAAGCAATGAAGGATGCAAACGTTCATCTCACCCAAAATATGAAACACATATTTATTGCAGACAAAACAATTCATACCTAGATTTATTACATGTGATTGTGGACCATTGCAAGCAAGAAGAAATAATCAATTGCTGCTAAGTTTTCTCTACTTGACTAACATGCCCCATTTGTTCTGGAAGATTATTTGTATTACGCATATTCCACCAAAATCTGCCAAGGTCACCAGGCTTTCCTTCATTTTTTCTTCCAATTAAATCCTTTCTTTCTGACTGCACTTCCTGTGCTTCAGATGCACCGGGATCCTCTGTCAAGAACTGTTCCCAGAATACATCATTAACACCAGCTGCTGCCTTGGTGATTCCCATGGGTTGTTCTTTCGATGCAACAGGCTCAGACTCAAGCTCAGGAACAGCAGGTGCAGCTGGTTCAGAGTTCATGTCAATTCCAGATGACTTTGCTCGAACTTCAACATCTAGTTGCACACAAGATATGGAGAGACTATCAGCACAACTTGTAGACTCATCTAAATCCATGTTTGAACAAATGTGAACAACATCGTCGCCAGCTTCGTGCACAATAGCCTCCCAAAATACAATGGATGACTCAAGCTGATCCAATCGCTCCATGTTTGATGTCAAAACAGAGGTACCCACTGCATTTTCTCCTCTAGGCAACATTTGGAAAGTTTCAATAGAATCTTCAATGTTAGCTTCACTATTAAAGTGACCACTTCTTGGCAACCTTCGTTTTCTATCCATGGTTTCAGTCAGTGGCAAGAGATTTAGAGCAATCACGGGTTTCTGGAGTACTTGAGAAATAGAAGACACCATCTTCTGTTGCTTCTGTTCCAAATTCTCCAACCTATCTTTCGAGCAATGTATTTGAATCTCATATGCTTGCCACTCATGTTGATATCTCTTTAACTCTGTGAGGAGTTGTTCTTTATCATGTTTAAGCTTCTCTATTTCATCATTCAAACCCTGCCTTTCGGATTCCGCCAGAGGGGCTTGTGATTGGAGATTCTGTAAAGAATGGCTATGAACAGGCTTCCTCCTATGAATATTCTTCATGAGATGTGGTTTCCCTCTTATAAAATCATCATTGGCAAATTCCCATTGTTCTGGATCAATTTTCCTAAATCCCTGATCAAACAATTACAACGAATCGGTGCAAGCAATTAAAGAATCAAAACGGGGAACTAAACACAAAATAAGCATTCACATCAACAGCACCAAAATCAAATTTACTTACATATGTGTTGAGCTGCCTGATAAAACTGGAGAAGTTATTGTGCTTAAAGAATCTAGGGAGCAAATCCCTTGCAAATTCTGGTGGATTCCATACAATGAAACTTTTGTTACTGGCACTCCAGGAAACAACAGTATCCGAGGAAGGATCATCCACCATCTCATAAGTCTTTGCCAGAAAAGGAGGCAAGGAATTTGAACTTCCTTGTGCTTCATCCATCAGTCAAACCCCAATTCCCCACTCACAAATCTAACCTTCCCAAATTCAAACCCCAAAAACCAAATAAACTCCCGAACTTACAAAACAAGCCAAGCCTTCAATCACCTATGTTTTCTGGAAGGTACCAGAAATTAAAAACAAAAAAGAAAGTTTTTTTTTCCCTATATCAAACTGTACCAAAACAAAACCCCAAAAAACCCACTCACAGCAAAATTAATAATAGCCAATAATTCCAAAACTCCGTAAACCTAATCACAAAGAAGAACACTGCACAACCCTCTAATCAAAATATAACCCAAATAAATCACCAAAATCATAAAGCATAAAGGCAAAGTTTATTTTCTTTTCATATTTGCCAAAAAGGTCGGATACATCTTAAAGTATCATGGGTTCCAATTTCCCAACAAAACTAACGTGGGATCGTCGAAAGAAGAAAATTAACGCAGTATTTTTCTTTCCCCTGGTGGGAAAACTTGCACGTAAAGCAATAAGGATTGGAAAAACTAAATTCAATAGAAAATAAATAAACTAATATATAAAAGGGGGGAAAACCAATGGCGTCTGTGTTGTTTGTTGGAACTTTTCGCCTCAAAAAGGATGATGAGAGAGTGAGGGAGAGCTAATATGATGCAGGAAGAAAAGAAAAAGGGTTCTTAGCTGATTATCGGTGCTTGGAATTATTGGGATCCTTTCGTCGTCGTTGAACCGCGTCGATAATTTTCTAGAACAGGCTTTTCTTTGCGAACACTTTCAGGAAATGGATTCGACGGTCAACGCGTGGTTGATTTTTGCGAACAAATTAAACATCAATAAAAGAGTTCAATTGTACGAACTTAACTTGGCACAACTTGGCACAACTGCCGGATACTTCGATCCCTTAACCAGTTGAATGCGTAACTAAAAATATTTGTTGGACAGGTCGACCCTTAAAGTATACATTGGTTTACCAACAAAAAAAAAGAGTTATATTTTTTGATGGGGAGTTCAATTGTTACGCAAAATGGTAAATATTTGGCTTTATTACCGTTTTGGTTTCTTTATTTTCAACAAATCACGATTTTAGTCCATGAAGAAATTTTTTCACGAATTTAGTCCCTCTATTTTCACAAACTCTCGATTTTAGTCCCCCAAATTTTTTTTCACGAATTTAGTATTCTTATTTTCCCAATTTGTAAAATCAAAGTCTCACTCTAATTTGGTCAAAATTGGCGCTGAGTTGTCGATCACTTATCCTACGTGGCTGACACATTGGCTTGCCTTGTTGGAATTTAAATATAAAAATTATTATTATTACAAAAATTATTTTTTAATTATTACATTTAATAAATAAAAAGTCCATCTTCTTCATTCCGTACTTCCTCTCTCTTCGCGAACCCAAACCCAGCATCATTCCTTCAAAAGCAAACCATATAAACATCAGCATTGCCTCTAAGAATGTTTGATTATAGTTTTTAAGAATAGTTGTGTTTTTGTCCAAAAATAAAGAATAGGGGAGCTAAATTTGTGAAAAAAAAATTTGGGAGACTAAAATCGTGAGTTGGTGAAAATAAGGGGACTAAATTCGTGAAAAAAAAATTCTTAGGAGACTAAAATCGTGGGTTGGTGAAAATAGGGGGATCAAAACTGTAATTAAGCCTAAATATTTTTTTTAATATTTTTACATGTGCCAAAAAAAAATATTTTACACTCACAATCAATAACAGGTCATGTTGGTTTGAGCGATAACTAAGCTAGGATCTTGGGTTTTGAGATCAAATCTTGGGTTGCTCGGCATATATCAGACGGCACGGCATAAAGTGGTAAGAAAAAAATAACAAATCATGATTTAGTTAACTTTTTATGTATTAACGTTTCAAATTTTAATTTATTAACTGTGTAAAAAAGACTTAAAACTTTTTATTTAGGATCAAAATATCTACCTTTTAATTTAATTTTTTAGTAAAGTTGACGTGTATCTTTTATCTTACTTTTTATTTCAGATCAAAATATTTACTTTTTAATTCAATTTTTTTAGTGAAGTAGACATGTATCTTTTATCTTTTAGGTTCTCTCATGCCCAAAAAATTAGTATTTAGAGAATAGTTTATAATAGATAAATATAAGTGGTAACGCTTTGTTTAGTAATCATCCACTAAATAAAAATTCTCTCTAATTTTTAAGCATTAATTATAAGTATTTATTTGTGTCTTTTTAGATTTATAAGTTGGTTTAAACACTAATTTTATCAAATACTTTAAATTCAATCTGCTAGCTTGTTCGTTATTTACTATTTCATCCGCTTAAGCTAGCTTATCCACTATTTTTTTTAACAAACATAGCCTTAATGTTTTTTATTCAAATTTTATATTTTATTTTTTGACTATAACGAAGTTATTTTTCTATCAATTTAGAAAATTATATATTTTCATCTTTGATTTTTTATGGAAAATAATAATAAATGTTTATGTTTCCATCTTCACAAAAAATCCGACTTTGGGGAGAGGCAAGTAGCTTTTAGTGTGACAAACTCTAAATCAATGATTAGTACTTTAAGGGCATGTTTGGGAGTTTGGAGGGGCGGACTTCGTGGGAGTGGGGTAGAGAGAAAGATATATAAATATTTTACTTTAATTGAGAGAATAATTTTGTAAACAATGATAAGAGAATGTTTATGATAAATATATTGTTAATTTTAAGACTATTATAAAATGATGTAAATGATTTGAAGAATTTGCCTAAACTCTCTCAATACATTTTTTGGGTTCCTCCAAATTAGGGGGATTTGGTTTTATGAAGAAAAACAAACTCCTCGTGAAGTTGAGGGTATATCCTTCCTTTCATTTGTTTTTCATCCTTCCTTTTTTTCAAGCCCTCCCCTCTCCTTCAAACTCTCAAAGAAGCCCTAAGGTACCATAAAGGAAAAGAAGTTCTCATTATCATGGTTAACAAAATAAAATGGTTTTAGTTGTTTTAACTTTAAGCTCCCTTAAAAATTTAAATTTGTTATGAAATAAACTCAAATAGAGCAAGAACAAAAATAGAAGATGAGTGAATAATAGAGCTATTGTAATGTACTCTTCAAAGGTATTTTCTACAATGTCATATGAGTCCTATTTATAGGCTCAAGCATTGTAACCTATGATTTGCATTTAACATATACAATGATGAATAATAATAAGAAATAATGCCTAGGAGGTCCAATGGCATTAGAAATCCACTTTATTCACAATACTCCCCCTTAGATGTCTAATAAGGATATGCCTCATTAAAACCTTACTAAGAAAAAAAATCCAATGGGAAAAAATCCCAGTAAAGGAAAAAGAGTACAACATCATTTGCTTGAGGGCTGCCTCGTTAAAAACCTTACCAGGAAAACCCATTGGGACAAAACCGTGGTGAAGGAAAAAAGAGTGCAGAACATATTTATTTCTCCCCCTCGTGCATGTAATAATCTCTAAGACGACGAAGACCAATCTTCCTTGTTAACTGTTCAAAAGTTTTGCTTGGCAATGGTTTTGTCAGAAGATCTGCTAAATTTTCACAGGAGCGAATTTGTTGAATGTTAATCGTGTTATACCCCAATTTTGTCTGAGCTCCTGTTAATAGCATTTTAATTTACTAGGTCGCATTTTTTTGCAAGTCTCGAGTCCTGTTAACGCGTGTCGGTGTCATGCGAGTGTCGTTAAGATGCCATTTGTGTAATTGGGCCAACAGTTGGGTTATTGGGCCTACGCATATACAAATTGGGCCTATCATTTTGAGTTGGGCCCACAAACGTGGTTCCTAGTTAATTTTTAGTGTTTATCGGTTAGCGGGCCTATTTGTTCTATTTGAGCCTCGTTCTAGCGCATTTGTCTAGTTGGGCCCGATTTCGCTTTTGTATTTGGCTCAATTTCTTTTATTATTTTTATTTTGTCTATTTAATTTGTTTTGAGTCCAAAAATGTCAAAAAAATCAAATTTTATTTCATTTACAATTTAGGAGTGTTTAGAGTCCAAACTGTCCCAAAAATGCAAAAAAAACAATAGTCAAAAATACAAAAAAATACAAAAAAACGAAAATAAAAAGGGAGCAGCATCAGCAAATCTCTGGGGCTGTTCTTGCTCTCCAAGACTGCTCAGCAAGCCCACATTATCAGACCTGCAAAAGCCCAGTCAAACTAGTCAAAAACCAATTAAATGCCAACCCTAGTTTTTCAGTATAAATAAACAGTCAATCCTAGGTCTAAAGACACGGAATCAGAGACAAGCATACACAGACGGAAACTCAGACCCCAAAACAGACGAAAAATCCATACAAAATTTAGAGATGTTCGGGGTAAAAATTAGGGTTTCACACTGAAACCCTAATTGCAAAGCATCAAAAAACCCAGAAACATAAGCAGTCAAACAGAAGAGGCACGGCAGTAGCAGTAGGGACAGGAACAGCAGTATCGAACAGACAAGAATCTATTTCAGAAGCTGGAAAAGGGGTTGGTCATATCCTACTAATATACGCTTTTTTTTATCATTCATTAGAACAGTTTAGGAATCTGGAATCCATGTATAATTGAACCAAAAATCGAATCTTCAGTTTATGTTGTAAATAGATTAGGGTAAATACTGTAAATAGATTAGTTGTAAATATTAGGATTCAGGAATCAGAATACAAAACACAAAGAACCATAAAACGAAAAGGTAGAAAGGATCAGAACAAGAGAATGAAGCCTAGGTCTCAAAAACGATCAGAATTAGGATTCGGTCTTTTTAAATCTTCCAACAAAACATAGGCAAGCAGAACCAAAAAACAAAATAGAGAAAAAGAAGAGAACGAAAATCATTAGAAAAAGAGGGAAAAAGGAACCTGGGCTGACTGTCGCCGACGGTGACCTTCGCCGGCAGCCCCAACGCCCGTGTGCATCTTCACGCCTTTCTTTCGCTTTTCGCTCTCACAATCACCGCCACCAGCTCCAGCTCAAACCGCGCCAAGAACCACCCAGAAACCGAAAAACAAACGTAAAAAAAAAAGGAATTAGGAATCAGAAACAAACATCAAAAACAGGAAAGAGCAGAGGAGGATAAGAAGAGGAAAATTACAAAAAAACAGTGCCATACCTTTTTCCGGCCACCGTAGACGGTGGCCGTCCGCCTCAAACCATCGCCTCCCCCGGCACCTTTGCCGTTGCAAGCCACCGTTAACGCTCGTCGTCGCAGCGCATCACCATCACCGTCGCAGTTCCTCGGCCTCGGTTGCCGTCACCATCGTGCACGTTCGCCGTCACTACCGTCATCGCTGGCCAAGGAACGGCCGGTTGGCGTCGTTTGCTCCCACTGCCGTCACCTTGGACAAATCATCACCCTCGCAACCCCTTTGATGCGAACACGACGGCTCTGATGTCAACCACTGTTACCTCTTCCCCTTTCGCTCTCTCTTTCTCCGTCCATCTCTCTCCCAGTCGCAAAACTCTCGCCGGAAACCCCTCTCGCATCCCCTCCTCTCTTTTCTCTCGGCGTGTCAAACTCTTTCTCTCTCCCAGCGAACTCTCTCTCTTCTCGTTTCTCTGGTTGCGGCGCAAATGGAGGAAGGAATTGGGAAATTAGGGTTGAGGGGGGTTGGAGTTTGGGACGGCGCCGCAAGAAGGGGGGAAGTAAAATTAGGGTTTCAGTTTTAACTTTTGCCTTATATAGTGTGGATACTGAGGGCTATTTTCGTCCTTTCCTTTTTAACTCAGCACACTGCTTACACCACTTGTTTTTTGTATTACGCCTCCCCCTGGAAAGCCCATAGTTTGTGGGCTACTCTGAAACGAACTGGGCTCGCTTTTCACACCCAGTTTTAATAATACAACTCCATTCCTGCAAACTGCACCCCACTTTGCCATTTCACCCCCTTTCTCGTTTTTTATTTAATTTAATCCTCTTCAAGACAAAATAGATTCTCATAAATCAAAAACTTTGTTAATAGTCTTGTGAAGCTTTTGCTTACATGATTATTGTCAATGAGGTACTAGTGGTGATCACTTGGAGCATTTGCTCAATTGATCATCATGAACGCCTAAGTTTTCCTAAAGGTTTTCATTAAATCAAAAAACTTTGTTTGTAGTCTTGCGAAGCCTTTGCTTGCATGATTATTAACAATGGAGTGCTAGTAGTGATCACTTGGAGCCCTTGCTCAATTGATCATCATGAAAGCTCGATTTTCACAATTAAACCAAACAAAGACCTTTTTCCAAACAAACAAGAACTACGTAGCTTTGAATTCTCCATCGCACCGGGAGATACGTAGGAACGGGCCATGTCCTGTCAAGCACTTTTTTTCTAAAAAACCCTTTTTTCCCCTTTTCTCGCCAAAAATAAAGAAAATTTCATTAAGTTCTTTAATTCATTTTCAATAAGAAGTAGAGAGGCAAAATTAAGTATTTTCAAGTCACCACACTAAAACCACACATTTAATTAAAGGTTCCCTCTCAGTAGAGAGGACGTGTGGGGTGCTAACACCTTCCCTGCGCGTAACCGACCCCCAAACCCTATTCTCTAGTTTCGCAAGACCAATCGCTCTCCAAAAAAGGTTTTCCTAATATTTTCCTTAATAAATATTGGTGGCGGCTTCATTGTCTTAGGAAAAGTTGTGAACGAGGAAGGTTCTCCCTCGGGGACTTTTTCGGGCGCAACAGCTGGCGACTTCACTGGGGACACTAAATTTTTTTTTTAAAGTGGGTCAAGCCTAACTAATTAAATGTGTGGTTTATATGATTGATTTGAATATCTTGCTTTGCCTCTCTTCTTTTTCCTTTTTCATAAGCATGTTACGTCCATGTGCATTCTTATTCTATGTTTGCTTTTGCAATAGATAGTTACTTCTTTGCTTAGTTCCCTCATGCATTTCTTCCCCTTTCTTATCATGTCCCCTTCTTCTCTGCTCCCTTTCCTATGGTAAGCACATGCATACTTCCCTTCTTCTTTGCTCCCTTTCTTGAGGTAAGTAGTGCATTGTTATTGGCACCCTAGATTAGTTTATATTGGATCGATATTGAACCCTAGGATAAACAACATGCTATTTGTCTGGACTGCTCTGGATTTTCATTTGCAGGTGGGGAAGGGTAGTTATTCCTAGGTGTTGTGCCCTCGACACACAATTCACATCCTATACTTGTGAGCATTGAGTGGGGCCTAAAACCCAAGGTCTGAACAAAAACCTAGGAGAGTGGGAACGATTAGTGACTGCCATTCGTAGACCTTTGTCTGTATGGCTCTCATGAAAGTTCCGCCCAAGAGTGTGCTTTGTCATGATGCCTCACACTCGGTAGCTTTCTACGATTGTGGGTGCCATCATGAGAGAGACTTTAGCTCTTGGTTGCCATTGTAAGGAAGTGATTAGAACCTACATGGGAGGATTACCCCTTTCGTCGACTTTAGACCCTAGGATTCCCACCCTTTGTAGGACACGGGGGCACGCATTTGTTTGTTGCATTCCTTTTTCTTAGACTCCATTTCAAAAATCCTAGAAAATAATATCCTTATTTTCATACCCTGTTTTTATGTAAATGACACATCATTTCGCATCCACATCATTTCGCATCCACATCATTTCGCATCCACATCATTTCGCATTCACATCGTTTCGCACCATTGCATTTGCATCTAACAAAAGTTTGACAAAAAAAAACCATTCATCTTGCATTCCCTTTCATTACATAAAGATAAGACAAAAAACAATTATCATGCAAAAAATCCTCGTCAAGTTCATCCAAGACGAGGCATTCAAGCATAAGCATTATTTCAAAAAAGACACAGTAGAACTACGCAAGCTTTGATTCCTCATTACAATGGGGATACGTAGGAGCGGGTCATACCCCGTCAAGCACATTTTTCTAAAACCTTTTTTTCAATAAATCATTTGCATCTCCAAATAATTTTCAAAATCATGTTCCAAAACTAAAAAACAAAAAAAAGAAAATCATTGTGAGTATCATGCATTTCATTGCACAAAAAAAAAAATGAAAACAAGAAAGCATCTCATTCATAATCATGAATAAAAATCATCATGTAGCATTCATGCACCATTTCATTAACATCATCACTTTGGTTCAAATACATCATTCCTCCATACATGCATCTTTCAAAAAAGGAAGGGGCATTGGCATTTCATACTTTGCCTTGCCTCTAAAAAAAAAATCATCATTTAGAAAAAAAAAAAGAAGCATCATTCCTGCATCTTTCATCATTCAAAAGAAAAAGGGGGCATTGGTATTTCGTACCTTGTCTCGCCTCTAAAAAATAAAAAAATCAAAATCAAAAATCATTTTGAAAAAAAGGGGCATCATTCTTGCATCATTCACATTGGCATTCCATATTTTGTCTTGCATTAAAAATAACAAAATTATTTAGAATAAGCCACACTCTTCGAGTGGTCATTCTCCACGCATTTGCATCATACTTGCATATCATAATTTGTTCATTCATTCATTGCATAAAATAAGAGTTGTGATGAGGAGCGAGGCGTTCTTGCGAAACAATCTTCCTTTTTGAAAAAGTTAATCCTTACTTGGTTGCAAACTCAAGGTGTCCCAAGGCACTCAGTTTTTCAAATCAATAGCTCATTTGCATTTCTTTCAAAAGCACTGCATCCATTCTATGACAAAAGACTGAAATAGTGTATCAAAGAAAAAAACAAATTTTTAACTGATGTTAACTCTCTGTGAAGCATTCTTCTAATGAGCGTGCATGCTATGAGTACATTCTCTTGTTTGAGTCCGTTGGTTTTCCTCCCTTACCACAGTTTCCCGTCCAAGTCTAGTCCCGCCCCGTCCACCCATAAAGTGCATATTCTCCCCATCAGTGCGTATTTGACTTTTGGGTTCATTCTAATGCTTTAGGTCCTCCATGCTGGGGCAAGTCGGTGATCATTAAATTCCCATTGATTAATATCATATTCCTTCAGTGCAAGTCTCTCAAAAAAAAATAATAATAATAATATAATAAACAAGAAAACAAGCTCGCTAGGTCGAAAACCCGCAAAGGGCGGCCTAGGCAAAAAGGAGCGCCCGGTGGACTGAAAACTCGCAAAGAGCGGTCCAGGCAAAAATTAAGGCACAAAAAAAGAGCAAACACATGAAGATAGATAAATTATTGTTCTAAAGTTAAGTCTTATAGAAATAAGCAATCGGGATTTGAAATGAAGTTTGGCCATCTCCTCAAAAACCCCAAAATCCCAGAAAGTCCCTTTCCTACCCACCTTGAGCCAAGAAAAACCAAAATCCATAAATCACCCTAGACAAGGATCACCCCAAATAAAAAAAATAAACAGTGCATCGCTTTTTATCAGCTCACCCGAGTCGGAAAAAAAAAAGGGGGGGAAAAGAGAAAATCAAAAAAGGGGATTCAAAAATGAAAATCCCAAAACAACAGAAAATAGAAAAGAAATGTAAGTGGTGAGCTGGTACATGTTACCACAAAATACAAGAGATCATTGTCTAAATAAACCTTCAAACACTTCATCATTCCAACACCTGATTCCATAAACCTTCAAACACTTCATTTGGCCTCAACATCAAACCCCTTAGTCATTCTACCATGAGACACGAATTTACTTTAACAGAGCCCAAACAAGCCCAATAACCATCTTCCTCATAGACCATTAACCGTCAACCAACGCCAAACAAAACTCATCCTCCCATTAGCCTCAAACACTTCATTAAGCCTAACCCTCCTTCCTCCACAAAACACCACAATCCCGAAAAGTCCATTCCATCAATGACCGGTTGCTTTAGTTCACTCAAATTCTAATCTTAGGACGAACAAGCTTATCTATGTGCAATGTGTTTGCTCAAAAGAAAAACAAACGATCAGAAAAAAGAAAGCTGATCAAGAAAGAATAAACCCTCAGAAAAAAGAGAACTGAGGAAACAAAAACGAACAGTCAGAAAAAAGAAAGCTGACAAAATAAAAAAGAGGGACTTGCACTCCAAAACACATTCAAGATGCATTAAAACAAGGTTTAGTGATCACCGGGTAAGGATTCTTTCGCACCAAAAGTCAAGACATCAGTAGAGAACCAAAGATTTGCACTGAGAATACCACTCAGACCCTAAAGTTGGGGCATTCTCTTCACCACCCACACACCCTAGTCTTGGGAAAGTCTGTTCAATGCCCATCCCATGTCACTCCAGTTGTCAATGTCATTCCAAAGTGGGGCAAGTGCATTCCCATTCCTTCACCTCATTCATTCCCATAAAAACCTCACCGGGGCAATCTCTCAACTCACTATCCTAAACAAGACCTTGTCATTCTGATCGGGGCAGCTTTGTCCTTGTTATGACTGGGGCAACATCAAATTCTGTGGGTTGAAGCAAAACCCCTTTCATTCCATCTTTCATCTCAAGAGCCGAAGCGTTCCCAATTCATCATCTTCTACACCCCTAGTTGTTGTCACCACTAGACAGGGGCAAGTTATTCACTCGTCAAAGACCTGAATTGGGGCAATCTTGTATCTCTTGATCCCTCACAAGCTTCGGCAATAGCCATGTCGGTCATTCCTTCACTTGCCATAAAAGTCCATGCCCTAAACCAATTCCAAGTTAACTGACTCATTCATTCACATTTGCACTCTTATGCATGCTTACTAGACAATGCTTCAAAAAGAGAGAACACAAGTTGTTTACGTGATATCTAAAATTCAGTCATCATGGAAAGAAAGAGAAAGAAAGTGAGGTTGTTTGTAAATAAAAACCTTGAGAACACCAGAGTTTGAATCAAAGTCCTTGCATTCAAAGTCTCGCATCTCATCATCACAAAAATGTTTACCTCATGCATCTAGGCATTATAGCATATGCATCAAAGCATTACATTTTGCATCTTCACATTTTGTGCATTCATCACATAGTAAAAAAAAAACGTTCCACATCAGTTGCACCATATTAAGCAGAAATCTTTTCATTGCATTGGCATCATATTAATGTTCGCACTTCATAAAAAAGGAAGAGAACAAAATCCTTGCATGTCATTCATCATTAGAGCATTACATTTTCCATCAGATATTTCATAGGAAAAGCAAAGAAAGCAAAAAGAAAACAAAGAAAAGAAACCACAAAAGCATTCCATGTCATTCATCATTTCACAAAGCATTCCTTTGTCATTCAATCATCAAACATTAAAGCAGTGCATATGCATCATATTAACGTTAGCATTTCCATAAAAGAAAAAAGAACAAGAATCATTGCATCAAACATCAGAGCATTGCATCATATTAATGTTTGCATTTCATAGAAGAAGCAAAAAGAAATAAACAGAAGTTAGAACAGGAGCATTTCATTCATCAAAACATCAATCACCGCATACATTTGCATTCAAACATCAAAGCAATACAGTTGCATCACATCAATACTTGCATCTCATAGAAGAAAAGAAAGCTAAAGCGTCCCATGTCATTCATCATTTCATGTTATTCATCAGCAATATTCACACTTCATAGAAAAAAGGCAAAGAAGAAAAATTTTCCATTACATACATGAGCATTCATCAAAACTTTGCATTCACATACCCATGATTCTTAAAAAAGCAAAAAGAGAAGCCAAAAGAGAGAAAAGAGAAGAGCCAAGAGAGCAACAAAAAGAAAAGAAAAGAAAAAAAAAGAGAAGCTAGAGAAAGAGAAAAAGACATATAAGAACAGGAGAAAATCATGCATTCATCAGACATAAGCAAAAGAAAAAGAAAAACATGCATTGCGTACAGACAAGAGAAGAAAAGGAAAATCATTGCATTCATCAAGCATATAGGAACAGTAGAAGATCATGCATTCATCCAACATAGACAAAGGAAATAAGAAACTCATCATTCAAAGAAAACAGCAATCATGGCATTTGCATTGCATGCATTTGTTCATTTTCAGCTACAGGTACAAAGAGAGGATGAGCACTTCGGTGTTAGCCCTCGCCCCCAGATTCCAGAAAATGTTCCCCCAAGTTGGGAGTTCAGAAAGAAAAAAGAAAAGAGAGAAATAGAAAAGAAAAGAGAGCGCTCAAGCGCGCATTGCGGATTGGAGCACAGAGATCATCGCTCCCTTCTGCCCAGGTCTCACGTCGCGTACGAGCAACGCGATGGACCGCAGCCCCATGTGAGGTTCAACGGAATAGTTGTATCAGCCTAAGATACAGTGGACGCCGTGCATTGATCTGTATATCAGTTCCGGAGCTGATAACGATCCCCCCGGTCGCTCGAAAGACCAACAGGAAGAGCGTGCTCCTCAAAGCCACGTGCAAACTCGGATTCGTCAAGAGTTCGTTTAAGGATTACAGGTTTTAGGCAGCCTGGGCAATTTACCGCTTTTTTGCACGCCAGGTGCCCATTTTACCTTTTCTGTCTGCACGCCTAGTGCCCATTTTACTTTTCTGTCTGCACGCCAAGTGCCCATTTTACCTTTTCTGCCTGCACGCAAGTGCCCATTTTACCTTTTCTGTCTGCACTTCAGTGTTCATTTACTGTTTTCGCATCAACACGAAAGTGTCTATCTTTCCAAAAACAAAAAAAAAAAAAGAGGGGAAATTCGGGTTTCTCCAAATGGACAAAATTGGTATAATTTCTGAATTCTTTATTTCTATTTTACCTTCGAAATATGTCTCGCGCAATTCATATTTTTTGGTAAAATCCAAATAAAGAGGGGCAGCTGTTATACCCCAATTTTGTCCGAGCTCCTGTTAATAGCATTTTAATTTACTAGGTCGCATTTTTTTGCAAGTCTCGAGTCCTGTTAACGCGTGTCGGTGTCATGCGAGTGTCGTTAAGATGCCATTTGTGTAATTGGGCCAACAGTTGGGTTATTGGGCCTACGCATATACAAATTGGGCCTATCATTTTGAGTTGGGCCCACAAACGTGGTTCCTAGTTAATTTTTAGTGTTTATCGGTTAGCGGGCCTATTTGTTCTATTTGAGCCTCGTTCTAGCGCATTTGTCTAGTTGGGCCCGATTTCGCTTTTGTATTTGGCTCAATTTCTTTTATTATTTTTATTTTGTCTATTTAATTTGTTTTGAGTCCAAAAATGTCAAAAAAATCAAATTTTATTTCATTTACAATTTAGGAGTGTTTAGAGTCCAAACTGTCCCAAAAATGCAAAAAAACAATAGTCAAAAATACAAAAAAATACAAAAAAAACGAAAATAAAAAGGGAGCAGCATCAGCAAATCTCTGGGGCTGTTCTTGCTCTCCAAGACTGCTCAGCAAGCCCACATTATCAGACCTGCAAAAGCCCAGTCAAACTAGTCAAAAACCAATTAAATGCCAACCCTAGTTTTTCAGTATAAATAAACAGTCAATCCTAGGTCTAAAGACATGGAATCAGAGACAAACATACACAGACGGAAACTCAGACCCCAAAACAGACGAAAAATCCATACAAAATTTAGAGATGTTCGGGGTAAAAATTAGGGTTTCACACTGAAACCCTAATTGCAAAGCATCAAAAAACCCAGAAACATAAGCAGTCAAACAGAAGAGGCACGGCAGTAGCAGTAGGGACAGGAACAGCAGTATCGAACAGACAAGAATCTATTTCAGAAGCTGGAAAAGGGGTTGGTCATATCCTACTAATATACGCTTTTTTTATCATTCATTAGAACAGTTTAGGAATCTGGAATCCATGTATAATTGAACCAAAAATCGAATCTCAGTTTATGTTGTAAATAGATTAGGGTAAATACTGTAAATAGATTAGTTGTAAATATTAGGATTCAGGAATCAGAATACAAAACACAAAGAACCATAAAACGAAAAGGTAGAAAGGATCAGAACAAGAGAATGAAGCCTAGGTCTCAAAAACGATCAGAATTAGGATTCGGTCTTTTTAAATCTTCCAACAAAACATAGGCAAGCAGAACCAAAAAACAAAATAGAGAAAAAGAAGAGAACGAAAATCATTAGAAAAAGAGGGAAAAAGGAACCTGGGCTGACTGTCGCCGACGGTGACCTTCGCCGGCAGCCCCAACGCCCGTGTGCATCTTCACGCCTTTCTTTCGCTTTTCGCTCTCACAATCACCGCCACCAGCTCCAGCTCAAACCGCGCCAAGAACCACCCAGAAACCGAAAAACAAACGTAAAAAAAAAGGAATTAGGAATCAGAAACAAACATCAAAAACGGGAAAGAACAGAGGAGGATAAGAAGAGGAAAATTACAAAAAAACAGTGCCATACCTTTTTCCGGCCACCGTAGACGGTGGCCGTCCGCCTCAAACCATCGCCTCCCCCGGCACCTTTGCCGTTGCAAGCCACCGTTAACGCTCGTCGTCGCAGCGCATCACCATCACCGTCGCAGTTCCTCGGCCTCGGTTGCCGTCACCATCGTGCACGTTCGCCGTCACTACCGTCATCGCTGGCCAAGGAACGGCCGGTTGGCGTCGTTTGCTCCCACTGCCGTCACCTTGGACAAATCATCACCCTCGCAACCCCTTTGATGCGAACACGACGGCTCTGATGTCAACCACTGTTGCCTCTTCCCCTTTCGCTCTCTCTTTCTCCGTCCATCTCTCTCCCAGTCGCAAAACTCTCGCCGGAAACCCCTCTCGCATCCCCTCCTCTCTTTTCTCTCGGCGTGTCAAACTCTTTCTCTCTCCCAGCGAACTCTCTCTCTTCTCGTTTCTCTGGTTGCGGCGCAAATGGAGGAAGGAATTGGGAAATTAGGGTTGAGGGGGGTTGGAGTTTGGGACGGCGCCGCAAGAAGTGGGGAAGTAAAATTAGGGTTTCAGTTTTAACTTTTGCCTTATATAGTGTGGATACTGAGGGCTATTTTCGTCCTTTCCTTTTTAACTCAGCACACTGCTTACACCACTTGTTTTTTGTATTACGCCTCCCCCTGGAAAGCCCATAGTTTGTGGGCTACTCTGAAACGAACTGGGCTCGCTTTTCACACCCAGTTTTAATAATACAACTCCATTCCTGCAAACTGCACCCCACTTTGCCATTTCACCCCCTTTCTCGTTTTTTATTTAATTTAATCCTCTTCAAGACAAAATAGATTCTCATAAATCAAAAACTTTGTTAATAGTCTTGTGAAGCTTTTGCTTACATGATTATTGTCAATGAGGTACTAGTGGTGATCACTTGGAGCCTTTGCTCAATTGATCATCATGAACGCCTAAGTTTTCCTAAAGGTTTTCATTAAATCAAAAAACTTTGTTTGTAGTCTTGCGAAGCCTCTGCTTGCATGATTATTAACAATGGAGTGCTAGTAGTGATCACTTGGAGCCCTTGCTCAATTGATCATCATGAAAGCTCGATTTTCACAATTAAACCAAACAAAGACCTTTTTCCAAACAAACAAGAACTACGTAGCTTTGAATTCTCCATCGCACCGGGAGATACGTAGGAGCGGGCCATGTCCTGTCAAGCACTTTTTTTCTAAAAAACCCTTTTTTCCCCTTTTCTCGCCAAAAATAAAGAAAATTTCATTAAGTTCTTTAATTCATTTTCAATAAGAAGTAGAGAGGCAAAATTAAGTATTTTCAAGTCACCACACTAAAACCACACATTTAATTAAAGGTTCCCTCTCAGTAGAGAGGACGTGTGGGGTGCTAACACCTTCCCTGCGCGTAACCGACCCCCAAACCCTATTCTCTAGTTTCGCAAGACCAATCGCTCTCCAAAAAAGGTTTTCCTAATATTTTCCTTAATAAATATTGGTGGCGGCTTCATTGTCTTAGGAAAAGTTGTGAACGAGGAAGGTTCTCCCTCGGGGACTTTTTCGGGCGCAACAAATAGCACCGCTCTTTTGAAGATTATGAGTGAAGAAGAACTTTGGTGAAATATGTTTTGTCCTATCTCCTTTAATATACCCTTCTTTCAATTGAGCAATGCATGCAGTGTTATCTTCATACATAGTTGTTGCAACAATTTTCTCAGAAGACAAACCACAGGTTTCTTGTATATGATGAGTTACTGACCTTAACCAAACGCATTCTCGACTTGCCTCATGTAGTGCTAAAATTTCTGCATGGTTGGATGATGTGGCTGTTATGATTTGTTTTACAGACCTCCTTGAAATGATTGTATCACCATATGTAAACAGATAGCCTGTTTGTGATCTACCATTATGAGGGTTAGATAAATAACATGCATCTGCATAACCTGTTAAATCTGACTTTGATTCATTTGAATAAAACAAACCCATATCCATTGTACCTCTAAGGTAACGAAGTACATGCTTGACTCCATTTCAATGTCTTCGTGTAGGTGAAGAACTATATTTTGCTAATAAATTGACAGCAAATGATATATCAGGACGTGTATAATTAGCAAGGTACATTAGTGCGCCAATTGCACTAGATATGGTACTTCAGGACCAAGTAGTTCTCATTCTTTTTTCGAGGTCTAAATGGATCTTTATTCACATCTAGTGATCTTACAACCATTGGTGTACACAGTGGATGTGATTTGTCCATGTAAAACTGTTTTAGCACTTTTGCTATATAAGTTTCTTGATGTACAAGAATTCCATTTCTTAAATATTCAATTTGTAATCACAAAAAAAATTTTGTCCTTCCTAAGTCCTTGATCTCGAACTCTTTCTTTAAGTAATCTATAGCTTTTGGAAGCTCTTCAAGAGTTCCAATAATATTTAAGTCATCCTCATAAACAACAATTATAGCAAATTCTTTTCCAGATCTTTTCATAAAAATGCATGGACATATGGGGTCATTTTTATATCCCTCATTTAACAAATATTCACTGAGAAGATTATACCACATGCGTCCAGATTGTTTAAGTCCATAGAGAGACTTATAAATATTTGAGAGCCTGGATTGTTTGTCTTAGGAAAATGAAATCATTCAGGGAGTTTTATATAAATTTCACTATCAAGTGAACCATATAAATATGCTGTAACAACATCCATCATATGTAAATTTATCCCCTTACGTGCTACTAGACTAATTCAGTATCGAAGAGTACTTGCATCCACTACAGGTGACTAAGTTTCTTCAAAATCGATGCCAGGTCTTTGTGAAAATCCTTGAGTAACAAGTCGAGCTTTGTATCTCACAATATCACCATTTTCATTTCGTTTTCGTACAAAAACCCACTTATATCCAACTGGCTTCACACCTTCAGGCGTTCGGACTACAGGTTCAAAAACATTTCTCTTACAAAGTGAGTTTAATTCTGCTTCAATTTCATCTTTCCACTTTGTTCAGTCATTTCTTTGTCGACAATCTTCGATGGACTTTGGTTCATGATCCTCATTATCACTCATCACATTTAGCGCTATATTATATACCAAAATATCGTCAACGTTGACTTTACTTCGGTTCCATCTTTCTCCATTCATGACATACTTTATTGAGATCTCATTTCCACAAATTTCAGAATTTTTCAGGTACCTGATTAGTTCTTCTGGAACTTGAAAAATCAATTATGTTAAATTACTCTTTTAGAGCTTCCATATTCCTTTGGGTCATCTTACTTTTAAACTCCTTTCTTTGTTTGAGGATTATAACTTTTTCTTTGGAACCGACCATGATACACGCTTCATGCGTGGTTAAGATTCATTTGCAATGTTTGAGTGTCCAACAAGGACATCAATTTTAATTGGAGCACTGCAGCTGTGATTAATTTGCTAAATTTTGCAAATGAGTTATCCTTTAAACTTCTGGTTCTCATTGGTTTGTAAGAGGATCAAGATGGGATAATAATAATTTATTTCAAATAATATTCATTTTCAGCTGCTCATCACAATTTTAATCAACTAACTTAGTTATAAATACATCTCCAGTTGTTGGCTCAACATACTTTATCATGGATGGAGATTCATACACTACAAAAAAATTGCCCATTAGCGAGAGATTTTTCCCTCGCTAAATGCCCCAAATCCGTCGCTAATTCCCATTAGCGAGGGAATTAGCGACGGAATCAGTCCCTCGCTAAATTGCTCCTCGCTAGTGGGAATTAGCGAGGGAATATTCCGTCGCTAAGTCTGACAACCACGTTTTTTTATATCAGCCTATTTTTTTATATAGTTATTATTATTATTATTATTATTATTATTATTATTATTATTATTATTATTATTATTATTATTATTATTATTATTATGGTGTGGTGGTGGCACTAGTGCAAAAAAGGGATTTAAAGTCAGGCGAAAAGGGGATTTAAAGTCAGGCGGGCGCTTGACTTTTATTAAGTCGACTTTGTATGTCTGGAGTTTTAAAGTCAAGCGGTAGCCTGACTTCGTAAGTCTGATTTAAAGTCAAGCATTTATTGCGCCTGACTTCGTAAGTCTGATTTAAAGTCAAGCATTTATTGCGCCCGACTTCGTAAGTATGTTTTAAAGTCAAGCATTTATTCTTGTCTGACTTCGTAAGTATGATTTAAAGTCAAACATTAATTATTGCCTGACTTCGTAAGTATGATTTAAGGTCAAGCTTTTATTATTGCTTGACTTCGTATGTATGATTTAAGGTCAAGCATTATTGCGCCTGACCTTAAAAGTTTTTTTTTTAATTTTGGTTTAATCTATACACCCTGGTTATACAAATTTTTCGTTAAAAAGAAGCGACTCCACTGGGGATCGAACCCAGATCTCTGGTCCCGTGGACCAGCGCCTTATCCATTGGGCCATGGAGTCATATATCAGTGCTAGTTTTTGCCAATCAAAGGATCTATCTATTCTTTATAAGGCAACATGTAATGACACACTATGCATCTAAATCATAAAATTTCAGAATACAATCAATACATTATGGACCAAGGAGGCAAGTCATAGTGCATTTTCATAAATTAACACAGAGAGGTACCAAAAGCAGTTAGATAAAGCTTATGTTTCTAAAAGGCTTAAGCAACATTTTGTAAAAGTCTGCGTACTAGTAAAGTAACCTTAATGAATGTAACCATTCAAGTGCTAGTCAACTTGCATTCTCAAAATAGAGTAAAACATATTTCTCAAAACAAGCATAATTTCCCAAAACAACTCTGATTTCAACATTAACCTTGAAAATTCTCAAGGCAAACTAGCAGTATACACTATACAGAGGCTGTTAGCAACAGGAAAATAACTAGAACAAAAATTGGAATTTGGCAAACAAGAAACACTAATTATTTCCTCTAACCTAAACGTTGATTGCTTGCTTTCTTTGTGGAAATTGCATCTTCTCTGGTTCTGTCTTCAATGCTGCATGCATCTGTCTTCAATAGAAAGTAGACTTGCTTTTTCTCACTCTTGAAAGATGCTCGTTCTGTTGACAAAAAAACATGGTTATATTATACACGGGTAAATTGAGGAATCGTGAAATGGAAAACAATTTGAAGAACTGAACATGAAGTAATCTTTTTCATGATCTTATAAAGAAAAACAGTTTTGGTAAACTTTCTTAGCTTTGTTAGAAGGAAAAACTGTGACAATTATTAAATTTCAATCATCTTTGTCAACATGATGTCATTCTAGTAAAATTATAATCAAATGTCATTCTAGGCAACACAAGATATTAAATGAAACAAAGTGAAGTCGTGCTGAGTTTTACACAAACTAAATGCCTGTAGAAATGCAGCTAAGATGAGATACATTATTCCCTAAAGTTGACTATGTCATATGGTGAGTGCATATAGTGTTTTAGCTGATTTAACAACATAGACTTTGAACAAAGGGATAAGAAGAAATTCCAGATAAAAACTTCTCAGTAAAATGATGAAATGATTCAAATCAAGTTTCCTCTTTCATGCTTATACAAACTATCCCAGTTCCATGCCTCACAATAAAATGATGAAATGATTCAAATCAAGTTTCCTAGAAAATGCAATTCTTGATGCAAGTAGAACTCTAAATTTACTAAATAACAGGTCAAACTCTTTCAAATCAAGTACCTTTAAATGAATCTCAGAAACAACTTCAACAGCAACAGTAAAGCTGCAACTATCTCTTCCTTTTTCTCCTTTTTCTTCTTTTCTTTCTTTTCTTTCTTTTCCTTCTTCTCCTTTTTATCAGCAACAGAAGGCTCTTGTGTATCTTCATCCATTGCAGAATTAGATTTTTGATCAATAACTGAATCAGCTGCAGTGTTATATGTCTACAAAGAAAAGAAGAATCAGCACAGAATAAATAAAATTAAAATTACTCTTAAAACAAAATAAAGTTCTACACAAAAAGATTTCACAATGACATAAAATTTGAATGAAATACTCCACTATTAATTCTCACACCACATTTTGAGTTTTGACCAACCTTGTTGATAAAACTCTTGGAACCAACGATAACAGATCCAACAGGAGCACCTATACCTTTTGATTGGCACACCTAAATCATATTGTCAAAGGAATCATAAATCTGTTAGCTTGGTTATTATTCAATAAGAAGATATGTAAGTAACTAAGTTTTTTATGAAATAGGTAATAAGAAAGAAAATCACATATGGTTCATTACTACGAAAAAAAATCACTGGAAGAAAATTCAACTACAAAATAAGGAGAAAGAAAATACAATTATGTTGAAACTTAATTTAAAACAAGCATAAGCTGGCAAATGCAAAAATCACAAAAGAGTCAAGATAAACACACATAAGGCATTACTACTATAAATTACAAGGCAAACAGAATGTCCAAAGCTAATCACCATTAGATAAGCAAAGTATTTGAACATTGCATCTGAAATTGAAATACCATGATTTGTACAAGTAAATAAATTTTCCCATTCTGTATATGTAAAATGTATATCTGACAAAATGGAAGTATCTAACAAACAGTAACAACGAAGAAAGAAAACGCAAGATAAGCCGAGTTCCTAGCTTTGTGATTGATGTTGTAGCTTGCATCTACAAGAATCATCACCAGAAAGATAGAAATCATCAAGATCAGTGTTGATTTTTAAGAACCCTAGCAGAGAAACAAACGAAGAAACGAAGAGAAACAAAGAAGAAACAAAGAAGAAGAAACTAGTATAAATGGATAGATCATAGTGTATATCCAATGAAAATCACACAGAAACAGTCTTATCTAAATATGATGTCTTAAAAGGTTCTAAATAACTCAAAACAAATTTAAAAACTGTAGCAATATCAGTAATATGATGTCTTACCTGGTAACTGCTTAGCTGGGTTTACATTGTGAATATCACTAAGCACTCCAAGGTGGGCCACCAAGCATATAGGCCTCTCCCTCATCTGAAACAAATTTAAAAACAAAAATGCACACTTCTTAAACATATAAGTGATGTCCATCAACTGATGCAACAACAACCAAAAGAGTGTTTATTAGAGAAGATTAACTATTAACTATTCTTTTTAGTGTATGAATTTCCACCAGATGATTTAGCTTATTTTAATTATTGTTAAGAAAAATGTGAGACATCATGCAAGGAAGAACTGATGGATTTACCAGATAATGCAGCATTGTGATCTCCATTAGCAGCAATGTCGATGATTTCCGCATCTTCAAAGCCACTAATAACTTTAGGAAGATTAATAGATTTAATTCTATCTTTAGAGACACCCAGTTGACCTCGCTTCCCAGAGCCAAATCCATAAACTTGATTTAATGGACAACCTGTGCACCACAAAGTGAGGGATAAACATACATTCTTAATGAAACAGAAACTAAAGCAATCAATCTAGGTAACAACTTAAACCAATCCAATACCTTTCAACAAGACAAGGGAATGACACATGCCACATGCTACCTTTGCAACAGGCTGATCAATAAAGTATGACACATTTACAGGGGAAGCGTGTGAGGCGTAATCCCCATGCCCAAGTTGACCGAAAGAGCCATCCCCACAAGTGAAAACACAACCAGAATCTGGAAACAAACCAAAGCACACAGAAAAATCAACTTTCAAACAATAGCGAATGAACCTCAACTATTCACTTCACAAAGAAACAACAATTGGAGACTTAGTTTATATAAACACTTAAGTATGTTTCCTTAAGATTCTTCATGGCCCATAATCAATTCTCAGAGGAAAAACAATGTCAAAATAATGGAAAATCACTATTTTAGTGTTTGGGGTAATAAAACCATGATGCATTAAAGACAGTTAGGGAAGAAGAATAAGTAAATATATCACCATTAAAAGATCCCAACACAACTGTTACCGCAACATAAAGACAGAGATAATGCCTATCAAAATAAAAGACATAGAGATACCGTTAAAAATTGAAAGATCAGCACTGCATAGATCAGCAAGTTGATCCCATAGATCTGCCAATTGACTCTGAAACTGTGAAGTAAGCATTTAAACAAAATACAAGGATTTCAAGCATTTAAACAGTATTATAATAACTCAAAAATGGGAGAATTTATTTAAAAAACAAGTGATTTGAAAGCATGTTAAAGCTTACCTCAGGGCGTTTACCTCTCCTTAGGCATCTATTAAGTATTACCTTAGGAAGAAATTCATTGGTAGGTTCGGCTGGCTGGTTCGACATACGAGGTTCCGAGCTTGACTCGGGCATTGAAGATGTACCAACCCAAGACTTATTCAAACCAGAGCAGGTTGTGAACTACATCTCTCACATAAAAGTGTCCTTGAATGCCGTGTAGCAAGAGCATTAGCTGAATGAACATTTCGATCACACGACAAACATAAACACGCAGCATCAGAGCGACAGTACACCATCGACCTCTGATCTCCACAAAAGTCACATATATAACCCATCTTTAAATTGAATTCTTTGTTTTTTGCTCCTTAAACTGATTTTAGGATTCTCCAATACAGAGATCCACACCTTTATTTGAAGATGCTGAAACCGAATTTGTACTAGAACTTGGAAAAATTCAGACAATTTTATAAAGAAACCAGAATTTCAAGACTTTGAATTCAGCAACTGCAAAGAAACAAATAAGTTACATCTTATCTGAATTGATAATATATATCAACAGAACAGTTAGTAATTAAAACAGTAAACTCCAATAATTATCATAGTACACTTATAGTTGATAAATGGACTTTGTAATTTTGCTCTGACTATTCCAGAAGCAGTCAGAGCAAAATTACAAAGTTCATTTATCAATATCAATAACACAAGTTTTTGTGGAGAAGAAACTTTTTATAGAAAAATAGAGAAACCATTCTGTTCAAACAAATGAGCTTTAGTAGTCTTCCTCACCACAAAACACACGAGCATATATATTAAGCATGTATCAATCAATCAATGGAAAGGTACAAAGAAAAAAGTGTGAATTCCTAAATTCATGAAGTATTCAGACTAGTTAAACAGAAAGAAAAATTAATTCATGAAAACATATAGCACCACTCATATCAATCCTTTTAATAATTGAAATTATGCTCAGAAGTTATACGAATTTGGTTACTGGAATACATATTAGGGACTAATTTATTCATGAATAAAACACCTTCTGGTAGGAAGGCTACATAATTTATTCATTCTTCAATAAAATCTAAAATCATTAAAAAAAAGCTCATAAAATACAAACCAATGAAGCTGATATAGATCCACTGAAGTCATTCCTAGTCGGCAGAGGGAATCTTTAAGAGCAGTGAGAACACTTTGACTGCCTAATCTCCATGGCAATGCAGCAAACTTGGTTGCAACTTCAACCTCGATGTCTGGTTCCTTTTCTTTTCTTTCCCTAATATATCTTCAGATGACAAACATTGAAGCATTAATCTTAACCTTACTTGCACACTGCATATGAAAATTATACCAAAAGTATAAGTAGATACCTTCCAAGAAGAGTCTCAGAATTTATGGCACCGAAAGCGAGCTGAAAAACAGAACAAAGGCACACATTAATAAATTTACAACTATGAAAGAAACCTAGATCGATATGATTCATACTCACCCCAGAGCCGTAAACTTCAGCAGTGTCAATAAAGGTTAAAACTTCATCAATACTGGCATTGAAAGAAGCTCTAGCAGCCTTTTCATTTCTATCTACAATCAGGACAAGAGAAGATGAATGCAATTGATAATCTCAAACTGTCCAGTTTATAATTCCAATCCATTCAGCTCAGAACATGATATATTATCAGTGAGGATAGACCATGTTCTAGTGTTTCATATCATATCTGCAACTTTTATAAATTATAACATCTAATGAAACTTTGAGTAGAAATTAAAACAACAACTTCAAAACAAGAAACATAAGAATCAAGTATAAACAAAGTAACTAATAGATGCTTTGTAATACACTCATATGCATGATCAAATAATAGCATGCATGGTAAGTAGTTGAACATAAGTCTGCTCCAAGAATAGATTTAGAAGTTAAAATGGAATATCTAAAAAAAACTTTAACAAACATCACAATGACTATTATTCAACATTCAATGAATAAAAAAAAGGAGGAATAAAAAAAAAGTAAAGGAAAGTTAACCATTCCATTGAAAATGGTTCCAGTAAGTAGTATCACCCCATGACCAAGCACCAATTCCATCATCGGAAACAAGGTTTTAAAAACCGGACCGGACCGGCCGGTTCAACCAGTTGAACCAGGAACCGGACCTCTGGCCGGTTGGTTCAACCTCATTTGAACCGCAGGCCAAAGAACCGCCCAGAACCGGATTGAACCGCCAAGAATCGCTTTGAACCGGGAAAGAACCGGGAACCGAACCGGGTTGAACCGGTTTGAACCGCCCGAAATGCAATTTTTTATTTTTAAATTTACTTTTTTCTCCAAAATTTAATATTTTTTATTTTTTATTTAATAAATTACTTATCCGGTTCAACCATGATTGAACCGGAGGTCTCGCCGGTTCGATCTCCGGTCCGGTTTTAAAAACATTGATCGAAAATGAAAAGTGAACATGAACATCAGTTATGAATGAGCATGAATGACCTCCCATAAAATCATCCACTTAGGTAAAAAACAGTTCATAGCGCAATCATGAAATCGGCAATGGAGAAAACGGAGTAAAAGGATGCTTAAATTATCACACCTCACACGTCCTTTTGTTATCAAAATTGAAACCAAATTCAAATTAGCATATTTTAATATAGGTGTTCTGCTTATTTAACAAGAAGATTCCTAAAGGTGGGAAAAACAGAAGACCTTCCACAGAGATGGAGCAACAAAAATAAGTGTCAAGTGAAGCATTCTAATTCTAGAAGAAATTAGAAATATACAACTTCATACCCCCTGAATATAATCAATAACTTCCTTATATTTGATCTTGTTTCCATTACGATCAATCACATTGAACACTGAAAATAAAATCAAATTTATACCAGGATCAGAATCAAAGTCAATAATAGATAATAACAGCAATAATAATATTAACTTGGACATCATGGAAAAAAGGAGTTTACCATCCATGAACCAAACCCCATCAGAGGATATATAAGCCTTTCTAATTACAAGGTTCATATCTGAAATTACTTGGACAACATCAAGCAGAATCCCATATTTGTTGACACTATCAACCTGGAAGGATATTTCAATCATGAATAACAAGATACTTGAAAAATTAAATTATTAAAATTAACTTGGAAACAGTCCTAAGGGAAAATTACAATCAAGGATTTTAAAAGAACAATTGAAAGAAAAAAGAAAGATTATTTCTTCCTGTGAACTAATTTTATTTTGTAAAAATCTAAGCAGAGGAAAGCATTGAGTTTACCTGAATAACTGTAGCATTTTCACAAGCATTGTTGTCAATCACAACCCTACACGGCAAGAAGCAAGTTAGACCAATCCACAAAACCATTCTAACACACATAAATTCATATATTAAAATAATAATAACCATAATATCGAATTACAAGTTAAAAATCCAACAAAACACAAGTTATAACCCCAAATCTACTAAGATGAAGATTACAGATAGAAAACTTGAGCATCCATAAAAATTGACCAAAAACAATTCTCCTTTTAAAACTCACCGTTTTGGAAACACAACATAACATGGCTTACCAAATAGAAAATTAGAAGAACCAATCAAAGATCTAGATTTATTGAAGACAACGAACCATAAAAAAATGGTTTAATTTGATGCTCATCCTGATTACAATTTCCAAAAATGAAATAAGAAAGAAAACAGTGAAGAGTGGGTTTCATTACCTTCGTGTTGTTGTTCGTTGGAAAACCCAGCATCAAGAACCTGAGATTCACGAAAACGAAGATTAGGGTTTTGCGAAACCTCAAATCAGTAAAGCAAAACAAAGGGGTTTTGTGTATAACCTGCATTCGAAGCTTCGTGGTGGAAGATTGAAGCTGTTCCAAGCTTCAATCATCAAGTTTGCTCACGAAATCAACAAACCCTAACAGAGGCGTGTGAGAGGAGAGGAGAGGAGAAGAGAGGCGTGTGCGTTGAGGGAGAAGCCATGAATTCCGAGCAAGAATCTGGAAGCGTGTTCGATCTGAGAGAGAGGCTTCGTGGAGTTCGATCTGAGAGTGAGAGGCTGAGAGTGAAGGGTTCTCAGAAGTGGAGAGATAGGGTATACGCGTAACTGAAATTATTTTTTTATATTTTGGTACTTTAGAAGTCAAGCGAATACACGCCTGACTTCTAAAGTATTAAAATAGAAACAAATAATTTCACCATTAATTACAAGTTTGCCACCGCGTCACTTATGTAGTCAGGCGAATACACGCCTGACTTCTAAAGTCTACTTTTTTCCCTATTTGTTCACTTTAGAAGTCAGGCGTGTATCCACTTGACTTTAAAACTCGCGAGTTTTGCCTTTTAATTACAAGTTTGCCACCGCGTCACTTATGTAGTCAGGCATCTGAGCGCCTGACTTTAAATGTCTAATTCTAATGTCATTTTTGCACTAGTGTGGTGGTGGTGGTGTGGTGGTGGGGAAGGGTATTAGGGTAGAGAGAAGGAGAGAGAGAGAGAGAGAGAGAGAGAGAGAGAGAGAGAGAGAGAGAGAGAGAGAGAAATGAGCTATGTGGTGGTGTGGTGGTGGTGGTGGTGAAGGGTATTATGGTTGAGAGAGAAGGAGAATAGTAAGGGAGAAGGAGAGAAAGAAAGAGAGAAACGAGTGGTGGTGGTGGTGGTGGTGGTGGTGGTGGTGGTGAAGGGTATTAGGGTAGAGAGAGAAGATAGAGTGAGAGAAGAGTGTGAGGATAGAAGAAGAGTGTGAGAGGAGGTGGTGGTGTGGTGGTGGAAGAGTGAAGAGAGAAGAAGAGTGTGAGGAGAGAAGAAGAGAGAAGAGTGTGAAGAGAGTAGGAGAGAAGAGTGTGTGTGAGAGGATAAATAAGCTGAAAAGTCAAAAATTTAGCGAGGGAATTAGCGAGGACTGACAATTCCGTCGCTAAACACCTGCACGAAGTCCTATCATCTGAAAACTGTCAGAAATTAGCGAGAGAATTAGCGAGGGGCTGACAATTTCGTCGCTAATCACCTGCACGAAGCCCTATCATTTGAAAACTGTCAGAAACTAGCGAGGGACTGAAAAATCCGTCGCTAATTAGTGAGGGACCTAAAAATCCGTCGCTAATGACAGAATTAGTGAGGGACTAAAAATTCCCTCGCTAATAAGCTTTTTTTTGTAGTGATATACTTATGTATTCCCAACATTAATTCTTTAAGCATACTTCTTATTGTATAGTAGTGTAGTAATGTGAACATACACAACACATCCAAAAAATTTAAGATGGGAGATATTGGATTATTGACTAAAAATCAATCATAAAAGGGAGAACTTACATATGATACCTTATTGGCTTGATGCGTATCAATGTCTTTGCTTGCAATATTGCATGTTCCCAAGTAGAAATTGAAGTTTTGATCTCATAAGAATTGATCATATTATTAACTTTAGACGCCTAATGAATGGTTCTTCAAGACCATTTTATGGATAAACATAGCTATGTGATGTCCAATATCAATTCTAATATACATACAATACTTACCAAATGATTCCAAGATAATTCACATAATGACCTCTTACTCAAATTAGTTGAGCAAACCATCTCACAAATTTCAAGTTGTGAGTTGGCGACAAATATATGTAGTATATATGTGGTCATCTAATTGATGCATCAATTAAAATCATAAAATATCACGTGATTGATGTATTTATTTACAAATATCACCTTATACACATTTTAGAAATGTGAATGACTTATTTTTTCAAATTCTCAACTTGCTTTGGATACTAGTAATACACAAAAGTTAATGGATTGAAGAATCTGCGGGCTCTTCAATAACATGTTCACTAAAATTCTTAACTATTTTTTCGAATCATAATAGACCTGGGATGGCCCAACCGGTCTTGCCAACGATAAACTTATTATAATCCATAAACTTCTGGTTTAATGTAGCATGTGTGTACTAATATACATTTAGTACAAACTCAAAGAAAATTTATTTTTCCACATGATCTCCTCTTAGATTGATATCGTTGAAACTTTATTATTAGTTTCCATGAGACTTGAGAGAATAAATGTGGTATCAATCTGTGAAAACTTTTTGTTCCTCAAGCTTGTAACAATACATTAGCTCTTCTTAAGTCTTCAATTATACATGCAAACTTCTGGTTGCAAGTTCATAATAAAAACACACACTACCATATGACTTTGTGATAGTTTATATGTAGTAAAACATATGACATAGAAAAACTTATTATATTGAAGAATCTTCTGGTCCTTCAAAAATATTAATACGTGTCGTCATCTTTATATTAGAAAAATATAATTGAACGCATACTAAATAGTAAAATCATGTAGACTATTAAACTTCGGGTTTAAAACAACATGTTATTTTTTTAAAAGTGCATAGCAAACTTCTGGCTTTCCATAGCATAATTTTAATTGCACTCATATGCTTTACAATATTAAGTTAACATGAAATCAAAACAAGAAAGAAAAAAATAAGAACATAAAAAGATCTAATTCTTTATGAAATACTTGACCGTATCACATATTTTTTCTATTGTTTCCACTCATGAAATGAAATACTAGAATTCCCAGAGTAAGTAGGAAGAGAAGTTACATTTCGAAAAATTAAACTTTGTCATAATGTATATGAGTTACTACATCATAATTTTCATAAAAAGAAAACTAGTATACCATTATGAAAACTAGCAAAGAATATAACCATAAATCATAATAAAGTTCAATTGCTACGTGACCTTTCACATTTTAATCAACAATCACTCTTTTGTTCAATCAAATTATGTCTAAACTTTCAAAATATTCTTGAAAGTATTTTCTCAATTTTGCTACTTCAAGAGCATAATTGTGATACATAAAAATAATTTATTTTTCTCTCATTTTTCCTTGTTTCAAAGTATACTAAGATCAAATAGATCTTATAGATTTCAATCACGATCTAAAGGTCTAGTTCTACAGGAACTCGACCTCAAATCTTTCATATTTGTGTGGTCAAAGAAATCTTTCATAAAGGATAACGATAACTTTTACTACATCAATGATCATAACCACAACTTTTGTTGTACTCAATGTTTTAATTTGATTCATTCTCTTCTAGGAATAAAGTTCAATTCATTGAGTGGTTTGTGATTATTTTTTCAATTACAACATCACATAATATTGATTCAAAATATTCTTGAAAATATTTTCTCATTTGTGCTACTCTAGGAGCATATTCACGTAAAATTTCTCTTATATTCCTTTGATTCAATTATACTAAGATCAAATAGATCATTTAGATTACAATCATGGTCTAAAGGTTTAGTTCTTCAAGAACTTGACCACAAATCTTTCATTAGTGATGATCAAGAAAAATCATACTTTCTAACAATTTGCTCTTCAAGAACTAAACAACGAATTTATATGTTTACCATCATTATTAACAATTCTCTAGGGATGGTTTGAATGTTAATAATTTTTTTTTAAGTTCTTCAAAAACTATATCACAATTTTTTTTAAGATCTTCAAGAACTATATTACAAACGTTCACACTTTGAGCAATCCTACAAGATGCTTCAATATTAAGTTATTTGTGCAATCCTTCTGGGATGTTTGACTAGGGAATTCTTGTAGAATTCATCAGGAATATGGGACAAACACGATATGCTTCAAGTTCTTTGTGCAACCCTTCTAGGATGCTTGAATGATGAATTCTTCTGGAATTCATCAAAAATAGACATATAGTTGTCCTTGTGCAATCCAACAGGGATGCTTGAATGTTGAATTCTTCAGGAATTCATCAAAAATAGAAAACATGATAACCTTGGTAGCTAAATAAAATTCTCAATAAAATTTTATACAAGCAATATAACATATTCACATGATAAAATAAAAACTATAAGAAAACAAAACATGATAATATGAGTTAGATTAACTATAAGATAGTAGAAGAAAACATATCTTTGCCAAATAGCCTCCAAGCCGTCATTTTGGTAGAGCTTCGTGCTGATAACGTTTTATGAATTAAACTCAAATAGAGCAAGAACAAGAATAGAAGATGAGTGAATAATAAAGCTATTGTACTGTACTCTTCAAAGGTATCTTCTACAATGTCATATGAGTCATATTTATAGGCTCAAGTATTGTAACCTATGATTTGCATTTAACATATACAATGATGAATAATAATAAGAAATAATGCCTAGGAGTTTCAATTGCATTAGACATCCACGTTATTCACAATAAAATTGAAAATATCATGCGTAGTTGAAAACCTAGGATTTGAAGGGATAAATCCCAAATTTTTATATCTCTTTAGAACACTACGTGTACCAAACCACATGATAAAATTAAAGAGGGGAAAACCAATAATAGTATTGAGAAATTTGGGCTAACATTGAGTATGCAATTAACTAAACTAGATTGATTTCACAAAGGCCCTATAAATCATGTAATTGAAGACATTCCTCATGGCCTTATAAACTTATAAGAAGACATTTTCCTTTGATTGTCTCACACGCCATGACAATCACCAGCAAGTGTTGAGTTATACTTACCTAGGCCTACATTCGAAAATGATAAGTTATGTGTTGCATTTTCAAGGGTTCACTGCGAGTGTAGACTGAAAATATTGATACATGATAAGGAAGAAAGAAAGACATCAAGCACTACCATTAATGTTGTTCTTAAATACAACTAAATCAGATGAAAAAACCAACCAATATTCCTCAAATATTATTGTTGGAAGCTTGTAAAATTGTGTCTATCAATTTATGAACCTTGATTTGGTTGGATAAAACTTCCTCATTTGAAGATGTGAGTAGTATCTTGCAACCATTATGATCTGCACCAAATGGGATACCAACCTTCCCTAAATCAAGTCTCCCATGGATACCATAAATTAAAGTACAACTAGTACTGATTTGCAGCTCCTTCAGCTTACTACACAGACGATTAGCTTTTTCTCCACTTGTCAATCTTTTCTTGTTTCCACCAAAACACATGCAAAAAGATGTTCCAGCTGCAACATCAATCTCATCATCAAAATTAAGACCTATTGTAGAACCAATTTGAGTTTGAATGCTTGGAAGATCTAGATTCTCAGTCGCAGTTGCTGTCACAATCTTTTGGAACAATTGATCTATCTTTGCTAGTCTTATAACTAGCTTTAAAGTATCATTGACTATTTTATCTGGTCCACATACTCCTCCTATAATGTATTCTTCTGGATCACTTACTCTTGGTGCTTGCATTGTCTGTTCTTTAGCCACATCATCCACCGCGTCCAACACCACATAGTTAGCCCGGATGCGGCCGCAGCAGCAATATATGTTGCAACACATATTGCAACAGTTGGGGGAACACTTATTGATACGTTCAACTGGGACAAATTAAGGGGAATAAAGTAGATCAATTAGAGTTGCAAGTTGCACTCAAGAAAGAATATTAATTATTTAAATAGCCAACTAATTATATTAAGTGTTTCTAGTATACCCTCTGCCGTTAGTTTTAGCTAACAGCGTTAAGTCTATATTGATTTGGCTGCCATTTGGGATTTAGTTACCCCTCTGCAAATATTAAGTGTTTCTAGTTACCCCTGCAACTATTAAGTGTTTCTAGTTTCCCCTTGCAAAGTCAGTATAGACTTAACATTGTTAGATAAAACTAACAGCAGGGGGTAACTAGAAACACTTAATATTTGCAAGGTGTTTTTTTTAAAAAAAAATTGCAGGGGGTAAATAGAAAATGAGGATATTTACAGGGGGTAACATATATTTAAGGCTATTAATTTTTACTAATTGCTCGCAACTTATTTTTGCTTTTCTTTCTAAAGTAAATTTCTTAATTTAGATGAGGTAAATCTCTAATACTAAAGAAAAGTTCTTAATATGACATCAAAAAATGAAGACACAAAAATTAGAACTCAGAGAAAATGAGAACAAAATAGAACTATTTCTTGAAACAGATGAAATATTAATGGTGGACATGACAGATATATAATTATTATCTTAACCGGATTTATATCCTAGATTATCACCAATACTGCTCAAGTGTCAATTGTGTGTATCAGTTTATGAACCATCATAATTGGTTGGATAAAACATCCTCATTTGAAGATGTGAGTAATATCTTGCAACCATTAATCTTCACCAAATGGGATACCAACCTTCTCTAAATCAAGTCTCCCATTGATATCATATACTAGGACTGATTGCAGCTCCTTCAGCTTACTACAAAGACGACTAGCTCTATCTCCACTTGCCAATCTTTTCTTATTACCACCAATCAACTAATAGTATCTAATTCTATTCTGACATAGAAAGTAAATCAACTAATAAAACTTTCTAAAATCAAACACACAATTAGAGAGACAACTAATTAAAATCCAGCTGGTGAAATATTGGACGTGCTTTATCAGAACAATCTACCTACCATTAATTAAGTTGTTCGGTTAAGTAACAGAAAATGAGACAGTCTCTCAACTTCATAATTTTCATCAAAGGGATTGAAAAGAAATCTTACCACAATGAAAAAAATCAGTATTGTATTGCTAAAAGGGTGACAAGGTGTGGTGTTGGAGGAAGTGGGGGTTAAACACGCAAAGTGCATCTATTGACTTTTTCTTAGTTTGTTTATAATGACAACCTAGGTCAAAATGGAATTGAGGGACTCCTCCCTCTAATTTTTTTTGGTTAAACTCGGGTATCCACCGCACGGACAGTAATGACTAATCTCTCGCTCATTGGAGGTGCCTCGAGGAAAAGGAGAGCTGGCCCAGAGTTTTAACGCTGCTCCGTACTTAAGGTGGGGATCGAACCCCCAACCCTTGGTTAAGGGAGGGTCAGCCCCAGCCGCCGAACCACACGCTCTGGGTTAGTACTCCCTCTAATTTTGAATATAAGAAAAATGAAACCATGTTTAGTAGACTAAAATGTAAGTAAATTTTTTGATTACAGTGCTATTGGTGCGCAGTATTTTCCGTCTTTGTCGGTGACTAAGCCACGTGTATACCTGACTTTGCCGACCAATGTGATTCCCCCGTCCCAAAAAGTTTTTGTCTCATACAAAATCCAAACTCAAGACCTTGGATTGGAATCCAACCTCAGTTACTGCTGAGACCAACCCTTATCGGTAAGTAAATGTTAACTACTATCATATTTAATGTTATTATTTCTAAATTACTCAATAATTGATTTAGATTTTTTTTCAATAACTATGTTATTCTCATGGTCAATGAACAAGTCCCGCGAGGGGCAATTTGGAAAACATAATTACTTTTTGATTATTTTGAGAAAATTAAATATGATTAACTACTTAACTTAAGAAATGTGAAGTAGTTTTTTTTTTTGTTTATATATGAGAATAGAAGGCTCTACTTTTTAAATTTCAACCCTCTTTTTCCAAAATAGTGGAATTTTCGTATTTTTTTTCTTTTAAAAATTGTGGGTTAGAAATGAGAAATTAAAAGTGACAAAAAAACACTACTGTATGATTGGATTCACTTTTGAACGAGCGAAAAGGGATTTTACAGAAACAATTCTGAGTGTTTGGTTTTGCAGTGACAAAAATAAATTTTAATTGAATTGATTTTGTAAAATTGATTTGGAATGAAACTAAGTTGTAGTAAAATGATTTATGTTTGATGAGTTTATGTAAAAGGGAGTTTAAGAATAAATTTGAGAGTGTGCATGTTTTGATTCATTTTTGCGAGAGCCAAAAGTGGTTCCGGAGATATAAAACGGATTTTGGCATGATTGACTGCTCTTAAGCAAAATTGATTTTACTTCTGGAGTTGATTCTAGCTAGAAGCTAGGATTTATAGAATTTGCTTCCAAAATTGATTTTGATTCTCAATTTATTATACAACTCACTTGCATTCAAAATCAATTTTATGAAATCAATTCTCTTAAAACCAAATTCGCCTCTACGTAACTGTTCAGGACTGGGCCATGAGGCCCAACTCCAGTAAGGGACTTTGGATTAGCCTAATGATTGGGATTCATATCCCCAATAAATCAGCCCACTTATGTCTATTTTGCCTCAACGGCTCAAATACATCTGATCGATCCAACCGACTCACAGCCGACACAGATCTCTATAATGGCTGACCTCATTCAACTGACTAAGGTACACTATTCATTCCCTGCATCACTATAAGATTCTCACATACTGACTTGAGCATCAGAGTGGCATTGCAGGTACCACACCCAGGGACCATTCAGAAACCCGACTTGATCGGCAGGGGCCCTACCTACTACCATCCGGGTCCTACCCGACTAAGGTAAAGGTTCAGTAACCAAAATCACTTTTAGGAAGCAATAACTACAAATCCCAGTTTCAAATTAGATTCAATTTTAGAGCCATAATTAATTTTACTTGAGAAACAAAAAATGCCAAGAAGCATTTATTTTTTCAGGTTAGTTATAATTTTGGACCACAACTTTCTCGATTTGGCTTTTAGCCTCTCTATGTTATGTTTTAACAATTTTGGACCACCAAATATTTCTATATAACAATTTTGGTCCACATAATTTTATTTTCAAAACTGGTCTCTAAAAATCATGATTTTTTTTCATCCCAAGTAGGTAGTTCAGTTGGTGAGCTAAAGGATATCGAAGGAGTGCACCAAAAGAGTGCAAGAAGGAGGTCCCGCGTTCAAACCCCGAAAACTAACATTCTCCCACCCCTCCCCCCACTAACATTGCTTATAAAAAAAATGATTTTTTTTCCACTTTTTGATCCCAAAAGCCCACTGAAAATGTGGGGAATCATTAATAGTGCAGAATTTGCAATATTTGGTAGACCAAAACTGCAATTAAAAAATACATACCAAAACTGTCAAATTAAGAATTAGAGCTTTCGGTTACATTACAGTTAGTCAATTGTTAGTCAATGCATCGACATGACAATTTTTTTTGGTTCTAGACGGGCATGGTATCCAGCCTAACAATATCGACATTTTTGCCAGTTTTTTTTATAAGCAATTGATATATTAAGAATGAGCACTAGGTGTGCTCCAAACCGCAATTACATATTGTTAATACAAAGGAGGGCATTATGCCACCAAGCTACAACCGAATAACTCGATTGACTACATATCCCATAAATAAACCATTGCCAAGAGGAACATTTAATATGTAACACAATAGAATCCACACTCGGTTCCTCTCCTTTGAACAATAAATTATTTCTTGCGAGCCAAATACTCCAACAAGAAGCAAGCCAAATGATATATCTTGATTTTTGAACTTGCTTTCCGGTAAAAAATGAACCAAAAGATTTAAAATGATCTCCAATGCTATTGCCCGGAACAAGATGAAAGCCAAGCCAAACACCCACCTTATGCCACACACGTTTTGCCAAATCACAAGAACAAAACAAATGCAATAAACTCTCTTGATGCTGTCTGCAGAAAGCACAAACAGCCTCCTCTTCCGATTGGATTAAATGACGATAAAGCAATAATTCTCGCGTCAGAAGCGCATTAGAAAAAATCCTCCACCCAAAAATATTAATCTTCGAAGGAACTCGAGTATTCCAAACCGTAGAGAGGATAACATTAACCGAATCTGGTACAACAGAATCGGGTACGGCAGCTGTTGAAATCTCTGTCGCTGCTGGAACAACAAAATCAGGTACAGCAGGAACTGATATAGCTACAGAAACTGCTGTAACAGAATCTGTCACAGCGATAGTTCCAACAGTCACGACAGCAGCATCTGTCACAGCTCGAAGAACCTGACCAGCATTAACGGTAACTGAATTGCAACTCTGCAGCAGATGGTTATAGCAAGATTTAACCGAATATTTTTTAGACGATTCAAAAAGCCACTTCCAGCTAGCCACCGAATCACAACCCAGAGCAATATCATGCAGAATATCCAATAACATATTCATCTCCTCCCTCTCATCTTGCGAATTACATAAGATATTCGGAAGAACCCACTGCCACACATCTCCATTCCAAACACCCACTGCGGCCACCATAATATTTTGGGCACTGCAACCTGTAAATAAACGAGGAAAAACATAGCTCAAAGGCTGCTCGCCAATCCAATGGTGCTTCCAAAAAAGAACATCTACTCAATTCCACAAACCCCTTCTAACACAATCCTTGAACCATCCTATCTTGAGCACATCATCCCCTATACCAATGAGATCACGCCACCATAAAGAATCACTCCTTGTTCCCCTCATCATGTCATTAGACAAAAAAGAAGACAAACTACCATATCTATAATTCTAAAATTCCTCTCCAAGAAGCATTACAATCCACCAAAAACCGCCATTTCCACTTGGATAAAAGAGATATATTGAAAAGTTCTAAATTCTTTATACCAAGACCACCTTACTTTTTAGGCCTACAAATCTTGTCCCAAGAAGTCCAATACATGCCCCCGTCTATTATCTTTTACCCCCCACAAAAAATCCCTTTGGATTTTGATCATAGACTTGAGAACCACCTTGGGAACCTTATAAAAAGAAAATAAATACAGGGGAATGCTGTTCAAGACTGAATTTATGAGGGTGACTCTACCTCCCATAGATAAATACCGTCCTTTCCACAATGCTAGCCTGGATCGAAGCTTCTCAATAACCGGTTTCCAAGTTACCCCACGCCTAGGATTAGCACCAACCGGTATCCCAAGAAATTTGAAGGGAATCGATTTCGTGCGACAATGGAGAAACAAGGAAGCTTGGTACAAGAAACGATCTGAAACATTAGTACCAATGAGTTTACTTTTATGAAAGTTAACCTTCAACCCGGAAACCAATTCAAAGCTTCTAAGAATAGATTTAACACTCCACAAATTACTCCAAGATGCCTTTCCCACAAGGGTTGTATCATCCGCAAATTTCACTATAGAATAATCAAGAGTATCATTAATAGTATACTCGGCAAACAAACTAGCATCTACAGCCCTCTTAACCAAAGCGATCAAACATTCGGCAACGATCAAGAATAAGAATGGGGATAGAGGACCTCCTTGCCTTAAACCTCTGTGCATCAAGAAATCTTGGGTTGGGATTCCATTAACAAGCACTGACATTGAGGTTGAACACACACAAGCCTTCATCCAATTGATCCATATCAAACTAAAACCCATTTTCTCCATCATGAAAAACAAAAATGACCAAGAGATAGTATCATAGGCCTTTTCGAAATCAACTTTGAAGAGCATACATTCATCCTTCCTTCGCTTAGTCAAATCAACCAACTCGTTGACAGCCACAATGCCATCCAGAATATTTCTCCCTCCCAAGAAAGTAGATTGACAATCCAAAATAACCGAAGAGAGAACCTTTTTGAGCCTATTAGCCAAAACCTTGGCAAGAGTCTTGTACAAACTTCCTATCAAACAAATGGGACGATATTCACCTAAACCTTGAGGGTTATCATTTTTCGGAATAAGAGTGATAAACGAAGCCGAGATTGCCTTAGGTAAAGCTGCCTTCCGATGGAATTCTGCGAAAAATGCAACAATATCCTCTTTTAACAACTCCCAATACTCCTTAAAAAACTGCAAATTAAAGCCATCCGGTTCCGGACTTTTATCACCATCACAGCTCCACACCCCCTCATTGATCTCATCCTCCTCAAACGGTTGCAACAACATCAAATTCGCTGATTCAGAAATCCGATTGAAATTATTACCACCAAGGACAGGTCTGTTGTAAAAAAAACTCCACATAAGATTTGTGGAAATGAGATTTAACATTAGTTTTAACCATGCCCACATCCTCCATTAATCTACCATCATCATCCAGCAACTGAAGAACATTCCGATTGTGCCTATATCTCAAAAGAGAATGAAATTTTTTTTTGTGTTCACATCACCTTCTCTAATCCACCTAGCTCTACTCTTCTGATATAACATACTCTCCTTAATTCTAATATCCTTCCAAAATTGAATTAAGTTGAAAAAAGAAAAGAAACAGGGCTTGAGTGCGCGACCTACCGCCGCCGCCGTTGTGGGGGGGATCCCTCCCCGTGGGCTTCTTCCCCCTTCCAATCTGAGTCTCCGTCGCTGCTTTCTCCACCGAGAGGGCGACTGCCTGCGATTTCATTCGTGCGTCCAGCGATGGTGGTTGAGTCGGATTTGCGTTCGATTTTCGGAATCTGGGTTTGCTTCTGCGATTCGGTTCTGGGTTCGGATTAGCGTTCGATTTTCGAAATCTGGGTTTGGCTCTGCGATGGTTGTTGATTCGGTTCTGCGACTGTCCAGCGATGACTATTTCAAAGCCGAAGAAGAGGAGAGAGCGCGACCGCCGCTGTGGGCTTCTTCCCCCTTACAGTCTGAGTCCCCGTCTCTGCTTTCTGTGCGATTGTCCAGCTGGTGGTTGATTCGGATTTGCGTTCGATTTTCGGAATCTGGGTTTGGTTCCGCGATGGTTGTTGATTCGGTGCTGGGTTTTGTGAGACTGTCCAGTGATGGTTGTTGACCGGATTTGCGTTTGCGATTTTCGGAATCTGGGTTGTGCGATTGGTTCTGCATTTGATGATCTGGGTCTCAGCGTTTTGTTGTTCTTTCCGTGGGTCGCAAAGTGATCTTGCTTCCTCTGTGCCGTTCATTGTCTCTGCCCCGTGCGTTGCTGGTTTGGATCTGCTTTTTGGTGGATCTACGCGTTTTAGGAGGTACGTGGTCTGCTTCTGTTTCACGGTGGTTTGATGATTTGAGCGGGATGGTGGCTGGTGGATCGCTCTTGGATCCGCGGTCACGGCAGCATCCGCCTCCGAGGGCGCTTTTTCGTCTTTCGTCGCCGGCACTAGCTGAATGTCGCTGAGTAGCGTCATGCTTGGTTGTGTCACGGTGTTGGCTGGTGGCACAACACCGCGGTGGTGGCTGGTGATCGACGACCTCGGTCAAGCTCGGTTGTGTCGCGGTGTTGGCCGGTGACACGGCTTCGCGGTGGTGGCTAGTGTTTCGACGCCGGAAGACAGGGGTGTGCTGATTCGGTGGGTGCCCCGACTGCTGTTTGCAGTTCTTTCTGACGGGCTCCTCCCCTCTGCCTTCAGCTCCTGAGCCCTTCCCCTCTCCTGGCCTCCACCTCTAACCTCGATCAGTTTAAGTGAGCTTAATGTGAGGATAGTGAGGTGATGCTGGGTGTTGTGGTGTGGCTCTCAATTGGCGGTGGGTGGTGGTGTGGGGGGGCATGCAGGTGCTGCCTTGCTTCGGAGTTTGGGTCCCTTGAATACAATTAGCAGTTCTCTTCGCTGGGCTCCTACCTTTGCTTTCAGCTTCTGAGCCCTTCCCAATCGTCTCTTGGCCTCCATCTCTAACCTCGATCTTTGGGAGTGCGCTTAATGTGAGGATAGTGAGGTGATTATGACTGTGGTGGTTTGGAGTGTGTGCGCAGTGGGTGGAGGTGGTGGGGGCTATTCTGGTGTTGCCCTGCTCTTTCTTGGGCTGTCCTGGTCGCCTTGGAATATCTTTTATTAGAACTCTTTGGTTGTTTATTTTAGGGGCCTTTGTTGGGCTCTCTATTATTGTTTTCATTGCCAAGGATTTTGGTCTAATCCCCCCTTGTGTTATCATGTCTTCTCTTTATTTTATTAATAAAAACATTTAATTGTGGTTTAAAAAAAAAATATCCTTCCAAAATTTAGAAGTAACCTCTCTCCTTCTAATAACAACCGACTCATCCCAATTCTCAATAAGAATACCACCCAAACTATTCATCTCATTGACCTCTTTATCAAAATTCAAATCAATGACCCCAAAAACTTCCTTGTTCCAAACCCTCAACTTAAGTTTCAACAATTTTAGTTTCTCCTTGATAATAAAAGCCTTATTACCGGAAACCTCGAATTCAGACCAACAATTATTCACAAAGGCTTTAAATTCATGATGAGCTAACCAAGCATTAAAAAAGCGAAACAGTTTTAGTCCCCAATTTCTGATTGATCTAAGTAACCAAATTGGGCAGTATCTGAAATATCTCTATTCCCTATCCATTGACATGTTATGTTCCATTTATCAATCAATCCCTCTGATACTAAGAATTTGTCAAGTCTACTCATAGAAGAACCATCAGGACCAAACCAAGAATTTTTTTTCCTCACCACCGCTACATCCAAAAGCTCCATATCTACTATAAAAGAGTTAAAATCATCCATTTCCTGCGTGAAGCTAGCACCATTCCTGGCTTTTCTTTCGTGAACATTAGTCACACAATTAAAATCTCCCACCAAGCACCATTCCCCTTCCATAAAACTGTGTTTGAACCTTCGCAATTCCTCCCACCCTCTTCTTTTTTTCATTTAAACAACATGGAGCATAAATATTAACAAGATACACCACATAATCCTCAACATTCACCGCCACTCCCACAAAACCAATACCCCTAAAAGTGAAAAGAAAAAAACAACAACCAACAGACCAAGTCGAAATAATACCACCAGATAATCCATTAGAGGGTTTATACACATAATCAAACAATTGATTACCCCACAGAGACCGAATGTGGGAATCCTCCAGCACCTCTCTCTTTGTTTCTTGTAAGCAAATAAAATTAAACGTACCCGTTCTAATAGACGAAGCTAGATGACGCCGTTTAGCTTTATCGCCCCACCCATGCATGTTGAGAGACAAAATATTCATGGAACTACTATGTTGGTCACCCCTTCTCCCTTGCCTCTTCATCCCTTCTCTCACACACTTCTATGAGATCAATATACTCCTCATCTGGTCTCGTACCTTCCAACCCCATAATCTTCGCTGATTCCCACACCTACCTAGCCACAGACTTACTTTGAAGTGCCCAAAATTTATTATTAAAAATCCGAATGTCTGGAGATGAAATAGAGTCCGCACATAGCACCGTTCCAGCTGAAAAAATAGAAGAAGAATTGACCCTTGGATTACCCTCATCATCGCAACTTGCTTGGTTAACGCCATTTGAATTTCCAGAAATCTCAGCAAGATCATGTTGAACGAGTTTCAATTTTCCTTTCCTCTGACCCTTCTTCATACCAACTCTGAGGTATTATTTCTTCATTTTCGTTTTAGTTATTTTCCGGTTCCGGTAAGACCCAATACCCAATCCATTACCATTTGGATTTGAAGAGAGTTCTAAAACATTTATGGGCCCAACTATATCACGGTTACTATTTAGGCCCATCCCATTTCCAACTTCAAGCTCAATTAATGGTCCACTCCTATCACGTGAATTGAGAGTGTCTTTGACAAATGAATTCATTGACTTTGAATTTGAAAATTGCTGACCATTCATACTTTTAGTAACGGAATCATTATTATTAATTCCCTCTTCATATTTTTCCATATCAGAATGTCTAGAATCATGATGAGAATCAATAACACGTTGGGAATTAATACCATTCATTGCAACCTCCACGGGACCACCACTGTATGCCTCCACCGGACCACCGTCGCCGGCACATTCAAAATTATCCTTCCAATTCTCCTCCTGATTCCAAGCCTCACTATCCGATGAATCTTCGCTTGAACAATCCTTTGTAACTGGAGAACTCCATTGTAACGGTCCACTCCAATCTTCAACGATTTTGATTGAAAAAATCACATTATTGATAGACACCTTAACAATTTGATTTAAACAATCTGTTGACGAAGTACGAATCATCACCCGAGCAACATCTAGGGATCGCTTTTTCTCAGTGTTATCATCTGCATATAAGAATGTTCCCACCTTCTCTAAAATTTTGGAAAAGAAATCATTGCTCCACGCATGCATTGGGACCCCAAAACATCTAACCCAGATTACACGTTCATCATCCACATCATTGGCTTTCCATGGTCGGATCCATTTAAACCATTGAAATAACCATTCTTTAGCTTCATCAACAAAACCCTTGAAATCTTCTTCGTCCTTGGCACCTTCTAACAAAACCAATTTAGCTCCCATGGCCGTCACTTTGATAGAAAATACTCCTTGTCGAATAAACTCATCCTGAATAGTATAGGATTTACCTGGCCATAAGACCTCTCCCACCATAGTGTTCTCAAACTGATGCATGGAATCTTCCCCAACTACAAAAGAGATGACTTGCTCATTTCCTCTCTCCCTTACCACTGCGGCCTTATACCCACTTCCACCGAGTTGGGACCCCAAAACATCTAACCCAGGGGTGTGGTTGGGCGATTGGGGCTCATTCTCCCTTAATCAAGTGTCGAGAATTCGATCCTCGCCTTGGGTATGGAGCAACTTTAAATCCCTAGGCCAGCTGTCCCACCCTTGGAGGTGCCTCCAATCCAGCGAGGGGATTAGTCACTGCGTTCGGCGGTGGATACCCTGGTATATACCCAAAAAAAAAAATTCCGGTGCATTAATTATGATACTTTTTATTATTTTTTGTTTTAATACAAACATAACATTTTGACGCAATCCAGAGCGTGAGGTTCAGCGGTTGGGGCTGATTCTCCCTTAACCAAGGATCGTGGGTTCGATCCCCGCCTTGGGTATGGAGCTCCTGCCCCTCGAGGCACCTACAATGAGCGAGGAATTAGTCACTGCTGTCCGTGCAGTGGATACCCTGGTTTACCCAAAAAAAAACAGTTTAACTTGATTGTATTTTTATTTTAAAACTTTTAAGAAAAATATTAATTTTTTTATTTATTATTATTAATATATTCAAAATAAAATAATATATCAAACGATTGATTGTTATACTTTGTTTTAATTGTGATTTAAATATATGCTTTAAATATATGTTTTAATATATCAAACGATTAATTGTTATACTTTATATGTTTAAATTACCTAATTATAAATTGTCAAAATCGCGGCAAAATTGACTAACTATAATAATTTCAGAGATGGCTTCGAGAACTGAATTACAATTTTTTTTAGTTTAAATGTATATTTAAAAGTTTCCAAATAATTAAGAGACGAATAGAAAAATTATGGGACAAAAATTACTAAAAATAAAATAATAAGACCAAATTTATTGAGAAAGTTGAGATACTAAAAATACAATTAAACATGTATTTTTTATAAGAGAAACATTTCCGGTTTCCCAATTAAATTCCATTAATTCCTAGGCCAACTGAATCATCAAACAAAGACACTGTCGTTGCAACATCCTTTTCTTGTATATCCGAAAGTCCACATTTCAATATATCTGAAATAAAGTGCTAAAAGACAAAGACACAGCCCAGCTTCGATTCTAAGCTAGCCATGGTGTTCTCCATCTCCAACTGCAAGCTACTCTTCCTCCTCTTCCTGTTTCTATGTGAACCCTTTAATGGAGTGGTGGCTGAGGATGATCGCTCATCTCGGCGACTCAGCAATAGGTCCAATCGACAACAACCCATCCCCAACTGTGGAGACCTTGTTTCGAAGTCGCAGTGCTCTCAGAACTCCAATTGCAGCTGGTGCACCAGCCAGGACCTTGACGACACTTGCTTCTCTAAATCTGAGGCTTTAAGGTTGCCTTACCAGGTTTTCTCTTGTGGCCCCACCTCCACCACCTGAGATCAGATCAGATCAGATCTATTCTCTTTTCCATCTCTCTTATGTTGTCTATTGATATATTCAACCTATGATTTACTTCAAACTTTAGATGGCTAAAGAACGAGTAGAAATTAATTAATTACTACATTTGATCTTGCCCTATATAATGGTTAGGTTTTCTATCTCTTACAACATTAATTACTTTGCTGATTGCCACTTTTTTACCCACTTATTTGTGCGCAGTAGTTATTGACTTTGCCGATCATTAATTTAGACTTAGAAATTTGGCGGAGCATGTGTATTCGGTTTTGCTGGCTCATGTGGGTTTCCCTTCCCAATAGAATTTTTGTCACGGCCAAAACTCGAATTTGCTCGCACCGATCCTTATTGATTCATTGCCATTATCATTGTTATTACAAATTAATGCTGATGTCAATAAAAAAACCTGGACAAACTTCCTGATGTTGATGTTTTGGTTGGCCAGGAAAGAAAATTGTCTTCATTTATTTAAATTCTTTCCTGAGCCTTCTTTGTTGGTATTGTGGACAGAAAGTAGGTAGAGTGGTTTTTTTTTTTTTGTAATTAATGACGTTGTTGAGCAAACACCCTGCTAATAACTTGTCTGTTATATCCTAAGTTTGCATTCCTCTGCTATATCAGGAAGACTAGTAAGATCTCTTTCAGCCTTTGTTGCTACATTTGTAATATATTCCTAGCACTAAAAAGTAATCTGCAGAAATGATTGTGCTTTGAGGATGCCTTAGATTTACAGTAACATAGATTTGTAATATATTCCTGTAGTTCCCTTAATTAGCAGCTAACCATAAGAAGAAATAGAATGAAAGATGAATAAATTGTGCTCTAACAAATTGGTGTGCCATTTTGGGCCAAAATCACTATTAAATTATTAGGAAAAGAATAATTCTTTCAAGTTTCTTCCATCACATGGAGGATGTAAATGTAACATTAGCATGTCCTACTCCGTAATAGAATATAAGCAAAAATGTGTCAACGATGTATTTATTCCAAATTTTGGACCAAATATATCAACTTTGGTAGACCCATTTTTGCTTATATTCTATTACAGAGGGAGTACTAAACAAAGGTTGTATTAGCATGTGACGTCGACATCTTTAAGTTCTAGAATAATCTCGCCTCCTCTCCTATTACTAACCCAACAAAATACACATTTTGTGTCCCTTAATAGAGAAAAAACAAAAAAAATGTTAAATTATCGGCTAATTCGATCAAAGGGTGGATGAGGGTAGAGAAGAGGTGGTGGGTGGGAATGAAGAAAGACGGAAGTGGGAAAGGGTGGGGAAGGAGTGGGTTAGAGAAAATAAAAGAATTGTCTTTTACAACAAGGAGAAGGTGGCATAAGTAATAAGGGAGGGGTGAGAAGAAAAACCCTATTTTCCTTTAGGAGCCCAATCATAATAAAATACCTATAATTTTTTTTTGAAACGTTACTTATTGTTCTGTTGGTCGCTTTTGGACCCTTACCTAGACTCCATACCCCCCCCCCCCCCCCACAAACACATTTATTCCTATGTGACCCTCACTCATTTTTTTCTATTTTTATTCAGTACATTTTTTTTGTAATTTCCGGAATATACTTTTTACCTTTTTTCCGGTATATTTTTCTTTCCGGAAAATAAAAAATTATTTTTCCATAATATATATTTTCAGAAAACTATTTTTCAGATATATTATATTGTATAGCGGAAATTTTTTAAAAAGGTAATTTTCGGTATATAAAATATTACACTGGAATTTACTTTTTTTTAATGATTTTTCCGAAATATAATTCATTTTTTTTAAAACAATGGTTTTATTAATTTATTTGATTTATTTTTAGTAATTTAATTATGTCTGTGTTGCCATTTCTTTATGATATTGTTAGCCTGCATTTTCGACAGACTAATATTAAATGCAGTCAAAAGGTTTTGACTTAATAATTTCAGAAAGAAAACAGGTCTTCGACACCAAGATATAATTTCGACTTCAAGAGGTAGTAACCAAGGGAAAGCAGCCTAATGCATAACTTAGCGAATTTGGAAAAAGAGGCCACACTTCGACAGAGAGAAGATTATAAACAGCGAAACAAGCAAAGCTATGGAGATCTGTCAAAAGGGACATTGATTCCTTGGTCGAAAAGAAAGAGCAGTTAGACAATCGAAGTAGAAGCACGTCGAAATAGCAGTTACTCTGCCTTATCTTGTTTTAGAAAACCGCCGAGCGGTTATAGTCTTATTTGTATTATAAATAGGAGTTCTGTAGAGAGAAAAAGGGGTCGCAAATTTCATTACACACATTTCCTAAAACACTCTACTTCCGCAAACAGAGAAAACAGAGTTAACAGGAATTCATGTATGATTCTGCGTACCATTTCTTTATATAATTGTTTTCATTTCTTTTAGATTTCTGCACTTTGTCATCTTCTTCATTTACAATTACTGCAATTTACTGCATTTGATTCCTCTTCCCGCATTTACAAATTCTTGCACTTTATCGTATTTCTTAGTAAAATTTGATCACAAATGGCCTGAGATTCCTAGTTGATCTCGCAAGTAACACGTGTAGTGAAACTAGCGGTGTTTACTAAAAATCACAGTAAACAAAATGGCACGCCCGGTGGGACGTTTGTGCTAACTAATTAAAATTTTTACTAAGATAATTCTGGGTTTGTTAAACACAGAACCAGTACATCGCACGTTGCATGCGTTTAAGAAGTGGTAGACAGTTACATCAAATGCCACGTTCAAACATGAATGGTGCTTCTACATCGAATGGACATTCCCCGGCGTCAGTTACTGATACCAACGCCACGAACACTCAGGGAGCAACCCTTCCTGCACCATCTCCAGGAGTAAACGCTCCCATAACTGCTCCAAACGTGGTCGGCGTAACCGCCCCATTATCGTCTTCGACAGACATGGGTATAACCGCTGTAACCGCTCCCACTATAACTCCTGGGTCGAACATGATGATTCCCCAGTCATCAACCTTTGGTTCAACTAATCCCTGGATGCCCAACGCTATGGTGGGAAATATGCCATATAGTTTTCCCATGAATGGTCGAAACTACCCCTATGGAATGCCAACCGCCATGATGGTAGGACTCCATACAAATGCATCTACGTATGCAGATAACATGGCTTCGAACTTTTCGCCTATGCACAACCCATCAGAGAATATGTATAGTCGAAATATATAACCTTCAATAACCACTTCGTCATTATTGGCATTAAGACAACAAATGGATGATAGTAACCATGACATGGTAAATATGCTAACACAACAAATAGGTACAGTGTTTAATCCCCTGATACAGAACACAAATAATAGTTACCAAATGTTAGCAACACAAATGAGTCGAATTGCTGACTTCTTTGGCACTCCACAAATACAAAACCAGCAAATTCCCCAAGTACAAAACATCAGACCTGTTGACTTACCTGTCGAAAGGCCTAATAATGCAACCCCCGTGAATCGAGCACAACAATTTGTCGAAGAGCCTATACCTGAAGTGGTGCTAGTAAATAGAAATCAAAATGCTGACGAGGTAGTTAGGCAAGTCCAGCAAAATAACCTCGGACTACAAAATAATTTGGCTAATCTTGTCGAAACTATACTAGCCCAAAATGGTCTTAATTTAGGCTTACACAGACCTAATTTTGTATCTCCCTTGTCTGAATATGTGATGCAAACAGATTTGCCTAGAGGGTGGAAAATTCCTAAGTTCACAAAATTTGCTGGAGAAACCAGCGAATCTACTGTCGAACATATTGCAAGATATTTGACTGAGGCTGGGGACATTGCGCTAAACGAAAATTTGAAAATGAAATATTTCCCAAATTCTTTGACGAAAAATGCATTTACTTGGTTTACAACATTACCCCCGCATTCCATGTTTAATTGGAATCAATTAGAAAAATCCTTTCATGAACAATTCTACATGGGACAATCAAAGATTAGCCTTAAAGAATTGGCTAGTGTTCGACGCACAACGCCAGAATCTATTGATGAATATCTCAATAGATTTAGACTACTCAAGGCGAGATGTTTCACCCAAGTGCCTGAGCATGAGTTAGTCGAAATGGCTGCTGGTGGTTTAGATTACTCCATCAGGAAAAAGCTGGATACTTTACACCTAAGAGATATGGCTCAATTGGCTGATAGAGTTCGACAAGTTGAAACACTCAAAGCAGAAAAAGTTTCGACAACCAAGTTTAACAATAAGAAAGAAAAAGTGGCGTTTGTTAATGTTGATAACAATAGCCAAGAATTCGACATATCTTATGAAAATGTCGAGGAAGAGGTTGACATTGCAGAATTAAAACCTTGACCTCCATATACATGCAAATTGTTAAACCCCTCTAATGGAAAAAACCCTGTCGAACCAAAAAATGATAAGTTTGTTGCAAAAACATATACCTTCGACGTCACAAAATGTGACCAAATATTTGATCTTTTGGTGACTGATTGTCAAATTTTAGTGCCTAAAGGTCTAAAAATACCACCATTAGAACAACAAAAGAAAAGAGGTTATTGCAAATATCATAATTTCTTGGGTCATAACACCTCCCGATGTGTACTTTTCAGGGATCTAGTTCAGAAAGCATTAAATGATGGAAGGCTGAAATTTGATGACAAAAGTAAATCATCAATGCAGATCGACAGCAATCCTATGCCCACAGCAGAGGCAAACTATACTGAAGTAGATATTTTGATGGTCGAAACCAATGAAGTGGTTGCTGAAAGTCTTGAAGCGAACATCAAAATGGTCACCAATGACCAATATGCTGAAAAAATGCAGGTGGTTTATCCACAAGCTGGAGAGGAATTGATAGACTTCCTCAACAGATGCAAGATAAATAACACCGAGGTGATGCTGTGCCCACGGTGCAGTTCTGTATTCGACAAAGAGGCTGCTAAAAGCCTTGAAAGTGTCACTCCTCAATTCAAGAGAAAAAACAAATGGGTCGATAATAGGCCCAAATTCAGCTTCAACCCAAGAGGTGTGCCATATAAGGTTACATCTTCAACAAGACAAGCTCCGAAGGCTCAAATGAGAACATTTGTGCCACCTGCAAGGGCCCCTGTCGGAAGATGGGTATACCCAGGAAATAAGGAGACTGGATGTCACCTAAAGATGGCAGGAGAGACTTCCAATGCCATGAATCAAAACAAGGCGCCTAATTCCAATAGGTACGCCTACAGCAATAATTACAAGGGGAAAAACCCCATGACAAGAACACAATGGCGAAGATACCAACGCCAGAAGAAATTGACTGCTGCTGAGAAAAGGGAGAACATCGACACAAGCAAAGGTAAGCAATTAGCTTCCAGTGTCGAATTCCCAAGAAAGTCAGCAAAAGAGAGGATATTCCCTCCCCTTGCAGACATCAAAAAAGGTCTTGACTCTGAAGAAGGCCTGCAATTAGATGATGATATGGACTCTGAATTCTCAGATTCAGAACCAAACTTCGACATCATCTGTGTCGTTTCAATTCTGCCAATTGAATTCGACGGCGTTTCAGAAGTGACTGAGGTCGAATAAGATTTCGATCAAGATATGGCTAAGCACAGGCCAATGTGTTACTACGTACTAAATAATGGCTCCATAGAAGAGCAGAATGCTGTCTTCGAAAGGCCAGATGGAGGGATGAAACACCATCTAAAACCATTGTTTATACAAGCAAAAGTAAACAATGTAGGCGTCAATAAAGTATTGGTTGATGGGGGCGCAGCGGTTAACCTGATGCCACAACATGTGCTGGCAAAAGTTGGCAAATCAGAGACTGATTTACGGCCACATCACATAGTCCTCACTAATTATGAGGGAAAATCTGGCTATTCGTTAGGAGCCATAGAAGTGGAGTTAACAGTGGGGAGTGTGAAGAGAAAAACTATGTTCATAGTCATACCCACCAGAGCAAACTTCAATCTACTCCTGGGTAGAGAGTGGATCCATGGAGTAGGAGCAGTGCCCTCAACACTCCACCAGAGACTCTCTATTTGGAGAGAAGATGGCCTGGTCGAAAATATAGAAGCAGACCAGAGCTATTTCTTGGCAGAGGTCGACCATATTACAAGGAGGACCTTTGACAAACAATTGGCGACTATTGCGCCATGCACACCTTCAGACACTGCATATGTCCCTATGGACAATGTGTTTGAATCCCTAGATCTCCACCCTACCCATGGCTTCATATGGGAGAGGGAAGTGATCGATGAGGCATCACCTTCAATAGGCTTTTGCAAGCCTACAGGGTGGGATGGTCCCTAAACGGTGATGATGCCTATACCCACCGTATGGGAAAGAATTACGGCTTATGTGGCCGAAAATAAACAAAATATGGCTTTGGAGGCCGAATTGCAACAAAATATGGTTGAACAAGCCATAAAAGTTAACCCAGAAGTTAACAATAAAGATAAAATGGCCGAAGGCCAGAGACTTGACTGCATCTACGATGATGAGCCTTTAGGTTTTGAAAAAGACCCAATGGGTTCGACTAAGAAGATGCAGGCTCAAGACCCTCTTGAAGAAATTGATTTAGCAGATGGCCCCATAAAAAGGCCAACATTTATCAGTGCTAAAATCGACAAGGGTTTGAAAGGTCGAACTATCGAGTTACTCAAAGAGTATAAAGATTGCTTCGCTTGGGACTACAATGAGATGCCTGGTCTACGTCGAGAAGTAGTCGAACTGAAACTGCCCATTCGACCAGACAAAAAACCAGTGAAGCAAACACCAAGGAGGTTCGCACCTCAGGTTCTGTCGAAGATCAAAGAAGAAATCGAAAGATTACTCAAGAGCAACTTCATCAGGACTGCCAGGTATGTTGATTGGCTAGCCAACATTGTTCCTGTTATTAAGAAAAATGGAACATTACGAGTCTGTATAGATTTTCGTGATTTAAATAATGCTACACCCAAAGATCAATACCCTATGCCTATGGCAGAAATGCTAGTTGATTCGGCAGCAGGATTTGAATACCTAAGTATGCTTGATGGATATTCAGGATATAATCAAATTTTTATTGCCGAAGAAGATGTGTCGAAAACAGCATTTCGATGCCTAGGGGCATTAGATGTTTATGAATGGGTAGTAATGCCATTTGGTTTAAAAAATGCTGGTGCAACATACTAGAGAGCAATGAATTCTATGTTTCATGATTTTATTGAAAATTTTATGCAAGTATACATAGATGATATTGTTGTCAAATCTTCAACAGAAAATGGCCATTTAGACCATCTTCGACAATCATTCGAAAGAATGAGAAAATATGGATTGAAAATGAATCCAATCAAATGTGCCTTTTGTGTACGTGCAGGTGATTTCTTGGGTTTTGTTGTTCACAAAAAAGGCATCGAAATTAATCAAAACAAGACGAAGGCAATCATGGAAACGAAAGCCCCTTCGACTAAAAAAGAGCTTCAGTCATTATTAGGGAAGATTAATTTCCTCAGAAGGTTCATATCCAACCTAAGTGGCAAAACTCAAGTGTTCTCGCCATTGCTTCGACTGAAGAAAGAAGACTTATCCAGGTGGGATCCAGAGCACCAGAAGGCCTTCGACGACATTAAGGCTTATTTAGTTAAACCACCTATATTGTTGCCACCTATCAAAGATAAGGTGATGAAATTGTATATAGCAGCATCAGAGCTAACAATAGGTAGTATGCTAGCACAAGAGGATGATAATGGTGTCGAAAGAGCCATATATTACCTGAGTAGAGTGTTAAATGATGCTGAAACTAGATATCAGCCAATGGAGAAATTGTGCCTTTGTCTGTATTTTTCTTGTACCAAATTAAAGCAATATATCAAACCAGTTGATGTGTATGTGCATTCTCATTTCGATATTATTAAACACATGCTGTCGAAACCAATATTGCATAATAGAATTGGCAAATGGGCACTAGCTTTATCTGAGTATTCATTAACATACCAGCCTTTGAAAGCTATCAAAGGACAAATTGTTGCTGACTTTATTGTTGACCATTCATTGGTCGAAGTGACAGTTAGTCAAATGCAAAATCGACCTTGGACACTTTATTTCGATGGATCAAGCCATAAAAATGGTTCTGGAATTGGTATATTAATTGTTTCACCAGTAAACATACCAACAAAGTATAAGTTTAAAATCAAAGAGCGTTGCTCTAACAATGAGGCTGAATATGAAGCCTTAATTGCAGGATTGGAAATCTTGTTAGAGTTGGGGGCAAAGGCTGTCGAAATTAAAGGTGACTCTGAATTAGTGGTGAAGCAGTTAACCAAAGAATATAAGTGCATCAAAGAAAATTTAATCTTATATTTCGTCACTGCCAATACTTTGTTAAAACGTTTCGACAATGTTCACATTGAGCATATACCTCGAATTCAGAATCAAGAGGCAAACGACTTGGCACAAATTGCTTCAAGTTATAAAGTCTCTCCAACAAAACTCAGTGAGTTAATTGAAATTAAAGAGAAATTGATTTCGACAGATCGTAAGGATGATGAATTGTCAATGCCAAAACTTGGGGGGGCAGACAGTGTAGAATTACTTCCTCCAATTGAAAATGGCGAAATTTTTGCCATTGACAATATGTCGAATGATGACTGGCGAAAACCAATTGTCGAATACTTGGAAAATCCAACAGGGACAAAAAATCGAAAAACCAAGTATAGAGCTCTAAGCTATGTAATTCTTGGAAACGAATTGTTAAAGAAAACCCCAGAAGGAGTCCTACTTAAATGCCTTAATGAGAATGAGGCATATTTGGCAATTTCCAATACTCATAGTGGAGCTTGTGGATCTCACCAAGCGGGGCACAAAATGAAATGGCTTTTATTTCGACAAGGAGTATACTGGCCTACTATGCTTAAAGATTGCATAGATTTTGCTAAAGGGTGTCAAGAATGTCAAAAACACGCAGGAATACAACATGTACCTGCAAATGAGTTACACTCAATAATAAAGCCTTGGCCATTTAGAGGATGGGCTTTAGACATAATTGGCGAAATTAAACCAACGTCGTCGAAAGGTCACCGCTACATATTAGTGGGTATCGATTACTTTACTAAGTGGGTCGAAGCTATCCCTTTAGCTAATGTAGACCAAGAGGCAGTAATAGCCTTTATCCAAAACCACATTCTATGCAGGTTTGGAGTTCCAGAAACCATCACTACAGACCAAGGCTCAGTGTTTACTGGTCGAAAAATGGTTGAGTTTGCCTCCATAAGTGGATTTAAGTTATTAAGTTCGACACCATATTATGCTCAGGCAAATGGTCAGGTCGAAGCAGCCAATAAAATTATCATTAATTTGATTAAAAAAATATTGGGCAAAAGCCTAAGAATTGGCACAAAACCCTTGATCAAGCATTATGGGCTTGTCGAAATTCTCCTAGAGAATCAATTAACACTACTCCATTTCGTCTCACTTTTGGGCATGATGCAGTTTTACCAGTCGAAATCTATTTACAATCAACCAGGATCCAAAGGCAATTTGAAATTCCTTCAGATCATTATTGGAGCATGATTTTAGATGAATTGGTTGACATAGATGAAGAAAGGTTACTTGCATTAGATATCCTTATAAGGCAAAAAGAAAGAGTAGCTAAAGCTTATAACAAGAAGGTGAAATTCAAAGCTTTTGTTACAGGAGACTTAGTGTGGAAAGTGATATTACCCATGGACAAAAAAGATAGAGCCTTGGGAAAATGGTCACCAAATTGGGAAGGACCATTTAAAATTTTACAAGTTTTCTCAAATGGCGCTTATGAAATCGAAGAGCTAAGCATTGATGGTCGAATTTTGCGTATAAATGGCAAATACTTAAAACGGTATAAGCCAACGTTGCAGGAAATTAAAATAACGCAAGAGTAAGATCAAAAGAGAATATAAACATGGCACATTAAAAAATAAAGTGCCAAAAAATTGTCATTTATACAAGAAGAGCACCAAGAGTAACAAAAAGTCAAATCTCAAATTACATAGGTGTTCTTAAGCCTTTCAAAGGCAGCTCTAGCATAGGCCAATCTAGTGTTAATGAGTTTTTCATCTGTGTTCAACTTCCGAAGTGCTGCATCATGCTCATTAACTCTTTCCAGGTGTTCGATTGCTGAAGTCGCTTTGGATCGCAGTGATGCCTCCAATGGAGCCAGAGTTGTTTTTAAAACATTAGCTTTCTTCTCCTCTGTCATTGCGATCTTCGACTGCAATTCTTTAATTTGCTTTTGGTATTCAGAGATAAGGGCGTCATAATCAGCAACCTCTTGACACCTAGCAGTGGCCTGAATGCTATGCTCCAATGTTGAAATTTCACCCTCAGCACTTTCGACTGCAGCACTCTCTGTTTTTAGAAGATCAAGCTCACGCTCTTTGTTCTCCACAATGCTTTTCTTCTTTTGAATATCTTTCGAAATTTGATCCAACAAAGGTTCAAACTCGACAATGAAGCCTATGAGAGAATCAGTAGACTCAGGGATATTGAGTTTGTGAAGCAAATCTTTAATTTTAAAAGCAAGTACATGATCTGCTTCGATAGCCCCAAATACGTCTACCTCCAGGATATGTGCTCACAAATCACGTATCAAAGCATCATGAGGGCTTATAGAAATGTCTCCAACAGAGGCAGTCGAAGCGCTAGGCTTACTCTCTGTCGAAGACATACTCACCATTCGCCTAAATGCTTCGAGAGGATTCTTATTCTTCAAATCAGAGAGTTCCTTTGGGATCAAAATAGGGTAAGGCGTCGAAGCCTCAGAGTGGGGAGTTTTGACAACTGAGGGAGATCCCTTGTTCTCGTCTTGCTCTTCCTCTTTAGCCCCTGTTTCTGTTTCCTCCTCACTGCACTCTTGTTCCTCTGCGTTTGGAGAAGAAGAGATACTAATCTCAGCACCACCTTGGACAGCTTCATAATCTTCGTTAAAATACATGTCAACGTCAGCATGCTCTTTGCCAGGTTCAGAAACCTCCTCTAGGACATCAATAGGGTTAGCTGCTTCAGTCATTGGAGTATCTTCAACAGCAATAGAGGGTTGGCTCTGAACCAATATATCTTCTTCGACATCTTTCTGAGCAGTTGAGGTAGGTGGAGGAGAGTGAGTAAAGAGGGGTATGGCCTGATCTTTTGGACTTGGAAAATCAGCAGTTTCAACTCCCTAAAAATGAAGCAAAATGAGTATCATCACATAAATAAAATATCCAAAAGCGGATACAAACTTCGACCAATCACCTGAGTTTTGAGATCTTCGACCAGGGACTGTGCACTCTTAATCTTTTTAACAAGTCTCCTTTTTGGAGCTTTCTCTAGACTGAGGAGGGTTTGTCTCTTCGTTTCACCTGCATCCTTTACCTCCTGTTCTTCGACAGAGGTTTGTTGTTGGGTAGATATAGAGATATCTTGGAAATTTTTTGATCTTTTCTCCCTCTCCAACCCAGGGTCCTGAATCTTAACAGGCCTGGTCCTGATCAATGGCACTTCCTCTGACTGAAAATATAACTCATATGAGCACAGGCAATGATAATGTAAACTTAAATAGACAAAAGGTTAAGAGTTTTCGACCTCAGAATTGCTCGATATTGGAGAAATAACTTTCTCTGTTGGAGTAGCTTTCTTTGTTTTTTTTTGGTTTGGGGATATGGGAGCTGCTTACTCTTTTTCGACTCTACGAAATGAAAGATCAATCAGGCAACAAGTATAATGAGGGAATACAAAGAGATAAAGAAAAACATGCTTACCTTTGGTTTGTCCTTTGGAGGAGATTTTGCTTGCTTCGATGAGACCTCAACATTATTCTCTTTCTTTTTAATTGCAGCGTCATCAGTCGAAGAAGATGTGATGGGAAGAGCTACAGGTATTCGACAAACAAGTGTTAATATAAAACACAAAAGAAAAATTCAATTATAAGACAAGATCTTGTACTTCACCTTCTCTACTGGGAAACAGGATTTGAACATGCCGAATATCTAAATGAAGATGACCCTCAAACGTGTATATGTTTTCCTTCGTCGAAACTACTTTCTCAGCCATTTTGTTCGAAAAATTGAACATGGCCTTGATCGAACCACACACAAACCACTCAGGAATGGGTGACCAAATTGCCAATGCCAGTTTACTGGTTGGTAAAGGTGGAAACCTAATTTTGTTTTGTGTTAAAGCGAAAAAATATTTATCAGGCACATAAGATGGAAAAACCATCGTGGGAATTTTATCAAGAAGTTTTTGTTTTAAAACTTTGGCAGCTTGAGAAACAGTTCGACGAAGATTGTTTGGGTCATACACAGTTTCAAAGTATTTGTGAAATGCTTGAATCTCTTGAATATGTATACCTTTTGATTTGGCCTTCTTTTTCTGCGAAGAAGGAAAAACAGATATTAGTTTTGCCAGCAAAGTAGCCTCTTCGACACCAGTAGATTTCCTGGTAATATACTCTGTCCACCACTGAAAAAAACTGTGGGTACAAGAGAATATTGGCTCGAAAGGAATAGAAGTGAGTCGAAAAGAGTCTCCAGAAAAATTGTTGAGGCGATCCACCCACTCCTCTTCATTCTCAGGAATCTTCAATTCCCTTTTTGACCTGGCAAAAGGGCTAGGTCGAAGCTGACATAGCCCAAATTGACGCGCGGTTAAGCTTGGATGATAAGGATACACGCCAAAAAGAGTTGAAGCCTTCTCAAGAGAGACGCGAGATGATAGCAAGCTAGGAGTCAAAAAAGCTTGCCAAATACGGTTAGTTTCCCTCTCTTCGACAGGGTTGACGCGGGAAATTCTCTTGTGAACCAAGACGGCCCATAAGATCTTCCTGCGAAGGGTGCCATCGAAGGAGTAAACTCTGCGCAGTTTAAAAACATGTTGAATGCCTGAGAGAAAAGGTCTTCGACTGACTCTCCTCTTTGTCTAGGTTTCAACAAAGCAAGTCGAACGCCTTCGACCCCTCGGTCAGAGACCACATCAAATTGGTCATCAGGAATGAACATTGTTAATTTCGACTCAAAGGTGGCAAGGAGCCACAATTGAAATAACCATACTGGCCCAGAAACTAAGAATTGTTTGCCTTCTGGTTTAAACTCTCTCAAGTGAATGACTCCCTGTCTTAAGTGGTCGAAAAGAGAGCCTAAAATCAATTTGGCCAAATTGATGCTTCGACCATCGTGTAGCTGAATGGCCAAAGGAATATACATCTTGGCCACCTGAAGTGACGAAGAACAGAATATATAAAATGATAACCACAGGGTGAGAAAAGCAATATGCTCTTCATCAGAAACCTCTGTCGACTGAGTATTATGCTTCTCCTCAATATAGCCCTTGAAGGTGGCTTTCTTGAAGTCAAACGTGTACCGATCTCTAGTGGTAGCAGGATCGAAAATATCTCCCAACGGTTTCAAGCCCGTGATAGCCGCCACATCAAACAGAGTGGGGGTAAGCATACCACATTTCAAGTGCAAACTATTGGTGGTCAAGTCCCAAAAGTGTAAAGCAGCGATAAGCATCGAGCTTTGATACTTGGGCCCATATCTTGAGATCTGGATCAAGTCGAAAATGCCCTGACTTTTCCAGAGATCACCCTTCTTCGACTCAACTTTGTTAAGCCAGTCGATATAAGGTGAAGCCTTTTCTGTTGGTGGTGAAGATCGAAAAACCCTATTTGGGTTGCCCATGAAATCCATCACAAAAGGGCCTTCGTCGAAAACCCTAGCGCTTTGCCTGTAGTAGCTTGGGAAAACGCTCGTAACCTTTGGTGAATCATCACCAACAAGAGGAAGAGGACCTAGAAATGCATGCGTTGAAGGTTTAGGAAAAGGAATAAGTACCTGGGAGCGATATATCTGTGTTTCCTCCAAAGATAAAGCGGGTTCTGAGACGAGGTTTGTCTTCGCAGAAGATACAGGGCGAGGTTTAACAGTGGAGGAAGAAGCCATTGTTAGAAGCAAAGAAGAAGAAAGAAATACAGTTGTTTGGGAAGGTTTTTTAATGGAAATAGTCGCAAAGGTGAAACGGAGAAGAAGATGAAGAAACAGAAAAAGGAAATGAAGAGGTGCAGTTACCTTTTATAGCCGTGTTTAACTTGAATTTATTAATTAAAAAATAGTTCAAAAGGTGTGAATCCCCAAGACGTTGGTGGGGAAACGTGGGATCATGGGAGATCCCAACAGTTATTTTCACACGTGGCGTGATTTAAATGGGAGAAAGCGATAGTGGGACTGGCCTTGACACAGAAACATCTAATCATATTCTGAAAAAAAAGATATTTAATGATGATTGAAGATTTGACACAGAATGGTCGAAAGATGTTTCAAAAAAGTCATTTTCTACCTTCATTGAAAACTCAGTCGAAAAAGCCTTTTTGGGCGGTAATTTGTTAGCCTGCATTTTTGACAGGCTAATATTAAATGCAGTCAAAAGGTTTTGACTTAATAATTTCAGAAAGAAAACAGGTCTTCGACACCAAGATATAATTTCGACTTCAAGAGGTAGTAACCAAGGGAAAGCAGCCTAATGCATAACTTAGCGAATTTGGAAAAAGAGGCCACACTTCGACAGAGAGAAGATTATAAACAGCGAAACAAGCAAAGCTATGGAGATCTGTCAAAAGGGACATTGATTCCTTGGTCGAAAAGAAAGAGCAGTTAGACAATCGAAGTAGAAGCACGTCGAAATAGCAGTGACTCTGCCTTATCTTGTTTTAGAAAACCGCCGAGCGGTTATAGTCTTATTTGTATTATAAATAGGAGTTCTGTAGAGAGAAAAAGGGGTCGCAAATTTCATTACACACATTTCCTAAAACACTCTACTTCCGCAAACAGAGAAAACAGAGTTAACAGGAATTCATGTATGATTCTGCGTACCATTTCTTTATATAATTGTTTTCATTTCTTTTAGATTTCTGCACTTTGTCATCTTCTTCATTTACAATTACTGCAATTTACTGCATTTGATTCCTCTTCCCGCATTTACAAATTCTTGCACTTTATCGTATTTCTTAGTAAAATTTGATCACAAATGGCCTGAGATTCCTAGTTGATCTCGCAAGTAACACGTGTAGTGAAACTAGCGGTGTTTACTAAAAATCACAGTAAACAGATATACAATATCGTTTTTTAAGAATAAAATTTTAGTTTTAAATATGTGGACGTTTGTTATCAATTCAACCTGCTACAAAAAGTTTAGGAATATTTTTTAAGTAGAGACTATGAATATTTTATATGCATACAATGCTTTACTATTAATTAAATTATTAACAAGAAAATGTATACTCATGCATCAAGAGTTCTTACACACTAGTTTAAAACACAACTATAAATATAAATAGAGTTTACGGTACATAAACAGATGTCAAATACATTAAAATAATAATTAAAAACTATACGGGTCCTCTGGTGCCATCTGCAAGCAATAACATGTGTGGCCCGACGCACTATTTGGATCAAGCCCCCCCCCCCCCCCGCGCCCCTGGTGTTGCCTCTCTGTGAAGTCTCATTGCAGTCTCTAATTCTGTGAATGACTGCCATTCGCTTCTCTATTTTTCTCCACTAGCAGTAAAATTAAAAAGCTTTAATAAAATACTAAAAATTAATTTGGCTTCAATATGTTTTAGGCCCCCACAAATATAGTGTGTTTCATATAATTTTTAAATGATTAAACAAATTTTATTAAATAAAAAAGTGTTTTTTCAAAATATATACCGGAAAAATCATATATATAATAAAAAATCATATATATTTTGAAAAAAATCATATATATCTTGGAAAAACCAAATTTTATTTTTTCGGAATATATTTTAAAACTTAATATACCGGAAAAAGTGAGATTTTTCGGAATGAAAAAAAAAGGAATTTGGGAGCTCACTTTTGTGTTTGGGAAAAAAATTTCTTTAAAGGACAAATGGAAAATTTAGGAAATTGGGAGGGGGGGGGGTCCAAAAACTAACATACTTATTTTTGAACCATACTTATTCGCTGGCATCACCAATTTTTTAAAATTCCAAAATTACCCTCATGTAGAACACGCATGGAAAACCACACACGCTAATCTGATGACAGGTTCGGTAGTACATTTCCGGACAGGTACGATACTTAAGTTTCGTGGCAACAAAAACACGGGTTCGGAAATGAAGTTTCGGACCGGTTCGTAATAGAACTTTCGGACTGCATTAGGGGTGGGTGGTCATAAACATAGGTACGTTATTGAACTTCCAAACCGGTTCGGATATATAGTTCCGAAGTTATCTGATACTATAAAAATAACAGTTTCAGTATAGGCCAAAAAATAAACTAATTTTACTTTTAAAAAATACATGGTAACAAAAAATTAACTAATTTTACTGAACATAAGATCGATTACAAGGACAAAATGTCCTGTCTTAATACAAAATCGAACAGAAATTGAACAACATATTCAAATAACCATCAATCTTTAGTTAAGTCTACACTACAAGGGGGTGTTAGATCTAAGTTTAACGACTTCCACTGTTGCAAGCGTCTCGTAAATGGCTTGTCCTAATCCTTTTCTATGTCTGCCCTGTGTCTATTCTAGAAAATATCGGCCGGTGGTATTGGGCTTCCTTTCTGCAAAAACACGTGTACAAAGTGGTTCCCTACAAAGCATATGTTGAACACGAGTGCATTTTTTAAAGGTGCAAGTTGAAATGGGAAAATTGTGAAGCATGCTTTACCAGCAAACAAGTAAGACCTTGTATCTGTCTCCTAAATAGACCCCTCGATTTTTCCAGAACCCAGGCAAAGTTATCCAATCTCCCCCCTGTACATAAGCAAATGCAACGGAGAAAATCATCTCCGTTGAGGTTACACCGACAGTCTCAACCAATGAATACCTATACCGGTTGGTATTGTACGTGGAATCAATCAACAATACAATATGGAATGTATTTAAAAGATGAATGGAGTCTCGATGTGCCCAAAACATATCTTTGACAATCGAAGTCCCATCTTTGACTCTATGTCAATACACATAACTATCACGCTCCAAATAAGTCATCAATTGTTGGAGCTCAGTCATACCTTAACGTAGACTCGACTATAACCTTGAACGTGCATTGTGTTTTACTAACTTATCGAATATTTTTACTAAAGAGACCTTCAATTAAAAGTGATGTGTTTTAGCAATGACTAAGGAAGGGCAACGACCAACGAGAAGGCAATTTCCATTCCAATAACGAGATTTGAATGTCTTTGCCTACCACCTAAAATATTATATATTTATAATTAAGTTATCCACATGTTTTAACTTATAATAATAGGTCTTCTTTTAAGGAAAACACGACTGTTTTACGTCTATGAGGGCACATAGATCTTTTGGTTATTTCTCGAGAAAAATTCGGGGGCACATAGATCTTTTGGTTATTTCTCGAGAAAAATTCGGTTCGAGAAAAATTCGGTTCATGTGAAGAATTTAGTGAAAACAATACCAATAATTGATATATCGCTACATTATTACTTTATAATTGGTGATTACCTAACTATAGAAAAAGCCAATTGAAGAAAATATTTTAAAGTTATGAAACTACTTAATCACCAATTATAACGATAAATATTTGATTTAGAAAACTACTTAATCACCAATGATAACGATCAAAATCTAAAGTTGTTTGTTGAGTTAATGAATCTTTTTTTTTTTTTCGAATCATTACTAGCTACTCACGGAGTGTCCCAACGCTTTCAACGAAAGACTTATCTCCGGTCGTGCTTAAGATCAAATTTTGCACTAGCCAACACCAGTGTGAAATTTGATCATAAGCACGAGCGGAGATTAGTCTTTTGTTGACAGCGTTGGGACATTCTGTGGGTAGCCAGCAATGGTCCGAACCAAAAGAAAAAGATTCATTAAGTCGATGAATCTTTGCCATTTGTTACGATTGCTTGATTTTTAATTTCCGCAACATAATTTATTAATATGTTTTGTCAAAAAAGTGATATTTGTTTCATTGTTTGTAAGAAAATAATATTAATCAGTATATAATTAATATAATTGTTCGTTTGTTTAAAAAATAAGTGATTTTAACATGAAATAAGAGATATTAATCGATATATAATTAATGTTATTCACCTTTTTATAAACATAATCATTTTTAGAATTGTTTTTTTTCAAAATGAGAATCTAAAAATAACCTAAAAACTACACATGAGAAGCTGTTTTGAGTAGTTTCTAGCTCATAAAAATTATTTCTTATATGTAGAATGATTTTTTTTTTGAAAAAATGTAATTTTTATTATGTTACACAAAGACAAAACAACTTTTGCTTTTCTCAAAAATTTAATAAATTAATTCACAACAAAATCACTTATTTTTTAATCTTAACAAACAGACTATAATCTAAAGACTATCTTTTAGGAATTTTAAAGAAAAATTAAAGTGAGCTTGTGTTTGCCTACAACCACAAAAATCACTTTATAATCCTGTCTTTTCATCTATCACAATCATTAATATCAAACTATTTTTTAATAGTTACTCTAATTAAATTTTTGTTGTAATTAGATTTTAAATTATCTTTACGTTTACAAAACCTAAAACAAACAGATAACAAAATTAAAATTAATTTTTTTTAAAGTAATTTTCTCAAAAGAACTCCTTCTGCAAAGAATAAACTCTATGTCAAAGAAGTTATTTCATATAAATTTGAATAAGAATTTTAAAAAGCAAGTTTGTAGAGAAAGTGAATCTTTCATAAAATAAGAAGTCGAGTTTAATAAATCATTTAAGACCTGTTTTTTTCTATTTAGGTTTAGAGTTGCATTTTTTCCAATTTTTATATTTTGTTTAGTTTGACAATTTTGGTCTCTTTATTTTATCTTTGACAATTTTAGTTCCTTAATTTTCTCAAAATAACGATTTTGGTCCCAGATTTGATTATTGCATTCTCAATCCCTCAAAATCGTGTTTTTTTTTGCACTTTCGATCCTAAAAGATCTTGGATTTTGGAAAATAATAGATCAGTAGTGCACAATCCACAAATTTTGAGGCTTGAAAGTGCAATTAAAATGCATAGAGACTAAATTAGCCAAATTGAAAAAATTAATTGACCAAAACTACAAAAAAAAAGAGAGAGAACAAAATTGGCAAATAGAAAAGGTGGGGGGGGGGGATTGGGTGGCTTTAAGACGGGAAAGACACCCATACGTTTAGTCTTTTGTGTCTATTTCTCTTCTCATGTTTTTTTTGATTGGCAGTGTTAGTGGGGGTGAGGGAATGTTAGTTTCTGGGGTTTTAACCCGGGACCTCCTTCTTGCACTCATTTGGTGCACTCCTTCAGTATCCCTTAACTCACCAAATGAGCTACCTTATTAAGGGTATGTTAAATGGGTGAACTAAAGAGATTTTTGTGGGGCTAAACTGCCAGATATGATATAATCAACCCATAGTTGACGCAGGTGGTTTTTATTTAAATGAAAATTGTTAATAAAGAACCATATATGACCCCACTTTTCTGCGAACATGAGAGAGAAAGAATGAATAAAAAGCAAAAATAAGAGAGAAAGAATTATAAAGTAATGTTTTGTTGTCTTGTGCTATTTTCTTCACGACAACTAAAATTAAGAAAAGATTGTTGCCAGCTAGGACTGCTCGCAGGTTTCTTATTGTTGTCGTAATTTATAGATAGCTAACGCAATAGAGCAGCAACGATAAAGTTGCTCTAAAGACACTTAATACTAAAGATGCTTAATCCAAATCCAAAAAGTTAAGGGACTAAACATGCAGTTAAACCTAATAATATTTAAGATAGTAACTTTTTAAGTGGCTAACATTTCAAAGGGGACAATTATTTAATACATTTGGTAAAGGGTAAAAGCATGTCAAGGTAATATAAATGCCCAGATCGTCAAATTAAGCACGGCTTTGACTATGTTGCCAAAACTGAAGTGGGAGGCTGGAGATTTTCGCATGCGCGTTGAATTAATCCCCGTTGGACTCGGTTGTGTTTACAATTTGAGTGGTAGTTGGAAACCGGTAACTGGAAAGTGCATAACAAACTGCATTGATACCGGGGCTTGTTTTAGTGGAAGGGTATCTCTCCAGTTTATTATCTTTCTCCTATGATACACGGATACTTCAATTTTATTGTCGTATCTGTATCTGATACGCAATGAGTACATGTGAGAGTAGTATTAAAAAGTTTTATCCCTCTCAGCTTAATACAATTTGTAAAATCGATGTTGTTAGACTGAATATTTTCTGTTGTCGAACTTGAGATCTCTATTTTATGTGTGCGAGTTTAGGAGCATTGCGTGACCGTATCTATATTAAAAAAAACCTAATTTGAAAAAAAAAATGTTCGACATAAACTAGTCATAAATCCTAATCACAGCAAGTTAGAAAAAATAACATAAAAAGTGTAAAACTATGATTACAGGTCTTCCCAAATATAGTGGATGTGCTTATTTTTGTTTGGTTGTGCATGAATAATTAAGGTTTTTTCCTAATTGATGTTAAAGGTTTGACCAAATATAGTGAAGTACGTTGTTGTGACAAAAATGTGAGATCAGCTTGAAGCTAATGTGAACAGAATTGATCCTTTTCGGTGTGCAATGCAAAGAGACAGAAGAATGAAGCCGATACCAAAAGGTCTTCTTTGGTTTTTAATTTTGTCCATGGACACGACCCTGTAGTTCTTGCTTTTTAGACATGGGAGGTTATTGTGTCTCTTTGACTTTGTGTGTTGTGCGTGGATGTTAAGATTTTGTTTCTAGACTAGACTTGAGGTGTTCAATCATATAGCCCTGCCGCCCAGCAAATTGTAAAATTGGGTTGGGCTGGATCAGACCTACAATTTATTGGGTCATGTACGTTGTAGCCTAGATCAGCCTGAAAACATCGGTTCTGGTTGGACCTGGGTCAAACCTGGCTTTTTTTAGTTGACCCAAAATAAACCTGGCTTTTTAATAAATAAAAGACAAATTCTACCGACACCTTTGAGTTTTAGGGAGTATGATACCTTCTAGACAAAATTAGTATGTTGAGTGTCGTACCCAAAAAACTTCAATAAGTATAGGAGTGCTCAACTAAAAGGAAAATTCTATTATTATATGACATTTTAACCAAAAGAAGTTGTTCAATATTATATAACGTTTTATAATACCAAAGAAGCATTATTTTTCTTTTCCTATCATACTCTTCATTATTTAATTATCTTTATTTTTTTCTATTCTATTAATTTATCTTTCACATATCAGTAATGAATGATAATTTTGTAAAATAACTCATAACTTATCTTTCCCATACAAAATTGGGTGCTTCTGCCTTCTAGGATGAGGGAGCAAATCAAACCCCTCACCGGTGCATCACAAAAGTTGACCGTGAGATATTGTGAAAAATGCTATGAGTGGTTAAGATTGAATCAACTAGTATTAAATTTCAACAATTGATGAATTTTTATACTACATCCTACGAACATATTTAATGGTTCACCGGTGAGAGATTTGATTTGCTCCCTCACCCTAGAAACACCCTACAAAATTAACTACTTTTTTTAGTTTGTGTGAAATAGCCAAAATATCATATAATATGGAACAAATAGAGTCAATTAATGTTATGGCGCCAAAGAAACAACTATTAACTTTAAAAAAATAGAAACAATAATTAACTTTTAAAAAAATAGAAACAATAATTAATATTGTTTCTTGGTTTGACATATTTAGTGCTCTTGATTTTTTTTAAGACAACAATTTCGGTGCTCCTAAATTCTAATGCATTTGTTTTTTTTGATATATTGTATTGTTGTGATTCGTAACAAGTCATGTAGCTTACATAAAATACATGTAATTAGGTGCTGGTTATAAATTTGGATATGTTGAGACCATTGTTATTCAATGGTTGTTAGTTTAATTAGATACTTATGTTATGGTTATGGTCCTTATGGATTTGAATTTAAACAATTAAATTTGAAGAATGATGTTAATTTTTGTTGATATTTCTTTTTTTAGATTTTTGTGGTATAATACAATTTTTTGATGGCTTTGTGATGTATAAATTTATACATATCAGGTCTCTTTTTAGTGTGTCCGGGCCATGCGGTCCAACCAAATTAAGGCCTGCCGGTCCGACCAAAGACCCAATGACCCAGTGCCTTGACCGGGTCGATGCCGGTGTCTGATAACATTGGACCAAACTGAAATTTGAGTGAAACATAAATGACCAAAAGTATATTTTTGCTTTAAATTAAATAAAGCAAAAGACAAGTTTATGAGGTTTTTTATATCGACAAAATATCAAAGACTAAATGTGCATAAACAATATTGAGTTTTAAACGTCATTCCTAGGCAATTTCAGTGACATGAGGACGTCAGGCTTACGGGTTCGAATCCGAGTGTGAATAGTGGTAGTGCGTGATGTTTATTTGTCATTTCATCTAATTAGATAAAAAAATATCGGGTATTAAACATTTGGCATGCACTAACAAAGTGGACAAAAGTGATTAGGATTTGAATCTCCTTTGTTTTCCTCTTCTCATACAACCAAACCTAATCCAAATATAAGCAACATTTAAATTATTGAAATTCAAATTCACTCAATTAAGACTAATCTCTGGAGAAAAACCACTTTAGATAAAATTAAGAACCCTAATTATGATATCTCAAAAAAAAAACCCTAATTATGTAGGTCTTCTTAATTCAACTGAGCATTAAGTGAATTCAACTGAGCATTAACTGAGCTTATGCGTACTTACGACTATTTCACTAACTCACTTAAGTTCATGTTCTAATATATAGTAACAAATTTCTAGTTGTGAGATTGAATCTAAAGTCAATCCATAGATGACCAATGATTATAAGCACTAAACATTGAAGTAATTATTTCTTATTCCACATGAATGCTGTTGATTATCTTGAATTATCTTATATGATTAGTTTCCATATTACTTAGTTATTATAGTTATTATATGATTTGTTTCCTACTTTCCCTTTTTAATTAATTAGGATTAGGAGTCTTTGTCTCACTGTAAATAGGAATTAACATTATTTTTAATTTTGTCACATGATAATCCATAATTTTATACCATTATCGTATTCAAAATCACATCTCTATTAAGGGACATAGAAATCAAAAAGGAAAGAGATATATCATTCACAAAAATTAGACCATCGATTTTTTATGGCGAGGAGCGTGAAGTGGTCTGCAAGGATGATTGTTTATCTTGAAGCACCAGACCTTTGGAAGGATAAGAAAAAGACAGTTCATCAAAAAAATGATAAGAAAAAGACAATCAAGTCTTTGAAGTAACCATAAATCCTATGATGACTCATCCTTAACCGTGATGATCTTACAAGAGTTCTACATGCATTTGTAGACAAGTACGAAAAACAAGTACATTAATATTGATGCAAAAATGAGCGATGATCATCACTTAGAGCATCCACAATACAGAAACTTCCACTTGAGTACTTAAAAATGGGTCCCACATGTATACATTACTCTCTTTTATAATTTTTATTAGTAGTTTTTAATAATAACTCCATCTCTCCAATCCAGAACCTCAACAAAATTTACTAAACGAGTTCACTTTTATGGCAGTTACAAGTTTTTATCAGTTTTTTTTATCAAAAGTAACGTTGTGGGTTCGCGCGTCATACGAGAGAGAGTTTTTTCCTATATCAGAGTTCGTAGGTACTCATTTTTCATTCTCCCCAAAGAGAGTATCTATCTAACTAGCTATTAACAAGTAAGAACTCTCCATTGAAGATGCTCTTATATACTAGCCTGCGTGCAATTGGGAGATCATTGAGTTTGGGGCTCATGCAATGATCCATAAGATATTGCCTTCATTGATGTTGAAGATGGAGGAATTTTAGAAAAAGAACCTAAAGTTGGATGGAGAGCTCAGACGATCCCAACCAATTCTTGTTCAAGCAAAGAAAACAACTAAGACTTGCATTGAATTGGTTGTTATCTTTAATTTCCATGCTATTTGGCTAAGTGTCACCTGTCATGCTACCAAATCAGTCACCCGTAGAAATATCTATCTCCCCGATGTAGTATTACTTGATTACATAAAGAAAATTAAGTGAATTAGTTAACTAAATTTTTTAATTAGTGTGTATTTAATTTTTCTTGAAATGTACTTTTCTTAAATATTTTGTCTTTAAAACAAATAAATTGATCAATAAACATATTTTAAAAAGTGTGCAAAAAAATTGTCGTTTAAAATCTTCTCCTTTTTGTTGTAAAGAAAAGCACATTTTCTTTGCATGGACTAAATAAAGATAAAATACCAAATTACAGTTTCACACCTATTTCATCTTTTCTACGTTCGTTGATTTCAGGACACAAAAGCAGTTTGACAAACATTTAAAGCAACACGTCTTTGGCAAAATTCATTGTTGATTATACAAATGAAAAAAATGAAACAGAATTGACCTAATAAACCTAAAATAAGTTCTCGAAGGCATATAGTAGTATTATACAAATATTAATTTCGGTGATTTTTCCTAGGGAAAAAATTACATTATTTTTTTATAAATTAAATCTTAAGCTAAGTTGTCTCTCACATTTTGTTGTCTTGACAATTTCAGCAACATGATAACGTCGGCTCCCGAATTCGAATTCGAACGTGAGCGTGTGCGTGTGGTAATTTATGAGAGAGTGAAAGTAATTGTAATGGCATCATTACTGCCAAAAAAATCTCTTTTTTTTTTCTCTTTAAGCAAAAGCATCTACCACTACTAATTTATGAGAGAGTGAAACTAATGGTAATGGTAAAATCGAGGTCTGGTCTCAAAATACCCGCCAATATATGGCCACGAAAAAACAGGAAACGACCAAAAACAAACGGGAAATAAAAACGAAATCTGTCTATGCGGTGGGTGGGTAGTTGGTTGGTTCAGCCTTCAATGCATTCTCAGGGGCAAATTAGACTCTTCAAATTCTCAATTAGCCATTTTCGGCGCTGATTAAGTATTAACTTACGGAAATGATAAATTCATCCATCTCCTCCCGTCCATCGTCAAATCAATGAGTTACCCATGAATTTAGATCTTCAAAAACTATATAAAAACCAAATTCGCCTTTCTGTTCTCTCTTTATACTCTTTTCCTTTTTTTGGAAAAGCCGAATATTCCAATTCGGCAAATGCCGGAACCTCTAAACATATCTTGTTAACCGATGTCATGATATTCAATAAAAAACAAATAAAACTAGAGTTTAATCTATATACACCATACGATAGGTGTATACATGTTTTACACTATCTATTAATTATAGGTTGACACATCATTAATAAAAAGTTACTCAATTAGTAACCACTTGATGTGTCATCTCTACCATATATGGTTATTGGTGAATAGTATAATAAGTTTTACAAAACATATGTATACTAATTAAACCTGACATATATATATACCGACAAAAATACAATTAATATATTAAAATTTAAAAGTATTTTAATAGTATGTTTTTTGTTCAGGTACCTAGTAACTAGGGTACTACCGAAAGATTGATGATGGAGAAATATATTTAGGGCAGTTGAGGAGTCGCGGCACGACAACAATGACTAACAAGAGACTTAAACACTACACCTTCGCCAAAAATCTTATGAATCACCTCTCTTTTGCACATTTAGTTTTAATTTTTAATTTAATACACTTAGTAACTATAGTGAGGACAACTTGACCAAAATGATTTTTCACCTAAAATATTTGTCTTTTTTTGTACTTTTGGGTAAGTGGCTGCCTAACAGTCTATAAATTGGACTTGTTTGCTGAGTTCTTTACTTCATGTTGAGAAGGCAAGGCAAGGCATAGCACACATTATTCTGTTGTTTCTTAGTTGTTTTGTTTCCTTGTTCTCTATCGTATCATCACTGATCATGGCTAATAATTCAGCAAGAACTGAAAACCATGATGTTGTTTTAGATGTTACCAAGGATGCCTCCAAAACAGGCCAAGGCTCTGACACCTATATCTCTGTCCCTTTCTTACAGAAGGTCTCTTATAATCTCTCTTCGTAAACATGTCAAGGCCATTTTTGCTAGAATGTGAATTTTTTTTAGTTCTGAACTAACTAATATTTTGATCATATTAAATGTAAAATATTGATTAGAAATGCTAATATGATTTTGTTTCTTGATAGTTGGTAGCTGAGATGGTAGGGACATATTTCTTGATATTTGCTGGGTGTGCTTCGGTGGTTGTGAACAAGAGCCATGACAACGTGGTAACACTTCCTGGGATTGCAATTGTTTGGGGATTGGCTGTGTGTGTTTTGGTTTACTCACTTGGTCATATCTCTGGTGCTCATTTCAATCCTGCTGTTACTATTGCTTTTGCAAGTACAAGGAGGTTTCCATTATTGCAGGTCAACCAACACACAAACCTTTTTACTCTACAAATTTATATTAAAATAAAGAATCATAATCATAATCATTACCTACTAGTAACCGATAATGCATCAACAAGGGTTGGTTTGAGCTAATTGGGTTCGGATCTCACCCCCAAGATCTCGAGTTCGAATTTTGAGTGTGATAAAAACTCTGTTGAAAGCTGTAACCGTAACTGATAATGTATATGCATTTTTGGAAATTACAGTGTGACTTTCCTTCGGTATTAATGTTATAACTTTAAACCTAGCCCATTTTTCTTGAAATTGAGATAAATACATGTCAAATCCGAACTTTTTTTTTCTTTGACCTTTTCACACTAATTTATCATGGACAAAAAACATCTCTTTGAAAACGGCTTAGAATATTTCTCCAAGGAAGACTATTTCCTATGGAATTGTCTTAATTTGTCCTAAGATTAATTTTCTGCACTGTGTAATGTAACTATCTTATTAATTGTTATAGGTACCAGCTTACATATCAGCTCAGCTTCTAGGAGCCACACTTGCAAGTGGAACTTTGAAATTAACATTGAATGAAGGGCATGCCCAGTTTTCAGGAACACTCCCAAATGGGACTAACCTCCAAGCTTTTGTGATTGAATTCATAATCACTTTTTACCTTATGTTCGTAATCTCCGGAGTTGCCACTGATAACAGAGCGGTAACCTTACCACACATATCTCATCCATGAATGTTTCTTCTTAAAAAAAGTCCCTCTCATGCTTTTAAATTATGCAGATTGGGGAGTTGGCTGGGATTGCAATTGGTTCTACAATATTGCTGAATGTGATGATTTCAGGGTATACTTTTACCCTATCCAAAATCTAATTATATACAAACTTAAGAGTTAAGAGTTAAGAGGTGTCTTCTAGATTGAAAGATCAACTAAGTCCCTCATCAGTGTACCAGTTAAGTTGAGCATCAGATATAATATAAAATATTATAAGCGGTTGAGATTGTATCAACCATGAAATTTCAACTATTCATAATATTTTACATTATATTCTACGGTCAATTTGACTCGTACACTAGTGACTAACTTAGTTTTACCAAGTCCCTCACTCTAGAAGTCCCCGAGTTTAAGAATATACTTTTACCAAATTATTTAATCTTAATGGACAAAGATTATGTCACTTATAATTGGAAGTTCCTATGTCAGTATATGGTTACATTAATTTCTTATTGTGCCTGCAAATACATAATGACAACATTTACTATTTGACAGGCCATTGACAGGAGCATCAATGAATCCAGTTAGAAGTCTAGGACCTGCATTTGTACATAGTGAATATAGAGGAATATGGATATATTTGCTGGCACCGGTTCTTGGTGCTGTGGCTGGAGCATGGGTCTACAACACTGTTAGGTACACTGACAAGCCATTGCGCGAGATTACCCAGAGTGCATCTTTCCTTAAAGAAACAAGGCGTGGTGGTTAATTAGCAAACCATTTAATTAAGCAAATGGAAAGAAATTGCTGTCAAGTGTTGTGCTGAGAATCAATAGAGCTGTCTTTGTTAGAGATAATAATTAGAAATAATGAAGTTATGTGTGTAATAGTCACTGAAAGTACTATATAAATAATATATAAATCAAGATCCGGTGCAGTTTTCAAATTAACTGCATCCACTTTCTATATAAGGTGCTAAATTGATGGCTCAAAATCATTAATGATGCATACTTATTTTTGTGCTTGGTAGTGTCTAAAAAACTAAGATAGAGAGTGAAGAAAAAGATCCCCTTGAGTTTCTTGTAAACTCAAAAGCTCTTGATTGAAGGCACTATTGTCTTGTGATGTGCTTCCTTGTTTTTATAACATGTCATGTATTTATCTTGTTTAGACACTATAATTATACTATAGTGGAGTCATAATGGATAAACTCATCAAAGTCTAAAGGTTTCACTAACTTTAGTAAATACTAGGAGAATTTGTCATAAAGTTCAATTATTTTTCAAAACAGGAGCTGATCGAAACTCTTTTGCAAAGCTGAAAAATAATGAGGAGGACTTTGATGTATTCCAAATTTCTAGCCTTTTTTTTTGTTGAAATGAGAGGGTTAAACGAACCAATATTAGGTGGATTCATGATTATGATGTAATCATGGGGTCACTTAATCTCATCATGATTTTGATGCAATCAAGGCTTTTGATTGTTTTCGTTCAAAAAACAAACAAAATTACAAAATAGAGAGAGACATGTGTGACTGACTATATATCCAATCCGAACTCGGGTTAACCGCCATGATGACTAAAATTTATGAGAAGAAAAAGAGAATATGCAATCGTAACCGTGGTTCAAGAAGAGACATCAATTGGCTAAGTTGGGATAAGCTTACTACAAAGAAAGAATATGGAGGTATGAGTTTCTCTCACTTTCAAGGATTCAATTTTGCAAGGCTAGGAAAGCAAGTGTGGCATATTGCAACTCTCGTATGTATGTATGTATGTATGTATGTATGAGAGACGACTCGGGTGAGAACTCTTGGTTATCGTGAGAACATGAGAACATTAAATGATAACCTTTAGATTAAAATTAACGGTTCAGATTATGTCTTTAATTATAAGATCTCGTCACTACAAGAAAACCTTTGTTTTCCCACCAGAATTTCCGACGGACCCATTCTCGTCGCAAATTTCCGACGAATTGTTCATCGGTAAGTATGTGCACATATTTTAGGACTTTTCCTGCTTCGTTTCCGACGGAATTTGGTTCGGTCGGTAATTTGCGACGACTAATTTCGTCGGTAGTCCGTCGGAAACCTCAATTAAAATTTTAATATGTCTTCTCATACCCGATCCTCACTAAACCTATCCTTTCTTCTCTCTACTCACGCTGTTCTCTCTGCCTCTTCACTCCATTCAGCCACGCTGTTCTCCTCTCCTCTCTACTCACGTTGTTCGCTGTTCTCTGTTCTCCTCTCCTCTCCTCTTCATCTCTACGACGCAACGTCTTCATCTCACCATCAGCCACGACCCAACCTCTTCACTCTACGACCGACCAATCAGCCACGACCCACATCCTCTTCTCTCTCATCTCACCACGTCGCAAAGCTACCACGCCGCGAAGTCGCAAAGCTACCACGCCATCCTCCGTCTCTGCTCCACACCTCTATTAATGTTAATGACTCTGTTACCAAGAGCAAGGTTTGTTTTATTTCTTGATCTAGATCTGTTTTTGTTTGGATCTAGGGTTTTTGCTTTACTTGGTTAAAAAATGATGATTTTAGTGTATTTAGCTTTTGGATTTGATTCAGATCTGATGTGTGTTGTTGGGTTTATTTGTTTGTTGTGTGAAATTGAGTATTGGGTTTTTAGTCTACCAACTGTTTGTTATATGTCTTGAAAGAAGTTTGTTTTGTGTAATAGTGTTCAATTGATATGGCTAGGCTTCAGATCTTGAAAACAATTAATAGGAGTCCTTAACTGAATATATGTAGTTTATTAATTGTGTGTGGGGTTTTGATGATTCTGTGGTGGGGTTTTTTGCTTTTAGTGTGAAATTGAGTAGTGGGTTTTGAGTCTACCAACTGTTTGATAAATGTCTTGAAAGAATTTTGGTCTGTGTAATAGTGTTCAATTGGTATATCCAGACTTCAGATCTTGAAAACAAGTAATGGGATACTAAATTGGGTTGATCTACATTATTAATTGTCTGTGGGGTGTTGATGATTCTGTGTTGTCAGTGGGGATCTTGTTAATTATGATATGAAGTTGCTTGTTGTATGTACAGTGTTATATTCTAATTCATATCTAATGAAGTTTGTGTTTTTGGTTTTGTTTCATCTATGGCTATGTAACAGTTTGACAACTTGTATGGATGCCGTCACTCTCTCCCAGATGGTCTGATGAGGGCCACTGATGTTATGAAAGCTGCTGAGCTTCATGGAAATCTTACTCAAGTCCAACGCCTTGAAGTATGTTGCTTATTTTGTTTTGGCTCTCTAGTGTGCTTTGTAGTCATATAATTATAATTATGTTACTTGTCACATTTGGGGATACTAAAATGGTGATGCTCATTTGGATTTGCTTTATTTTTTAATAGAAAAGTCCCGCTGGAAGTATTTGCTGCATAGAATGATACTTTGGCATTATTTGTTCACTTCTGGTTGTTTGTATAGGCATTGGAACAGTTCAGGAAGCAAGAAGTAGATTTTTTGGTTGCAACTGATGTGGCTGCTCGTGTAAGAATTTATTCTTGAAGTATCAAAGTTTATTTCTTGGTTTTACTTCCCTTATCACAGTGTACCTTAATTTTTAATGTGGCTGCCATTGCAAGAGCAATTTTGAAGAATCCAAGAATTCTATTTCTAGATGAAGCTACAAGTGCACTTGATGGTGCAAGAGGCTCTAGTAAGGATCATGGTCAACAAAACTACAATTGTCGTGAAACTATATTGTTCATGTTATTTTGATGAATTAAGACTACTTATGATGGATAATGTAAATTTTGTTAGTCATATATATTATGTTTGTGGTATTTAAATTTGAAAAAGATTTTGTTGTGTGAAAGAATAAAATCCATAACTAGTATAGCTTTTTTGGATGTATGATTTTATTTTTTTTTATTTTTATTTTTTAAAATTACCGACGGATTTCCGACGGAACTTTCCGTCGGAAATGGTTTTTTTTCGACGGAATTTGCGACGACTTTCCGACGACTTTGCGACGGAGACATTTGCGACGAAAAAATTCGTCGGAAACGATTTGTGACGAGCGATTTTGCGACGACTTTTTGTCCGTCGGAAAGTTCGTCGGAAACGTCAATTTCCGACGAAAATCAGTGTGTTTCCGACGGATTTTGTCGTCGGAAATCGTCGATTTTCTTGTAGTGCGTACGATTCTTTTTTAATTAAAGATCACGGGAGATATTGTAATTAATAACATAATCTAAACCGTTAATTTTAATCTGACGGTTAGTAATTAATGTTCTCAGGTTCTCGCAATAATCGAGTGTTCTCACACGAGTTGTCCTATATATATATATATATATAGGGCATATTAAGTCAAAAAAATATATGTAGGGCATATATAGTGAGAGGGGTCTTTTTATGTGAGAGGTGAGAGGGCCTTTTATGAGCCATTGGATCTAAGTAGATGGTTGTGATTAAAATTATATCTCATCACAAAAGATTTTGTAATTAATGACGTAATCTGAACCGTTAATTTTAATCCAACGATTATAATTAAATAATCTCATTTCAAGAATGTGTACAGATAAGCCTTACACCTCATCCGTTTTAATTCCGCGTCAACAATTGAAAAAAGCCACCTCAGCCAACAAACTGTTTGGTGGTTGCCATGTTGGCATTCCAGACAATCTGGACGACTGACCATTCACCCACTAAAAAAGGACAATATCAACGGCTATCAATCTTTTAAATTGCGGCTCCTTAAACGTTTTTAAAAAAAATAATGTATTGATGATAATTAATTGTGGAGCTGTGATATTGGCATTTCTAAATGAAATTGTTCCGTTTTTTGCGCAAAATATAGTTGCTCAAATATAACATTCCTGGAATAGACATGAAGATTCTAGAGACATTGAATGAGAAATTGTAGGCAGTGTATTAATTATTTGAAACATCCATATTCGCACAAAGGAGAACCAAATACTGCTCTTTTCAAAAACATCCAAAACTATGCAAATAATATAAATAAGGTCCCAGCTAAAGCAGATTTTATATGGGAATAATACTTAACCACCATTTGTCCTTAATGTAGGCAAATAGCAATGCAAATAAAACATACCAAATACCAAATACTTCCACGAAGGCTGCTTAATTGTATTTTTGAATGTTGCTGTACTTAATCAAAGTACCTACAATCTGCAAATTCAACATGACAAACAATAAACAAATGAGAAAATCACTCAAATCAGAAATTCACACAAAATGAAATATTCGCACATATACTCAACCATTAATTGACACAAAAAAGTGATCCAAAACTTAATTAATGCATCCAAAACTTTCTCTAACCTTACTAATGTACTCACATATTGTTAATTACAGATCCAATACTTTCGCTAAACTTACAAATATAGTCTGAGACATTTAATGCGATAATTGTTTTGAGTTGGCAGCCAAAAAAAATATACATACATATCATGGCAGTGATTCACATACTATAATCTGTTTCAATCAATCATAACTCACATATACTCAACATTTATCGTTCACTCAATATTTGATCCATAACTTAATTACAGATCCATAACTTTCTCTAAGCTTACTAATGTACTCACATATTGTTAATTACAGATCCAAAAATTTCTCTAAACTTACTAATATTCAACGTCAATTAATGCCATAGTATTATTGAATTCGCATTGCATGTATTAATCACACCACAAATCGTGGCATAGTTGGTGTAACCATGGTTAACTTCAAAAATTACTATAATCTTTCCTATAAATACCATGTGGCCGTATACAACCGTTCATACTAGAAACCAAAAAACAGCCATCAGGAAACCAAAACAATAAACAGTAATGGCCAGTGCAAACAAACTTTCCCTTGCTCCTCCCAAAAAAAATGTACCATTCCCTTGAGAATCACTGTCTGACCAATTAAGTAACCCCGTCTCTCCGTGAAACTACGAGGTAATTTCTGTATGATTTATATTATAACCACAATTGAGTCAGCCAACTAATGTACTAAGTATAATGTATCAATGATAAAAGCATAGCATTACTTACAATTCTATCCAGGCGACCATCAACATTTTTAATAACAAAGCTGCTAAAGTCAGTGTCCTGTAGGGGTAAGAATTGTCAAAATCGTTTACACATATCCAAATTAATATTATGAAAAAATATGAAAATAATAATAAATTGTGAGCAAGAATTTTATAAGGTACTGAAGACGTGATTCATATACCAAAAACCTTCTTATACAAAGGCTAGCTTTTAGTTTAGAATCGAATGTGATTAGAATTACAATTTATATACTGAAAGATCAAGCTTTTAGTGTACAAAGTCATAAAGTGTGATTAACATCCAGAAAGGGTTTCGAATGTAAAATTGAAATCCAGATATTGCTAGCTTTTAGTGTAGAATCTGATGTAATTAGAATCACAAAATAGATACTGCTACCATCATTCAGTTTTACATGCAATTAAACCCCCCAAAATATCAATCGTAATAATTTTACCTCTGTGATTGAATTCTGAGGCGCTTGATGAGTAGACCTTCCTATTGAGCGCTTTCCATGACGTGCAAAAGAAGACACCATTGTTGATTTGTAGCAACTGGAGGTAGATCTGTATATTACAGAGTTGTAGTTTGCGATCAATCTGCAACAACGAGAAGATGGAAGAGGAAAGTCTAACCAAATAAATGGAACCGCAGCGAGTAGAAGATGGAAGACGAAAATTGAATAGATACAGGAAGGAGGCGCAGCGAGCCGGAGAAAGATGAACACGCGATGACCAACGGCAGCGCACCGGTGAGAAGAGCTGGAAGAGGAAAGTTGAATCGACTTAATGGAACTTTAGGGTTTCAGATTCCAGATCTGTTTACAAGGAAATACCAAAAATAACCCTAAATTTTATAGGTAAAGACAGAAATACCCCTATTCGTAAATAGACTTATATATTTTGTTCCACATGGTCTGAAAAATATTGAGTATCTTATATATGTTCATCAAAATTGTTTCGTCATCAAATAAGACAATTCTTTTACATTTATTATACGCAATTAATTAGCATTAGTATGTTATACCCATTGTTTATATCTAACATAATACACATAATTGTCTATTTTTAGTTCAACCAATACTATATTACAAAATAACTTAACAGAAAATGTCTATTTTTACATCAGCCCTTTTTTTTTCACTACTTAACAGAATCCCAATATCGTATTTATTTTTTAAATTAGAATAACCACATATATAATTTTTTAATTATTAATTATTAATACATAATTATAAACATCCCAAATAAATACAGACAATGCTTTAAACATACAAATTCTTTAACAAAATACTTTAAAATTCAATTAAAAAATCAGATGTATATTTCAATGTCCTTACAGATATATTTATATATTATATAACGTATTCCTTTTTTTAATATACATACTTCTGATTAAAATGATATAATTATATAATTAACCAATTTTTTTATTTTCACTCAAAGTAAACATATTTTAACATAAAAAAAAATTCCAAAAAAATTGTATACGCGTGCAGCGCACGGGTCATACATACTAGTTAATTAAAAATCACAAAAGATTTTGTAATTAATGACGTAATCTGAACCGTTAATTTTAATCCAACGATTATAATTAAATAATCCCATTTCTCATAATATATGTTTTATATATATATATATATATATTTATATATATATATATATATATATATATATATATATATGTAACATATATTTTTCATTTTTTCAAAAAAAAAGCATTTATATTTTTCATTTTGGTCCCAACTCTTATTCTTAGCTCCTCCAATTTATTTTTTCTCCTCATTTTAGTCCTAGTAATATACATATTTTTTCCATTTGTATCATATTATAAATTATAAATCTAGTATGATATCTACAAATGTCCAATTTATAAAAAGTTTAGTATTCATCATTATTAATATAACATGATGGTATTCATACATTGGATTAATAAATTTAATAAGTTTAGAGTTGAGAAAATACACACGTGTGCACCAAGTAGGTAGCTCAGTTGGAGAGCTAAGGGATACCGAATGAGTGCACCAAAGGAGTGCAAGAAGGAGGTCCCGGGTTCAAACCCCAAAAACTACCCCACTAACATTGCTTATAAAAAAAAAAACGTGTGTATTTTTTTGGTTCTAAGACTAATCTCTGCTCGTGCTTAGGATCAAATTTCGCACTGGCCAACATCATATTTGCCACTGCGGGAATCGAACTCAGGACACACACACACACACACACACACACACACACACACACACACACACACACACACACACACACACACACACACACACACACACACACGGGTATACATATCCTTTGAACTTCTTTTGTAATATTATTGTAAAAGAAAAAACATTATATCTTAGTAATATACTGACGGAAATATATTCAAATAAATATTTTATAGTGAAAAGAATGATTATGCTTAACAATACTAAAATAGAGTAATATCTCGTACTTAATAGGGAGTTAAGGTTTTCAGATTATGTTTTTGGGTAAACCAGGGTATTCATCGCACGGACAACAGTGACTACTTCATCACTCATTGTAGGTGCCTCGAGGGGCAGGACAGCTGGCCCAGAGTTTTAACGTTGCTCCGTACCTAAGATGGGGATCGAACCGCGAAACCTTGGTTAAGGAAGGATCGGCCTCAACACCTGAACCCCACACTCTCGGTTAGGTTTTCAGATTATGTATGACATCGGTTACATTAAAAAAGTACAAATAGTGCAACTGTTATGCAACTTTATATTGATCTAAGATTTTGTAATATTAATTAGTAGATATCTTCTTTATTTAAGGTATTGATAAATTATAGATGAATTTATAGTTTTATATACTACTATAAAATCAGCTCCATATTAAAGCAGGTTGTAAAAAAAATTATATCTCTCATGTTGAATTTTTTAAACACTTTATAAAACGTATATCAATTAAAAACATGTAGGTTTTTTCGGAAAGAAAAAATTATTACGGTTTCTACAAAAAATTGAATTTTAAATGCTAAATATAATATTGTCAGAAAAAATACTAAATATAATAAAAACTGTATTTTGAAGCAAAAATAACGTATATATGTCTATTTGCAGGAAGGGGTGTTTTCGGTTTTTAGAACAAATATAGGGTTTTTTTGATCATTTAGTGTTAAGTTGAACTCAACTTTCCAAACTCAAACCCTATTCATCGACGGGTATAGCGGTGAACTTTCCTCTTCCTCTTATGTCGCTTCCCTTCCGTTCAATCTGGTTCCCACAATTCGCGCAAACAAATTAATTGGTTGCTCCTGCTAGAAACAAACAATGGCGACAACCTATGAATCATCTTCTTCACGTCATGGGCTGCGATCGTCAAGTCTCCTGAACAAACGACTGACAAATCAATAACCAAGGTACGATAATAGTTATTATTAAAATAAATATTAGGAGATGATAAAGATATATACAACTAGGGGTGTGCATGGTACAAAAACCATACCACACCACACCATACCTCTTTAAAATCCAATTCTGGTTTACCATTTCTGCATAAACCAGTTCGTGTTTTCAAACTGGTTCAAAACCGGTTCAAAACCGGTTCAGAACCGGTTTTGTTTAGGAAAACGGTTTACCGTTTGCAAACCGGTATACCGGTTATAAACCGGTTTTTGCTTTTGAAAAAATGGTTTACCGTTTTTGAAACCCATTTTTTTACCAGAAAATGGTTTACCATTTCTGAAAACCAGTTTTTACTTCCAAAAATGGTTTACCAAAGACTCACAAGTCACAACAATGCCAAAAAATGGTCATACAATCAAGCACTAAACACTCATAATTGATAAAAATCAGTGCAAGTATTAAAATCCCACCTCATAAGTGAGAAAAATCTCCTTCCCTGGATATTACATTGGCAGTCTAGCAAATCAGAGTCACATAACTGTACTTAAGAGTTTACATTAATACTACACAATTTGATAGTTAATAGAATCCAAATTAGAAAAAGGGGCGACAGAAGTCTCTCAATTCTTTTCTAAGAAGTCTAAGCTATTGCACCAGAAGAGTCATGGGGTGACAGTTGACAAGCTGGTTCCAGCATTAGGTAGATTCAGCCACAGCACTGTGAATTTAAGTCAACTTGCAATCATTAGTCCAATGTTGAAATCTGAAAGTACATATATATACATCAGATTCAGAATGATATATAGAAGGGGGCAGTAAGCTACAACACTTTTTATTTGTAAAACAGATTCAGAATGATATATACATCAGATTCAGAATGAAATATAAACATGTATGATGTATATAACAATTTTTTGAACAAAGGTACAACATGTACAAAACATGTAACTGAGTAATCCAGAGCTTTTCAAACAGAACAGTGACCTGGCTTTAAAAGACCCCTAATCACAGACATAATAAGGAATGAAGTATTCTTTCATAATAACAATCACAACATAAAACTTAAAAGCTGCAATTGAAGTAAAACTTGTCTTACTCAATCATCATCAAGTGCTATGGAGACGGAAGAAGTAGCCGCAACATTTCTTGTATCATTGAGTTCTAAAAAAATAAAAATAAGATCTTAAGTATGAAGTAACAATATATTGCATGTGGTTAAATATGTTACATTGTAGAATTTGCTCCAACTGCACAATACCTAGAAGATGGCACAATTGTGGAGGTGAACTAATGCTACTATACCTTAAGTACAAAGTTAATAAAAAGGATTATTGTACATATCAGATTAATGTGTTTGGGAAATTGTCCGACCCCACTGTCTTAACCAATGCCTATTCCTTCCCACAAACTATTAAGATCATGTATCAATTAGCAAATGGCTGTTATGCAATCTTGCTGCCATGTATCATTTATCCATTAGTAACAATCTTGTATAAATTATCTATTACTAATAATAACAATCTTGCTGCCACCTCTTGCTTAATTTAATTCTATGAAAACTAAATATAATCCAAGTCTGTCAACAAATACCAGTGACAGTGTTATGCAGAAAGCTCCATCAAAACTATACTAGACAAAGTTGTGCAAAATCTGCAAGGTGTTTGGGAAATTGTCCGACCCCACTGTCTTACTGGAATCATTTGCTCAATTTAGTTATCATTAGGATTAGTAACTCCAATTGTATCATGGAATCATTTGGTCTCAGACAATCTTTGTGGTAGCATAATTACTTGACAGAGTTGTTACTTTTTTTTAATGTGAACTTCAGATTTCATTAATGAGAATAAGAGTCATTACACATTAATGAAATACTACACGTGGAAGCTAAAGAAACTAAATGAGCTACAGATGACCAAACATGGTCTCTTAGTGATCTAGATAGTCTGGCCAGCTTATGGGCATCAGTGTTGAAGTTCCTGTCGGTGCTGAATAAAACAGTGGGATCTTAATAAGTATGAAGTAACAAGAATAAGTACCTTGCTCAAGATTCTCAAGTTCTTTCAAATCATCCTCAGTAAGCATAGGTGAATGTGATCCAAACCAATCTTGGGTGCATATCAATGCTTCAACGGTTGTTGGTGTTAGACGACATCGATATGGATCAAGAACCCTTCCCCCGGTACTAAACGCCGATTCCGAGGCCACTGTGGAGACAGGTATGGCTAATATTTCTCTTGCAACCTCTGCAAGGATTGGATATCGACTTGAATTCATACTCCACCAATTTAGCACATCCAACTCTTTATTAGGCTCTACCGGATCCTTTAAATACCTACTTAGTTCGGATTCAGAAATGTTGCTCCCACTTGTTTGGTAGAATATATTGAAATTATATCGATCGGTATGATTACCTCCAAGAGATTGGGAATCTGCTGAGGTAGCGGTAGACCCCGCCACCCCACCATTGAACTCCGTACAAAGCAAGTCCAGAGAAGACTCCACTTTTTTTATAAAATCATTGGCCACAGTTAGTTCAAAATTCAAATTCATATACCAATTCACAAATTGCATCTTGTGTCGAGGGTCAAATACAAGAGCAATCACCATAAGCATATTTAGATGTTCTAAATTCCCCCAATACTTGTCATATTTCTCCTTCATTCTTTCAGCCATGAATGTTATGCGAGGATCACTAGATTGAGACATTTCCTTGATTGTAGTTCTAATTCCAAAGACCTCAAACATGTAACTACTACTAGTCACATAAGAGGAGCCAGATACAGTTAAGGTAGCTTCATAAAATACTTTCAAAAAGGGAATGATTGCCCGCACATACTCCCAATCATCATACGATGGGACACCTTTCTTCTTTTGTAACTCCTCAACAAATTTACCATCTTGCAGCTCCAACTCTTCAAATGTTTTTTGATGTTTAAGCGCGGCATCTAACATAATGTAAGTTGAGTTCCACCTCGTTTCACAATCTAAGCCAACATAGCCCTTATATTCCATGTTAGGATCAATACATGCCTTGAATTTTGCATACCTAGATGGAGTATCATTTATAAACTTCACTGCACTACGAATTCTAATAATAGAATCATCAATCACTTTAAAACCATGCTTCACAATCAAATTTAAGATGTGAGCGCAACAACGCATGTGAAGGAACTCACCATTTAAAACCAAACAATTCCAAGACATGAACCTTTTTTTGAGGTGTTGAATCATGACGTCGTTGGATGATGCGTTGTCAACTGTCACTCCGAGCACACGATTTATCCCCCACTCATTCAAGCACTGCTCCACTTTCCTAGCCATAACCTCCCCTGCGTGGCTTGTGACTTGACAAAAATTTATAATCTTCTTATTCAACCTCCAATTGTTATCGACGAAATGGAGTGTTAGACACATATAACTGAGCTTCTGTGGAGAACTCCATGTATCAGTGGTGAGACAAACTCTTCTTAGGCCCTGCTGGGATATAAACTGCTTCAGCCTTGCTTTTTCAGTATCCCAGAGTTTCAAAATATCCCGTGCAACGGTAGTGCGTGAAGGGACAACAAACCTCGGGCTGGCAACACTCATAAATCTGCGAAAACTTTTCTTCTCTACGTGTCTAAATGGAAGTTCACAGTCCACAAAATAATCCACCATTGCACGACGAATTGCCTCTTGGTCAAACTTTGCAATTGAAGGAGAAGAAACAACATCCCCTTCCACATTTACCGATGAAGATGACTTTTGCCTCTTCATAACTTCTTGCTCGGGACGGTGCTTGCATCTTGTTAGATGAGAGCGCATGCCACTTGTCCCATTATCATATCTGATTGTGGCATAGCAATAATTGCACTTGGCTTTCTTTTCGGTGCCTGGCTCAGGTGTAAAATGATCCCAAGCTTCAGATCGATTCCTACGCGCTTCAGAGCGTGGTGGTAACATGGTGCGAGCATTAGAGATCGTAGGTGGAGGGGTAGAAGCAACATGTTCTGCTGTCTCGGAAGCCGGAAAGTCATTAGAATCCATGTTCTGCTTTCAAAATAAATAAACAACCAGCAACAAATAAATTCAGAACAGATTCATCTTATTCATAAACAGATTCAGAACAGTTTCCCTAAAAAGGTCAAATCATAAATAAACAACCTAGTCTATAACTGATGTAAAGAAAAAGAATATGGTCAGAATTTGGTCACAATTAAGAAAGGATGCATGAGTAAATTAAGGTGCAGTTGTATCATTCAATGATGTTTTCTTTTTCTTCCAGCAACATAAAAAGACATAAATCAGTTACTTGAAACAATAACTTTAACCACATTATTTAAATCAGAAGGATCTCTAGAACGAACCACAGTTGAACTTGTATCATTCAATGATGTTTTCTTTTTCTTCCAGCAACATAAAAAGACATAAACAACCAAAATAACTATAAGTGAGGGACTTAAAGTACCATTAAGCTTGTGTCTTGGTAAGTTGATTATAGTTTTCTCTGAGTTAGAATTGCAGCTTAATCCAAACCATGGTCCTGTGTTTCCTCTGCATGGTTTATTGCCTGACCAATCAGAAATTAGACATGAAGGTTAATCCCTTATGCAAAACAAAATAAGGGACAGTAATTAATTAAGAAAGGATGCATGAGTAACTCAAAAAGCAGATTCAAGTTCAGATGGTTTATTACAACAGTTTTAATTTGTTCAAGAGTTTCCTAGCTCTATTATGCACATGAACATTACAGTATCTAGATGGATTATCATTTATAAACTTCACTGCACTATAAATTCTAATAATAGAATCATCAATCACTTTATAAACAAGGGTTTCCCTAAAAAATTCCATGTTGCACACATATATAATATGACCAAAAAACAACCACGAAATTATCAAGGATTAGCTCCAAAAAAGGGGGAATGGGATAAAGAGCAGAAACAATACCATGGTTGATTTGTTACTGAAAGTGCGAATGGTTTCTTCGAGAATGAGATAAAGAGAAACTTTCGAGCAGAAGCAACGGCAATCTAACACGAAGGGTTCTTCGAGAATGGGATAAAGAGCACAAGCAATATCAAAATGCGAATGAAGGAGCGGGCAGCGAATGATTGAGGATTCTGCTTGTGTGATTTTCGAACTTCTGGAATTAGGGATTAGGGTTCTTGAAGGGAACGATTGATGATTTGGAGTTTTGGAGTGAAAATTGTTTTGGATTTGGAATTGATTTGGGAACGATTGAGGATCCTAACATGGAATTATGATTTTGCGTTGAGTGATGATGGAGAGGAACTCACGATGGAAGAATGCTGAATGCGGAATTGTGGTTTTGCGTTGCGTTGAGTGATTTGGATGCGGAATTGGTTTTTTACCGGTTTAGTAATATGGGATGCCATTTTCCAAATTTTTTACCAATTAAAATGGAACAGATTCAATATGGGCTTTTTTTAAATGGTCCAATATAGTTTAAAGAGTGGTAATGGATTACTGTTACCTTTGCACACCCCTATATACAACCAATGCTTATTTATTTATTTATTAATTTATTTATTAATTAATATGAATTTTTTTTGGAAACTAAAGTGTTCAATCAAATAACCTAATCTTCAACTTGCCTTTCCTTTTTCTAGCTGCGTTATTGTTATCCTCTCACTATTACAGATGCAATCTAAAAAGTGAGAAATTCAACCTTCGTCTTCTGATAGCTAACATGTATTCTTCTTCTTCTCAGAGTTACCAATCCAATCTTTCATATCCCCCGTATTCTTCTCCTCACAGAGTTACCAATCCGGATCATCCTTTGCTTCGGATAACGATTGATAATGGTGAACGATTCAATTTCTTCTTCTTCGCGGCAGACTTAAACAATCATTGTGTCTGTTTAATCATCAAAGGGGAGCTACGTCCAAAATCCAGGTACCTTCTATTGACGATTATAATACTACTGGATCGAATAAGATAATGATTAGTTGGATGATGTTATCTATCGTTTAATTTATATTGTTCTGTTCAGTTCTGTTTCGACTCGGATCCGATAAATTATATACGATTAATCAGTATTCCGTGGTTATAGATTACTATTGTTAGTTCACATTTGCTATGCTGCCTACCATTGTGCTTCTGTTTTGCATATGTGCTCCTCCCTTTCTTTGCCGCACTCGCATCGGCCGCCATCGTGTTCTGCTCCGCTTCTGATCTGTGTTACACCTTTGTTGCTCACTTTTACTCTGCTTTCGATCCCTATCTTATTATTCCTTCCTTTCTATCATAATAATACCACCCCCCTGAAATTCAATCTGGTCTTCATGGTTGCAATCTAAAAAGTGGAAATATAAGAAACTTCTGTTAACCATGTCTGCCTGCCCTTATCTGATATATGTGTCTGCCGGAACAGAAAGAAAATGGTTGTGCGGATTTTGGTCCTGAAATTAAGGATGGAAAGATCTAGGATTAGATAGACAGCATAGTGTGTGATCAAGTTTTTCCACATGACATTTGTTTTAAACGGTTCCTTTCATTAGAGTGGTGTTCTGTGCATTAGATGGTCTGTTTGTGGTTTAGTAGCCAATGCAATGGCCCCAAGTGTGTCCAACTGTCCAGGATAAGGCTGACTCACAAAAGATGTACTGCTGAAGCAGCATTGACAGGAATGGATAAGTTTGTGAGTATTTGCATATAAAGAGTACCCAAGCAGACGACTTTTTACTACTAAAGCAAAGTTATCATCCCGGATTATAATATCTGAGCTTTCTTTTGCAACTTCAGATCATTGAATTCCACCAATACCCGCAACATGAAATGTGGGGGCATCATTGGTAGCATCTCCTGCGACTGCAACTACTTCATCTCCTTAAGTATTCTATTATTTTGATATCTTTATGGGGTGATCTAGCTGCAGGATTTAGTATCATTGGCTATAAAGGATGTGTATGATCTCTTTTATTCTGCTTGTTCATTACTCTATGCACGCTTGACTATTTTTAACGTGTCTTGTATTTCTGTGTTCCTTGCCAAAATAATATAAAGGGGAAAATAATACAACTGTCGGTTGCCTGCTGGGGAAGGGTAGCTTTCTTATATTGGGCTATATTTTTAACATGGTTAGCTATATTCAAAATGTTGAAAGAAAGCATTGAAGTGTTTTCTTTGCATGTTAAGTCTTACACATATGCTTTCTTAGATCCGATGTTAGTTATGTCTGGATTCTATTTCTGGGAATGAAGAAGAGGACAATAATTATTTATTTCTGGATTTTATTTCTGGGAATGAAGAAGAGGACAATAAGTGTGTATCTTTGTAGGTTATCGTTGTCTTTCGTGTATTGCTTCGACCGATTATTGTGTTTAAAGTCAGAACCTTGTTTTGGTAGACTATATTATGGCGAGATATATCGTAGTATGTTTGAATTTCAAATCATTAACTACAATTTGAGCATTTTATTTCATGAAAACTATATTTATTAGTTTTGTGTGTTAGAGCAACTTTATTCACGAATTTGTTGACATGAACAGCAGAATTTTTCGTCTACACAGGTAACACATATTTGATGCTTATAATGAAAATGCGGATTTTGATAAAAGAACGTAGCAAACCTGTATTATATTGATTTCCAGTGCTTCTTACTACTTACAGGAAAAAAAAAACAAAAGAATAAGAGTCCGACAACGATGACAAAGCTGTGTACCGGATGAAGATTACAATGTGTTAGAATAAACAATGATACAGGTTTTCTGGTGCTATTTTCATTTAAAAGATAGATATACAATTTTTGAGTTTCTTAAAAATATACCCTTATATACATATATATATATATATATATATATATATATATATTAAATTCTGCTAGATATGAAAATGTGAGTTACAAACACTGAGCATGTGTTTGATGATCAAACAAAACAACATTTAGCACAAGTCTGTGAACTTCATGCATTTTTCAAACTGGAGACGGACAACTTACTTTCTCGTGACCTTAGTAACATGTGTCACATTTAGGACAGTAATACATGTCTGTATCTGAGTCTTCTTGTGCCTTTTTGCTGCATCGGCATGCCCAGTACCACCAGTCAATGTCTTCGACAATGGAATTAATGGTTTCAAAAGGAGACAAAATCATTGACCATAAAATCATGAAAAGAGAGATAAATAAATCTCACAAGCGAATCCTTATTGTAACAATCAACCTTTCATAAAATGTGAATGCACAAAAAGAATCACGTTACCTCCACTAACTCCTTGACGTCAGATATAGTGTATTGTTCATTCATACTCAGAAAATCATCCTGACTAATCTGATTCTTGTTGTGCTGACTGACCGTCAAAGATGGTGATGTGATGGTCTGAACCATGCTATCATAGCATGACAAAAAAAAATTCAATTTATGATACGGGTTATTTCACATTTTTAGAAAAATGTATGACTAATATTAAACAAAATTAACACAAAAAATGTTATTAGGATGTTTGGATTACGTGATCTCTCGCAAAGCTACAGCCTCTGGAATGTCCGAGTTGATCAACATTTTGGTGGCGTGCATGGTAGTCTGAATTGATATACCTCCTGAAAATAAATGGGTGATATGGTGACTACACAGCTGAACCAATTAATCATTCATATCACGATTTTAATATTTTTAAATTAATAACAAAATTAGCAAATTGACATGTTACAATACCTGTCCAAGTACCGACTTTAGCAAACAAAACTGCAACCACAACATTAGTTGCACTACCGGATGATATATACCTTTTCAAGTCGTTAACATACTCGCCGAATAGAGTAACGCTGAACCGATAACTGTGTAGATGGTTCATTGTTTAAAAAAGTAGTACACAAAATTAGAAACGCAGTAAAGGCAGTGACGTGTTTGACCAATAACAACCTAATTTAAATGACAATTTTTTTAAAAAAAACACCCTCGATTGTCCATATCAATCTTTACTCTCGAACTCTTTCCAGTTGGTTTGTAAAATTCTTGCTCCTCGCCAATTCCAGTTAGGACTCCAGCAACATCTACATGTTCAAAAACGGTGAATTATGTTAATAGCAAATAAACGAAACAATAATAAATTAAAACAATTTAAGATGAATTTGAACTCACCAACTAAGTAAGCACACCTCTGGCGGGGTGAAACTGTATGGGGGGATTGGCACCTCTCCATGTGCCACTGGTCGTATGATAGTTTGGAAGTTGAAATTTAGCTTGTACTCATGCCTCGCGGCACGACACTTCCCAGCATTCAGAGCGACCACAAATTTGGAGATGTTGTTGACAGATCCTTCCAGTATGTTTTTGTCATGCTTATAGACATACATTTTATCAATGTGAGCCTGTATTTTTGTTCCCTACATGCCGTAATTAAAATCAATAAGACTATTACATACCGTGTCACTATACACCTAGTGTCCTTTAAAGTATAGGTATGACAGGTTGAACATCATATGGACATGTATATATTTTATCTGTTGATGCATTCAGCACATACAAACCAAAGATGGAAATTATAGAAAAATATACTCTTAATAATGAAATGTTTGATTGCTGTAGGTTAATCCATATGCGAGATTGTTTGTATATTATTATGGCTCAATAGCGGGTAATTTGTTACTTCATCAGGATTTACATGTACTTAAGCATCATATGAAAGTATAAAAGATAGGTGAATCAGTAATCTATTGATGGATCCGTATATTTGATGTTGTTAAAGAAATGAAATTTATGATACCTCTGCAACACCATCTCAACAGCAACAGGTTGGTTCCCACCCTGTGATGGATAAATATGCCATTTTCTCAGGACCCTAACGATGATGGCAAAGGATTCATGCTCTGGATCGATGATTGCTAGGGGCTCAACCTTTTTGGCAGGAACAGTAGGCATCTTGCTTGATGAGGACTTTTGTGGCTGCAAAATGATCTGTTTTCACACAGTATGCAAAGGGACTAAAGAAGAGAATATTATTTCAGACACTGATTCTCTAATTGAATATTTAGAATTATTTTATCATGCTGATTGAATTATTAGCTGCATTTAATTTCCTAAATCACTGCTTTTGGATGTTATGAAATATCCAAAATAGTCAAGGTTTTATACCTTCTTATTTGAGAGTACCATAACTTTCGCTGACAGTCATGCAATTAAGTTCATATATTTTTGAATTTCGAATTAAATCAATTTTGACTTGTATGGCGAAATGTTAGTGGAGAAATTATAGCTGTAGGATATTATCACATTTTATGTACTATTAATTGCATGAAGTTGTTATGGTCAACAACATTTATTCACAACCAATGTAATAATGAGAGCCTAATTTAAGGTGAATGACCCGTTGAATCTCAAACTCATTAATGCTGTTGTCCATGCTAAAAGGCGTTTTCTTCATATTATTCTGAACGGTTTTCTCCTTTAATGAGTTAATGTACACGTATGTTCCAAATTATACACGTATGTGAAATTCTTTAACTAATGGTTGACTATTTCCAATTAAATAGAATCCCGCCGTTTTCTCCTTTAATGAGTCAGTCGTTTCATTCCAATTAAATATGAGTTTTTAAGTTATTTAATTCCTGGGAGCCGTTTCATTGATTATTAGCATTTTTTTTGCTTGTTTCCGTTTTGGGCCAACCGCAATTCAATTCAATTAGAGCCGTTAAGATTGTGGGTGTGATGTAAGTTTCTTTGTTAGCTGTCTAGATTTGTCATTGTGCAGCCGAAATTTTATTAAATCTTGTACGTCCAATATGACTCATCCACTCAGGTAGTTCTCATCCATTCAGATCGGCCAAAAAATGGTGTGGACAACCACGTAATATATTAGAGTAATGCGTGGCTTTTTGATTTAGTGACATGGATGGGTGACGTGGACTATTCGTGATTGAGTATAACTAGTATGTATCACCCGTGCGCTGCACGGGTATACATCTTCTTTTTAGAATTTACATTTAAATTATTTGGTTGTTAAAATATTACGTGTGTGTTGTAGATGTTTATAACTATATCATTGTTGTTTTTGGAATGAAAAATACACATTTGTAGATTGTCTTATTAGAATACAAAAAGCAATCTGTAATTGGGTAGCCCTTTATCGGCCGAAGTGTTTGTTTTGGTCTCTGGAGTTACAACAATACTCGGTGTAGTGATACTTTGGGACAGCCTAAAGTCACAAACAGTTTCAAATAGATATTTTTTTTTTGATAAAATCAATTAGATATTTATAATGCTTATAAATTGAATATGTAAATGTGAGAGTATATATGAAAAACATTGCAATTAATTAAACAACCTCTCAAATGTCAGGATTAATAAGCAGTTTAGAAGCATGCATGGTAGTCGGGATAAAAGCCTTCCATGAAAATGATTAAGAAAATTATATTACGTGGATGATCGATTGAGACATAATATATATCATCGAACTTGATAAAAGTTGTACGGGTCTTGTATATTAGAATTATGTGAAATGTAACTACAAATAAAGGGATGACTTGCTGTTGTTTTTTTAATATTCCCGCGCAACACCTACCCCAGTCAGGATCCCAGCGATATCTGTCAAGACAATAGACAACGAAACAAAACAGAAAATGTTTTTTATAGACAAAGTGGTTAGGACGTAGTGTGTACGCCTACGTTTTTCTACAAACAAAACAGAAAATGTTGATATTTGAATGATGCATCTAATTAACAATAAAAATAGTCTTGGTCAAACCCAGATCAAAGCACTCTTCGGGTGCGGTGAAACGGTACGGCAGATAGGGGGACTGCTTCTGTTGAAGCAGGGCGAATCTTAGTAGCCAATAGGAAGTGAGCATGTAAGAATGTCTGGCAGGTCGATAGTCGCCGGAATTAGGGGCCACAGTAAATTTTGAAATGTAATAAACATATCCCTCCTGAATGTCCTTGTCCAGTTTATATATAAAATGCCACTCCATGTGTCCCTGAATCGTATTGCCCTGCAACACGTATAACATTTAAAAACAATATGTGATATTAGACCAAATTGGTTAAAGGCTATAAACACCAAAACAATCTTATCCATACTAAACATGTTGTACCCACAAAAGTGGATGATCGATTCAATAATGGCTTGATATACAAAAGTATAAGAATACTACATCCTGTAGCACTAAAAGTTTTTTATATATAATTGAATAAATACAGATCTAAACAAACATGTTGTAGTGATAAAAGTAGACGATGGAGAAATGATTCATTCAATTGAACCAATACACCCATGAATACTCACAAAATTTTACAATTTCTAATCACACTTCTCGCTATAATGGCTTTGATTATACTAATGTGCAAATGTTTGTATATTACACATTAAATAATATAAGTTGTGTTGTATTTATTTAACCAAAAAAATACGAATGATTTTGGATTTGTTACAAAATGTGCATATAGCAATGTGAAATTAGAGGCATAAATTTGTTGAAATTTATAGGCATGGCGATGAGATGGCGTGGGGGTGGAGGAGAGTACTACTCTAATCCCCACCACATAGTTTTTCTCCTTGTGCCCGTCCCCACAGTCCTCTTGGGGACCTCGTAAAATGTTAAAAAAATCACCAAAAACCCAAATTAAAATTTGATAATTCAAAGAAAAATACAATAGTTAGACTAAACAAATCATAGTTTAATATTTTAATATAAAATGATATAAAATTTAGTCCTTGTATATTTTGATATTCAAAAGATAAAATTAAAACATAAAAGTTAGCATATATTAATAATTTATAAATATTTTTAATTAAAAGACATTTTTTTGATCTAATGGAATTAAAACACATATAAGAAGACTAAAAAACCAATTACTTATGATAAAATATACATCTATAATAAGGGTATTTATGTAATGTACTTGAGACAGGGAATGATCTCTATCCCCATCCTTGAATTGGCAGCAGAGGAATCATCTCTCCCGTCCCCGTCTCAACCTGAAAAAATTCCTTGCTTGCGGAGGATTATGGGGAAATCCTTGTGGAGATCCCCACGCTCTTGGTAGAAATTGCAATTTGAACCCTCTCCTTCTACATTCTCTCAATCATCCTACACACTCTCTATCTCTCTCATAAGTTCTTATAATCTTTCTTACTTTTTCTATCTCTTAAATATATTATTTAAGTATTCTAAGGTATAATAGAACCATTTTTCACAAACTCTGAATTTTCGTAAATACATGACACAAAATAAATTAATTATATCTAATGCTAAGATATAATAAAACCAATTCTAACTATGATGCAGTTAAATTGAAACTCGCGCCTTGAATTATGGATTGAAAGTATAGAAATTGGCATTTACAATAATGAACAATACGTAGGCAGTGTTTGATTATTTTATCATATTTAATGTGATTGCCGGCTCATACTATGTATGATTTGATAACATTATACGATTTGTTTATATATTGAGTTTTGAATTGAATATTGAATATGATGTGATTTCCTTGAGGTAAAATTAATTAAACCTTATCTTCTATTATTAAATGATACAACATTACCATTATCATTTTCAGCAAATGTGCAATATAATATTTACCCATTTGATCAATTGCTTTATAAGGTTAAATTTAGTGGTAATATATATACTCATTATAAAAATAATCAATTTTTTTAACCTTTAAATAATAAAATCAATAGGACTTAGTGATCATAAATATGGCAAACAGAGTGAAAATACGTAAAAATTCCATTAGGTCTTCAGTAACGGGATATTACACGACATTGTAACTAAAATTGAACTTCATAACAAAAACTAATAGGGGGGTGTATTAATTGGTTTTATAGGTTTTTTGAAGAGAAAATATTTATTTATTTAGTTTTATGGGTTTTTTGTAAAAGAAATTGTTTTTTTAAAAAGAAATAAATAAAAAACGAAAAGGCGCTGCATTAGTAAAACAGGGGTGCAATTAGAGCAGAGGGCTCTATTATTAACAGGGGTGCGAATAACGTACAGAAACCCAATTTACATTTTCTGGGTTTTAAGAAGTGGCCTGTGAATTGGGCTTTCAAGGGGGGCAATATAATTAAAGAAAGGGGGTGTAAAACTAAATCTGACATTATTTTAAAAAAAATAAAATATAATAAATAAAGATTAAAGGGATGTATATAAGGGAAGTATCAAAAGAGGGAACCCTAATTTCCTCTACTCCTTCTCAGCGCCACACAACTCCATTTAGAAAGAGAAGTGCGAAATTTTTGAAAACAATGAATACCAGAGAGAGAAAGAAGAAGAAAGAGAAAAAGGAAGGGAGAGGGACGACGATGATGGGGGCTTTGCCGGATAGGGAAGCGATGTGCGATGGTGAGGGAGAGCTCACGGTGAAGACGATGTGTGGTCGACCGTTCCTTGGCCGGCGTGGAAGACGACAGCGGCGACGAACAACTTCAAGTGGTGCAACGTCAAAATAGTATTACGATGGGAGTCACGACTGCAAAAAAGGGGGATTCACGGCGGCATTGGGCACACGGCCACTGCAGAAAAGCTTCCATTGAACAATGGTTTCAGGAGCTGATTCGTTTTTTGTCGCTACTGATGCTTGAATCTTCAAATTGATTATTTGGTTTAGTATATGTAGTTGGAATAAATGATTTGTAAATGATTCCGGAGGTGGTGCCAAATCCACCCTAAAATCGCTCTTGAGTGAGTAGATGAAAGTCAAGATTATTGAAGGGTGGAGAGGCTTCTAAAGGAAGGAGTGGGTGAAAGGATAAGTGTATTCAGAAAGAGAGAAGAGAGATGTATGCTTATTTTGGATATTGCTCTTTTGCTTTTTCTTTTAATATGAATTTGAATTTGAATGTATTATATTTTTGGAACAATTTGAATGTATCATTAAAATCACAATTATCAGTATTTAAAACTTTTTGACTGGACATTAATTGTTTTGGATGCCTATTTGGATGCCACGTAATTATACAGATTAATGCGTGGAATTTATGATGATGACTTGGATTTTTTTTAACGATAGTGTGGACGTCTACATGGACTGTTCATGAATTTATATAATTATGATTAAGATTAAGATATATCATGTTAATATTTCAAATCTAAAAAATTTAGTGAATTGCTAACCATCTAAACGAGATAAACTAAGCATAAGACAAATACTACTTTTGTTGCGACTTTTGATTCTTGCAATTTGGGCTCACTTGCGACTTGCGAGTAGGGATGGAAATAGGTCTGAGTGACTGACAAGGGCACCCTATATCAGGATAGTTTTTTTTTTTAAATAGATAAGGTTAAGGTATTTTTGAAAGTTTATTTAACTAAAAAGACCATGCTACAAACCATCGAAAAAGTCTCTTAGGCCTATCAAGCCGACCTATTTAAGTAAATTAAAATAATCTTTTTACTACTATTATTATTATTATATTAAATTTTGTACTTTGCGTTAAATCATAACTTTATTAACATTTTTTATTAACTTCAATATATTGACCCACATCAATTTTGACATATTTAAACTTATTATTATAAAATAGAATTTAAATAAGATATTATATAAAAATATTTCCTTAAAAGGTTTTTTTAGATCACAATTTAGAACTTAATCTCATTCATCTATTGATCTATTAGCTTGTTAACCTATTTACAAAAGCTTACACACTCAAATGTTGTAGGCTTTTGTAAAAAAAATAGTGAAATAGACTTTTAAATTGATTTTCAGGTTTTGTCAGACTTTCAAGAAGGTCATCTCTTAAAAATGGCCCTACGGTAAGCCAGAGACCTAACATTTTCAATGTAGACCAAGCCCATGCACTGCAAAGCCAAAGCCTAAAGCTCGGTCGACCTATTCTCATCCATACTCACGAGTTGGATCGAGTTATGGCAAGCTTGAGTCGAATAAAATTTGAGCTGAAAAAATATGCATGCCTAACTTGAGTCGAGTTTCGAGGTGAACGAATTCTTATCCGGTGAAACTAAGTTAAACCAAATATGGCTATACTAATTTCTTGTCCTATCGATAGGGGCTAAAATAAAAAAAACAAGTATACTAGAGGAACTGAGATAAAAAAAATAGTGCTGAAATAAAAAATAATTATATTTCAAACTATTTCAACAAAATATTTTAAAAGGACTAAAGTGAAAAGAGTGTGTATTTTTCTCTTGGATGGTCCTTCGTGGTAGCCTTCCAACCAATCGGGAATCTCGGTCAATCAGGTTATGGAGGTCTTTTTCACAATGATAATGGGAATTGGCTTTTTGGATTTTCCTGTAATTGTGGTATGACAACTAATATCGCAATGAATTGTTTGCTATTGCTAATGGTCATCTTCTGGCGTGGAACGACGGATTTCGCAAGGTAATTTGTGAGAGTGATTGTCAAACTGCTCTCCAATATTTATTAAGGACGGTGTTAATCCAGATCATCCTTAATTATGCTCCCTTGATTGACACTATCAGGAATTTCAAGAACTTTTGCTTGGTCTCTGAGCTTCAACCATACTCTTCGTGAAGGCAATAGTTGTGCAGACCGGCTAGCAAAACGTGGAGTGAATGGGCCGTACGGGTCAAGAGTCCTAGAATCCCTATTTCAACGAAATCAAACCACCACCCATTGAGACCAACTTTTTTTAGACTTCAGAAAACCCCATTTTCAAAAAAAATAAGGGACCAAGTCATCGTTTTTCCTAAGAAACGGATAGGGGACTAAGTCGGCTGTACGGCCGGGTTAGTCATCGTTTTAGGATAAATGAGCCGTACGGCTCAAGAGTCCTAAAACCTCTATTCCAATAAAATAAAACCAACACACATCAAACCATTTTCCAAAACCTCAAAAAACTCCATTTTCAAAAAATAGGGACCAAGTCAACTGTACAGTCGGGTTGATCATTGTTCTAGGACGAATGAGCTGTACGGCTCCAAAGTCCTAAAACCCCTATATTAAGAAACACAAACAAACAAAATTTTTCTAACCCAAGAACTACGTAGCTTTGATTTCTCCATCGCACCTGGAGATACGTAGGAGCAGGGGCCCACTCCTGTCAAGCACAAAAAACTAAAATTTTTATTAAGTCTTTTTCTTTCAATAAAATGATAAAAATTAACATTTTCAAAATTAACATTTTTTTCCTACAACTAGTTAGTAGGTAACCTTCATTAGGGAGGATGTCGTGGGGTGCTAATACCTTCACCACGCATAACCGATTCCCGAACCCAAATCTGGTCTCAAGGACCCTTATCCATTCCAATAGAGATTTTCCAATGTTTGCCCTTATAAACTAAACTTTGGTGGCGGCTTCATTTTTGAACCTTCGAGGAATCCTCACCCGGATTTTTCGGTCGCTACAAGGATCCATTGGGATCGTTGCCCCCGGCCCTCTCTTCAAAAGCTTCTTGGAGATGCTTTGGGAGTAGAGACTTGTAGCAAATAGTTTTCTTTTGTTTTCGCTTTTTTGTTTTTCCTTTCCCATTGATAAAAAAAAAGTGTGTATTTTTTTTTTTGGAAAAATGTGTACTAATAAGGTTCAAAAATATTTTCTTTTTGTCAAGATCAAAAAACCTCATTCTTGCTTAATTTTTTTTAAACGAGATCCATTTAAGGGGTTGACATCTCCCAATAAATGTTTTTCTATATGCACTGACTCGGAATCGAACCCAAAATCAAATGGTTAAGAAACCCAAATATCTACCACTTGTGCTACACCATGTTGGTTATTTCAGTTTAATTTTTTTGTTACAGAAAGTGAATCACTAAATCTTGAAAGATCAGACGAATAAATTTTGAAAACAAATTTATGATAAAATAAAAGTGAAGCAGATAATTTTCATTTAAAATTTTTTAAAATAAAATTAGAAAATAGATTAATTTCTTTATATCCATAAATAATTTAGCAAATGTGAAGAACTCATTTAAAGACTTTTTGTTTTGAGGACCAAATTCCAATTTTCAAGGTTTTACACCGAATCACCAACATTCAAGTTTATCTATTTTTTTAGACCAAGTTTATCTGTTCATGGCTATGCAACTGAATAGCTCATTTAATTTTCTTATTTTTTTCTTTTTATATGTAAACACAAGCAACTATATTAGGTAAGAAAAAAATACGATGATTTTGTATTAATAATCGAATCTCCTAAATCATCAAAAAAAAAAACCTTCCAAAAAATCATCGTATTATTCACATCTATTATAATAATAATAATATTATTATTATTAAGAGTATAGTAGGCTGAATATATAATCCTCATCATTATATAATATATAAGCAGATCAAATAGACCCAAAAGAAGCTTAGCCTTGTCCCTTGAGTAGTTTCTCAGTTTAAAAGCTGAAGCATTAATTTTCTTTTGTTCATTTTTTTTCTCACCTCAAAAAGGAGGAAGGTTTCCTTGTTAATTGATCGGCGATGGAGGACAATTCAACAAGCAATGGAACCCGTGAGATAGTTTTAAACGTGAACAAGGATGTTGTCTCCAATTCAAGTGAAGACTCAGCCACCCATGCCACCGCTTCTTTCTTGCAAAAGGTATTCTTTCTTTTGTAACCAAATGTTCTGTTTTGTTTTCCTACTAGAATCTGAAACTTATGTTGTTTTTTTTTTTGACAAAAAACTTATGTTGTTGTTGTGAATTACAGTATATTATTGTGTACATATATATAATATATTATTTTTCTGAACTGATCTATAATATGGTTTTGTTTGATGATGAATATATAGTTGATAGCTGAGGTGGTGGGAACCTATTTCTTGATATTTGCTGGTTGTGCTTCAGTGGTGGTGAACAAAAACAACGACAATGTAGTGACACTTCCTGGGATCTCAATTGTTTGGGGACTAGCTGTGATGGTGTTGGTTTACTCACTTGGCCACATCTCTGGTGCCCATTTCAATCCAGCTGTTACCATTGCTTTCGCTACTACCAGAAGATTTCCCTTGAAGCAGGTGCACCAAACTCACCATTTTGTCTTCTTTTTGTTAGTCTAACTAGGTAGCAAATTAGAAGTCAACTTAGTTCATCACCTTCAGAGCCCACTTTGCTTGAAATTGAAATTGAAATTCTTCTTTTTAATTGCATATTTTGTCCTTTTCACATTGTTACCCTTTTTTTTGGTATTCCCTTATCACATTGCCTTTTGTAACTGCCAAAGAAAACACGTTATTGTAAATGTAGCTAAAAAAATAATAGAACCAAAACTAGTCTATGAGTCTATCCAATTGTCTAGTTTATCTTGAATTTATTGTCACAGAGGTGGTGATGTAATTTTTCTCCATTTATCCTTATAGGTACCAGCTTATTTATTAGCTCAGGTTGTTGGATCCACACTTGCAAGTGGAACTCTCAGATTAATATTTAGTGGGAACGAAAACCAGTTTGCAGGAACTCTCCCAGCTGGGTCTAACTTGCAAGCTTTTGTGATTGAATTCATAATCACTTTTTACCTCATGTTTATCATATCTGGTGTCGCCACAGATAATAGAGCGGTAAAAAATTTGTTTTCTTGCTTATTTGATTATTATCGAATATTTTGATTAGCACATGACATGTTTAACAAAATTGGGGTCGGCTGATCACCTGGTCAAACTCTTGTATAAAAAAGCGTAATAAATTGACTGGTTGTCTAAATGTAGTTGTAACGTTTTGAATCATTTGGAAGAATAATAAAGTTTACATAATGACACGGCTTATACGAAACAAACTTCCATATTTGAATATTTGTAACTCTTAGACCACCTCATTTCATGCCTTTTATTTAATCATTTTATTTTGAAACATGCAGATTGGTGAGTTGGCTGGGATTGCCGTTGGGTCTACAGTACTTTTGAATGTGATGTTTGCAGGGTAAATATTTTATCCCAGACCTAATATGCTTACGCATTCAGAACATTGTTTATTCACTCAAAGATGTTACACCTTTTGGAAGCAGTGTACACGTCAACTTTGATTAGTCTGTGTAATTTTTTTTGGAGCATATAATATTTCTTAATTGTTGAGACACTGTAGTGCTGGGAAAACTAATAATGAAACATTATATCTCAGCTATTTACATTAGTGCTAATTTTTACTATGTGACAGGCCAAGCACAGGAGCATCGATGAATCCTGCAAGAAGCATAGGACCTGCATTTGTACACAATGAATACAGAGGAATATGGATATACTTAGTGTCTCCAACTCTGGGGGCTGTGTCTGGTGCATGGGTCTATAACATCATCCGATACACGGACAAACCAGTTCGTGAGATTACCAAAAGTGCCTCTTTCCTTAAAGCAAGTAGGCCGTAGTGGTAGCATGTAAAAAAGTTGCTACTAGTATCTTATATTAACTTCTATCTAAACATGTACCTTTCCAAGGGGAAAATCAAAATGTCATTGAATTAAGCAAATTTGTCTTCAAGTGTCATTCAAAGAGGCATGAACTTCTCAATTTTTTATGGAAAAATGATACTTAGTACGAACCAATACATTCGAAATGTACGTAAGAATTGCACTAATACCTTTGCACCATGTATTGTTAGGTTATCCGTGAATTCTCACTCGTATTGCTTTTCTTACAAATGCTTCGTACTATAGCCTAGTTCATTATTCTTTTTCTTGGTGAGAACTATTGAATACCAAAGTACAATACACAGGTTTACAATATTATATATAGTGTGCAATTAAGCATGTACAATGTGATTGAGAAAGAAATTTTAAGACAAAGAATGGGAAGAATAAAAGAATTTAAGTTAGGATACCTCACTAAACAAAAATGGATGTACATGTCAAAGAATATGCTAGGTTATATATTGGACAAAATTACTTTCTTCCATCATTGTCATGAAGCCTTGGAAAAGAACTAAAGAACTAGTCTCAACTTGGTGCCTGAAGATTGTTTTGGGTACCAGTACTGCGAGCAGAACTACTCCTTCGCTTGGTTCTTGGAATAATCATAGGCCAACAACACACAAGAACTACGAGTAACTCCATCACGAACGCCACCATTGCAATCCAAATAAACATGCTCATCTTCCAATACCATATAATCCTCTTCAATAAAGGAAGTTCCGATTCAATCAATATAGATGATTCATATATTTGAGGAATGCCAGCACCAGGGTAGATATTCTGCTCGCTGCTCAAGGGTTACTTTTAAGCATGAGGTAGGTACGTCGACCCCTTCAACAAAACCTCTCATCTTGGCATCCAGTGTCTGGGTTTCTGATATATAACCAGTAAGAAGAGGAACAAGCTTGAGGAAAGTCGTGATTAAACGGATAGGCTCACTTCTGAATTTCAGCATGGTAGGTTGTCTCGAACTTGCAATTGTGTTACCATTCGAAGATAAAAAGTCAACCCTGATCTATTAAACATAAGTCAAAGAAGAATGCATAAGCAAGCAACACGAACTTATGAACTGCAATTATTGTCAGAATTAAATTCCTTAAGCAGGAAGATACGGGTACAAAGAACTGGCAATTTTTACAGAGTGCACCTACATATGCTTAAAGAAACTATGACTAATAAACAGTCCACAAGCATAATTGATGCCTTTCTTTGTCTAATAAATCTAACCGCTATTTTAAAGCATCAATAAACACCATAATTGTAGGAAACAAAGCACATATACACAGCGATGAAATGCCAAAGAACTACTTCAGTTAACAGTTTTACTATTATGCAAAGGCCAACAAGATGTCTGAGTCTCTAATACAACCTTCACGTGAAAGTCATTATATACCACAGAAGAGGATTGCCAACTATCCAAATTCTACTGGTAGATAAGGGCACCAAGCATTGGGCTCCTAGCCAGTTCAATTATTTTCAAATGGCTTCAATGGCTGAGAGAAACTTTGATATCCTTTCAAAAGAAATTAATTTGTGAAAATTTTAATGGATGTGACATGACATCTCAACTATCCACACAATACTAATACAATTTAAATAAGAAGATATATAGGGAGTTGGAACTAGCACCAACTTGCCATACAGAACTATCTTCCAAAGCAAACACCAGTGAACATAAACAGCATATTAATCGATTCGCCATCAAAAGTCCCCACAATATCAATATTATTGTGACCCTATTCAATCTAAGAGAAGATGTAGTCAGGGGAAAAAGAAACTCAATTCAAGCCAAAGCTTCTTTAGATTGAAATGAATCACAAGGTTACCTGAAAGACACCAAGTTTTGCATTGTATTCTGACTCTGGCACTAGCAATGAAACAGTGACCTGCAGCCTTTTGTTTAGGAGGTATAACCCTTTTATTCATCAACCTATCAACTGCAATGCCTTTCTCATCAGAATGATACTCAGCACCAACACCAGAACATGATATTATGGGCACAAATGCAACAGGAGTCTGCTTAGTGTAATCAAAATTCAAAACTTGCTTCATCTGAAAAGGCTTCTCCACCAAGCGTTTCACCAAAAATCCACTAACCACAAGTGATGAAACCAAAAGACCAAACAAAATGCAACAAACATAGATTGACCACAACAAACCCCATCCACACCTAAATGCAACATTCCAAAATGATTTTTGCTCACTCAACCATCCTAAAGCTGAAGGACCAATGGACCTAGAAACACAAAACCATACCCTACCCAAATTTCCTATAAAAAAACTCTTCCCCTTCCTCATTGTTCCAAAAGGATCCACACAAAACATGCAAGCATGAAACATAATCAATATTGGACACTTCATTAACATAATAAAAATATTAATTTGAAACACAATTGCCTTAATCACCAACCCTGCTACATATTCAAGCGAACTCGAATGAGAATCAATGAGTTCCGGTACCGAGTCAGCGGAATCACCGAGTGATTCGTCGTGTGAAGCTGTGGTTAACGTCGATTCCTCGTTCCTCTCTTCGGTCACAACACTCGGAGATGGAAAAGAACCACCTTTCTCTTGATCTGATTCGATTTTTTCGGGGAGAATTTCATTTTCCTTTGAAGTTGGAATATTTTGGCTCTTCGTTGTGGCAACGTTGGTCGAATTGGAGTCCGACGATTCATTGACAGGTGATAGATGGCGAATTGAGCGGCGCCGGATAATGGATGCCGGAGGTGGAGAGGGTGGTTCAGGGTCGGAAAGACAGGAGTCGGAGGGGGAAGACTCCGGCAACTCATCGGAGCAATTGTGGAATGGAAATTGGTGAGAGGCGTCGAAGAATTCGTCATCGTCTTGGAGGATTGGGTCTGGCAATGGGGGGTCCATTGAAGAAGGTGAAATCGGATTGTTAACTAGTTGAGGAGGTTGTTTGACGACAGAAGTTGAGGAGGTTGTAAGCTCGCGGAAAAGATGGAACACGAGGAAAGTGGCGGAAAAATAAGGGAAAAGAAAAGAGTCTGAAAGAAAAAATTGAATGGAGAATTTGCTTTCTAAAAAAGAAAAGTATATTCTTTAGTATTCTATCCCTCCAACAAACCTCGTAAATATTAAGTGTTTTTAGTTATCATCTGCTGTTAGTTTTACCTAAGAACATTAGTTTTGGCTGTCATTTGGGATCTAGTTACCCCACTACAAATATCACGTTTATCCATTTACTCCCTGCAAATATTAAGTGGGATCTAGTTACCCCTACAAATATTAAGTGTTTCTAGTTACCGCAAAGTCAGCATAGACTTAACGTTGTTAGCTAAAACTAACAGCAGGGGTAACTAGAAATACTTAATATTTACAAGGTTTGTTTTGAAAGTTTATTTTTTGCAGAGGAGTAAATGGATAAACGTGATATTTACAGGGGTAAATGATATTTAAGCTTTTTTTTTTAGTAAACTAAAATTTACATTTCACCACAATAAAATGAGTCAAAAAAATTTCACCACAATAAAAACAAAAATTATCTAACCCCATCGAATGAATTTTCTTGTATATAAAAAAGAAAATGATTTTAAAATGTTAATCAAGTAAAAGGATTCACTTTATCTTTATATTTCTTTTTCAGAATATTTCACTCATTATTGTTATTTGATAAAAATTATTGTTATTTGTTTTTTAAGCAGAAAATTATTGTTATTATTATTAGAATTTAATTTATATACGTACACATTAGGTGTACGCATGTATTACACTATCTACTAATCACATGTTGACATATCATCAAAGAGAAATTGGTCAATTGGTAACCAACCACCCCATGAATTGTGATTGTAGGGATGTCAAAATGGGCGGCCCGGCCCGGCCCGTTAACTCCTTCAGCCCGCTAAAATAGGGCGGCCCGGCCCGGCCCATTAACGGACGCGGGCGCAATATTCATGCCCTGCCCGCGAAATGATGGGCAGGCGGGCCAGCGGCCTGGCGGGCTGGCCCGTCAATTTACACTAAATTTTAAAAAAAAAAGCGCTAACGGGCGGTTTGGCCCGCCACAGTGTTTAGCCCGCGGGCTGGCGGGAGAAGCGGGCCGGGCAACAATACCTTAGCCCTGCCCGCCTTTTTTTGGTGGGCCAACGGGCCGGCCCAACGGGCCAAGCCCATTTTGACATCCCTATGTGATTGGTAGTGGTTGCTCTTTCTTTGGGCCGGCCCATTGAGAGAAGTGAAGTAGAGAAAGCGCTTTTGCGATGAAAGCTTGGAAAGCCCCTGGCTCCGATGGTTTCCAAGCTGGCTTTTACCAATCCAATTGGAGCATTGTGGCTAATGATTTATTCCAGTTTGCTTCTGATGTTTGGAAGGATCTAGATAGAATTGGGCAAGTGAATGATACTGATATTCCTCATACCCAAGATTTCCAAGTCTAAGTTTGCCACTCAATTCAGGCCCATTTCTCTTTGCAATGTCTGCTATAAGGTGATCACCAAGGTGATTGTGCATAGGCTTACACTACAAGAATAATGGATTTTTTCGGCCAGGACTTTCCGGTGGATTTTTATCCGCCGAAACATTTTCGGCGGATTTTAGGATTTACCGGCGGATTTTATCCGCCGAAACATTACTGGCGGATTGGTTGGACTTTCCGGCGGATTCTATGTTTACAAATTTTTTTTTAAAAAAACAAAATCCGCCGGTAAGGTCATTTCCGGCGGATCGTTAAAAGAAGCGCGAAATTTTAAATTTGGAAATCCGCTGAAAATGACAACCCGACTAAAATCCGTCGGAAACGTCATTTCCGGCGGATAGTTTTGAAAATTGCGGGAGATTTAATTTTTAAAAATCCGTCGGTAAGCCTTTAAAATCCGCCGGTAAATCCAACCAATCTTCCTGATCCGCCGAAGACATATTAAATCCGCCGGTAGATGACATTTGCGGCAGATTTGTGAATAATTGACCGTTTCGTTTCCTTCTTCCTATCTTCCTATATAAATCTCTTCTCCACACTTCTTCTTCACACCCCTACGAATTCTCTTATTCTCTCTACTAAATTTCTTCTTGAAATTTCTCTCTTCCTCCCTACGAATTCTCTTTTTCTCTCTACTAAATCTCTTCCTCTCTTTGGCAAATTTCTTTAATCTAAGGTATGTTTGTAACATGAGTTAATAGTTTTAGTTTATGAATTATTTTATAATATGAGTTAGTTACTAATTGTGGTGTTGTTTATTTAGGTATTGTTTGAGTTTGGTTTCTTCTTTCTTCCTCTTTGTTTGAGTTGGTATAAAACGTTATTGATTTTATTAGTTTATAAAATATTATAATATATTGATATTAATATTATAATATATTAGTTTATAAAAAATAAAGTAATTAATACATCAATATATATCAAAAAGTAATATTTGATAGTTTATTTCATTTACTTTGTAATTGATAGTTTATTGGATAGTTTATTTGATAGTAATTGATAGTTTATTGATATATCAAAATAAAGTAATTAATATATCAATATATATGGATTTTTTGTTTTTAGTGTCTCAAAAAATTTTACCAACTTTTGGTCACCGTAAAATTTAGATTTTTTCTTTTAGTCCTTGGTGACTTTTAATAACGCTTATAAAATGTCATAAAAACGCTATTAAAAGTCATGAAGCGATATATTAAAGTCATGAGGGACTAAAAACCAAAAACCCGAATTTATTTGATAGTAATTAATATATCAATATATATCAAAAAGTAATATTTGATAGTTTATTTGATTTACATCGTAGTGTAGTACATAGATCTTGAAATTATGGATCGTAGTTGGATGTATGATCGATTGTTTCTTGGAAGATCCGGTTTAAAGCGATGTTTTGTAGAAGGCGTAGAAGAGTTTATTTTTTGTGTTAAGTGTCATGAAGAATTTGCACGACAAGGCGGAATTAGATGCCCGTGCTTGAAATGTTCATTTCGATTTATAAAAAATGAAGAAGAAGTTAGACTTGATTTGTACAATAATGGGTTTAGGCCAAATTATTGGATATGGAGTCGTCACGGGGAAGTAGGACCAGGGGTAGCTGCAGTTCCTGCGGTTAATGTTCCGGTTGAAGTAGTAGCTCCCACATCAAGTAGTTATCCAGCGACGACTACGACATCTGCAGGCCAAATTATACGACCGTTAGATGTTTATCAGGGAATGATATCTGACGCTGTTGGAGTAAATTTGGATTTTGAAGAACCAGAATATGATGCTGAAGAAGTTCCAAATGAGGAAGCTCAAAGGTTTTACATGTATTTGAGTGTGACAAATAAACCATTATTTGAAGGATCTAAAGACTCAAAATTATCAATGTGTGTTCGGTTGTTGGGTCTTAAGTCTCAATTTAATGTTGCTGAGTTGTGCATGGAATATATGACCAAAATGATGTTGGATGCAACCCCCATTAGAGGGCTTTTGCCGCAAAGTTATTATGAAGCTAAAAGACTAGTATCGAAGCTTGGCTTAAAATCTAAAAAAATTGATTGTTGTGTGTTTGGTTGCATGCTCTATTATAACAATGAGTTTGGCATAAATGATGGAGAGTTGTCGGAATGCAAGTTGTGTGGAGAGCCACGCTATCGTGTCAGTAGGAAAGGGATGAGCAGAGGCAAACTGGTTCCACGAAAAGCAATGTTCTATCTGCCGCTTATACCAAGGCTACAGAGGATGTTTACTTCAATGGAGACCGCGGGTAAAATGACGTGGCACCATCAAAATAGAAATAATTCTGGTGAATTACGTCACCCATCTGATGGTGAAGCTTGGAAGCATTTTGATCGCGTTCATCCAGATTTTGCCAGTGATCCACGCAATGTTCGGCTTGGTTTATGCTCTGATGGTTTCACACCATATATTCAAGCCTCAGCAACATCATATTCATGTTGGCCAGTTATTGATACCCCATACAACCTTCCTCCAGAAATGTGTATGTCTAAACCATACATGTTTTTAAATTCTATTATTCTTGGGACAAGTAATTCAACAGCTGGTATTGACATATATTTGCAACCTTTGATTGATGACCTAAAAAGGTTGTGGAATGGTGTTTTAACTTATGATGCAGCACGCAAACAAAATTTTGTGATGAGGGCGACTTTGATGTGGACCATTAATGACTTCCCTGCCTATGGAATGTTGTCTGGATAGGGGACACATGGTAAGATGGCGTGTCCGATTTGCGTGGTTGACACAAAGGCTTTTAGTCTTAAATACGGAGGAAAAACTTCATGGTTTGACTCGCACCGTAGGTTGTTACCACTACCAGAATTTCATGCATTTTTGGCGGATTTAGTCCGCCGGTATATTACCGGCGGATTCTGGCACGTTACCGGCGGATTCTGGATCCCCCAGTATATTACCGGCGAATTTGACAAGGTTACCGGCGGATTTTATTCCGACTGTTAAAATACCGGCGGATTTGGTATATTTATCGGCGGATATATTTTACGCAGAAATTTAAAAGCCAATGCGCCGGTAAATGCCATTACCGGCGGATATTTTCGCCGTTTTTTTAAAAAAATTTCAAAAATCCGCAGGTAATATACACCATATCCGCCGGTAAAAAGTGTGCCAAAAATCCGCCGGTAATGCCTTGTACCGGCGGGTATCATTTAAATTTTAAAAAAAACCATCCGCCGGTAAGCTAATTTTATCCGCTGGTACCTTCTGCCCGTTGGGAACTACCCGTTGGGATCCGCCGGTATACTTATAATCTGCCGGTAAGCATCATTTCCGGCGGATTTTTGAAACTATCCGTTGTGCGCCTTTCCCCTATATATTCCCACCCCTCCTCACTTCTTCTTCACTCACTCTTCACTCTCTACTCCGAAATCTCTCTCTTTTCTGCTAAATCTCTCTCTTTTTTTCCTAAATCTCACTCTTTTCTCTCAAATCTCTCACTATTTTCTTCTCAATATCTTCCGATTCACTCTTTTTGAAGTCAGTTTTGTTTAAGGTATGTTTTTTAACTAAATTTTGATTGTTTTAGTTAATATTTAATTTTTAAATATGTGTTGTCTAATATTGTTTTTTTTATTATTTGTTTTGCAGTTGACTGGAGTTGCCACTTTGGAGTTGCCACTTTGGAGTTGTTAGTTTGGAGTTTAGTCACTGCATTACCGGTTAGTTAACAAATTTATTCGTTATTAAATGTATTTGTTGGTGTTATTATAAATTATAAGTTTTTTACAAAAATAAAATAAATTTTATTTAGTCTGTAATAATTAAATTATGTTTACACTATTTGTATAATAATAATTATCTCAAAATTTTGAGATTTTTAAAATACGAATTATTTTATTTATTAGTTAAAAACCGAAAAATTATTAGTTATTTTGTAGTAAAATTAAATACAAATTATTTTAATGTTATTTGATGTTATTAGCCGAAATTTTTCATGAAAATAAGATAAATTTTATTCATGGAAATTATTGATGTTATAGAAATTATTCCAAAATAAAATAAATTAAATTGTAATAATTGTTTGTTATTTGCATTTTTTGTAAAACAATAAATTTTTTAGTAAAATAAAATGTTACTAAAAATATATTATCATTTATATATATATTTGGTCAAATATAAAATATCCATACTAATGTGTATTATTCTAATACACGTGATATATGTCGTGTTGTGTATGTTATATTTAAGGAACGTACCCAAAAAAATGGATCGTAGTTGGATGTATGATAGAATATATCCTGGAAGAACTGGGTTGAAACGACGTTTTGTACAAGGAGTTGAAGAATTTGTTCTGTTTGCTAAGCGGCAAAAAGAATTTGAGCGACAAGGTGGAATTAGATGTCCTTGCTCCATATGTGTGTTTCGATCTATAAAAAAGGAAGTTGATATTCGATTTCATTTGTACAATAATGGGTTTAAGCCAGATTATTGGATATGGACTCGTTATGGCGAGGTAGCAGCTGGAGTTCCTGCGGTTGATAATGTTCCTGTCCAAGCTGTAGATCAAGGTCGTCTCGCGTCAAGTCCAGTCGTAGCTTCCACATCAAGTAGTAATCCAACGACTACTGGATATCAACCGCCGTTTGATGTATATCAGGGGATGATATCTGATGTTGTCGGTGTAAATTTGGATTTCGAAGAACCACAATATGATGCTGAAGAAGTTCCAAACGAGGAAGCTCAGAGGTTTTATAGGTTTTTGAGTGAGACAAATAAACCATTATTTGAAAGATCTACAGACTCTAAGTTATCAATGCGTGTTCGGTTGTTGGGTCTTAAGTCTCAATTTAACGTTGTGGAATTGTGCATGGAATACATGACAAAAATGTTGTTGGATGCAACCCCCTGTTAGAGGACTTTTGCCGCAGAGTTATTATGATGCTAAAAGATTGGTATCGAAGCTTGGTTTAAAATCTATAAGAATTGATTGTTGTGTATCTGGTTGCATGATCTATTATAACAATGAGTTTGGCATAAATGATGGAGAGTTGCTGCAATGCAAGTTTTGTCAAGAGTCGCGGTATCGTGTCAGCAGGAAAGGGACAAGCAAAGGCAAACCAGTTCCAAGGAAAGCAATGTTCTATTTGTCGATTATACCAAGACTGAAGAGGATGTTCACTTCAATGGAAACTGCGAGTAAAATGACGTGGCACTATGAAAATAGAAATAATTCTGGTGAATTACGCCATCCATCTGATGGTGAAGCTTGGAAGCATTTTGATCGTGTTCATCCAGATTTTGCCAATGATCCACGCAATGTTCGGCTTGGTTTATGCTCTGATGGTTTCACACCATATATTCAAGCGTCAGCAACACCGTATTCTTGTTGGCCAGTTATTGTTACCCCCTACAACCTACCTCTTGAAATGTGTATGTCTAAACCGTACATGTTTTTAAATGCTATAATACCAGGGCCAAGTAATCCAATAGCTGGTATTGACATATATTTGCAACCTTTGATTGATGACCTAAAAAGGTTGTGGGATGGTGTTTTAACTTATGATGCAGCACGAAGACAAAATTTCATGATGAGGGCGGCTTTGATGTGGACAATTAATGACTTTCCTGCGAATGGAATGTTGTCTGGATGGGGGACACATGGTAAGATGGCGTGTCCAATTTGCATGGTTGACACAAAGGCTTTTACTCTTAAATATGGAGGAAAATCTTCATGGTTTGACTCACACCGTAGGTTTTTACCTACTGAGCATCCTTTTAGAAAGTCAAAATATGCATTCATCAAGGGGAATGTTGAAACAGGTGAACCTCCTCGTAGGCTGACACCAGAAGAAGTTTGGAACCGTGTCAAGGATATCCCTGATAAGTCTATTTTTAGAGTCTTTTTAATAGTTATTTTATTAAGTCTTTTTAGTATTTTAATTATATTTTTGATCTATTTTACTGCAAATGTTTATTTTTATTTTCAGGTTTTATTTTGAAGCAAAAGAGAAAATATGAGCTAAAATGAAGAAAAAAAGGAAATATTTGAGGAGGAGCAATTTTTAAGGCACTAGACACCCTCATGGACGCCAAGGGCCCCAAAAACGCAACACAGGAGCAAAACTGGCGAAACTGGCGCAAGACAGGGACCCATGGGCGCCAAAAACGCAACACAGGAATTGGCGCAGGCAAGGGCGCCATGGGCGCCAAAAACGCAGCACACGCGCAACACAGAAACTGACGCAGGAACTGGCGCAGGCAGGGGCGCCATGGGCGCCATGGGCGCCAAAATGCTGAAAATTTTGGCTACGGCCACTTTTTGATGGCCACCTTTGCCAACTTGATTTTTTTCTTCTTTTTGACCATTTTGCCCTCAACCTAAGCCCTTTGTCAACTTGTTGATGGCTATGTTTTCTCCACTTGTTGATGGATATTTTTGCCCACTTGTTGATGGCTTTGCCTTGCCCACTTGTTGATGACCATATCTTTGCCAAAACTTGTAATTTACTATTTTGCCCCTCCCTCATATTTTCCTATAAATAGGACATTGATCCTCACTTGTAAAGCACTTGAATTTTGTGACAAAGTTCATCTCAAAAATTCTCTAAAGATTTTTCTTCATGTTCTTCATATTCTTTTACTTTTTTGCTATTTAAATTCTTGCAATTTATTTTCTAAGTCCTTTATTTTCCAAGTCATTTACTTTCTTGCCCTTTATTTTCCAAGTTATTTATTTTCTTGCCATTTATTTCCCAAGTTATTTACTTTCTTGCCCCTTTATTTTCCAAGTCATTTATTTTCTTGCTATTTAAATTCTTGCAATTTATTTTCTAAGACCTTTATTTTCCAAGTCATTTACTTTCTTGCCCCTTTATTTTCCAAGTCATTTACTTTCTTGCCCATTTATTTTCCAAGTCATTTACCTTATTGCCCTTTATTTTCCAAGTCATTTATTTTCTTGCTATTTAAATTCTTGCAATTTATTTTCTAAGTCCTTTATTTTCCAAGTCATTTACTTTCTTGCCCCTTTATTTTCGAAGTCATTTACTTTCTTGCCCCTTTATTTTCCAAGTTATTTATTTTCTTTTCTCCTCTTTTGTCTACAATGATCATGAGTGAGTAGACTTTACTAAAACATTCATCCTTTCTAAAAACACTTTCTTTTCAGTTAATCAACTTTGAAAAATTAAATTGGTAATCACCTAGGCTCTCCCTGTGGATCGATAACTCTTTTTATTACGCGACAAAACCGTGCACTTGCGGCCTATCAAGTTTTTGGCGCCGTTGTCGGGGAGGCAGTGATATTAATTAAGTTTTTCGAAACCGGTTAGACTGAAATTTTATTTTCTTTATTTTTACTTTTTCTTCTCTTGTCCCTCGAATGCGAAGAACCAGAAGTTTCAGAGAAACTGTTCAACAAATTCCCGAAATCGAAAGGTTCTTACATAGAAGGAGGAGAGAAATTCCCGATAACCAAATGGCGGCTAATGAAAATCGTGCTCTCAAAGAGTACGCAACACCTTCAGCAGAGCCATCGGCTGCCATTGTACATCCGAATGTGGAAGCAAATAATTTTGAACTGAAAACATCTCTGCTTTCAATGGTTCAACAAAACCAATTTTCTGGTTCTCCCACGGAGGACCCAAATCTTCATATTTCAATTTTTCTAGAATACTGTGGAACTCTCAAATTAAACGGGGTACCTCCAGATGCCATAAGACTAAAGCTCTTCCCTTTTTCATTAAGGGATAGAGCAAGAGCATGGCTACATTCTTTGCCTTCGGAATCCATTACCAGCTGGGACCAGTTAAAACAAGCTTTTCTTGCTAAGTTCTTTCCCCCGAGTAAAACAGCTCAAATGAGAAATCAAATTACTCGATTTTCTCAAAACGACGGGGAATCTCTTTATGATGCTTGGGAATGTTTCAAAGAAATGTTAAGGCTATGCCCCCATCATGGACTAGAGAAATGGCTCGTTGTTCACACTTTTTATAATGGATTACAATATGCAACAAGAATGACTATTGATGCAGCTGCAGGTGGAGCTTTAATGAACAAAAATTTTACCGAAGCTTATGCACTCGTTGAAGATATGGCTCAAAACCATTGTCAATGGACAAGTGAGCGAGCCATAGCGAATAAACCAGCCTCATCAAAAGAGCCAGGTAAGTATGAAATATCTGTTGTTGATCATCTTACCTCAAAAGTGGACGCACTTTTTCAAAAATTTGAAAAATTAAATGTAAGTGCCGTCTCACAAACTTCTTCTCCTATTACTCCACCATGTGAATTATGTGGGGTTGTTGGCCATATTGGAGCTGAATGCCAGTTTGAGTCATCTAGTGCTGGAAACGAGCATATTAACTATGCTCAAAAGGAAGATCCGTTTTCAAATACTTATAATCCTGGGTGGAGGAATCATCCAAATTTTTCTTATAAAAATCCTCCACCCAATCCAGCACCTAGACCACCTCCTGTCTTTCAAAATCAAAGGGTTTTTAACAACCCACAAAACAACCCGCAAAAGTCGAACTTGGAATTTTTGATGGAAAAATTTGTGTCATCTCAAACAAAACAAAATGAAGAATTCAAAAATCAAACTGGTTATTTGAATGACACACTTATCAAATTAGTATCAAAAGTCGACTCTATTTCCACTCATAATAAAATGCTTGAAAATCAAATAACTCAAGTGGCAACACAGGTAGCTTCATCCTCTAAGTCTTCAGGGGTATTTCCTGGGCAACCAGAACAAAATCCAAAAGGCCAAATAAATGCCGTCACCCTTAGAAGCGGAAAACAATTAGAGGAACCAAGAGCAAACCAAGAAAAAATTGTGAGTGAAAAACGTAATTTACCAGGTGAGCAAGAAGAGAAAGAAAAAGAGAAAGAACCAGAAAAAGAAAGAGAAGAACCACACATCCCCCCACCACCATACAAACCACCCATTCCTTTTCCCCAAAGATTTGCAAAAAACAAACTTGACGAGCAATTCAAAAGGTTTGTCGACTTGCTTAAAAAGCTTTACATCAACGTTCCTTTCACTGATGCATTGTCTCAAATGCCGTCTTACTCTAAATTTTTGAAAGAAATTTTATCCAAGAAAAGAAAAATAGACGACTATGAGACGATTGGATTAACAGAGGAATGTAGTGCAATTATCCAGAACAAGCTGCCACAAAAACTCAAAGATCCCGGTAGTTTTTCCATACATTGTGTGATTGGAAGTGAAACTATAAACAGAGCGATGTGCGATCTAGGAGCCAGTGTAAGTTTGATGCCTCTTTCTCTTTGCAATAGACTAGGGATAGGTGAACTTAAACCCACAAAAATGACAATACAGTTGGCAGATCGTTCCGTTAAATACCCCACTGGAATCTTAGAGGATATCCCTATCAAGGTAGGGCAAACTTTTATACCGGTGGACTTTGTTGTAATGGAAATTGAAGAAGACTCCCAAATTCCTATTCTTCTAGGGAGGCCTTTTTTAGCTACTGCAGGGGCAATAATTGACGTTAAAAATGGTAAGTTGGTTTTTAATGTGGGGGATGAAAAGGTTGAGTTTGAAGTTTCAAACTTCATGAAGAGTCCATCTGTAAAAGACTCGTGCTGCAGGATTGATATTGTAGACTATTGCGTGTGAGACTGCTCTTTAGCATCATCTTCACAAGATAGTCTGGAAGATTGCCTTTTAGGCAACACAAATACAAATGCGGCAGGGGAAACCCAATTCTACATAAAACTTTTGGATGAAAATCCACCATCACAAGAATTGGGTACTGAAACTTTGGGTGAGGAAAAACCTCGACCTCTCCCAAAAGAAGCACCAAAAATAGAATTAAAACCCTTACCAGCATCTCTCAGATATGAGTTTCTCGGCCCTGATTCTACTTTTCCAGTAATTGTTAATGCAAATTTGAAACAAAATGAGACTGAAAAATTGCTTAATGTTCTCAAAAAGTATCCCAAAGCCATTGGGTATACTATTGAGGACATTAAAGGAATAAATCCGTCAATCTGCATACACAGAATACTACTGGAAGAGGACTATAAACCTTCTATCGAGCATCAAAGAAGATTAAACCCAAACATGAAAGAGGTTGTTAAAAAGGAAGTTTTAAAACTCCTTGATGCTGGGATAATATATCCTATTTCTGATAGTAAGTGGGTTAGTCCTGTTCAAGTAGTGCCTAAGAAGGGAGGCTTAACAGTTATTAAAAATGAGAAGGATGAATGCATTTCCACAAGGACAATTACGGGATGGAGAATGTGTATCGATTACAGAAAGCTTAACAAAGCTACCCGGAAAGATCACTTCCCTCTCCCGTTCATTGATCAAATGCTAGAAAGGTTAGCACAGCACTCACATTTCTGCTATTTGGATGGTTATTCGGGATTTTTCCAAATTCCCATCCACCCTAGCGACCAAGAAAAAACAACTTTCACATGTCCCTTTGGCACTTATGCCTATAGAAGGATGCCCTTTGGCCTATGTAATGCTCCTGCTACCTTTCAAAGGTGTATGATGTCCATATTCTCAGACTTTGTTGAAAACATAATGGAAGTGTTTATGGATGATTTTTCCGTCCATGGCTCAAATTTTGAAAACTGTTTAGCCAATCTGGAAAAAGTCTTAGAGAGATGTGAGAAGGTAAACCTGGTTCTAAACTGGGAAAAGTGTCATTTCATGGTTAATGAAGGAATTGTCCTAGGGCACTTAATTTCTCATAGAGGTATTGAGGTAGACCGTGCAAAAATTGAGGTGATTGAAAAAATGCTACCTCCCACCTCAGTAAAAGAGGTGAGAAGCTTTTTAGGCCATGCGGGTTTCTACCGCTGGTTCATAAAAGACTTCTCAAAAATTTCAAAACCTATGACAAGTCTGCTCCTTAAGGATGCAGCATTTATTTTTAACGATCTTTGTCTTGAAGCTTTTAACAGGTTGAAAAAGGCTTTAGTTACTGCCCCGATCATACAGCCACCAGACTGGAATCTTCCGTTCGAAATAATGTGCGATGCAAGCGACTATGCAGTTGGGGCAGTCCTGGGACAAAGAAAAGAAAAAAAATTGCATGCCATATACTATGCAAGCAGGACCTTAGACGAGGCACAAATGAATTACGCCACAACTGAAAAAGAATTATTGGCGGTAGTTTTTGCCGTTGATAAGTTTCGATCATATCTGGTAGGTTCAAAAATCATCATTTTTACTGATCACTCGGCCATAAAATATTTGTTAAACAAAAAAGATGCCAAGCCGAGATTGATCCGATGGGTTTTACTCCTACAAGAATTTGATCTTGAAATAAGGGATAAAAAAGGCGTTGAAAATGTTGTGGCTGATCATTTGTCCCGTCTACAAGGAACAAAAGAAGAAGAGTTGCCGCTTAATGATACATTTTTGGATGATCAACTCTTCTCATTGGTCAAATCTGAAGCACCATGGTATGCAGATTTTGTAAACTACCTTGCAGCAGGAGTACTCCCCCCAGATTTAAATTATCAGCAAAAGAAGAAATTCTTCCATGATCTTAAACAGTATTACTGGGACGAGCCACTGCTTTTTAAAAGGGGAGCAGATGGGGTGTTCAGAAGATGCATTCCGGAAGAAGAGGTAAGTAACATTCTATACCATTGTCATTCATCTTCCTATGGCGGCCATGCCAGTTCTTCAAAAACTGCTACGAAAATTCTACAATCCGGTTTTTATTGGCCGTCCCTTTTTAAAGACACGCATCAATTCATTTCTAAATGCGACCAGTGTCAACGCACCGGAAATATTTCGAAAAGAAATGAAATGCCCTTAAATAATATCTTAGAGATTGAAAATTTTGACGTCTGGGGTGTCGATTTTATGGGACCATTTCCATCTTCCTTTGGAAACCAATATATTCTGGTAGCTGTTGACTATGTGTCAAAATGGATCGAAGCCATTGCTTCTCCTACGAACGATGCAAAGGTAGTCATAAAACTTTTCAAAAAAATAATTTTTCCAAGATTCGGGGTCCCTCGTGTTGTCATAAGCGACAGAGGATCCCATTTCATCTCAAAACAAATGTTACTGCAAAAGTTTGGAGTAAGGCACAAAATTGCAACGCCTTATCACCCTCAAACAAGCGGTCAGGTTGAGGTATCGAACAGAGAAATTAAAAGTATTTTAGAAAAAACTGTTTCGACCTCAAGAAAGGACTGGTCGGTAAAGCTCGATGATGCTCTCTGGGCTTATCGGACTGCGTACAAGACTCCCATAGGAATGACTCCTTTCAAATTAATTTATGGGAAGTCTTGCCACCTTCCGGTAGAACTAGAGCACAAAGCTTACTGGGCAATTAAACGCCTTAACCTGAACATGGAATTAGCCGGAGAAAAAAGAAAACTCCAACTAAACGAATTGGAAGAACTGCGAATGGATGCTTATGAGAATGCCAAACTTTACAAAGAAAGAACAAAAAATTGGCATGATAAGCGTATCATTCGTAGAGAATTCAAGGAGGGTGACCTGGTGTTATTGTTTAATTCCAGGCTAAAAATTTTTCCGGGAAAATTAAAGTCAAGATGGTCCGGGCCTTTTGAAATCCGTAAGGTTTACCCCTTCGGATCTGTAGAGATCTGGAGCGAGAAAACCGGATCGTTTAAAGTCAATGGTCAAAGGTTGAAAAATTATTTAATTGGTGATCCAATTGAGAAAGAAACTAGTTTAGTTCTGCAAGATCCTAATTGAAATTTTGATCGTCAAGCTAGTGACGTTAAAAGAGCGCTGCGTGGGAGGCAACCCACGGCTTAATGTACTTTTCGATTTGTTGAAAAATAAAATACCCCAGGGCCGAGTATCCTGAACCAGACAGCCAGGTGAGCTCTCCTAACCCCTTTTGTTTTATTTGAAAAATCATTGAGGACAATGCTTAGTCCAAGCATGGGGGGGTATTTTATTACTTTTATTAGGAATGTCTTTATTGCTTTGCCGAGTTTTTATCTTTTTGTACTTTGAGTTGTATCTGCTCCCTCCATCACGAAACTTTGTGAACCCTAAGCATGTTTTAGATAAGCCTTTTCTGGACAAAACTAAATTTTTCAATTTTTCATTAGCAATCATCTAGGTGGACTGGTTGGGAACAACAAAATTGTATCATGGTTCGATTTCTACTTCTAGGGCTTTTTCATACACACACTATTGAGACTGTTTTCAGTTATTAATACAATTAGAGGGACTGAAAAGAAACTAGTAACCTGGTTCTCTTGGTGACATTTACTAGATGCGCGGTTACTGGAGAAAAACGTCTGAGTTGGGGGATCACAAGTATGTGATCTACTACCCCATATCAAGAATGTAACCCATATCCCTATGTGATCACAAACCCTAATTCATTACAACTAGCATATGTAGAAGTAAAGCATTACACAAAGAGGCATGGACTTATGATAAATTAACCAAACAACTGAATCAACCATAACAAAGTAATCAATAGATAGGTTTGGGGAGAGTCATCTCTCCCTAATCAAAACAAACTACATGGACAACATCAAGGAAAGAGAAGATAGAAATAAGGAGAAGTTACACATAGAGGAATCCATGAGAAGTCTTCAAAACCTTGTTCCCAAGTGATTAGAAGCTCCCAAAAACGCCCCCAGCTGCTGCTCCAAAGTGTGGCTCAGATCCCAAGACGAAGTCCCTTCAAAAATTGCTGAAACTGCTTTAAAAACCCTAATTTTCACGCACCATCGCGACGCGGCCCGTGTCCGTCGCGTCGCGACAAAAGACAGAAGCTTCAGGCCTCGCAAAACTGCTCCAGGTCGCGTCGCGAACCCTCCTGGTCGCGACGCGAAAAAAAACAGAAAGTTCTGGCTTGCAAAATTCCTCCAGATCGCGTCGCGAACCCTCCTGGTCGCGACGCGATATTGAACAGAAATCAAATCCCTCCATTTTGCTGCATTTCCGGGCAAGTGTCTGGTTCGCCGAATGATGCCACAACCAATTAGAGGTCTTCAATGTCCAATTTAGCTCCAAAAGTGAAGGAATTACTTACAAATGAACTTCCTACTACAATTATCTAAAACTAGACTAAATCCCAGATAATGACTGTGATACAATGAAAAACCTGCACAATTGGTCCTAAAAATGCCTAACTTACATCATATGATTGAGAGTCAACAGGGAGATGAGATAAAAAAAAAATATGTGAGAGTGCCAAGAAGAATCGTGCTTCTGAGAGAGGGGGTTGCATAAATACGAGTGGCTCTATCAACACTGCTGAAATTTACAGACGGATGGTAAATTTAATAGTATATACATACGTATTTTATATTTTATAAAATAATAATAATATTAAATAGTAACTGTATATATATATATATATATATATATATATATATATATATATATATATATATATATATATATATATATATATATATATATATATATATATATATATATATATATATATATATAGGAGGCTAGCCTTGGTCGGCCACCTACTTTGCCTGAGTTACACTGCCAACTTCATATGCGGGAGGAGACTGGTGATTTTGTTGAGCAACGGTCAAGAAATATCACGGTAAATAACGTTTATTATATTTATATATTGTTTTTATTATATATATTATATTATTATTATATATTTCATATATACATACTAATTTGGTTATACATTTCTTGGTGTTTGTTGCTTTCAGGAAAATTTTTATGAATGGCAGACCAATTATCGTGCAACTCAGCTAAGTAGTGGCAGTATTGAGATTGATCCCGTTGAGGAGACTCGGGAGGGTTTTCTTGCTTGGCAGGAATCTGTTGGTCCATCAAAACCGGGCCGGTTAGTAGGATCTGGTGGTTTGGGCCCGTCTACTTTCCCAGATTCCATTATTCTAAAAGTGGTTCCCGCAACTTCTTCTGAGAGAAGTATTGGTCGCAATTATGTCTCTTCGTCTTCAGAAATAAGAGATGTTGAGCTGTTGACGCAGAAATTGAACGACCAAGAGAAAAGACATAATGACGAAATGCAGCAGATGCGGGAGCAGCAGGCGGAGTTGCAACGGATAAATGAAGCGCGCTATAAGCAAATGATGGATACTATGGCTCAATACTCGAGGCCATTTATGCCATCATCATCATCATCATCATCATCATCATCATCATCATCATCATCATCATCATCATCATCATCATCATCATCATTTTATCCACCACAGCAGATGCAGATGCAACCGCCCTACGAGATGCAGCAGCCTTACGGCTCTGCATTTCTGCCTTACGGGATGCAGCAGCCTTACGAGATGCAGCAGCAGATGCATATGCAGCCGCCCCAACAGCCGCCCCAGTAGCAGTCCCAGCAGCCGCCACAACAACAATGCCAGCAGCAGCCCCAGCAGTCCCAGCAGCAACCCGAGCAACAGCAGCAGATCAACACAGATCTAGACCTCAACATTGAGTTAGAAACATGGTTTAATAACCCGTCTGATCAGCGCTACTATGACTAGCAGTTTTATTAGATCTAGGATATTTTAATTTGTATTTTGTAATAAATATTTTAATTCTTGAATGTTTATGCAATTTTTTTATCATTTAAAGCGTTATTCAATTCTCGTTTAATTAACATTTATATTATAAATTTAATTTAATTTTTATTAATTGAATAATAGATTTTTTAATTAACGAATAATAATACTATTTTTTTAAATAAACGAATTTTTAAAAACTGTTTTAATATGAATTAAAAAAAATATTTTAATTAACAAATAATAATAAAATTATTTTTTTAAAATAAACGAATTTAAAACATTTTTTTTAATATAATAAAAGTAATTACCGACAGATATGATATATTACCGGCGAAATTTGAATTTAAACGGCAATAGTTTACCGGCGGATATTCCGCCGGTAATTTTCGGCGGATTTGTTAAGATCTTATATTGATTTGATTAATTAATTTGTCTTATTAAAAACATTATTGTAAATTTCTTAAATAAAAAAAATGTACATGGTTACCAGAGGAGCAAAGAGAAGTCGAGAGAGTGTTCCATAAGAGATGTTCCCATTGCTATTCTGAATTACTGCGGGATGCGCGCAATAAGAATGCGAAGCCATCTTATATGGGAAACTCAACTTGGGCTTCGTTCAGAGAGTATTGGGAAACACCGGAATTTAGGAATTATTGTGAGAAACCCAAGAAGAACCGCGCTTCTGAAAAAGGTGGCTGCACACACACAGGGGGGAGTGTTAATACTGCAACGCATCACTGGCGTTTGGTAAATTTATTACTTTATTACTTGATTAATTAATTATTTATAATTAGCTAGTCATTTTCATGTGTATTAATTAATAATATGTATATATAGGAGGCGATGCATCAAGGGACAATCACTTTGCCTGAGTTGCATTGCTACCTTCATATGCGGGAGGACACTGGTGAGTTTGCTACAGATCGGGCGAGGAATATTCAGGTAAAACTACTTTTACAATTATATATTAATGTTTATTATTTATATTTATCTTTATATATATATATATATATATATATTTATATATTGTTTTTATTATATTATATATTATTAATAATTAGTTATTTATTTCTTTGTTGGGTTATTTTTTCAGGAGAGCTTCCAGGATAAGTTGGCTCAGTACCATGAGTCACAGCAGAGCAGTGGGACATATATCGATCCTATGGATGAGGCTAAAGTAGCTCGTGATATTTGGGAGAGAGCAATTGGTCCCCAAAAGAGTAATCGTATGGTAGGATCTGGTGGTATTGGAGCGGCTGCTTTCCGAACAAGCATTATTCTGAGTCTATCAGCTTCACATTCTGGATCAGAGAGTACCGGTCGCTCTTATGTTCCCAATTCTAGTGAGTTGAATGTTGTTACGCAATTGACCCAGCAACTGAGCGAGGCCCAGCGTCAGTTTGCCGAGCGGCATGAGCAAAATGAACGGGAAGTGCAGGCGCTTCGGGAGAAAGCTAGGATAGCTGAGGAGCGCATGGAGGAGCAGGCTAGGGTAGCTGCGAAGCAGGCTAGGCTAAATGAGGAGCGCTTTAAGATTTTGCAGGATCAGCTGATGTCTCAGCACCCAAGTAATCCATCATCATCACATATACCATCCTACCTGCCGCAGTAGCATTTCGGCGGTGCAATTCAGCCGTGGTCTCAGCAGCAGTATGCACCCCAGTATTCCCAGCAGTATGCACCCCAGTATTCCTAGCAGTATGTGTCATACCCTAATTTTGTCCGGCTAATTAAAAAAAATCCAAAATAAGTTTTTCGCGTATATTTGATTCATAATCCCTCGAATAGGTCATTTTGCGCTAATTTACTAATTTTGCGTTGTTATTACTTTTTTTAGTGGTTGAACAAAAATTAAAAAAATATGCTAACACAAAAAATTACTTAGTAGATTTAATTTATTTTTCTTGTTACAATATCTTTAATTAAAAAACGAAAATAAAAAATAAAATAGATAAGAGATAATACAAATTAGAAAATAAAATAAAAAAAGGGAGGTGCAATAAAAAATTATTATTACAAAAAAGGAGAATATCCATGTACATGACTTGGCCCAAAAATGCCAAAGTTACAAAAATACAAAAATAAACCAAGTACCCAAAACTGCAGCTACTTTGCAAAGGTGATTTCTCTCTCTTCGGACATCATTTCGACGATCCGAACGGTGAAAGTGAAGATGAATGTCTCAAAAACCTTCTGGCAAAAAATTAAAACGATCCAACGGTTAATGAATCCAGAATCGCACTTGTACGGTGGCTGGTTTGAGAAAAACGAGAGTTGTTTTTTCTACTTTTGCGAAGGAAATTTCTCTCTCCTCAGACCTCGTTTCGACGATCCGAACGGTAGAAGTGAAGATGGATGTCTCATGAACCTGGTGTCAAAAAACAACGATGATCCAACGGTTAACGAATCCGGAATCGCACTGTCAATATGGCTGGTTTGTGAAAAAACGGGATTAGTTTTTAGCTACTTTCCAAATGCAATTTCTCTCTTCTCAGACCTTTTTCCAACGATCCGAACGGTAAAAGTGAAGATATATGTCTCACGAACCTTGTGTCAAAAAAAAAGATGATCCAACGGTTAAAAAATCCGAAATCACACTTTTACGGAGACTGGTTTGAGAAAAACGAAAATTGCTTTTCTATGTTGTTTTAGTCCCACATTGCTTGGGAGAAACAAGAACTACCTAGCCTTTGGCTATAAAAGAGATGGAGATGCAAAGGCTATGGACATGGGTGATTGATGGGGTAAGTGATCTTTTGGGCTAGCATTTGCAGTCCATTAGATTAAAAGCCTGTCTTTAATTCTTTTGGGCTAGCTTTTGCAATCCATTAGATTGAAAGCCCGTCTTTAGTTATTTTTGGGATGGCCGTTGAGGTCCTTTACTTGGCGATTTTCGGGTGAAAACGGACCAGATAGGAGTCCGGTTCACGGTTGATATGGTCAGATTGCTCGGTCCGTTTCGGCATTGATCAGCTTGAGGTTAGTTTTGCATTTATTTAGTTATTTTATTTATTTATTTTTGTACATATTTATTCATTATGTATACTGTTTATTTATGTACATACTTATTTATTACCACATCCAATCAATTACAAAGACCCATGACCCTAACTCATTCACCTTTCATAACCCCACTAAAAGCAATCATTTAAATATCATTCCAAAGTGGGGCAATCTCATCACTCTTCACTTCACCTAAAGTCGGGGAAATTCGCTCTACACTCATCTCATCCCCTTGTCATATCCACATCCACACAACCATGCCGAGGCATCTTTTCAACCCATTATCCTAAATACAGCCTTTCGCAATGTTACTCCAGTCGGGGCAACCTTGTCCTTGTCATAGTTGGGGCAACACCAAACAAAGGGTTGAGACAAAATCTTTCGCCTGCCACCCTTCATTCCAAAGTCATGGCGTTCCCAATTCATAATTTCCTCTACACCCCTTACTGTTGTCATCACTAGGCAGGGGTAGACTATTCGATCACCTTCACTGGTAGTCTAAATCGGGGCAGTTCCACATTTCTTGAGCTGGGAAAAACCTACCTTTCACGACTTTGGGGAAAACCTACCATTCATCCCATCGTGTGTCATATCTGTCTTACCAAGTCAACTGATTCATTCATCTGTATTTGTACTGCTCTACATGTCTACTAAACAATGTTTCAAAGAGAGAGAACACAAGTTAATAATGTGACGTTGAACACTCACTCTGTTAACTTTGCGGACCTAAATTCAATTAATCATGGGACACCGTAAGGGAAGAACAAACGTGAACGAGTCTGTAAATACAGTCAAGTACGGTTGCGCATCAGTGACTGTAAATAACAACTTTGAGATTGACAGAGCTTGAATTCAAATCAAATACAATTTTTTTCCAAGGAACGATTATTGCAAAATATTCACTTCTGTGCCACTTGCATCAAAAGCCTCATCTCTCATCATTACAAAAATCTTTCTGCATCATCAATAAGATCATAACATAAATCATCCCGCCATACAACCATGCATCAAATAAGTGATGATTCCAAAGCATCCACTTCTCAGTTTCTCGCATAAAAAAAAATCTTTCATCAATAAATCATACCATACATTTCATTCCACCATGCAAACATGCACCTACCATGGCACCTGCATCAAAGCAATACATTTGCATTTGCACGTCATCGGCACTCACATATACTGCTTATCAATTTTTTCGATCAGCTTCACCGTCCACAGTTCAGGGGCCTTTGTGGTTCATTTGTCTCCACATTGCACATACATGACATTGCATGCACACACATGACATTTTTACTTCGATAGACATGCCAAGTGTTGGTCTCGTCGTTGCTAAAAATATTTCTACATAACTAATTATGTCATTGTACCATGCATTCACGTGTCTTCCTTTATCCACCATAGCAATCGCATCAAAGAATTACATATGCATCATTCGCATTTCATACATTTATCATGTGCCAAGAAAAGAAGTAAAAAAAGAAGGAGAAAAAAGCAAAAAAGGCAAAAAAAAAATCTCATTACATTCATTCATTCCACTTAAAATCAATCATTACAGATGCATACATTACAGGCATATGACCCGTTGCTCTCTAATCGACTTCAAGTGTCGATCCTAATTACTTCCACTTCTTAAGTCAATGCGACAAGCGTTGAATCTTATATCAAACACCAGATCGCAGTGTTAGCACAGAGTCTAGCATAGATCCTTCAGACCAGTTGGTCCTTCAGTTCAGTTCAAATTAACACGTCAAAGCGACGGCTTCAAACTCTACCTTCAGATCTTAACGTCGCCACTGAGCGCGGCGGATCCTTCAGACCCCCAGAGGTCCTTCAGATTAGCTGTGTCAGCCTAAGACATAGTGGACATCCTTCGTGGTCAACATATCAGTTCTAGATCTGATCTTGACCCTCACGGCCGCATCGACGTAGGTCACCCTCAGACTGTTTTATTAGTACCATAGCTAGTTGCAGTCCATCAGACCATTTTGGTCCATCAGGCCCAGGCAGCCCTTCAGACCCACCGGTCCTTCAGTTTAATTCAAATCAATGCGCCAAGCATCGACTGCGAATTAGACCCTCAGATCATTATGCCGATACTTCAGGGCATCGATCCTTCATACCCGTAGTGGTCCTTCAGGCCCGCAGTGGTCCTTCAGACCCGCAGTGGTCCTTAAGACCCGCAGTGGTCCTTCAGAGCCCCAGTGCTCCTTCAGACCCCCAGCGGTCCTTCAGAGCCCTAGTGCTCCTTCAGAGCCCCAGTGCTCCTTCTTTATTCCTTTCTCGTCGGTGCCCCCGAGTGTTAAACGTTCTCTGTAATTCTCAAACTCTACACTTTTCTACTAAGAGGACAAAATTAGCATTTGTCTTATCTTTATTTCAATTCCTACTATGAAAACCTTGCAGTTTATCTACGGAATATAAATAAAGAGGGGCAGCTGTCATACCCTAATTTTGTCCGGCAAATTAAAAAAAATCCAAAATAAGCTTTTCGCGTATATTTGATTCATAATCCCTCGAATAGGTCATTTTGCGTTGTTATTACTTTTTTTAGTGGTTGAACAAAAATTAAAAAAATATGCTAACACAAAAAATTACATAGTAGATTTAAATTATTTTTCTTGTTACAATATCTTTAATTAAAAAACGAAAATAAAAAATAAAATAGATAAGAAATAATACAAATTAGAAAATAAAATAAAAAAAGGGAGGTGCAATAAAAAATTATTATTACAAAAAAGGAGAATGTCCATGTACATGACTTGGCCCAAGAATGCCAAAGTTACAAAAATACAAAAATAAACCAAGTACCCAAAACTGCAGCTACTTTGCAAAGGTGATTTCTCTCTCTTCGGACATCAATTCGACGATCTGAACGGTGAAAGTGAAGATGAATGTCTCAAAAACCTTCTGGCAAAAAATTAAAACGATCCAACGGGTAATGAATCCAGAATCGCACTTGTACGGTGGCTGGTTTGAGAAAAACGAGAGTTGTTTTTTCTACTTTTGCGAAGGCAATTTCTCTCTCCTCAGACCTCGTTTCGACGATCCGAACTGTAGAAGTGAAGATGGATGTCTCATGAACCTGGTGTCAAAAAACAAAGATGATCCAACGGTTAACGAATCCGGAATCGCACTGTCAATATGACTGGTTTGTGAAGAAACAGGATTAGTTTTTAGCTACTTTCCAAATGCAATTTCTCTCTTCTCAGGCCTTTTTTCAACGATCCGAACGGTAAAAGTGAAGATATATGTCTCACGAACCTTGTGTCAAAAAACAAAGATGATCCAACGTTTAAAAAATCCGAAATCACACTTTTACGGAGGCTGGTTTGAGAAAAACGAAAATTGCTTTTCTATGTTGTTTTAGTCCCACATTGCTTGGGAGAAACAAGAACTGCCTAGCCTTTGGCTATAAAAGAGATGGAGATGCAAAGGCTATGGACATGGGTGATTGATGGGGTAAGTGATCTTTTGGGCTAGCATTTGCAGTCCATTAGATTAAAAGCCTGTCTTTAATTCTTTTGGGCTAGCTTTTGCAGTCCATTAGATTAAAAGCCCGTCTTTAGTTATTTTTGGGATGGCCGTTGAGGTCCTTTACTTGGCGATTTTCAGGTGAAAACGGACCAGATAGGAGTCCGGTTCGCGGTTGATATGGTCAGATTGCTCGGTCCGTTTCGGCGTTGATCGCATTGATCAGCTTGAGGTTAGTTTTGCATTTATTTAGTTATTTTATTTATTTATTTTTGTACATATTTATTTATTATGTATACTGTTTATTTATGTACATACTTATATATTATTTATATTGTTTATTTATCTATGTAAATTATTATTTATTATTTATTTATATGTATAGTTATTTACTTATTAACTTTACTCTTTATTAATTGTTAGTGTCGTCATTAATTTTTTAAATATACAAATTATTTTATTTTTTCAAAAAAAAAGGGGATTAAGTTGTCTGTACAGTCGAGTTAGTCTGCTTTTTAGGACCACGAATGAACCGTTACGGATCATGTCCTAAAATCCCTATTTAAAATAAATAATTCCCAAATTAAAAAATACAAACATTTTCTAACCTAGAACTACGTAGCCTTTGATTCTCTACCAAGAGATACGTAGGAGCAGGGTCACGCCCCTGTCAAGCGCACAAATAAACAATTTCTATTACCTTTCTTTCTTAATTTATTTTTTACAAAAAAAACCTATAAAAATAAATAGATGAATATTTCATTTTCAAAATATAAATAGGGGATTAAGTCGACTGTACAGTCGGGTTAGTCTGCTTTTTAGGCCATTAATGAACCGTTACGGATCAGGTCCTAAAATCCCTATTTAAAATAAATAATTTCTAAACTAAAAAAAAAATACAAACACATCTCTTTCATTTCAAAAATAAAAAAATCTTATTTTCAAAGTAGGGGATTAAGTCGGTCGTACGGCCGGGTTAGTCATCGTTTTAGGATAAGTGAACTGTGGTCCTTCAGAGCCCCAACACTTCTTCAGCCCTCAGCGGCCCTTCAGAGCCCCAACGCTCCTTCAGACCCCCAGTGGTCATTCAACACAGATCACACAATCCTAAAACCCCTACATTAAAAAACACCAACCAACAAACATTTTCTAGTTAAAGAACTACGTAGCTTTGATTTCTCCATCGCACCTGGAGGTACGTAGGAGCAGGGGCCCACTCCCGTCAAGCACAAAAAACTAAAATTTTTTATTAAGTCTTTTCCTTTCAATAAAAGGGTAAAAATTAACATTTTCAAAATTAACATTTTTTCCTACAACTAATTAACAGGTAACCTTCCTTAGGAAGGATGTCGTGGGGTGCTAATACCTTCCCCACGCATAACCGACTCCCGAACCCAAATCTGGTCTCAAGGACCCTTGTCCATTCCAAAAAGGATTTTCCAATATTTGCCCTTAAACTAAACTTTGGTGGCGGCTTCATTTTTGAACCTTCAAAGAATCCTCACCCGGATTTTTCGATCGCTACAGTATGCACCCCAGTATTCCCAGCAGTATCCACCGCAGCAGCCATACCAGCAGCCCTTGCAGCAGTCACCCCACCAGCCAAACCAGCCATACCGGCACCCCCAGCAGCGGCACCCCAGCAGCCCAACTCAAACATTGATCTTAATATCGATGCGATTAGTGCTTTTCTTGCATCAGATGATACCTATTATCATGGTGATGAGTCAGACCAGCAACCACCCCAGTAGCTTTGCATTATTTTATTTTGTTGTATGTATATTTTTGTTGTTGTATGGATATTTATTTTGTTGTTTTATTTAAATTAAATATTAATTTCATTCCTAATTTTTATTTTTTTAATTATTAAATTAATTAATTATTAACTTTTATTTATTATCAATAATTAAAGTGTTTAATAAAATAATTAATTAAAGTTTTTAATAAAATAATATTAGTTTTTTAAATAAAACAAAAATTAATTTCCGGCGGATTTTTTAAAAAAAAAGGTTTTTCCGGCGGATTAGAGGGATTTCCGGCGGATATTTTAAAAAAAAAGGGTTTTTCCGGCGGATAATCCGCCGGTAATGTTTTGCGAAATTTTTTTGGCTTTTCCGGCGGATTATCCGCCGGAAAGCGTTTGCTGCGAGCTGGCTACTGGCGCCAAAAATCTGCCGGAAAGTCCACATTTTCGGCGGATTTTTGGCTTTTCCGGCGGATTTTGCCCGCCGAAAAATCCAGTTTTTCTTGTAGTGTTAAGCCTTTTATTTCTAACATTGTCTCTCCTTTCCAGACAGGTTTTATTCCCACAAAGAGCATTCATGAAAATATTGTGGTGGCTCAGGAACTTATTCACAGCATGCAAAAAATGCTAGGCAAGAATGGCTTTTTTGTGATCAAAGTGGACCTTGCCAAGGCCTATTACCGTATCCGGTGGAGTTTTATTGCCGAAGTTCTTGCTGAAATTGGTTCCCTCCAAATCTTATTGCAATAATTATGCATGGTGTCACTAGTGTGAAAACTAATGTGATGTGGAATGGAAGCCGCTCTGCTTTCTTTTCACCTCAACGGGAATCCGCCAGGGTGACCCTATCTCACCTTATTTGTTTGTTATTTGCATGGACGGGTTAACCCACTTGATTGCAGAGGCAGTGGATAATCATACTTGGCATCCCATCAAGGCAGGGCAAAATGGTCCGGAGATCTCTCATCTCATGTTCGCTGATGACTTACTTCTTTTTGGGAAGGCAACTGAGGCTAACATGGCCTGTGTTATAAATACTCTTGACACTTTTTGCAGTTTGTCAGGTCAAATGGTCAACCTTGATAAAACTACTATGTTTTTCTCCAAGAATGTCAACCAAGCGACCAAGTCCTCTCTAGCTAGGATCTCAGGTTTCAAGGTTGCTGATTCTATGGGCCGCTATTTAGGAGTCACTACTACAATTTAGGCTATTCGCATCGGCTAAAAATGACTTTTCGCATCAGTTTCGCGTTCGTTACAGATTTAGGCGTTGTTAAAAGTAAGTACTTTTTACATCAGTTACGGACCTGATGCGAAAAGTCTTTTTAATATCAGCCGTAATACCACCTGATGCCAAAAGTCTGTTTTAATTAGATTTTAGCGCCTTTTTGGCATCGGCTCTTCAAAACCACCGATGTTAAATATATCCTTTGGTATGAGTCTGACTTATGCTACTAAGCTAGTAGCTTAGTAATAGTTACTAAAGGGTTATAGTAGTAATTTACTAAATTAAATAAATTAATAAATGTTCCTTTTTTTAGGGATTATTAAAACAAAAGCATTTATTTACTCCTTGATTTTCTCTTTCACTATCTTCTCTCTCACAATTCCACTATCTTCTCTCTCACAATTTTATCTGTCACGTTATTTTCATCTGTTATTTTTCTTCTTCTTTTTCTTGGCTAGAAACCCACTAACCAAAGTTATGTTATTCCCTGGCTAGAATTGGATTAACCAAAGATATGTTATTCTCTGTCTAGAATTCCTCTAACCGAAGTTATGTTATCTTTTGGTTAGAATTGTACTAATCGAAGTTATGTTATTTCCTGGCTAGAATTCCACTAACCGAAGTTATGTTATTCACTGGTTAATGTCTATTAACAAATGTTCCGTACTTATGTGGTCTTTTTTTGTTTTTGTTGTTGCAGTACAGGGTTGTCAGCATCAGCATGAAAATCAAACCGACATGATTGTCTTAGATGCACAAAGTATTATTGATTGCTTTTTATTTTATTTGAATAATTTATTTGCATTGTGAGATGTACATGGTTTTGTGAGAGATACTCATATGTAAGGTGGCTATATTTGTTGGTTAGTACAATTCTAACCAAAGGATAACATAACTTCGGTTAGAGGAATTCTAGACAGGGAATAATATATCTTTGGTTAGTCCAATTCTTGCCAGGGAATAACATAACTTTGGTTAGTGGGTTTCTAGCCAGGATATAACATAACTTCGGTTAGTCCAATTCTAGCCATGAAATAGCATAACTTCGGTTACTATAGTTCTAGCCAGGGAAAAACATAACTTCGGTTAGTCCTATTGTAGCCAGGGAATAAGATAACTTCGGTTAGTACGATCTAACCAAATAAAAATATGACTTACGCGCAAGTAACGATAAAAAACTGATTTTAGTCCCATGTTCATCAACATCATAACGAGACATGATCAATGGCGTGCTTCAATGGCGTGGATCAACGGAGTCCGTTTTTTAAACACCCGTGGGCGTCTTATTTTTTGGCGTGAGTGCGTATTTTAGGCTTCTTTTGCGTGAAAAAATAAAGAAAGATATATGTAACATGAAGAAAAAGAAGAAGAAGAATAATTAAGAAGAAGAAGAAGAAGAAAAAGAAGAAGAAGAAGAAAAATAACAGATGAAAATAACGTGACAGATAAAATTGTGAGAGTGTGAGAGACAAGATAGTGGAAGAGAAAATCAAGGAGTAAAAAAATGCTTTTGTTTTAATAATCCCTAAAAAAACTAAAAAAAAGGAACATTTATTAATTTATTTAATTTAATTAAAACCACAAAAAATGAATGTGACACAATTACCCCTATTAAAAACTAGCCATTAGATTGAATTTCATTGAAATTTTGTCAATCCAATGGCTAGTAACGATTTAGTAACTATTACTAAGCAAATGACTTAGTATCATAAGCCATAGCCTAAAACTAATTGTTTTTTTTTAATTACCTTATTGATAAAGTTAAGGATAAGCTCTCTGGTTGGAAGGCTAATCATTTGAATTTTGCTGAAGAGTTACTCTTTCCAAGTCGGTTATTCAATCAATTCTCATTTACACGATGATGACTATGCCTATTCCCAAGAGTTGTCTTAATGAAATTCAAATGCTCCAACGCAACTTTATTTGGGGGGATACGGAAGACAAGAAGTGGTTGCATCTCATCAAATGGGATACTTTGACTTTGCCAAAACATCAGTGAGTCCATCATCCACGTGATGCGCAACTGTCCATTGGCCATGCAATTGTGGCTTTCTCTTGTTCCTGATGCAATTAAATCCAATTTCTTTGGCTTGGGGCTCATGAATTGGGTTCGCTTCAATCTAACAGTGGGTTTGACTATAGGTGATCATGATAGGAATACTTTTTGGGCTGTTGGATGTCACCATCTTTGGACTTGGAGGAACAAACATGTGCATGATGAGAACTCTGTAAGACCAGTCCATACTTCTAATGTTATTTGCAAATTTGTGCAGCAGTATCATGATGGAGCTGCTTCTTTACGGCCAGTGATGTTGTTGGAAAGAAGACAGGTTAATGTCTCGTGGCTCCCCACAGCTCACGGTTGGGTTGCAGTCAATACGGATGGGGCGGTCAAGGTGTCGGGTCAAGTGGCTGCTTGCGGGTGTGGTTAGGAACGCCGAAGGGAGATGGTTATCCGGTTTCACTAAGCGCTTGTATGTTGCTAATGCTTACTTTGCTGAATTGTGGGGGGGGCCTTGGAAGGTGTAAAGCTGGTTCATAGCTTAGGGTATATGAATATTGAACTTCAGATGGATTCTAGTGTGGTTGTTAATAGCCTCAACAAAGAGAACACAGGTAGCATGTCAGGTAGAAATCTTCTCAACAAGATTAAGCAGCACCTCCCACTCTTCTCCAATATTTGTTCGTGTTGTCCACATCTTTCGTGAAGCTAATAAAGTTGCGGATGGTTTAGCTAATCTATGGTGTGCCTTGGATGATGATGGCTAATGCCGATGTAATGGGAGTCTCTACTCCTAGATTGATCCCTCTGTGATCTCTTTTTGGGCTTTTAGCCCCTTTAAATCTCAAAAAAAAACCTATACACTTATTGTGTATTAAATTAAACTCTTATTATTATACACCTTTCAAAATATATGGACATTTTTTATGGTATATAGAGATGAGATAAAAGAAAGTGAAGCGTTGCGAATTTAAACTCGCGCTTTTGGAATCTTCATAACACTTTGTATTATTTTATCACCGTCGATATTCTAATACATATTTAATGGCGTATTTGCATTATATGATTAAATTATATGGCTTTTTTTTTACTGTCTTTTAATTAAAATAATTAACCCACCAATCAAAAGAACATGCGATTGTCAAAAAAAAAATCAAAAGAACATGCCATTGAAAATTGTTGAGGTATTGTTGTGAAATTAAGAATAAATAGTTGGAGGAACGAAATGTTTTCTCACAATTGGAGTTGTATAGTGCTTTCACACTGACGGTCCAAACCGTCTAAAAGCTCAAGAGTCTTTTTTAACACGATCATTGAAGATTACAAAGGAGATTCGTAGACCTCTTACATGGTATATAAGATTGAATAATTATTCACTAAACTAAATAGTACACCATTAAATGGAGTTAATCTATTTTATATAGATCAAAGATACATCATCTGGGCTTTACAAAAGATAAAATGGGCCACAAGAATGCTAACAGAAACAACAGGGAAAAAACATAAATAACAAACTTAATAACTAATCTAGTTTAGACTCTAATAAACAAGCATATAAATTTTGGTCAAAAAAAAAACAAGCATATAGATTATAGAGAGGCATCAAACTTCACCTCACTCTAATTTCTAAAGCCTGATATGTCTTCATCTTCAAATGGCATAAATTGGGCTTATTTCAAAATCGGTTTCTGACCCTGAGTGTGATCCACTCATTAAGTTCTTCTCTTTCTTCCTTGCTCTTTGAAGACGTTTGCTCTTAAGTACATAGAATGTCATAGTACCAAGAACTCCTACCATTATAACTGCCCCTACAATTGTCACAAACATTGCAGCCCACTTATGATGCCTGCCAACTACTATATAAGATGCTGATGTGAATGCAATAGTGGTACAAATAGAAGCTAACCACATCATCTTATTAATCACCTTCACAACTCTCATCTCAGACTTTGTCCCTCCTCTAACAAGTGTGATTTGAACCACAACAACAGCCAATGATGTAAAAAGTGCAACAGCATTGAAGAGAAAGAAGATATCAAAAGGGATTGTGCCTACCATCACTGCCATTCCATTATCATTATCACCACCAGGGACACTGAAAATAGCAGCAAATGCAACTGTGGCAAATAGAACAGCAACCACAGTTACTGAGTTTGTAGCATTGTTGATGCCAGCTCTGTGTAACTTGCGTAGCTCCATCGCGATACCGTTTACGTTCTTGTTGGTTTTTCGTGTTTGTTCTAGCTGTATTCGGACATCCTTTCTGATCTGTGTCACAGTGTTTTTTATAAGCTCATCTTTTGGTTGGTTTAGGTCATTGGCTTTAACTGCACCGTGACGAACAAGGCAACTTTTTAACTCTATCATTTCTTCAGAAGGTGGAAGTGCTTCAGCAATATCAAGTGCTGTTTTATGATCGCTTGTTAATGTATTCACATTGGTGTCTGGAATAAGCAACAGCTCATTCACTATCTGCACATGGCATGTATCAAAGCCCTTATTCATATATAATCCATATGATATGATGAGCTAGAATCTAATTAGTTCAGCTACAATTAAGTACCTGTGCCCTCTTTTTCCTGGTGGCTATATGTAATGCAGTATTGCCAAACTTATCAGGAAACATGACAATTGCTGCATCTGCCTGAAGAATTAACTTCACCACTTGAACACAAAGTCCCTTCACAGCCATGTGGAGTGCAGTTTGGCCTTTCTTATCAGTTCTTCTAGCAAGCTGAGAATCTTTGGCAAGCAGTAATTTCACAACTTCAACATGTCCCTGTCTGGCAGCCAAATGGATTGCAGTCTTTCCATTGGATCTAGATAGTTCCAGTTGACTAGGATCTCGTGACAGCAAAAGATCAACAACACCTGTGTGCCCTCTTGTAGCTGCAGATATAACAGGTGTTGCATTTGTTTGGGAAACTGTCTTTATTAGCCCCGGATCATGGTCTAGTAGCACCTTAACAATGTCTCCAAACAAAAAACAAAAACAGAATTCAATTAAAATATCAATAACCCATTCTTTCTCATGATGCATTTAATAATTTCTTAGAATTTATGTTGGACTTTATTACACAATTCCCACTTATAAACATTTTTTCTGAGTTATATCACATTGGACGCGAGGTTTTCATATCACATCTTCGCTTGCCCAATACTGGACAACTAGAGTGTGACTCAAATGGCCCGATAGCGGGTGGCCTAGCCGAAGTGTTACTAACATAAACATAATGCAGATCATGGTTCTAAATTGCGGTCCGTAACTGAAATAGCAGCCGCAACATAACGATTTTAGAGGTGTCCATATTTTCCCGTATTTTGCCCGCAATATCAAGTTTAACGATTTTAGAGGTGTCCATATTTTCCCGTATTTTTCCGCAATATCAAGTTTCGCAACCCAGTCGCAGCCGAAATTTAGAACCATGAAATGATAAAGATTATATATATATATATATATATATATATATATATATATATATATATATGTATACCTAGGTGACCATGGAGAGCAGCAATATGCAAGGGATCAAAACCGACATTATTTTTCAAGTTTGGAGAACCATATGGAAGGAGATCAATGACAACATCAAGATGTCCTTTATCAGCAGCAATAAACAAAGCGGTTTCTCCCAACTCATTAACATCATTGACAATGGCGGATCTTATCTGAGCAACCTCAGCATCAAAATCGGTACTGCTAACAGACCCAACCATTTGAGCATCGATGACGTTTAGAATATGCCTAACCGCCTCAGCATCGCCACGCTGAGTGGCCAAGTGAAGCTCTGTGTCATTGTGGCGACCGGTGACTTGTCTGACGTATTTCTTCCTACTACCGGCGTTGGAATATTTGGCGGATGCGGATAAGAGAGATTTGCTGCTTGTGGAAACGTTGGAAACCATGAGAGGGTTGCCGGAATTGGAGAGGAGCAGAGTTGCTGCTGCTCTTCTTGGTGTATTGGGTTCAGAAAGTGGATTGAAATCATTTTTGTCGTCGACGATGCCATTGTTGTTATTGTCCATCAAAGCTCGTGCTATTGTAATTCATCCATGCATCCCCATGAACAAGAAACCCAACCTTTTGATCCGCACTATAAGCCGAAGCATGTTCCTCGAATATAACCAATGCATTCTATCAACGTACCAATACACAAGTTTTCTTTTTAGTATTTTCTTGAGTGCAACATATAAACAGAATTTTAGATTTTGAGAAAATACTAAAAAGAAAACTTTAGTCATGTGTGGTCTCAGCATCCGCATTGGTTATACTAAATCGAGGGTTAAAGAATAAAATACATTATTCAAATATTGAAAAGTAGCATTTCCTAATATTTGCCTAGAAAAACTTTAGTCACGTGGTCTAGCATCTGCATTACATATTGGGCAAAAAAAAGTTTTGTTCCAAGGGAATCCTTGTATAAAGATTTTCTCTCTCTCTCTCTCTTAACTTAAACGGTCCTATTTTAAAATTTGTGAGTTATTTGTTGATAAAGTGTAGTTATTTGTAGGACTCATTTTAAGATTTTTTTTGACACCTCTCCCTAGCTTCTGCTTCTAACTAGAATCGATTCTATCTAAAGCTCCCATAGTGACGGTGTGAATAGACGAAATAACCATCTTCATTTTTCTGTGTGCCATTGTTGTTGAAAGTAAACTCTATTGCATGACTTACAGCGCTGCTTGTTGCCTTCGTTTTTGTTGCTAACTAGTATTTTTCCCATGCGTATGCACGGGTGATACTGTATGGTCGGTGTATTGCCATGAAGTCATAATAGTAATTTGGAAGATATAAAGTGTAGTTATTTGTAGGACTCATTTTAAGATTTTTTTTGAAGGTGTTGCATTGCGGCATTAAATGCTTATTAGTTATGTGTTTGGTTCAGCGGTTGAAACTAGTGAAAGTTTTGAAGAAAAAAAAACCAGTGGAAGTGCTTTTACCTCCTGCAGAATCGATTTTCAGATGTTTGACTTTTTGTTTGAAAAGTGATTCTCGCTTTTAAAATCGATTTCAGTTGAAGCACCTCTCCCTAGCTTCTGCTTCTAACTAGAATCGATTCTATCTAAAGCTCCCATAGTGACGGTGTGAATAGACGAAATAACCATCTTCATTTTTCTGTGTGCCATTGTTGTTGAAAGTAAACTCTATTGCATGACTTACAGCGCTGCTTGTTGCCTTCGTTTTTGTTGCTAACTAGTATTTTTCCCATGCGTATGCACGGGTGATACTGTATGGTCGGTGTATTGCCATGAAGTCATAATAGTAATTTGGAAGATAATCATAAGTTGTGAATAATGTCCAAAATGTATGATTTGAAATTCAAAGTGAAAAGAGATAGGTATTGTAACACCCTAAATATTTAATTAATTTATTTAATTAAGTATTTAGGAATTTAAATTAATTATTAGAAATTATATTAATATGTGTAGGTGGTATTAGAAGATGGAGGCACCAAAGTAGATGGACTTGGGCTTAAGTGAGAAGCCCAAGCCCACGAATCTAGTCATATGCGAAGTGAACAAGCGCCTAGGGGGTTAGGGTTTGTTGTGATCATTTGCGAAAGTTTGAGAAAGAGAGAAAAGAAAGGAGGAGGCGCGCCGTAGAGAGGAAGAGGGAGAAGAGAAGGTTCGCAAGCCACAAGGAGAATAGGAGAAACGTGATTCCGTTGCCGTAGTTCCGTTTGTGATCGTCTCGGAGGCTCCTACTCTTCGAATACGAGGTAAGGGGAGTTCTATCGATTTCTATAATAATTTCTATGATGGATCCTAAGTTAGTGATAGCCTAGATGTTAAGTATGATTGTTATAGTGTTTGCGAAATTCATGACTTGATTGTTGCCATATGCGTGATTATATATTGTGCTTGGGGTTGTTGTTGACTTCGATGGTTGGGTATAATTTTGACGATTTTCTATGCGTATCAATGATGGTTGTAATGTGTGTTACATTTGATTCAAGTAACAATTTGAGAAAAATGATGTTGGTGCTGAAATTGTGTGAAAATCTGGTGCTGGGATGTGTTCTGGGCGCCAGGCGCCCTGTGCTGGGCGCCAAGGGCGCCAGCGTGTGTTGCTGTGTGTGTGTGTCTGGGGCGCTGGGTGCCAGCGCTGGGCGCTGAGCGCCCGTGCGCGTGTGTGTGTGCTTAGCGCTGGGCTCTGGGTGCCAGCGCTGGGCGCTGAGCGCCCGTGTGCGTGCGTTGTGTGTTGCGCCAAGGCGCTGGGTGCCAGGCGCTGGGCGCTGAGCGCCCGGGTGTGTGCGTGCGTGTGTTGCACTTTGCTAGGCGCTGGGCGCTGGATGCCCATGGCGCCAGTTTTCAGAATGTTCCAAAATATTTCCAAAAACTGTTTTCGCTGTATCTTTTGACCCGGATATCCGTTTTGAACGATTCAAAAAGCGTTGTGAAGCATTTTCAGTTGTCTATCTATGTGTTCCATTTTTAAAAATAAAAATTTATTATTTCTGAAGGTTGCTGGGGCGCCCCAAATGGCCGTTTCCGGTGACCGTTGCTGTGATAATGAAAAGATGTTCTGGGTGTCTTTAGAAATTCTCTTTTGCGTATGGCCAGTGGTTTTAACGATTTAGTGTCAAAAATGATGATTTTGACGATGATGCCCCTAGAGGCTAGTTAAATGACTGTTTTGCCCTTAGTGGCTAATATTATTTATAATGACGTGTAAAAGACTGTTTTGCCCCTAGTGGCTGATATTATTTACAATGTAGTGTAAATGACTGTTTTGCCCTTAGTGGCTAATATTATTTATAATGACGTGTAAAAGACTGTTTTGCTCCTAGTGGCTGATATTATTTACAATGTAGTGTAAATGACTGTTTTGCCCTTAGTGGCTAATATTAGTTATAATGACGTGTAAAAGACTGTTTTGCCCTTGGTGGCTAATAAATGACGTTTTTGCCCTCAGTGGCTATTGTTGAGTTGATGATGTTTATGTATTCGTGATGATGAAACCCAGTGACGTTTTGAGGCCTAAATGGCTAAGTGATGTTAAGGCCCAAAAGGCTAAGTGATGTTGTTGTTGTGTAATTGTGAATTGGCAGGTGCTGTGCCTCTTATTTGGCAAACCGGTAAGTGACGAGTCACATAGTTGACTGTGATTTGGTTAATTGTGTATTTGTGTGTTGTGTGAGTGGTGCATGTCATAGTGTCTCATGCCTCATATGCATAAACCCAGCGACGTTTTTGAGGCCCATGTGGCTAAGTGACGATGAGGCCTTAATGGCTAAGCGACGTTTGTGAAAAGGTACCTCATGCATATGCCCGCGAGTGGGTTGCATTTCATATGCTTACATGACATAGTGATGAGATATTGTGGTGATGTGATCGATGACTGTGATATGATTCATTTAGAGCTGTGACCTGACTTATTATTTATCATATGATTTATTATATGAATTGAATGGGACTCACCCTTCTGTTTGAATGTTACCCCCATGCAGTAACGTGCAGGTGATTGCGAGTGAAGGACTAGGTACCTTCGCTAATTCGAGTCGAGTCGTCACGCTCTGATACGTAGCACTCAGGGGGTGGGACGAACTTAATGTTATGATTGGTGTTGGTTGTTGTGTTTTGTTGACAATTTGGTTTTATTTTATCATTCCGCTGCTCAAATGATTTTATTGACGTTGAGTTTTATTGCGATGATAACTGTGGTTTTGAGATTCGCCTTTTGTGACGTGCTACGTAATACCTGGTTAATATATTTGAGCTGTTTTATTGAGAAGCGTAGTTTTATGGAAGTATGTGTAACATCCTTTGCAATGAAAAGAAATTTTTAAAACTCTGATATTTTCCAATTAAATTAACGGGTAGAAAAGGGGTGTTACAGGTATTATGTCATATAAGATACAAATGAAAATTATATTGAGTCGAAGAAATTAAAGGAGATTGACAATCAGAATTACATTGATCCATAATAATGTATTTAGACATTAAAGGTAAAATATGCATCCCCGTTGACACTCCCATTTGCATCCTCTTTGGCCCTCCCGTTGACGCTCTCGTTACCTCTCTGGTTGCCACTCCCGTTGCAGCTACCATTGCCAGTCTCTCGTTGTCGCTCCCGTTGCCACATGTTAACTCATATTTTTCTATATGATTTAATATTAATTAAATCATATTCGTTTAATTATAAGTAAGTTATTTTGTAAAGTTTGGTAGTGACTAAAGTTGTATTTATATAATAATTTTGAGTGGTTAAATTGATTGATTTGAATAGTTTTAATAGAGAGATTATAGTAAATAATAAATTTTAGATGGAGTAAAAATGAAGAAAAAAGAAAATAATATTTTTTAAAATATGCACCCACGTTGGCGCTCTCCTTGTCTCTCTCGTTCTCACTCATGTTCCCGTTGTCGCTCTCGCTGTCGATTCCATTGTCAGTCTCGCATTGCCGCTCTCTTTGTGTTGCAAATTTTGTCTTTTAGCGGTGAATTTACTAAAATAGTTGTGTTGCAAAAAGTTAAAACAAAGTCGGTATCTTCTTATAATATTAATAATGGAGTAAAAGGTAAAACATGCAGCCCCGACACTCTCATTCCCTCTCTTGTTGGCACTCTCGTTGGCGCTCTCGTTCGCTCTCTTGTTGGCACTCTCGTTGCCGCTCTTGTTGCCGATCTCGTTGCCGATCTCGTTGTCAGTCTCTCGTTGCCGCTCCCGTTGCCACATGTTTCTCCTTTTTTTCTATATGATTTAATATTACAATTGTTAGTGGTTAAATAGATTTTATTTATTACATGAAAAATTTGATTGATTTTAGTAGTTTTAATAGAGATTATAATAAATAGTAAACTTTAAATTATTTAATTATTGAGTGTAATATTAATTTAATAATTTATTTTTTTGGAATAAATAATTTTGAAACTATTGTTAGAGTATGATTTTTTTTACAATTGGTAGTAGTTAAATTATAGAAAAGTTAAAAAACATTATGTTTTTAGTAAAAAAAATTGACAAAAAAGTGATTATTTTATGGAAAGAAAACTGAAAAAAAAGTTGTTTTTAAAATTCTGCTGTTTTTTGTCCTTTTGCTGCGCCTGTTGCAGCTTCTGATTGCAGTTTTCAATCAGTTTTTTGTCCCTCACTTTGTTTTCCCTCTATCGTTGCCACTCCTGTTGGCGCTTTCATTGCCACTCCCATTGGCGCTCTCGTTGCCACTCTCGTTGGCACTCCCGTTGGTATTTTACTCCTTTTTAGTAATTATAAAATAGTTATTTGGTAATTTTTGGTAGTGGTTAAATTGATTGATTTTAACAAAAGTAGTTAAATTGATTAGTTTTAGTAGTTATTTTGTAATTTTTGGTACGGGTTAAAGTTTTTTACAATTCTTTTTTTGACAATGGATAGTGGCTAATTGATTTATAGTGACTAATTGTTTTATTAATTTTAGTAGTTTGAGTAGATTATAAATATAGTGAATAATTGATTTATAGTGATTAATTGTTTTTATAAAAATATTGACAAACAGTTTTTTAAAAAAAAAAATTTAAAAACAGTGAATAAAAAAAAAATTTAAAAATTCATTTCTTTTTTAAAAAAAATCAGTATTTAAAAAAAAATAGAAAACTGTATTGGTACTGTAGCGTACTGTAGCGCGTCAGAATTTGCACTGTAGCATACTGTTGCGGCACTGTAGCGTTTTGGCTTTATGTGGTAGATTGTTTATTTTGCCCCTAAATTATGACAAATGTCAAAATTTGGTGATGTCTAAAAATGTAAATGTACTTACATATGTTTTGATTAGATTGAAATTAGATTTATTAGGTTAGAGGAGATGAAAAATGGGCTCTAAAGGCCCATCTATCATACTGAAAAAAATTCTCATAAAAAAAAAATACTGAAAAAAATACCACCGAGTTTTACTTCAAATGGCTACAAAAAAAAAAGAAGAGGTGCTCAAATGAGTAAAGCCTCGGTTTCAAAAAAAACTGGCAAAGTAAAATAAAATTTTGACAATAAAAAGCAAAACAGTTTTATAACAAATTTCAAATTCCTTTTTTAATAATGATTTTTTTTTCTTCAAAAAAAGTAATTAATTAGTACAAAGTGACAGTTTTTCTCATTGTAAAAAAACAATTTTTTCTTGACTACAATTTTTTCTTGTACAAAGTGACAACAGGTATTAATATTAAAAAGATATAAAAAAATTACTTGTACACATGAGGTCTATTTAAGGACCGAAATGGAGAGTACTCTCCTGGATGCTCTAAAATATAAAATAACCGTTTTTTTGACTGAACTACTGTAACTTTTTTTTACTCAGACCATAATAACCTTACGGGAGTGAGTAGCTGCTCGGTTTCTTCGATATACAAAAACGTGATGTGTGGTGCACAGTTCTGAAGTGAGATCTTGGAAAAAGGGGCTAATGAGATCTTGCAAATTCCAACTAATTAGTTGTTGCTGCTTCCTTTGAAAACAAGAATTGTGAAAGAAGGACCAAGAATCACCGAGAAAATGATGACGCTAGAGTTAAAGGTTCGAATTTGCGCTCAAAGTATTATTCACACGAAACTTCTTATATTTTACTGTTATTGGGTGAAACGGTTAAAGAACAACGATTTATTTAAAGATTCAAATAATCGAGCTTCCCGTCTTCACAATTTAAAAACAGAGGAGGCAATTTCTTTAAATAAAAATGTTTCGTCCAATTTCATTTGCAAGAAAACGACGTCCTCAGTCACTGCGCCACCAGTCGTGCAGCGGCTAACCCTCTTCATCTGCTGTGGCCATCGTCAATCTCTGTCGTTGGCCTGGCGAGAGATCTCTCTCAGCCCTCCGCCATTGTGCCGCCGTAAGCTCCCCCCCTCCTTCAAGAGTGAGGACTTTGTAAGTATAAGTGCTTAAAGAGCTGGGTGATCTAGCCTTAACCCTGGTGAGCCCCTAAAAGACCCGTTTTAGTCTCTTCCAAATTTTTGTAGGACAAATTTATCTCTCACAAGTGTTTGGGACAAATTAGTCCATAATAATTTCAAAACAGGGACAAATTAGTCCCTCACATTGACATTGGATGGAGAACTTGTTCCTATTTTGAGAATATCAGTGACTAATTTAAAAAAAAACTTGAAGAGACCAAAATGGGCCTGAACTCTAATTATAATTTTACCTCGCACATAGCTGTTTTAACATGTCATTCTCATTCCTCACCAGTGGACCACGTGTGGCAAGTCTCCATCGAAGAAGCCACGATAGAAATAATGGAACACGAGTACACAACAAAAATATGCAAAATAAGAGAACCTTTTTCTGGTGCCAAGAAATAATTTCTCTAAATTGGTCTACTATGGTATGATAATGTCTGTGCTTTCGTTTTCCACCATTCAAATTTTATTACAAAAAAGTGCAACACTTACACTCGATGCATACTGCTAGTGCTAACCTGATCATCTGTTACATCTGCTACTGCTAGTGCTAACCAGCTAGCTGCATATTTTCTCAGTTCATATCCAAAATGATTAAGTTTTGAAGATAAAACCATCAATCTAATCTTGTGCCTATTTGTGTGGTGTTGGTGTTAGTTTTGTTTGCTACTTGCTTGTCAGAGCAACATAACATTCTCTGTGCTGGAGAGTTCTTTGAGGATGCTATCTAATACCGTCTTTGCTTTCTCAATCATTGCATTTAGTTGTTTCAGATGGCTGGATTATGCAGAATCTAAACTACCTCAGCAAGAGGGTAAGAATCAGTTTTCCATTACCAGTATCATATCATGTTGATTGTTGAGTACAGAACAAAGCTTCCAAACATATTATATTGTCCTCATATTTTTTTGATCAGTTAATGCTCTTGAAGAAATCACTAGCACTCTGGGTGCCACCTATTGGAAGTTTGATAGTGATTCTTGTCAAATTAAAATGCTGGGCTTTACGCCAGAGCCACCTGATGGATCTCAAAGCAGCATTGATTGTGACTGCTCTTCTGGAAATGACACCTTCTGTCACGTAGTAAGAATGTAAACATCTCATTATCTTAACCTGAGTGTTCTGAAGTTATTTATCCTAGGTTACATTTTCTGATATAGCTAGTCGTATAGATGAGAAATTCATTCTTGAATTTGAATTTTGAAACACCATTACTGCATCTTAATAGTAATGGAGAATGACTTTCTATGTTTTAGTATGTTCAAGGGGTACAACCTTCCTGGCACGCTTCCACCTCAGTTGGTTAAGCTTCCTTACCTGAGAGAAGTGTAAGAGCTGTGAACGCCTTAATGATGCTCTAGTAGTCTCATTTAATGTCAAAGTTTAGTTTCTTGCTTTTTTCACTTCAACTTACTTTTATTTTCATATTGGTTTGCCAATTGAAATGAAATATATTCTCATTGTAGTGATTTTGCTCTTAACTACCTTAATGGTACCATACCAAAGGAGTGGGCTTCAATTAAACTAACTTCAATGTAAGTTCCTATCAACTAACTGAAGTTTTCATTACTTGACTTGCCTTTTGTATTAAATATAACATATTATGCAGTTCTCTATTTGTTAATCGTTTATCAGGGGAAATTCCTAAGGAGTTGGGAAATATTACCACTCTAAGATACCTGTAAGTTTATAAATAGATTTTTCACTTTTTTTTTTGATATAATGAAGATTTGTGTTGATCAAACATTTCTTGTGATATGTATTTTGCTATATGGTTTAGAATCAGATTGAAAGCTTCAAGTATTAAGCTACTCATCTATTGTGATTGTTTATCATATAATGGATAAACATATTATCTTGCATTCAAATGAATTCAAATCCATTCCTTCGCTGTAGATTAGTCACAGCAGCTGCTTTATCTAGTAACAGCTATATTGTAACTAGTTATATATTCAAATGTAACGGTGCATTAAATTGAATGCAGTAAGACATATTCAATTCCATTCCCTTTTGTCATTACCTATCTAGAATTCTTATATGTTGTTAATGATATAGTTAATTAATTTTACTTTCTCGCGGACATCTTTAATTTTTTTTACTCTGGCCTCAAATCAGGAACCTTGAAGCAAACCAGTTTTCCGGTCTTCTTCCCTCTGAACTTGGAAGTCTATTTAATCTTCAAAGTTTGTAAGAAAATGGAATCCATGATTCATGTGTTTTATTGCCATAATATATTTGAAAGATCAAACAATCTGTATTTAGGTATTTTTATATGCAATATTATCCTTGCAGGATTTTATCATCCAATAGATTGTCAGGGAACTTACCAGCGACATTTGCTCAGTTACAAAATTTGACAGATTTGTAAGTTGTGAAATATTTTTCTCTTGGAAAATAAATATTGACATTTTCCCTGATGAAAATAATTTTTGATGCATTGCAGTAGGATTAGTGATAATAGTTTCATTGGAAAAATACCGAGTTTCATACAGAACTGGAAACAACTTCAAAGACTGTGAGATTGCCATCATTTTTTCTTCTTGTTTTTAACACTTATTCAAATGTGCTTCTAGCCTACATTATGATTATTTGAATATAGATTTTTTCATTATAATGTACGTCATTGAAGAGAAATGCATGCAAGTGGACTGGAGGGACCTATCCCATCAAATATATCTTTTTTGATTAATTTATCTCTACTGTAAGTGAAAAGCCTGCTACTTTCTATTAGTATTTTCTTATGTTCTCCCCACACTTCATCTTATTGATTTAAATGTTAACTCATGGTGGAAAAAATGATACAGGAGGATTAGTGACATAAATGGTCCAAGTCAGGATTTTCCTATTTTAAGCAACATGACGGGAATGATAAGATTGTATGTTGATTTTTTTGTTAAAAGTTATTTGGCACATTTTATTTGCTATTATTTGATTTAAAGTAATTCAGGCTTTTCAATTTAGGATTTTGAGGAATTGCAATATTACCGGAGAGATTCCTAGCTACTTCTGGACAATGAAGAATTTGGATATGTTGTAAGTAAAATATATGATTTTTATATGCTTGAGCTTGTTGTTCCATTCTTGTCCTTGAAGCATAATAATGCTGTTTTGTAAGTATACATTCACATAACTCCAGTTCAGAATTGAAACTTTTTAACTATGGAGATTTATACTATTTTCTCAACTTTTGTAGGGATCTCAGTTTCAATAATTTGGTTGGGGAAATACCGGCGGTTAAACACGTGGGACTTATGAGATTTATGTAAGTGCACTCGTTTAACTTTTGAAATGTATTGTATTAGACAGATAGCTCCATACATGTATCAGGTTCAGTGTTGTCAATGGCGGATGGCGGTTTATGGCGGAGAGCCAAAAATCCGTCATTTTAGGCCGCCATAACCGCCAGAAACCGCCGTCCTTCACAAATTGGCCATAGGGGTTTTCAAGAAATCCGCCATGGCGCCGCCATAACCGCCATTTGACAACACTGATCAGGTTAGTAGCCTATTTATCATTTATGTGTTCAATTGAATAAGTAGTTATTGTAAACAATATTTAATCGCTTTTTTTCAGCTTCTTAACTGGCAACATGCTACGTGGTAATGTACCCGACTCAATCTTGAAGGGTGGAACCAATGTGTATGTTTCTTACCTCTGTCATTTCAACATAAACACTGCAAAGCATTTACTGCTTAAATTCAAATGTGTTTTGAGTTGTTATTCTTTTTACCATTACTCCATTAGGGAGAGGGAGCTAGCAATTCAAATTTCAAGCACTCTTACTCTTTCTTCCTGCTTCCGTGCTTGGGAAGTCCTAAATTCATTTTAGTCTATTGTTAGAAAATGAGTTTGATTTGTTTCCAATTTGTTCTTGTTTAGAAACTTCTTTATCTTTGTAGAATATGCACTAAGGATATTGTTGAAATGATTAAACACGATATTGGTAACGCAGTTCGGCCAATCTTTGCCTACGTCTGCGACTACAGAGCAGCTGTAGTTCCGTCTTATCAACTGTATATTGAGTACAAGCACTAATGAGTTTAAATAGAGAAAACCTAACGGGCCTGGGCCGAATACATATATAAATAAAACTAATATTTACAATATATCTTAACACTCCCCCTAAAGCTGGAGCGTATAGACTGTAGGCATCGAGGTTGTCACATATGTAAGTTATCCTTGGTCCCTGAAGAGCTTTTGTGAAGATGTCTACCAATTGATCATTAGGACCAACAAATGAAGTAGCAATGTCACCGGACACAATCTTCTCACGAACAAAATGACAATCAATTTCAATGTGTTTGGTTCGCTCATGAAAGACTGGATTGGACGCAATATGTAGGGCTGCTTGATTATCACAGATGAGACTCATAGTGCCTATTTTACAAAAGCGCAACTCTTGGAGAAGATGTTTCAGTCATGTAAGCTCCTGAGTGGTAAGTGCCATAGCTCGATATTCAGCCTCAGCGCTGGATCTGGCAACAACATTTTGCTTTTTACTTTTCCATGAAATCATATTTCCACCAATAAGAACACAATACCCAGATGTGGACCTTCTATCAAAGGGACAACCAGCCCAATCAGCATCTGTGTAAGCGACAACATTTGAATCACCTCTATCCGTGTAAACAAGACCTTTTCCAGGAGCTCCTTTGATGTACCTCAGGATTCTAACCACAACATCCCAATGACTGTCACAAGGGGAATTTATGAATTGACTCACCACACTAACAACGTATGAAATATCTGGCCTCGTCATGGTGAAGTAATTCAACTTCCCAACTAGCCTCCTATACCTTCCTGGATCTGAAAAGGACTCCCCCCGATCCGGTAGGATCTTGACATTAGGATCCATAGGAGAGTCAATTGGCTTGCAATCTAGCATGCTGGTTTCTTCTAAGATATCCAAAGCATACTTTCTCTGAGAAATAGCAATCCCTGCCTTAGAGTGAGCTACCTCAATGCTAAGAAAATATCGTAACTTCCCAAGATCTTTGACCTGAAAGTGGTGGACTAGATGTTGTTTAAGTCCTACAATCCCATTATGATCATCACCTGTAATGACAATATCATCGACATAAACAACCAGATAAATACATTTGTGAGAGGAGAACTTATAAAAAACCGAGTGATCAGCTTCACTCCGAATCATGTCATAGTCTTGAACGACACTGCTAAATCTCCCAAATCATGCTCGAGGAGATTGTTTAAGACCATACAAAGCTTTGTGAAGTCGACAGACATACCCACGACACTCCCCCTGAGCAACGAAGCCTGGTGGTTGCTCTAGATAAACTTCTAGATCACCGTGGAGAAATGCATTCTTGATGTCAAGTTGATACAATGGCCAATGTCGCATTGCAGGCATAGAAAGGAATAGACGAACAGAAGCCATTTTAGCCACCGGTGAGAAAGTATCACTGTAATCAAGACCAAAAACCTGAGTATAGCCCTTAGCCACGAGGCGAGCTTTCAGACGATCAATACTTCTGTCTGGACCAACTTTGACAGTATATACCCAACGACACCCAATAATAGATTTACCAGGAGAAGGTGGCACAAGAGTCCATGTCTGGTTAGATTTTAAGGCTGTCATCTCATCAATCATAGCCTGTCGCCAACCTGAATGAGAAAGAGCTTCCTGTGTGGGCTTAGGAATGGTGATGGAAGAAATAGCAGACACAAATGTATAATGTGAAGGTGATAAGCGGTGATAAGTGAGGAAATTATAAATAGGACGATCGAGGGTTACAGGTGGAACGTGTACCTTTACGCACTGCAACAGGAAGGTCGTCTGACTCGGTAGGCGGATCCGGAGGAGAAGAGGAAACCGGTGCAGGAGATGAATCACTAGGATCTTCTGTAGGAGGTGGGTCGACAGGAGGGAGACGTGTACGACGCTGATAAGTTTGCAAGGGGGGACGACTAGGAGGACGAGGAAGTTCTGTAGAATCTTCCTGGTCAACGATGGGTGTGAATGGAACTAGCGGGACAAGGTCAGGAATAGGTAATACTTGAGAGACAGACTCAGACTCAATGGGAGATGCAAAAAAGGGTGCATCTTCAAAGAAGGTGACATCGGCAGACATGTAGAAACGATGTGTGGGACAGTAGCATCGATACCCTTTTTGAACTCGTGAATAGCCCAGGAAGACACACTTAACTGCACGAGCAGACAATTTATCAAGTCCCGGAGTAAGATCATGAATAAAACAAGTTGAACCGAAGACTCGAGGAGAGATACGGAACAAGAGTTCATCGGGGAACAATATGGAATGAGGAACCCTATCTGGATAGCAGATGATGGCATTCTATTAATCAAGTGCCCTGCAGTGAGGACAGCATCCCCCCAAAACTTCAAAGGAACATTAGCATGAATAAGCAAAGTGCGTGTTGTTTCAATGATATGACGGTTCTTACGTTCAGCAATCCCATTTTGTTGTGGGGTATGGGGACAAGATGATTGTTGTATGACACCATTTTCAACCATAAAAGAATTAAATGATGCAGAAAAATACTCTTTCGCATTATCACTACGTAAAGTACGAATGGAACAACCAAATTGATTTTTGATTTCTTTGAAGAAATTTTGAAAAACACCAAGAAGTTTAGATCTATTCTTAAGTAGGTAGATCCACGTACATCTAGAAAACCCATCAATAAAAGTGACAAAATATCTATGTCCTACAACTGAAGTGACTCGACTTGGTCCCCATACATCTTAGTGAACAACATCAAAAGGAGAACGAGCTTGTGACTGAGTACTGCTAGGGAAGGAAGAACGAACATGTTTCCCAAGCTGACAAGATTCACAATCTAATGACTGCAGGTGAGACAAATGACAAACCATAACTTTGAACTTCTGGAGACTTGGATGACCTAACCGACGATGAAGAAGACTTGGAGACTCTGTAGTAGAAGTGGAGGCAAGTGTAGATGAAGGTTGGATGGGCTGGAGGTAGTAAAGTCGATGTGACTCATATCATGTACCAATCATCCGCTTCGTACTCCAGTCCTGTATAACAAAATAATCATCATCAAAAATTACAGATCATTTTAGACTTCGAGTCAGACGACTAACTGAAATTAAATTAAATGGGCAATTGAGAACAAGAAGAACATTGTCAAGGGGTAAGGATGGAAGAGGAGTGGCTTCACCAATGCCACTAGCTTTAACTTTTGATCCGTCGGCAACAGTAATATAATGTGGGGTGTTAGGTTGGGATATTTTGGATAAAAGAGATGGATTACCAGCCACGCAATCGGAAGCTCCAGTGTCCATAATCCAGGAGTCAACAGGTGATGATTGAGAGTAACAGACTGTAGAATTACCAGAATGAGCAACTGTTGCTGATGATGAAGCTTGGGAAGCCTTATACTGCAGGAATGCCTTATACTCCTCATCAGAAAGAACATTTTGTTTAGTGTTTCTCTGTTCAAAATCATTAACCTGAGTCACATTTACTGGTTTCTCTGGAAAGCCATGAAGGGAATAACACTTGTCTTCAGTATGACCAAGTCTCTTACAATAAGTGCACTGGGGGCGACCTCCTCGACCACCCCCACGACCACGACCGCGTCCCCCACAACCTGCAAAATTTGAAACAAGAGCAGATGACTCTATGTTAGTTTGAGATCCATTGCCTCCAGATCCTTCTAGACTAGGAAGGCGTATAAGACGTCTGATAAGATCCTCTGTGGAGGGAATTTCTGATGCAGAAAGAATGTTACTCCGGACTGACTCATACTTTTGATGAAGGCCATGAAGGACATAGATCATGCAAACATTGTCCAGTTTCTCGAGCATTTTCTTTGAGTCAGTGTCGATCACAAGGAGCTTGAACTCGTTTACAGCTGACTGAGCTTTGTTTGCATATGTCATGATGTTGTCTTCTGTCATTTGAATGGTGGCTAAACTATGAATAACACCATAAAGGCGCTGGATATCATTAGAATACACGTTCTTAGCCTTCTGCCAAATATCATAACAAGTGGTGTATGAGCGATAGTGGACCAACAAAGAGGGTTCAATAGTTTGCCACAGAAGAGAGACTAATTGACAGTCTGTTTGTTCCCAATCTTGACGCAGATCTTTATTAATATCTGAAGAATTCTTAGTAAGATGATCTGAAAGATTTAGGCCCTTAAACCACATTTCGACAGATGTCGACCAATTCAAATAATTATCACCATTGAGTTTCTCCGTTGTTATAGAGGGATTACCGGAGAAAACATAAGACACAAGATTCTTACCCGAAGATCCAGACTTTTCCTTTTCTGAACTCATTTTTTTTATGATGAGATAACCAAGAACAACAATAAAAAAAATCTCACCTAATAGAAGAACAATAACACTAACAGTATTAAGGCAGAAAACACTGTTCACGAAGGCCAAAAGGAAGAAAACTGTTCGCGGAAGAACAATAACACTGTTAAGGCAGAAACACTGTTCACGAAAGCCAAAAGGAAGAAAAACACCTGTTAAACGTGAGACCCACTGACCAAAAGTTGTGAGAACAGATAGATCTGAAGATTCCGAGCAGAACTGGACCAGCGGCGCGTCAAATAGAGCGGTGGAAGGCGGCGCGTGGCTTACACGCGCCGGAAGGTGACCAGAACAAGGGCGGTGCGTGGCGGCGCGTCTTACGTCCGATGGCCATGAAATTTTATGGGGTGGCTCGGAATTTGATGACGAAGCTAATGGTAGTGGCGGTGTAGTAAGATCAGTCGAGGAAGATGGACTTTTGCACAAAACAGTAGGTCACGTGACTTTAGGACAGGACAACTAGGGTTTTTCTACGACCTATGTTAACAATTTGGCAAGTGTACCAATTGTCGCAAGTAATACAATTTATCGGTAAGAACCGGTCGATCCACAGGGATTGCGCGTTGACAACAATAGCAAATTTGTAAATTCGTAGATTGTAGATATTTGATTAATCGAGTATTTGGTAACAGAATACGAACGTGAATTAATAATGCAAGAAAAACGACTAGGGATCGAATCCTCTCACCTCGCCTATCACATGAACCTCAGCCAATTCAAGTTAATTATTCAATTTCTAGATTCAATTCACCAATTTAGGTCAAGGGCAATTCCTTGTCTCAAGACCCCTATTACCCTAAGAGTTACCCTAATTCCTTAGGTGAGTCGTGCCAGAGGGTAACGCATTAAGATTAAGAATTAATAAGAATTCACATAAGCTATCACATATTCCTATGGTGATTACTAGCATGTGATCTAAATACCCAATTTCCAGCTACTAATTCATATCCCTATGCAATCACTAGCCTGGATCATCGCAATTATCATATGTAATTGAAAAGCGTTAAGAACATAAGTAATTAGACAAGCAAATCGAATAACGACTGAATTAACTAAATCAATGGTTCACATGATAGGTTTGGGAGATTCATCTCTCCCTAATCTAAAGAATTAGTTACAAATCATCCTAATGGTGGAAACCAACATAGAATAGAAAACAAACATAAAGGAAGACATTTAGAACCTTCAATCCCTTGTTCCCAAGTGGTGAGAAGGCTCCAAATTCGCACCTCCAGCTGCTCCAACGTGGCTCCAATTCCCAAAAACGAAGTCCCCCCAAAACTTTCCTGAAACTGCTTTAAAACCCTAATTTTCGCGCACCATCGCGACGCGGCCCGTGTCCGTCGCGTCGCGGTAAATGACAGAAACTTCTGGCCTCGCAAAACAGCTCCAGGTCGCGTCGCGAATCCCTCCTGGTCGCGACGCGAGAAATGACAGAAAGTTTTGGCTTGTAAAGACTCCTCCAAATCGCGTCGCGAACCCTCCTGGTCGCGACGCGAAGAATGACAGAAAGTTCTGATTACCAAAATTCCTCTAGATTGCTGCATTTCCGGGCAAGTATCTGGTTCGCCGAAAGATGCCACAACCAATTAAGAGGTCTTCAAGTCCCATTTAGCTCCAAAAGTGAAGGAATAACTTACAATTGAACTTCCTACTACAATGATCTAAAACTGAACTAAATCCCAGATAATGACTGTTATACAATAAAAACCCTGCACAATTGGTCCTAAAAATGCCTAACTTACATCATATGACTGGGAGTCAACACAACCCCAAACTTAAACTTTTGCTTGTCCTCAAGCAAACAATCAATTCAGACTGTGGCTGTTTTTCTATTTAGTTGTTTCATATAATACATCAACCTTAAACACATCAGCACATCAATTATCATCATCAATCTAATGCAGTGGCAGGACAACTGAATTGGAAATACCGAATCATAAGCAGACAGCATTCTCAAGTTTTCTCTGTACGCACATCTTACCAGTGTTTCACTCTTGAGGTGTTTCGGGTATTCACTCAATTCACAGTACCTGCATCATCGTTTCATAGGCTTGACACAGTTCTATATCATCTTAGACAAATGAATTGCATACACACATTTTGAGGACTTTAAAGGTTATAGCGGGACTTAGGTAAGGGTGGATACATTTGGATAAGTAGGTTGCACTTGGAGTTAGGCCTACCTCTCTTTTTGTCGATTTCACGCAATACTCACCCATTTTTCCAAAGCATTTAACAAAACAAGAGAAGGAATTTATTTATTTATTTCTTTTTTTTTTTGATATGTATATATATACATATATATGTATTTTTTTTTTCTTTTCAGTTTCTTTCTTTATTTTCTTGTTCCTTCTCTTGTATACCACCCCAAACTTAGTTCGTTGCTATTCCACGAGCAACCCCAAACTTAAAACTTTCCCCACTCTCACAGCTTTTGTTGCCTAACTCCAAGTTAAGAATTAACTAGGCTATGATTGTCAGAGAACACGTACAATTTTTAACAATAGGCTCAGGGGGGCTGGCAGAGGATAAACAGTAATGGGTTGGCTTGAAAGGCTCAGGGGTGCCAAAAGAAATGCCTCAGTGTGTATGAAATTCAAATGCAAAAAACAATTAAGCACAATGTCAAGTTCTGCAGACTAATGCAAGCAAGGAATACACACAATATATATAAGAACGTGTTTAGGCTCAAACCTCACAGTTAGGATCATAGAGATGGAACTTGAGAGATGCTGCTCACAGATGATAAGGAACTTCCGCAACTGTTTGTCATAACCCCTGCTATTACTTGATGATAAAACTTGAAGTGCGAGTGTCAAAAGGAAAATGCTAACATGCGACCCCAAATGCCACAGGTCATCACTATTGAAGCTGCTTTAACAAAACAAAAACAAAATATAGGGCAGTGGTGCCCCGCAATCACAGAGTAAGTTATAATAATAAGTACAGACCCATGTGCGAAATAAAGTCAAAATAGGGAAAAATACAACCAAAAGTGCAAAATAAAATGTCTGAAATAAACAAGAAAATGATAAATGAGCCTCCTGCTCAAGGAAATGAAAAGTGGCGCTCACCAGTGGGTTGCCTCCCACCAAGCGCTTCTTTCACGTCACTAGCTTGACGCTTTTTGTCACTCTTATGGGTCTCTCAGCATGAGAACCATTTGAGGCTCTTCCAATCCGTCACCCATATAATGCTTGAGCCTTTGTCCGTTGACCTTGAAAGATCTCTGGGACTTTGGCTCCTCCACTTCTATTGCTCCGTACGGTGTTACTTCCTTGACAACAAAGGGTCCCGACCACTTGGATTTCAATTTCCCCGGAAATAACTTGAGCCTTGAATTGAACAACAAGACTTGTTGTCCAGGGTGAAATTCTTTTCTTGCAATATGTTTGTCATGGTACACCTTCATTTTTTCCTTGTAGATCTTGTTGTTCTCATATGCATTCAAACGCATCTCCTCTAATCCTTGAAGCTGAAGTGTTCTCTTTTCCCCACTTGATCCAGGATCAAAATTCAAGAATTTCAACGCCCAATATGCTCTGTGTTCCAGTTCAACTGGCAAATGACAAGGTTTGCCATAAACCAATTGGTAGGGGGACATACCTAAGGGTGTCTTATAAGCTGTCCTGTATGCCCACAAGGTATCGTCTACCTTCACTGCCCAATCTTTCCTTGCGTTTCCCACTGTCTTTTCTAATATCCTCTTGATTTCTCTGTTGGATACCTCCACTTGGCCATTACACTGAGGGTGATACGGTGTCGACACTTTATGCTTGACGTTATACTTGGATAACACATTGTTAAGCTGAGTGTTACAAAAGTGACTACCCCCATCACTGATTAGAACTCTCGGAACCCCAAATCTTGAGAAGATGTTTTTCTTAACAAATTTGACCACTGTTTGGGAGTCATTTTTAGAAGTGGCAATTGCTTCCACCCATTTAGAAACATAATCCACCGCCACCAAAATATATTGACAAGAATTCGATGGTGGAAATGGTCCCATGAAGTCAATGCCCCAGCAATCAAATACCTCCACTTCAAGTATAGGGTTCAACGGCATCTCCCCTCTACGTGAATTATTACCTGTCCTCTGGCACCTGTCACAGTTTTTAACATGATTGTGCGCATCTTTGAAAATGGACGGCCAATAAAATCCAGATTGAAACACTTTTGCCGCTGTGCGTTCCCCATTGTAGTGTCCTCCACATGGAGAGTCATGACAATGCCATAGAATCTTTTGACTTTCGCTACCGTAAACACATCTCCGAAGGATTCCATCCACCCCAACTTTAAAGAGAAAGGGGTCATCCCACAGGTAGTGTTGGGCATCACGGAGGAACTTCTTCTTTTGTTGCCAAGTAAGGTCTTGAGGGACTGTTCCACCTGCCTTGTAATTTGCTATGTCGGCAAACCACGGTCTCTCTTCAACTGCAAACAGTTTTTCATCGGGGAACTCTTCAAGAATTTCTTTTTCCCGTGCGGTCACTTCCTTATTATCCAACCGGGACAGATGATCTGCTACCACATTCTCGCTCCCCTTCTTATCCTTTATCTCCAAGTCGAATTCCTGCAAAAGCAAAATCCATCTAAGGAGTCGAGGCTTAGACTCGCCCTTGGTTAGCAAATACTTTATCGCAGCATGGTCAGTGAACACAATTATTTTCGACCCTACCAGATAGAAACGAAATTTTTCCAATGCAAATACTATAGCTAGCAATTCCTTTTCCGTTGTTGCATAATTTACCTGATTTTCATTTAAAACCTTGCTAGCATAATATATGGCATGAAAAAACTTCTCCGATCTCTGCCCCAACACTGCTCCCACTGCATAATCGCTCGCGTCGCACATTAATTCAAAGGGAATGTCCCAATTGGGGGCGACAATGACCGGGGCAGAAATCAGTTTTTCCTTTAATACATTGAAAGCATGCAGGCATTCGGCATCAAAGACAAATTCATTTTCTTTAACAAGTAGATTGCACAGAGGTTTTGTAATCTTGGAGAAGTCCTTTATGAAACGTCGATAAAATCCGGCGTGTCCTAAAAAACTTCTCACCCCCTTTACATTCATAGGAGGGGGTAACCTTTCTATGATTTCTATTTTGGCTTGATCAACCTCAATGCCTTTTGACGAGATTTTATGGCCAAGAACAATTCCTTCTTGAACCATAAAATGGCACTTTTCCCAATTCAAGACTAAATTGGTTTCAATGCATCTTTTTAATACTGCATTTAGGTTAGCCAAGCAAGAATCATAGCATGAACCAAAAACAGAAAAGTCATCCATAAATACCTCAATAGCATTTTCCATCATATCAGAGAATATAGAAAGCATGCACCTTTGAAAAGTTGCCGGAGCGTTGCACAGACCGAAGGGCATCCTCCGATAGGCGAAAACACCAAATGGGCATGTGAAGGCCGTTTTCTCCTGATCTTCTGGTTCTACTGCTATTTGATTGTATCCAGAGTATCCATCCAGGAAGCAATAAAAGGCCTGACCGGCCAACCTTTCAAGCATTTGGTCCATGAATGGCAACGGGAAATGGTCCTTTCGAGTGGCTTGATTCAGTCTCCTATAATCGATACACATTCTCCACCCGGTGACTGTGCGAGCAGGGATCAACTCATTCCTCTCATTTTTAATAACGGTCATACCTCCCTTTTTGGGCACCACATGGACCGGGCTCACCCAAGAGCTGTCTGAGATTGGGTAGATCATTCCGGCATCTAAGAGTTTTAACACTTCTTTCCTCACCACATCCTTCATTGTGGGATTTAACCGCCGCTGAGGTTGGATCACTGGCTTGAACTCTTCCTCGAGCTTGATCTTGTGCATGCAAAAAGCTGGGCTAATCCCCTTCAGATCGGAGATAGTCCAACCAAGTGCATTTCTATTTGATCTCAAGACTCTCATTAGCTTTTCTTCTTCCAGCTTAGTTAAAGAACTACTGATGATGGCTGGGTATTGGTCATCGCTCCCAAGAAATACATACTTTAAATGAGAGGGGAGTTGTTTCAATTCGGGAGTTCCCTTGTCTGTGCCTTCCCCCCTATTCAGCTCTTCTTTTCTCTTGAAAACCTTTTCTACCTGAGAAGCTTCAAACTGGCGAACGCAGTCCCCTATTTCACTTCCCAAGTTTTCGTCCACGCCCTCAATCGAATTCACTATTACCTTCTCAAGAGGAGGAGAGGGTAAATTGTGTCTAAAAGCTTCTCTCACTGAATCTTCAATCACGTCCACCTTAAAACATTTTTCTTGGTCATTCGGGTGGCGCATAGCTTCAAAAACATTAAAGATCACTTCCTCATCTTGGAATCTTAGCCGTAGCTGTCCTTGTTGAACATCTACGAGGGCCCTCCCCGTGGCCAAAAATGGTCTACCAAGGAGAAGTGGAACCTCTGCATCTTCTTCCATCTCAAGAATCACAAAATCAACAGGAAATAAAAACTTGTCAACTCTTACCAGAGCATCTTCCAAGATCCCATAGGGTTGTCTGATTGATTTATCGGCAAGCTGCAGACTCATCCTAGTGGGTTTCACCTCACCTCCACCTAGCTTTTTGAACATAGACAAGGGCATCAGGTTGATGCTTGCTCCCAAATCACAAAGGGCCTTGCCTATAGTCAAGTTCCCAATGGTGCAGGGTATGGTGAAACTCCCAGGGTCTTTCAACTTTGGAGGAAGTTTCCTTTGAATAATGGCACTACATTCTTCGGTCAGAGCCACCATATCATCCTCCTTGAACTTCCTCTTTTTACTCAACAACTCCTTCATGAACTTCGCATAAATAGGCATTTGTTCCAATGCCTCTGCAAAAGGAATACTAATTTGGAGACTGGAGAAGATCTCCATGAACTTTGAAAACTGCTCATCCTTCGGATTCTTCTTACTCCGCTGAGGGTATGGCAACTTAATGTAGGAAGGCATTTCCTTAGGCTTCTCGTCCACCTGCAAATTTTCATTAAACAAATAATATTTTTGGTTAGACTTCACCACTCCCTCATTTTTTTTACTCAACTCATTTTCGACTTCTTCCTTCCGCACTTCACTTTCACTACCTTCCCCTTCAGAGTTGTGCTTGGTCGCTTCAACCGGTTTAAGTTGCTTGCCATTCCTCAATGAAATAGCTCCGCAACTCTCTTCCTTATGGCTCTCCATGCCTAGTATGACTTGTTCTTGAGATTTCAATGTGGTCTGAGTCGTTTGCATCAATTGAGAGAGTACATCATGCAGTTGCGTCCCCTGGTCGTGGAGTTGTTTTACCTGGGTAATGGTTTGATTCCGGGACCTACTCTCCAATGCAGCTGCCACTTGTTTGGTGAGGGATTCGATTTGAAGGGACATTAGCTTTTGTTGGGCTAACACCGCGCTATTAGAATCCAGCTCCAAAATTTTTCTTTTCTGTACAGCTATACCCTCATTCGGCATTCTATATTCATTTAAGGTCACATCGTCTATCAATCGTGTTGCTTCTTCCCAGGTTTTGTGACCCAAAGAACCTCCTGCTGAGGTGTCTAGCATCATCCTGGTTGGAGGTTTTAATCCATGATAGAAAGTTTGTACCTGCACAAAATCGTCAATACCATGCCCAGGACACTTTCTTAATGACAGTTTGAATCTCTCCCAGGAATCGTACAAGGACTCTTCATCCTCTTGTGCGAAGTTGAAGATTTCTGTTCTTTTTTCAATAAACTTAGAAATTGGGAAGAACCTTGATAGGAACTTATCTTCAAGTTCACTCCAGGCATTGATAGTTCCTGGTGGAAGAGTATTTAACCAATCCTTTGCCCTGCCTGTTAAAGTGAAAGGAAACAATCGCAACTGCTTGGAGTTCTCGTCTACTCCCTCAGGATAGGTGGTCCCACAAATTTCATGGAAGTAGGATAAGTGTTGATTTGGGTCTTCAGTATCTGCCCCAGAAAACGGCTTTGACCTTAATGCCGAGAGGACGGACGACTTGATATTAAAAGTAGCCGCCCACACTGGTTGGAAGGTGTGAGTATGTGTGCCTTGAGTTCTTCTCCCAAAATCATTGAGAGTGCGTCTGCCCAGTGGATTCTCAGCCATTAATTCAACCGAACGTACCTGTGCCCCTGTATAAACAGTTCTTTGGGAACACCAAGCAGACGTCAACAGATTCAAGAAACCAACAAGTAGCAAACTTAAGTAACTAAAAACAAACAAAACAAAAAATCTAGAATTAACGCGTTTGCCTTGTCGACAACAAAGTCAACAATCCCTGGCAACGGCGCCAAAAACTTGTTAACAATTTGGCAAGTGTACCAATTGTCGCAAGTAATACAATTTATCGGTAAGAACCGGTCGATCCACAGGGATTGCGCGTTGACAACAATAGCAAATTTGTAAATTCGTAGATTGTAGATATTTGATTAATCGAGTATTTGGTAACAGAATACGAACGTGAATTAATAATGCAAGAAAAACGACTAGGGATCGAATCCTCTCACCTCGCCTATCACATGAACCTCAGCCAATTCAAGTTAATTATTCAATTTCTAGATTCAATTCACCAATTTAGGTCAAGGGCAATTCCTTGTCTCAAGACCCCTATTACCCTAAGAGTTACCCTAATTCCTTAGGTGAGTCGTGCCAGAGGGTAACGCATTAAGATTAAGAATTAATAAGAATTCACATAAACTATCACATATTCCTATGGTGATTACTAGCATGTGATCTAAATACCCAATTTCCAGCTACTAATTCATATCCCTATGCAATCACTAGCCTGGATCATCGCAATTATCATATGTAATTGAAAAGCGTTAAGAACATAGGTAATTAGACAAGCAAATCGAATAACGACTGAATTAACTAAATCAATGGTTCACATGATAGGTTTGGGAGATTCATCTCTCCCTAATCTAAAGAATTAGTTACAAATCATCCTAAGTGTGGAAACCAACATAGAATAGAAAACAAACATAAAGGAAGACATTTAGAACCTTCAATCCCTTGTTCCCAAGTGGTGAGAAGGCTCCAAATTCGCACCTCCAGCTGCTCCAACGTGGCTCCAATTCCCAAAAACGAAGTCCCCCCAAAACTTTCCTGAAACTGCTTTAAAACCCTAATTTTCGCGCACCATCGCGACGCGGCCCGTGTCCGTCGCGTCGCGGTAAATGACAGAAACTTCTGGCCTCGCAAAACAGCTCCAGGTCGCGTCGCGAATCCCTCCTGGTCGCGACGCGAGAAATGACAGAAAGTTTTGGCTTGTAAAGACTCCTCCAAATCGCGTCGCGAACCCTCCTGGTCGCGACGCGAAGAATGACAGAAAGTTCTGATTACCAAAATTCCTCTAGATTGCTGCATTTCCGGGCAAGTATCTGGTTCGCCGAAAGATGCCACAACCAATTAAGAGGTCTTCAAGTCCCATTTAGCTCCAAAAGTGAAGGAATAACTTACAATTGAACTTCCTACTACAATGATCTAAAACTGAACTAAATCCCAGATAATGACTGTTATACAATAAAAACCCTGCACAATTGGTCCTAAAAATGCCTAACTTACATCATAAGATTGGGAGTCAACAACCTACTAACTGTAGGCTCTAGATACCATGTTGAAATGATTAAACACGATATTGGTAATGCAGTTCGGCCAATCTTTGCCTACGTCTGCGACTACAGAGCAGCTGTAGTTCCGTCTTATTAACTGTATATTGAGTACAAGCACTAATGAGTTTAAATAGAGAAAACCTAACGGGTCTGGGCCGAATACATATATAAATAAAACTACTATTTACCATATATCTTAACGGATATGATTGTATATAGGATGGTATAATTATAACCATTTGAGTGCTGATAATATTTTTTTTCCATTATTTGGATGCAGTGATCTTTCGTACAACAACTTTACCTGGCAAGGACCTGGAAAATCTGCTTGTGGAGATTACCTGTCAGCCTGCGAAGTCTTTGGCAATAATTAATTATTCCTAGAATTTCGTCATTTATACAGCATAATTCTTACACTGTTGTCACTTTTTTTAGTTTTGGAAATTAAAGTTACAATAGTGTGCTGGAAGTGTTGCTTTTATTCTTTTATGATCTAAAAAGGGAGTTGTATAAGAATAGTGTAAAGAAATGGTGTATAAATAACACTATTTTTATTCATTGGAAACTTCCGGTTTGATGTAATTGTAGAACTGATTGTTGTTTTACCTTGTACTTGGTCAGGAATTTAAACGTAAACTTGTTCCGGAGCTCCTTGGGTACCAATGCATTGTAAGGGCACATTTTTAATCCTTCCTTTGTTTTAATTATGTGAGTAGTGATATCATTGTCTTTTCTTGATTCTTGACAGACAGGCGATTCTTCCGTGTTCCAAAACTTTCAACTGTCCTAGATGTAAGTACATATTCGTCTATATATTTGGAAAATTTTGCCACTTTATCAAGTCTTGGAGAACTTATGATCATCTTAAAAAAGTGCCATTGCAATTGATGGCCTACTGTTCTAATATAATGTTCTCTAACTTCATCTTTCTATTATTGCAGATTCAAGTTGTTTGCATGTTAACTGTGGTGGAAAGGATATAAAGGTGATGGAAAATGATAAACATATCCTCTATGTAGGAGATGGAGATGTGGTTGGTGGTGCTGCTAAATATTATAATGATGACAAAAATTTCTGGGGGTTTAGTAGCACTGGGGACTTTATGGATGATGGCGATTCACTAAATACACGTTACACAAAGTCTTTGTCTTCTGCAAGTATACCTGAATTATATACAACAGCTCGTGTCTCTCCGATTTCACTCACTTATTTTCACTATTGCTTGGAAAATGGGAAATATACTATGCATCTTCACTTTGCAGAAATACTATTTACTAATGATAACACTTACAGAAGTCTTGGGAAACGCTTATTTGATATCTATGTTCAGGTATTGATCAAAATAAAGAAAATACTTTTGTTGTCAGTTCTGGATTTAACATGAAACTTTTATTGCAGGAAAGATTAGTTTGGAAAGATTTTAATATTGAAGGTGAAACACACCTTGCTCAAAAACCACGTGTATTATCAATACATAATGTTACCGTGACGGATAATATTGTGGAGGTTCGATTCTACTGGGCTGGCAAGGGCACTACAAGGATTCCTGTTGGTGGAGTTTATGGTCCCCTTATATCAGCTTTCTCTATTGTTTCTGGTAAGTCTTATAATGCTTTAATTTGTGTATTGTGTGTGATATTAATATTAATGTGGGCAAATTTATGGCATACATTTGATCACATGATAGCATCAAGGAATATTTTGGTGTATATAATCAGAGTTTCTCTTCCTTTCTTCTACATCTAATCGACACTCAATTTTAAAAGCTGCATTTCTAACTTAAATATTTTGCCACCATTCTCCCTTTCTTCAGATTCTAGACCTTGTTCAGACCAAAAGAAGCAAAGGCGTAAAATTGTCATTGGAGTAGGATTTGGAGTTACAGCTCTATGCCTAGTCCTTATTCTGGTTGGAATTTTATGGAGCAAAGGCTACATCAAAGGAATAATTAGAAGAGAAAAAGGTGAATACTGTTTATAGCATTCTGAGTTAAGGGAGGAAGAAAACACATAAAATAGGCAGTGAAGATATGTTCTGCATTTTTCTTCAAACTCAATTCAACTATCTACATAGAATAGACATGATTGTCTCTCAGAAATACTTATTTTTATATTTATCGAACAGGTATGGAAGGGCAAGATTTTCAGATGAGAACATTTACGTTAAAACAAATTAGAGCTGCGACAGATGGCTTCAGTCCTTCTAACAAGATTGGGGAAGGTGGTTTTGGTCCTGTCTACAAGGTATGAGAGTGAAAACACTACCTTCTTCCTAGCATAAAAAAATTCTGTTCTGTTTATCTTCAGCATGTAAAATTCTAAATGAAAGATGAATTGCAGGGTCAATTATCTGATGGTACATTGGTAGCAGTCAAACAACTCTCATCAAAGTCTCGGCAGGGAAACCGTGAATTTTTAAATGAGATAGGCATGATATCTTGTTTGCAACATCCTAATCTTGTGAAACTGCATGGATGTTGCATTGAAGGAGATCAATTAATATTGGTATATGAGTACATGGAAAATAATAGTCTGGCTGGTGCTTTGTTCAGTGAGTTTTTCTCACAGTGCAATTATTATATTTGTCTTGATACTTTAGAAATGATGGCTCATTAGTAACTTCCTTTTGATATTCTACAGGCTCAAAAAATCAGCTTAAACTTGATTGGCCATCAAGGCTTACGATTTGTATTGGCATAGCAAAAGGTCTTGCATTTCTTCACGAAGAATCGAGACTCAAGATTGTTCATCGAGATATCAAAGCTACTAATGTGTTACTGGATGGCAATTTAAACCCTAAAATATCTGATTTTGGGTTGGCTAAGCTTGATGAAGAGGAGAAGACTCATATCAGCACCCGAGTGGTCGGCACAATGTCAGTTATCTCTCTCCCTTGATAACACAACTAGTAATGTTTTCTTGATTATGAATCATAATAATCTGTTAATTATGTTTTGCAGAGGATATATGGCACCAGAATATGCCCTATGGGGTCACCTGACTTACAAGGCTGATGTTTACAGTTTTGGTGTTGTGGTCTTGGAAATTGTTAGTGGGAAGAGTAACAAGAACTACATGCCAAGTGATAATTGTTTTTGTCTTTTAGATTGGGTATTCTACCATACTTCAACCTCTTATCCATGATTGTCATTATAAATCCCATTTTTTAAGTGGTTATATAATGCAAACATCTGTCATTTCGCATTGCAGGCGTGTCATCTGCAACGAACTGAAAGCTTAATGCAACTGGTTGATGAAAGGATGGGATCAGAGGTAAACCCAACTGAAGCAGAAAATACAGTGAAAGTAGCTCTCTTGTGCACAAATACATCACCATCACTTAGGCCTACAATGTCCGAGGTTGTAAACATGCTTGAAGGAAGAATAAGCAATCCAGATGGCATGCTAGAAGATAGTGCTTTCTGTGAAGATGTAAGGTTTAAAGCCATGAGGGGCATTAATCAAAACAGGGAAAGGCACAGTATTAGCACAAGTCGGACAGACACTTCGACAGGAGTGCATACACATAGCCCTCCCTCAGTACTTAGCAATGACAATGACATACAAGAGATATCCTCCAACATAATACAACATAGTGGGGATTGTTCTTTCAGGGAAACCATGCCACAAGGATCATAATTTTGGAAGATGAAAGAATTTATTCTAACTATTCTTTGATAGTGAGTACAAGGGTATTATTATCTTGTACATTGAGAGTTTGAAAGGGGCTAGGGTAGGGACTCCCTTCCATAACTTATTTTTTCACTTTCGTATTGCTAATGAACTGAGTTCACACCTGTACAAATTTGAGTTCACGCACGTACAAAATTCAAATTTGTACACGCATCATGTACTTAGTTCACTAGCCTCCTCAAAAAAATTAGTAATTCGTATTGCTAAATGCATTGGAATGTGCTCTTTGTCTCTGCTGCATTGGAATTTTATCATTTTCCTAAGTTCACTATGAAGAGTAAAGAAGGAATATAATTTCTTAATATGCTTGTATCTGTAATGCGGCAAGAGACTAAATGCTTCATTGTCCAACTGAGGCCGTTCCCATATTCTTGCTTGGTGATCTCAGGTGGACTGCTTTTTACATCTTATTTCAATTAGATTGTTCTTTCTTTCTAACTCCTCATTTTTCTATCTTGATAAGACTCTGATTCAGCTTAGGGAATATGCTTATATCAGTTTTTCTTATTGGTCATTTGTGCTTGATGTCATTTATTTTACTAAATCTGTGCATGTCATTGTTATTTCAATCTATTTAGACTTCATCTGTGTAGTGTTAGGCATGCCTTTGGAGAGAAGAGGAAAATAAGGGTAAGATCAACAAAATATGATAGATAGTGGCACCAATTGAGAGAGTGAAGATTAAATAGGACAACTCAAAAGACCATACTTGGGCCTAACTAATAATAGCTTTAAGAGAGCCTTCATGGAACAAGAAGTAACCAAGCCAGTGCTATAAGATATTTCCCTTCTCAAGTGAGTTATTCATTTCGTGACATTCAGATTTTAAATCTAAAGAGCTGTACCCCCACCCCACCACCTCTCTTTCAAGCTTACACATCTGTCAGGTAAAAATGCACTATGGCCTATTATAGTTTTGCAGTGTTTGTGTTGCTTTATAATGCAATTTTGATATGTAGTGACTTACCAAATTGATATACCAGAGTAATTGTTGCCTGAGCTGCTCACTAAAAATTTAGGTCAAATAGTAACGTATATTATTGTGATGCTTGGTTTTGTATTCTCTGTCACTTATTTCTACTTAGCATTATGGGTTTAAAATGTTTGTAGTTGAAATCTGATATTTTTTTGCCAAATGACATTTGAACTTGTTGGAACTGATTTAATGTAATGCAAATTTGATTATAATTTCATGGTTGCAGTTGGAAACTTCGGATGTAGTACCTTATAATTCTCTTTGTCCATTGTGGTCATACCGTATCGAGTTGCAACATAAATTAATACTTAAACATGACAGCAAATGAACAAAATAAAACAACAACATACTAGGGTAAAAGAAATGCTTATCACAAAATAACGACATACTACTTAAAAAGGGGTTCAGATCCTCTCAATTTATTGAATGGTTCCAGTAGGAGAGAAAAAGACACAATGAATAAAATAATAATATTTTATTTATTGTGTCTTTCTCTCTCCTACTGAACCATCCAGTAAATGGAGAGGATCCCATTCCCTTAAAAAGGATGAGATGCTGCTTATCACAAAATAACTACATAACATGGTTAATTAAAAAAAAAAATAGGAACAAAGCCACCAGCATCATTATGAATGCTTTCCGAGAAACATAAAGCAAAAGTCCTAAATGTCGCCACAAACACCAATCATGTCGATAATATTAGCAACCGTATCCTTACTCTCTTTCAGAACCCTAACACTCCTGCTCAGCTTTTCTCTCTTCCCAGCTATAGATGGAGACTCCTCAAGCAGCCTCTCAATCCCACCACCCACTGAAGACAGCAAATCATTACAGATCCCCTTCCGCAGATCAATGTTAACCAGCTCATTGATACTCAACATCAAATGCAACGCAATATTATCTATCAGCCTCCTCAGGACAATCTTCCAATAGGCGATTATCCTTACCTTCAAATCAAAAGCCTGACATAGAGTTGTCAGTGGATAGTTCCTCAGATGATCAACATCTATCTTCCCAACTCCTTCAAGCGTCACTCGGGTTGGTTTGGTTTTCTCATTGAAAACTTCATTCAGAAAAGTATCCTGAAGTGATATCAGCTTCTCATAGACCCGCAAGTACTCAGGATTACAAGTGTAGTCTGTCAGCTTCTCCATTTCCACGACACCCTTCACATGGTCGATGGAACTTTTCTTCTTCTTCTCAATAAGAACTTTCCCTGCTCTCCTGATTGAAACCCGAAGCTGATAATAGTTTGAAGAATGGCGATTCAAAACAAAAAGTAAAACAGTCTCGAGATAGTTCCATACTTTGTCAACAAAATCAAATGGCATGTAGTCAATGGCCGTTACTTTCTTCTTCAATATTGTAAGAAAAGCAGTCCTTGGAATGAAGTTTGGAAGCCCTATCCACTTGGCCTCCTCAAGCACATTGATCTCATCCAACAGAAAATCCTTTGTGGCATCACTTTCCGGACAATTCTGAAGATCAGAAGCATAGGAATTAAGCATATCAACTAAACGTGCAGAACAATGCATGTGCTTGTCCTCAGGATACTCCTCATATTCTCCTATAAGAACTATGTTCCTAAAAGAATCTCTTGATAATCCAACAATATGTATGAAGGCAGACATTGCATCAGCAACCGTAGATAAACCTGTAGGCAAGTTATCTAACTCAACCAAATTATTAGTAAGCTTCTCATTGATATTCTTAATAATTTCAGGCAAAGTTTTGGAAATGATAGTAGCTTGAACCTGAACAAGCTTTTGGGCCAAAACAGGAATGCCCACAATGGATTTATCTATCTTGGAAAGAAGTGAGTGAGACTCAAAAAGTTTTGCTTCCTCCAATCGGGCTTCTTCATAAGACTCCTCACCAATGCGGTTTCTCACGCAAACATAACCAAGACCAATGTTTACATCATCCGCAGTAACCTTCTCTAACAAGCCTTCAGGAGACTTATCAGCCTTAGTTACAACAGCCAGTGTCCTCAAACCACCTTTATCAACAGACTGTGACATCCTTATGGACTCACAAGTAGTGAAATCAACAGAAGCAGAAAGAACATTTAATATAATACTCTCTTCAGGCTTTATGTAATCCATGATTATATCCTTGATCTGGTCATAGATATTATCTGGTTGACCATGAACAGGCACACGAGTTATACCTGGAAGATCAACCATTGTCAGATCAGGAACACCATCCTTCTTCACAACCAAAGTCAAAGGATTGTTAGAAATCCCTTTCCCAAAACCTGCAAGCTCTTCAGTGGCAGTATTAATAGCATCAGAAACATGTGCTTCATCAGTTAAAACGGTTTTGCCATTGAATTCCAAAATGAGTTGTGGCTCTTGAAGTGGGTGATTCTGAAGCCTCATTACCAAGGGAACCCTGGTACAAATTCCTTGGCCACGGGGCAAACTGATACCAGCAAGAGATTCAAGGACACTAGACTTGCCGGAAGATTGATCTCCAACAACAACAATGGATGGAAGCTGAATACCCTCTTTAGCAATGTTGAGGCGCCTCAGATTTTCAAGGGCATCAAGAACCGGACGTATCTTCTCATTGTAAGAAGAGACTATGGGTGCAACAGAAAGGGGCTGAGGCTGCTCTACTTCAATGACTAATGCAAGAGATTCATTGGAAGTACCACTCTTCTTCCCCATTTTGAGAACACAACAAAAGTGATTCTGTAATGACACACAGGAGATGCAATGCAAACCCTTTAACTAACCAGCTTAAGATGAATTGGAGCTTCAGTTTAAATGGGTAGTATTTATAGAGAACTTAACGGGAAAATGAAATAACGGAGTTCATATTTGTTGAGAGTACATGTCTTCTTTTTCTCTTTTTTTACCAGCAGTGTACCCATACATCCCATTACATACGCACGAGTGTTCTGTCTTATTTTTATTAATAGACTTAGACATAATTTAATTAGTTCGAACATTATCTCGTGAAAATCAAGACTAATTTAAAGTAGATAAACAAAATGTTTCAAATTGTAATTGAGTTAGTCCGAACATTACCCCGTGAACATTTATCACCAATATGTAATATTTTCCGTAGAGATTAGAAAACAAAATTGTATTAAAGTTTCAATTTTTTCAAGATGTAATATTTCCCCTAGAGACTAAATAAAACTTATTGATAGAGAAAAATGAAGGAGACATGTAGTTGAAATTAAAGTAATTATATTGTGAAAAATAGAAAAATAAGATAGAGATAGAGTTAGAGGAAGAAAGAGGAGGAGAGAGTGAAAAAATGTGTGAGAAAAATTGAAAAAGTTTGAAAAAAATATATGAGAGATAGTGATAAGTAATATTTCCTGTAGAGTTTAGAAAACAAAATTGTAGTAAAGTTTCAAATTTTACAAATTGTAATATTTCCCGTAGAGACTAAGTAAAACTTATTGACAGAGAAAAAATAGAATATTAACAAAATGAAGGAAACATGTAGATGAAATTGAAGTAGATATATTGTGAAAAATAGAAAAATGAGATAGAGTTAGAGGAAAAAAGAAGTGGAGAGAGTGAAAAAATGTGTGAGAAAGATTGAAAAAGTTTGAAAAGATATGCAGGAGAGAGTGATAAGTAATATTTTCCGTAGAGATTAGAAAACAAAATTGTTAAAGTTTTAACTATTACAAATTGTAATTGTAATATTTTTCGTAGAGACTAAATAAAACTTATTGATAGAGAAAAATTGAATATTAAAAATAAAAAAGATATGTAGATAAAATTAAATTAGATATATCGTGAAAATTAGAAAAATGAGATAGAGTTAGTAAAAAAAAAAGACGAGGGATAGTATATGTCCGGCCAATATTTTTTGATGGAGCATATGATGATGAGTCAGATGAGAGTGAGACTCATGAGATAAAACTAAAGTAAAGTAGTACTATAAAGTAGTAAAAAGTATAAAGCATTATCCTAACAAGTTGAAAGTTGAAAAAACGGCTAGTAGTACATGTCTTTTTCTTTATTTTATTTTTTTTTGATGAAAGCGAGTACATTTCTTTTTCTTTATTTATGAAAGTAGTCAAAAGTATAAAGCATTATCCTAACAAGCAATATTTTAATGAATTTATAGCCATGGTAGTACTCCCTCCGTCCCGTATTATACGACCTTTTAGTCAAAAAAATTTGTCCTATAATACATGACTTTTTAGAATCTCAATGAAATATTAATATTTCTTTCCTACCATACCCTTCATTATTTAATAATATCTCTTTCATAACTATTAATTTATATTCTCAATATTATTAATAAAAGTTAATTTGGTAGACTAATTCACAATTTCTCTTCTCAATGTATTTAAGTATTTTTTTACGAGGTTGCGTGCAAAAGTGGTGTCTTACGAGGCAAAGTTAAACTGAAACAAAAATAGACTTCAAATACGCTGCTTTTGGGTCAGACTAGCAGTAGCCTTTAATATTACTCTATTTTTTTAAACTATTTTGCTCTGACATGATAGTAGTTGAGAGAGAGAGAGAGAGAGAAAAAAAACACATAATTCAAAAATGCTGATGTATTTCAATCCATGTTCAATAAATAATCTGTTTTTTACCATTTACTGTTTTAGTCTCTGTATTAGGGGCATTACTGTCATTAAGCTACAATTTCATTTAAGTTTCATTTGAGATTAATTTCATTCAATTAATTGAATTTGTAACTAAGTTGGTTTTGGATATAGTCACACTTTGTAACCAGCTATTTTATAGCACAGTGAATAATACACAATTACTTTTCCATTGTACTGTGCCTTACTCTCTCTCTGTGTGTGTGCGTGTAATAGCAAAAGGGCTTCCTTCTCCTCTGTACCCCTTTCCCAGAATCTGCGTTGTGAGCGAGCTTGGGAAACACAAGTGATTGGTGAGTGCGAGCGTGATTTCGTCGCTTCAAATCGCATCGGTTTGAAGCACGAAATCGAAAGGAATCAACCTCTGATTCCTAGGGTTGGGTAAACACGAGCGATTGTGAGGTTCTTGAGTGAGTAGCACACATATCGAAGATGAACGGAGGTAACGGAGGCTTCAACACACATCTTCCAGTGTTTGATGGAACAAACTGGAATCGGTGGTCGATCCAGATGCGAGTACTGTTCGGAGCACAAGACGTGCTCGATCTGGTGAACGACGGTGTGACAGAGCTTGCGGAGAACGCTTCGGAGGTGCAACGGAATGCACATCGTGAGAGAATAAAGAAGGATCAGATTGCCCTATTCTACATTCATCAGTGTGTAGATGCAAAGGTTTTTGAGAAGATCGCTGAATCAACGACCTCGAAGGCTGCTTGGGATACTCTTGTGCGTTGTTATGGCGGTGATGCGAAGGTAAAGAAGGTGAAGCTTCAGTCACTGCATAAACAATACGAACTGCTTCAGATGAAGAATGGTGAGAAGATAGGTGACTATGTTTCACGCGTAGTCACTGTTCCAAACCAGATGAAGAACTGTGGTGAGACAGTCACTGAAGAAACCATTGTTGAGAAGGTACTTCGCTCCCTAACTGTTCAATTTGATCACATTGTAGTAGCAATATAACAATCGAAGGGTACTAGTGATATGAAATTAGATGAACTGCAAGGAAACCTTGAAGCGCATGAAATGCGCATCACTGATAGGGGATCTGAGAAAGAGACAGAGCAGGCTCTGAAGGCTCAGATGAGTAAGAAAGGGAATGGTGATAAGTCCAAGTGGAAAGAAAATAAGTGGAAATCTAAGAAGCAAGAGTGGCTGAACAAGAAAAACAGTGATAGCAGCAGTGTAGAGAAGGCAAATCATCTAACAAGGGAGGGAAGAAGTACAACAATCAGAAGGGAAGGAGAAGTTTGACAAGAGGAAGGTACAGTGCTTCAACTGTGACAAGTATGGCCACTTTGCGGATGAGTGTTGGTCAAACAAAGAGAACAAGAAAGAAGAGGCTAATATAGCCAAAGAAGAACCAGATGATGATCCTGTGCTGCTGATGGTGACTACAGCAGATGATTCAGTAGTAATGGAGTTGTGGTACATGGACACAGGGTGTTCCAACCACATGACTGGCAACAAGCAGTGGCTAGTTAACTTTGACAGCAGCAAGAAGACCAGAATTAGGCTTGCTGATGATAGGTATCTGCAGGCAGAGGGAATGGGGAACATTCTGGTTGAAAGCACTACAACATTTGGAACCTATGGCAACGCCTAAAATTGCAACATCAAAAAAACCGTTGCCTTAGCCAACAATGGCAACGGTTTTTTGAACCCGTTGCTGATTCCTTTTTTTTAATTTTTTTAATGGCAACGGATGAAAACTGTTGCCATAAGGTCTACGGGAACGGTTTTTTGTTTAAGCTTTAGTCAACGGTTCGAAAATGTTGCCGGAGAGAAAATTATTAAAAAATAAAGAAATAGAAAATCCCTCGAACTCACCCTCCCTTCGTTTCTTTCTCTTAGGGTTCTCATTCCTCTCCCTCGAACTCACCTTCCCTTCCTTTCTTTCTCATTCCTCTCATTCCTCTCCCTCGAACTCACCCTCCCTTCCTTTCTCTAACTGATTTCCACCGATTTCAAGCAGATTTCCACCGGGAAGAGAGCCTCTCACACTCGCACAACTCAAACCCTAGAAATAGCAAAGCGATTCGCAGCTCACAAAAAAGGCTGAGGGGCTCGTTCTTTGCGGCACCATGCAAGCTCACACCGATGTCGTCACCGCCATTGCTACCCCGATCGATAACTCCGATATGATAGTCACCTCTTCCCGTGACAAATCCATCATCGTCTGGCATCTCACCAAAGAGGACAAGACCTACGGTGTCCCCCCCGCCGCCTCACCGGTCACTCTCACTTCGTCCAAGACATCGTCTTCTCATCCGACGGTCAGTTCGCTCTTTCCGGTTCATGGGACGGTGAGCTCCGTCTTTGGGATCTTGCCGCCGATACCTTTGTCCGCCGATTCGTTGGACACACTAAAGATGTCCTCTCCGTTGCTTTCTCAATTGACAACCGTCAGATTGTATCGGCTTCTCGTGACCGCACGATCAAGCTTTGGAATACCCTAGGAGAGTGCAAGTACACCATTCAGGATGGTGATGCTCACTCTGATTGGGTTAGCTGTGTCAGGTTCAGCCCCAACACTCTTCAACCAACCATCGTTTCAGCGTCGTGGGATTGTACTGTTAAGGTCTGGAATTTGACCAATTGTAAGCTGAGAAACACTCTTGCTGGTCACTCTGGTTATGTGAACATTGTTGCTGTTTCCCCTGATGGTTCTCTCTGTGCCAGTGGTGGGAAAGATGGAGTTATTCTCCTTTGGGTTTTTTTGTGTGTTTCTTCTGGGTGTTCTCGTCAGATCTGAATGCTGGACTTTGGATAGAGCAGCAGATCGGTGAATTTTATGCCTTCTTGGTGTTTACTTGGTGTTGATTGGGATTTCATTTTGCTTGCTCTTGCTCATGAAACTTGTTTTGTCCACTTCTGCATCTCTTATGTTATTTTTGTTTGGTCATGAAACTTGCTTAGGTGCTTTCCATGTTGTTGGACCGGAATGTCAAAGTTGATGTCTTGAATCGCCATAAACAGGTTCCATGTGCTTTTCTTAATAGATGAACCTTTCTAAATTCCGCACTTTATTGTATTTCTATTCTGATTCTTGTTGTGTGTTTTTCCTTTTTGGGTCTCTAGACACCATTAATGTTGGCTGTCATGCATGGAAAGACTGGTTGCGTGGAAAAGCTTATTCAAGCTGGAGCCAATGTATGTTATATATGCTTCACTCCTTTATATTTTTAATCTTCATAGTTCATATTAAATGCATTTCAAGGGTTTGAAAAAAATGTAAAAAGAAACTGATATGGCATGTTCTTGTAATGTTCCAGATATTGATGTTTGATTCTGTTCGTGGAAGAACCTGTTTGCACTATATTGCATATTATGGCCATGTGGATTTCCTAAACACTATTCTTTCTGCTGCTCATTCCTCACCAGTTGCAGATTCTTGGTTAGACTTTCTTTCATATACCCAATGTAAATCACAGACAAACATATGGTGCTAATTCCAATTTATTCACTGGTATTTGTCAGGGGATTTGCTAGATTTGTGAACATAAGAGATGGAAAAGGTGCTACACCACTGCATCTTGCTGCGCGACACAGACGACTTGAATGTCTTCACTCACTTTTAGACAATGGAGCTCTTGTTTGCGCTTCTACTGGTGGATATGGGTAATAATTGCCTTTTAAGTTATGTTATATCATGTATGTTTCCACGGCGAGCAACAACTAAACTCACGTATGACCTGAGGCTAAAAATTATAGAGTCAATCTAAACGCAAGTCTGACAGTCTGTGGACGTGAAAACAAACACGCACTTAGTCTTATTTGATAGTGGCTTTATTTCCATTTGGATTGATTAAGGTGCCATTTGCAGATTTCATGGGAGAACCCCGCTTCATATGGCTGCCCGCACTGGTTTGGTTGACTGTGTCCGGATGTTGCTTGCTTGGGGAGCAGATAGACTTCAATTAGATTACTCAGGGTAATTTAATCTTTGTTCAACTCTTTAAGAAACTAAATTAATGCTATTATAGATTCAATATCCATTGCAATCTTTGTAGATTTCCATTGAACACTAGGAAGGATCCATGATCAATTACCAATATATAGAAGATTTTTCGATTTCTCCTCATGCAAAGCAAGAAAGAGCAAGTTACTGATAAGCTTCACTGTTTGAATTAACATTTGCAAGTGTTTGAAACTATAATGCAATTTGATTTATTGGTGCTTAATATCCATACAGTTCATTCAAAAGAAACTTTGTTAGGATTCAGTTTTAAATGTTGTGTAAATGATTATTTGCAGGAGAATACCATTTACAGTTTCTCTAAAGCACAAGCATAAGTTATGCGCTTCCCTGCTTGATCCGTCGTCAACAACACCTCTTGTTTGGCCATCGTAGAAGAAAGAGACCAATGGCAAAAACGACGCCGTTGCTACTCTCAGTACCGGTTCTATTCAGAACCCTAGCTATTGATAAATGTGGTTTCTGATGCACATCATCTATTTGATCTAATGCACGTTATGATTAAATGATGATATAACATTTATAAATATTTTCCTTTTGTTTCTTTTGTTGTTTGGATTGTTATGCATTCTTTGTTGTTTATAGATATTGAAATTCTTTCTACTCTCGTCTGTGTGTGGTGGGGCTGTTGGACACAACATTAATCTTGCTAGGTTGACTACAAGCTGTGGTTGCCAAAGAATAAACAAACTGAATGTTTGTCAACTATCATCTTACTCTTTATTTGTCAATTTGGTCAGACTTTTGTTCTACACATACTGCAATTTACTCTTTTACCGTTCTATCACTTTTTAGTTAAACAATTACTTTAGCTTCTAACAATGGCTACCCTTAACTCCTTAGAAGGTTCACACCCATTTGCATCTCCATGTCATTTGTTTTATGGGCACCTTCTATCACATTTTCCATCACCCTAATCCCATACTCTTTACAGTACTTCATTCCCCCCCCCCCCCTCTTGTAAGTAGGCCACATATAGGCCCTTGCTTACATGACTCACTCTTTTAACTTATTAGATTTTGACACCAAAGAGGAATTGAACACCTCATGCTTCTTCTAGTGATGATGTGGTGGAAGAATGATAATTAGCTTAGTGTTATTTGGTTTCATATATGATTACACATAGTCTCGTGCATGCATTTCTCCATGGTTATAAATGAATCAAATTCCATGTGATCAGGAAAGAAGCCAATATTTGTTTTTTTGAAACTTACACCTCATATTCACTTCCTGAAAAACTCTTCGGCTATGTACTATTGGACAATGTTTTTACACCATTTTTTTTAGTCTTCATAACTCAAAACTACCCAACAAATGTTGCGATACAATTATACCGTGGCTGTGTTAGTGTTCAAGGACACGTCAGCATACCTGAGCGAGAGTTGCGTTCATGCCATATTTCAGGTGGGGGCAAAATACTGTATTCGTCGAGACGATTAGCGTAAAGCTTTAATTTAAATATGTATAGAGTGACTCAAGCTCTACTAGAGTTAAAGAGTCAACAGTACCTAAAGATCATTTAACTACTCTTCGGAGTTAAGGTTAAGTGAAGTTTAGGTCGTTGAAGACCGGTTAACGCATAGAAAACTTCTATATTATTATTTGATTGATTGGGTGATTGATTGATTGCTTGAGATATTGTGATTGATTTCTTTGATTGACTAAATGCTATAAAATGCTTATGTGTTATTTGTGATTATTTGTTGAATTGTTGAAATGTCTTATTGATATAGTTATGACTTTATTTCATAATAGTAATAATGAACCTAGGGGTGTAAATAAGTGTGATGAGAAAATTATGTTAAGATTGTGTAATCAATTGGTACATGAACTGATTATCGGTGGATCGGAAAGGGCTACCTACGGAGGGGCTGACCGAAATCGCGTTAAGCGCTGTGTCTTGCAGCCGTTGAGATATCGGTTCTCAGAGAGTCATGTAGATTGCATATATGTTGTAAGTTCACAAGCCGTGCCCCCATGGGGTGGATCAGCTGGTTCGACTCGGTGGTACTGCAAGGCAGGTCCCGGGTTTGATTCTCAGCTTCCCCACGGTTTATAGCCTATCCAAAGCGAACTTGCATTGTGGGCTAGGGTAGGCGATACTGTAATTACCAGTGGAAAACCTCAATGAGGTTGCTGGTTGGCTAGGCCTTGCATAGGGTTGGTCCTTACCCTAATCTAAACTTTTCTTGTACCCAAAAAAAGTTCACAAGCCGTGTGGTATGGGACACATGAGGTCAAGTATCGGGTCGGGGTACTTAGTAGGACATATTTATTTTTATGCCGGCCAAATGGGGTAATAATAGGTTTTGATTACTCTAATTTGTTTCCGATAGGAAACGACTTATAACCAATGAACCGGATAAGTAATAAATAAATAATTAAATAAATAAAATTATAAACTTCATAAAATTAACAGCAAAAATAAATAATACTAAGGCAATTCAAAGTTAAAGTGACACATTTTGATAAAAAAAAAGTTAAACTGACACGTGAGTTTTGAAGGTGCCGTGATTATATTTTTATATTCAAGCTCCAAAGACTAACCCATTACTTAGTACTGAGGCAAACAACTTAAAATAATATAAAAAATATTTCAATCAAACTTAATGTTTGTCTTCTTTATGTATTGAGGCAAGCAACTTAAAAATATTTCAATCAAACTTAATGTTTGTCTTCTTTATGTATCAATACCAAGCGTGAATGAATAGGGGAAAGGGAACTTGGCACAGCGGGAAAACGAATTGATGCAGCCAATTATCATCGACGTCGAAGGCACTGAGGATGTCAGTTCGATATGATGGAGCAGCCAGGTGTCTCATTGAGAGAACCTATTTTGTTTAGTTAGTGTGTCAATCTTTTGAGTCTCGTTATATTAATTATTTAACTAGCTTTGTTTTATGTTTTTATGTTCTTATATGTTGAGTGACTTTAGTATTGCCACATATTTTTTAAAATTCCTAAAATTATGTTTTTATCTATGTGATGCATTTTTAGTTATATAATTAAGTAAAGTCTTAAATTTATTTGTTTTAAGATTAAAAAATTAAGTGTAAAAGGTTATTATGATGAGGACGAGGGTCGTCTCAGACAATGTAGAAAGGTGTAGAATCTCCAGCCAGGTCTTAGTGAGAGGAGATTTGTTACGTTAAAAACACACTTAGAGCAAGTGCACTTTTTCGCAGAAGTAGTATAAAAGATTATCGTATCCACAGGGATTAATTAACAAGTACCAAACTAATCAAGATTATATATTGTTTAGACGAATCAATAGTAGAGTAGTAATGTAAACTAAATAAAAATAATTAAATAACAAATAGTAAAATACAAGATTGAATCAATGGAGAGATGCCTAGGGTCACGGTTTCACTTGCAAGATTCGATTCCCCTATGTCTAATTCTACCCGAATTCCTTTATTTTATTTAACTACCAATCCCTTTACTAAAGCTATTAACCCGTTTGGTCATTCGCGATTAATATTCTTTTTCCTAAACTAACCCTTGTTTGGTCATGCAAGAATTTAAGTTGAGAAAAAGCATAAAGAACAAAAACGGTTAAATGATTGGAAGACTAAATTAAAGTTTGGTCATGCATTAATTATAGCCCCAATTATCCTATAGGTCCACCAACTAATTACAGTACGGGTGCTGATCAACTAACTGATTATGAACATGCAAAGGGTGATCAATCCTAAGAACGTGATTAAATTACCAGGACAATATTAATTGAAATAAAAATAGGAATTCAGATTAAAAATTAAAACATAAAAGGTCTCTAATCAAGCAAGATCCACCTAAGACCCTAGAAGAGGATTTAGGTATCCAAAGTCATGAAGAACAATAAAATAGAAATTAGAGTTATGAATTACAGAGATAAAAATAACCCGAAAATAGAGAAATTCTTATTCTGAGTCTTCAGTCTCCTTTTTGACCAAATCTCCACTAAATAGTTCACATGCATGCAAAAGATGGGGTGTTATGGGTTGTAATGGGGCCAGGGTGAACTCATGCAGGGTAGGAAATAAGAAGGAAGGGATAATCAAAGGGCTAAAAAAACAAGAAATAAATAGTAACCTTTGAAACAAAATATGGAGCTCCTATCTATTTTACCATTTTTGTCAAAACTCCATTCTTCAATCTTTTTTTATTGAGTCGACTCTTTTTTATTTCCTTTTTCTCTTGAGTAGACTCCCTTTTTTTTCTTTTAATATTGAGTATTTTTTTATTTGCCATTTCCTCCTTCTTGCTTTCTTTCTTCTCTCTTTTTTCAACTTTTCATTTTTATATATTTTTCTTAGGAGGAAAAGGCACCTGTGACCACATTAGCTACTCCTATTTTGTTTTTATGTCCTGATGGGATAGACAGTTAAAATACAGGACAAAATTGTAACTTTCAATAGTTGCTCCAAATTTAATTTCAAATGGTTACCACAAAAAAAAAATTATATCTGGGTACCAAAGAAAAATATAACAAATAGGCTCAAATGGGGCAACTAATGGATAAATTCAACAAACAACTCTGAGGCCAGAAAAATACCTAAATTCCTCAAATCTTTTTACATGATGCAAATCAATTTTTGCCTTGAAATGGTCAAAAGACAAATTCTAGAATGTAGCAAATTGGGAAACACACTCATACAAAGAGAATGGGTAAAAGTTTATGATTGAATATCAATCCCCTTATGAAGGCTCAAATCTCACATTTAGAAGCTAGTTCACAAAAAGTACTCAACAGGCACAATGCTAATTATCATCTACCTAAGGACAACCTCACAGTTACAATTAAGCACAAGTCTGTCAAGTAAATTAATTATGGGATCCCCTAAAGGCAGAATCTCTATTTTTTTCAACTTGAAGCATAAGTAATTCAAAACAAGCCAGAAAAAATGCTATCAACACATGTAGTGGGTATGTGCATTAATAGAGATCAAGTGACAAGATATAAACACATGTAGTGGGTATGTGCATTAATAGAGATCAAGTGACAAGATATAATATCCTCCCCCACACTAGCATGAAGCATGATCCTCAATGCAAAATATTCAAATATGAGCAAAAATAAATAAATGAGAGAGAGTAAGAGTGACTTCCCTAAGAGAGCTTGCAGTCAGAGCTTATTCCTAAAAACAAAATGAAACAAATTAAAAGTAAAAATAACTGAAAATAAAACACAGGTTGCCTCCTGTGAAGCGCTTGTTTAACGTCGTGAGCCTGACGATAGTTGGTGCTTAATCAGGGGGGCTCTCCGAGAGCAAATTTAACATCTAACGTTGTGCACCTTCTTAACTTTCTAACCATGTGGTTCAAATTGTTCTTTCTTTTTCCACGTGGTGGATGAACTTTAAAGGATGGTGAAATTTTTATTGTATCTCCACCCACCACTATGCTAGGATCCTACAAAATAAGATTTTTCTTCAAAAGGTCTTGCATCTTTAGATCACCAAAACTGTTAGTTTCAACCACAGCATCAAAATAATGAGAAGTTAAAGAAGATAAATTTTCACTGGAATTTAAAGTTTTAATAACATCATCTTCTTTACCGCTCATTAAAGTTACCTTTCCCTTATGAACCTCAATTGCAGCATCACCAATGGTTAAAACAACTTGCCCAAAAATTGGGGCTTTCTCCTGTTTCTCCAACTCATGAACCAATGGATCTTTCTCATTCTCATCACAAATGCTCTCTTCAGCGAGATCTTGTGTTTCAATTTGACTTCCTACAGTAAGAGTCTCTTCATCTTTCTTGAGAGCTTCTTCCTCTAGATTATCTTTAATGGAGAACTCTCCATCATTCCTAAGGATATTATCTTTGTATTGATCAGTTTGTGAATAAGGAGTTTCTTGGGCCTCTTGAGATTGTTGGACTATATGATAACCTTAGAGGGGGGTGAATAAGGTTATACGCTAAAATTGAAATCTTTTTTGTTTTCAAAAATTAATGATGCACGTTTAAATCAAATGCGGAAAATAGGATTTAAACTATATGCAGTACCTAAGCAAGCTATACCTATGACAGAACCAGTTACAGTGATTTTTACGCTAACCATACTATTATCAAATTTAACGATAAACAGATTGTGATATTGAACGCAGCGCAATGAAATCAAATATAACAATAAATAAATATAAACAAAAAACAAAGTAAAGAGAAGGGAAAGAGATACACCGTGATTTTTACGAGGTTCGGGATAAAAGCCCTACGTCCTCGGCCTCCGGCTTTGCAACCTTTGGACTTGCAAATAACCACTATATGAGAAGAACTTCTTCAACGTTTTACAAGCAAGCAACTTCCCTATAGCTACCACACCACTCTCAATTTTCCCCAAATTGAGAACCCAAGCTCCCCGCTAAGGATTTCGCTACCAATCCAATCTCCCCGATTGAACGACCCAAGAACACTTCCCAGGATTTCACAACAACCAAGTAGTAGATGAATACAACAGAGAAACTATGATCCAATCACTCAAGCAATATAACAGTATAGTAGTTGAGAGAGATGAGTGATTTGGATTTTACGATGAAGAACTTGAAGAAAGAATATGACGGTGAAAGTTCTTTTCTTCTTTTTCTGATTTGTGAGTTGTGCGTTGTATTCTCTGTTCGTGAAAAACCCTAAGTGCCTATTTATAGGTTTTGTAGAAATATGACCGTTGAGGCAATTTTTCACGTAAAATAGATGAGTAGTAAATCGATTGATTGTTTAAAAACAATGTGTATGACAATCGATTATTTACTCAAAAATATGACCGTTGTAGCACTTTTTAATAAGTGAAGAATCAAATGTTTGCTTAAAAACACTTAGTGTGACAATCGATTCTTTGCTTCAAAAAGAGAACAACTTCATAAGTGAATGATCGATTGTTTGCTTCTAATACTAAGATTGAAAATCGATTCTTTGCTTAAATAAAATAGGATCAAAATCGATTTTGTGCTTTAATTAACTAAGGCCATGAATCGATTGTTTGCTTCCAAGATGAAACTCATAATCGATTTTATACTTAATAAATTAAGTATATAATCGATTTTGTACTTTAATAAACAAGATAAAAATTGATTCTTTGCTTTAAAAACACCAAGTCATAAATCGATTGTTTGCTTTAAAACAAGAAGTCATGAATCGATTGTTTTCTTCCAAAAACATGTTCTTTTAAAAACATAAGTCATAATCGATTTCTTGCTTCCTTTCTCCTTAAAAAATCAAGTGCATAATCGATTTTATGCTTTTAAAAACACCAAGTCATGATTCAAAAACTTCCTTTAAAACAACTAGTTATTATTTGTGCCTAACCTATTTAACATGCTTTTATATAAAAGATTTTTCCATGCTTTTAACAAAACCGTTATATTTTAAAAAATCATCTCTCAACTACTAAAAGTTATAGAACTGAAGTGATAGGATCTTACACTGTGTCCTATCAAAAGCAGATTAACAAATAGTTCTTGAACTCTAAAGTAGTTTCTCCTCCAAGCCGCTACACTTTAAGATATCCTGCTCTTTGATTCCTGTCCTGTACTTTTGTTCAACTGTAACCATTAGTAGACAGATTGTAATTTGTTATCATACAAAACAAAGAGTGTTTGTCCTTGGTTCAACAGAGATAACAAAGCAATGAGACTTGATAGTTGACCACTCATGACTCCAAGTCGTTCCTCCATGCGGTCAAACTTTTCATTAAATTTGGCAACCTCCACTTTTTTCTCCAATGATTCTAATTTTTCAATTGTCTTCTCCATAAACCTTGTCAATACATCATTGTTATCTTGTATCTCCTCCTCTTGCCTATGCAGATGTAGTGGCTCATAATTATCGCAGTTGGAGGAATAAGGAGGTGGCTCATAGTCATCCCAATAGTCTGAATAAGGATCATAAGGAGGAGGAGAAAATAGGATCTCACATTGAGGCATATACCAAGCTGGCTTCTCCAAATTCCTTTGTGCCTCTGCCTCTCTAGTATAATCTCCAAGAGTCTTAACCATGATTTAAACGTTTCTCTGCAAAAAAAAAGAGGTGCAGCGGTCTCTTGGGAAAGTATTAGCAACTTTTTTTTTGTATTTTTTTCAATAAGATAAATAAAAACAAAATTAAAACTAAAGCATAAAAAATGTCTAAAGCAATGAAAATCTTTTTCGTTTAATTTTGCCAAATTAATCCCCAGCAACGACGCCAAAAACTTATTGCGTTAAAAACACACTTAGAGCAAGTGTACTCTTTCGCAGAAATGGTATAAAAGATTATTGTATCCACAAGGATTAATTAACAAGTACCAAACTAATCAAGATTATATATTGTATAGACGAACCAATAGTAGAGTAGTAATGTAAACAAAATAAAAATAATTAAATAACAAACAGTAAAATACAAGATTGAATCAATGGAGAGAGGCCTAGGGTCACAGTTTCACTAGCAAGATTCGATTTCCCTATGTCTAATTCTACCTGAATTCCTTTATTTTATTTAATTACCAATCCCTTTACTAAAGCTATTAATCCGTTTGGTCATTCGCGATTAATATTCTTTTTCCTAAACTAACCCTTGTTTGGTCATGCAAGAATTTAAGTTGAGGAAAAGCATAAAGAACAAAAAGGTTAAATGATTGGAAGACTAAATTAAAGTTTGGTCATGCATTAATTATAGCCACAATTATCCTATAGGTCCACCAACTAATTACAGTACAGTCGCTGATCAACTAATTGTGAACATGCAAAGGGTGATCAATCCTAAGAACGTGATTAAATTACGAGGACAATATTAATTGAAATAAAAATAGGAATTCAGATTAAAAATTAGAACATAAAAAGGTCTCTAATCAAGCAAAATCCACCTAAGACCCTAGAAGAGGATTTAGGTATCCAAAGTCATGAAGAACAATAAAATAGAAATTAGAGTTAGGAATTACAGAGATAAAAATAACTCGGAAATAGAGAAATTCTTATTCTGAGTCTTCAGTCTCCTTTTTCTGATCCCAAACTCTCTCACGGTGTCAAGAACAGTACCCAAAATCTCCTTTTCTTCCACTTCAGCGTCGTCTGCGTTCTTTCTTTCCTTTATGTTGTGTGGCTCTTTTGTTGCGTACCCTTTTGCTATATGTGCAGCTCCCCTATTTTTATATAAACATGATGCCTAGGTTATGTGTCTCCAATTCCAACCATGCACTCGACTCCTTGTTAATTGCCTTTTCTTTGCTAATTTTGGCCCAACTTCATGCCCATACTTGGGCTTTCTCTCTTTCCCAAATATGCCACATGGCCTTTTCTTCAATTCATGGATATAAGCCTTTTTCTTTTATCAATTGCAAGCCCATATATATATATATATATATATATATATATATATATATATATATATATATATATATATATATATATATATTCATTTTTATGTGGTATTAAGTTGGACTTGCATGCTTTTGATCTTTTTATTTCTTTCTGCAAAATAAAGAGGAAATTAAGTCAGTGATATATATTATTATTAACAATTGCTCTAAAAATGACTTAAAAGTATCTAAAAATGCAATAATTTGGAGTTTATCAAGAGTGCTGGTGATCATTTGTTGTGAGATGTGAGTGTTATCATTCATTGTAACTCTTAGAGTGAGAAGAGTATTGTAGGGTGAAACACAACTTGGGTTGGGTTACTAATATTGTAATCATATTTGAGAAGATGAATGAATTATGTTGAGAGATTCTCGTGGACGTAAACAAGAGGTGTTGAACCACGTAAATTATTTGTGTTCTTCTCTCCTTTATTCTTGTAGTGTGTTTGTGTATGTCCTCTCAAAGATCCTTGGGCGTGTGAGTTAATCCACTGACGTGTGCGGTTTTTCCCCAACAGTGGTATTAAAAAAGTTATCCTCAACAGTGGTATCAGAGCTAATGGTTTCGAGGGGAATGGCTCAATGTCGTTGGTGTGACCAGGTGATCGGTTCTGACAACAAGTTTGGTGGTGGATCCATGCGAGATCATTGTATCGAAAGTCTTCTTGACAATGTGGAGATCACGCGTGTGTCTTGTTGGTTGTTGCTAACAGCGGTGCAAGTACGAGTGAAGCATCACCATTTAAAACTCGTGGAGGAGCTGAGATAAGAATTATGGCGAGGAACACACACAAGTTTATTGGTGTGAAGTGAGTATGCAAGATACACATGTGGAAGAGTCTAGTCTTGCAAAAAATAATTGAAGATGATATAGAAGTTTGGAAATTTTAATTGAGGGAGGATTTGTTGGGAAAGTCAATTAAAATTTCCAAGAATTAATATTAATAGTGGTGGAAAATTCAAGAGACACATTTGAAGAGATTGAAAGGTGCATCTAGAATGTTGAAGATTTCTTGAAGTGAAGTGTCTTGGAAATGTAGGATTATTAATACCCACAATGCTAAATACATGAGATATGCCCAAATAAATATGTGAGGCATCCCCATTCTTGGGTGACAATGTAGGGAGGTGGGGAATCTCCAGCCAGGTCCTAGTGAGAGGAGAGTGCTGATGATCATTTGTTGTGAGATGTGAGTGTTATCACTCATTTGTAACTCTTAGAGTGAGAACGTGATACATTTGCCCATAAGAAATCAAAAGTAATGAAATTATATCAACTTGTAATGTTTACCCGTTAAAACTCAAAAGAAAGATAAAAAAATATTTATATAAAAAATGATTATATTGACAAAGTGATACATTTTGCCCATAAGAAATCAAAAGTAATGAAATTATATCAACTTGTAATGTTTACCCGTTAAAACTCAAAAGAAAGAAAAATATATTTATATAAAAAAAACAAACTATCCGTTTATAATAGTAAAGATATTTTTCCGTCCAATATTCTAGATATGAGTAGTTTGGTGTTTTTGATAGTGATTGAGTTGATCAAATAGATAGTTGATAGTTGATAATTAAATAGATAGTTGATAGTTGATAAATATGTAATTGATGATTAATACTTTGATTCAATAGAAAGTAAATAGAATAAAAAAATAAATTGGAGAGAGAGAGAGAGAATAATAAGAGAGGTGGAAAAAAAGTTTTAAATGTGAGGTAAAAAAATTTAAAAGAAGATGTGAGAATGTGGGATCCACAAAAATAAAATATGAGATAAAATAATAATAAAATTCTAAAGTTACATTCAACAAAGAAAAAAATTAAAAGGACAAATTGGTAATTTTATCGACCATTTGTTTTCGTAAATAGTAAAGTAAAAAAAAAGAGTTTTAAATGTGAGATAAAAAAAATTTAAAAGATAATGTGAGAATGTAGGACCCACAAAAATAAAATATGAGATAAAATAATAATAAAATTCTAAAGCAACAAAGAGAAAAATTAAAAAGACAAATTGGTAATTTTATCCGCCATTTGTTTTGTTAAATAGTAAAGTAAAGTAATAAGCTGATTGATTGATTGAAAGGTGTTCTGTACCTAGCAGTAATTTGGTAGGCTGCTGTTGGTAGGTCTCTTGCTGTCCTGGCTGTAGGTCAGTGAGCGCCCAGGGGGGGGGGGGTACCTGCAAAGCCACTCCGACGCTCAAGTCAGTATATGAGTGAAGGTACTAGGGATTAGAGATTGAACATTTTTCAGGGCAAAGTTTGCCTGTATTTATAGGAAATCGTGCCCGCTCGTGGAACGTCGGATTGGTAGAGTCGATCTAGACCGTCCAAGCATGTTGGGCTCGAGTGTTGTGGATATGGGCTGATTTGGTTGGGCTGATCCATATCAATTGCTAAACGCACCCCCTGGTTTTGCTAATGGACCTCTTGGTCCAGTCCAGAACAGTTGCCCCTCAAGCCGAGATTATTCCGGAGGATGGTCTTGGCTTGAAGGATTTTCGCTAGTCTACCGGAGGTGTGAAGTTGTGCGGGACACTGCCTTTGTCACGACCGTGTTTTATCGTTTTCACTCTCTAGAGTAAAAAAGAGAGATTTTTTCTTTGCCATGCGTTACTCTGTTTGTCTCGTCGGGTCGTACAAGATCACTTCGTTGCGATCGTGACTCACACCTCTCTTGGTGTAATCCTTGTGCCGGGCACTAAGCTAGGGTGACATATCCTGATATTGGTTCCCTCCTGGGCGCCTCGTGCCATGGTGTTGAGATATCCTGACGTTGGCGCCCTCCTAGGCGCCTTGTGTCATTGTGTTGAGACATCCTGATGTTGGCGCCCTCGTGGGTGCCTTGCTAGCCGCTCGTTCGTTCCTTAGGGTAGGCGCCCTCTCGGGTGCCTCTGGTGTTGTTCCCTGCGTGGTGTTTGTGGATGGTGCCCTCGTGGGCGCCTTGTCATGTTGTCTTGGCTTTCGCCTCTTGGAGCAGGATCTAGCGCCCACATGGGCGCCATGGGGGTCTTGTCATGTTGCCTTGGCTGCCGCCTTTTGGAGTAGGATCTGGTGCCCTCATGGGCGCCATGGGGGCCTTGTCATGTTGTCTTGGCTGCTGCCTCTTGGAGCAGGATCTGGCGCCCTCATGGGCGCCTTGTTGCGTCTGGAGCAGGATCTGGCGCCCTCATGGGCGCCATGGGCGCCGTGTTGCGTTTGGAGCAGGATCTGGCGCCCTCATGGGCGCCATGGGCGCCTTGTTGCATCTGAAGCAGGATCTGGCGTCCTCATGGGCGCCGTGGGCGCCTTGTGTCTAAGTCTTTGATGTTGGCGCCCTCCAGTGAAACATGTTTTGGCGCCCTCTAGGGCGCCTTGGTGCCTTCCTGGACGTGCTTGGTGCCATCCTGCGAAACATGTTTTGGCGCCCTTTAGGGCGCCTTGGTGCCAGCCTGGATGTGCTTGGTGCCATCCTGCGAAACATGTTTTGGGGCCCTCTAGGGCGCCTTGGTGCTTTCCTGGATGTGCTTGGTGCCATCCTGCGAAACATGTTTTGGCGCCCTCTAGGGCGCCTTGGTGCCAGCCTGGATGTGCTTGGTGCCATCCTGCGAAACATGTTTTGGGGCCCTCTAGGGCGCCTTGGTGCTTTCCTGGATGTGCTTGGTGCCATCCTGCGAAACATGTTTTGGCGTCCTCTAGGGCACCTTGGTGCCAACCTGGATGTGCTTGGCGTCATCCTGCAAAACATGTTTTGGGGCCCTCTCGGGCGCCTTGGTGCCTTCCTGGATGTGCTTGGTGCCATCCTTCGAAACATGTTTTGGCGCCCTCTAGGGCGCCTTGGTGCCAACCTGGATGTGTTTCGCGTCATCCTGCGAAACATGTTTTGGGGCCCTCTCGGGCGCCTTGGGCGCCTTGCTACACAGTGTTGTCTGCCCCCTTGCGAAGGATTTGCTTCCAGACCACCTCCTGCTAGGCGCCCTCATGGGCGCTGTCTCCATGATCTTTTAATTTGATCAAGAGGTTCTAGACGGGAGGATTGTCACATATCGCCCCAACGGGGTTGACTTCGATGTCATTGCCCCCTGATATTTATGTTACCTTTTGAAACCTTTTTGTTTCTTCTTTTGCCTAGCTTGTTTCTTATGTTTATAATTGGCACGCGTTGGATGGTCTCGGGCACACGTTCTTGCCTTGTGCACCTGAATATACAATTTCGTGTCGCATCGCGGCGTAGTGCTGTCTGCCCCCTTGCGAATGACTTGCTTCCAGACTAATTTTTTGCCAGGCGTTCTCCTGCCAGGCGCCCTCATGGGCGCTGGCTGCTGTCTTGGCGCCCTGCCAGGCGCCCTCATGGGCGCTGGCCGCTGTCTTGGCACCCTCATGGGCGCTGGCTGCTATTAATTTGTCACGAGCTTGTGCACTGTGTTATTTGCTCACGTGCTCGTGCACTTGGTTATTTTGTCACGTGCTCGGGCACTTATTTTTTTTCTCACGTGCTCGTGCACTTACTTATTTCCTCACGTGCTCGTGCACTAGGTTATTTTTTCACGTGCTCGTGCACTTATTTATTTTCTCACGTGCTCGTGCACTACGCCCATGGGCACTGCCTGCTTTTTCATTGGCACCCTGTTAGGCGCCCTCATGGGCGCTGGTTTGTTCTTCACATGGCGCCCTGCCAGGCGCCCTCATGGGCGCTGGCCTATCACTTGGCGCCCTGCCAGGCGCCCTCATGGGCGCTGGCCTATTTTTCACATGGCGCCCTGCCAGGCACCCTCATGGGCACTGGTCTGTCACTTGGCGCTCTGCCAGGCGCCCTCATGGGCGCTGGCCTGTCACTTGGTGCCCTGCCAGGCGCCCTCATGGGCGCTGGCCTGTTTTTCACAGGGCGCCCTGCCAGGCGCCCTCATGGGCGCTGGCCTGTCACTTGGCGCCCTGCCAGGCGCCCTCATGGGCGCTGGCCTGTTCTTCACATGGCGCTCTGCCAGGCGCCCTCATGGGCGCTGGTCTGTCACTTGGCGCCCACCTCACGGGACTCTGGGGGCAGTTTATCAGACTCGGCTGAATTTAACTCGCCCATCAGAGGTTGCGACATGTTTTAAGTCGCTTCTCACCTCGTGGGACTCTGGGGGCAGTTTATCAGACTCGGCTGAACTTAACTCGCCCATCAGAGGTTGCGACACGTTTAAAGTCGCTTCTCACCTCGCGGGACTCTGGGAGCAGTTTATCAGACTCGGCTGAATTTAACTCGCCCATCAGAGGTTGTGACACGTTTAAAGTCACTTCGCACCTCGTGGGACTCTGGGGGCAGTTTATCAGACTCGGCTGAATTTAACTCACCCATCAGAGTTTGTGACACGTTTAAAGTCACTTCGCACCTCGTGGGACTCTGGGGGCAGTTTATCAGACTCGGCTGAATTTAACTCGCCCATCAGAGGTTGTGACACGTTTAAAGTCACTTCGCACCTCGTGGGACTATGGGGGCAGTTTATCAGAACTCGGCTGAATCTAACTCGCCCATCAGAGGTTGCGACGTTTAAAGTCGCTTCGTGCCTCGTTGGCAAGTTAACACCTCGTGGTGACTCTGGGGGAAGTTTATTAGAACTCGGCTGAACCTAACTCACCCATCAGAGGTTGAGGGGCCAGTGGCCATGGTTTTCCATCTTCTGATGATAGCGCCCTCCGGGGTGCCTTGATGATGATGGCGCCCTCATAGGCTCCTGGGTGCTGGGCGCCTTCTATGGCGCTGGGCGCCTTCTATGGTGCCGAGCCATGTTTTCTTTTTATTTTCGATGCTCATATAGTTGGCGGGGGAGATGTTTCAAACACTTTTCATTGTCCTCACAAATAATGTCAATAGTTCAAAATGATGTCCCCCTCTTCAATATGGAGTCAGGTTGGTGGGGGACGTGCTTACTGGGTGTTCTATCAAGCCAATTCTTATCGTCGAAGGATAAGGGTGGTCTGCTTGATCCTTTTTTAGGGGTTGAGGTTGATGCAACGCTCAATACTTCTTTCTTCCTCCTTTTCATTGACTTGCTCAATTCGCTGAGCGAGAGGTAGTGAACTGGGTTGTGAACATGGTAGCAAGTAGCCGCCCGGATGAGACCGAGTTTGGTTTCGACTCCTGGAACCAAGCTAGTGCTGAATCTGTGAGGGTGCTTTTGCCCTGAGTGTTTTTGCTGCCAGGGATCGTCCTCCTAGGCGCTGCCCACAGATCCCCACGTGGATTTCTGCAAGCGCGTAGTCTGCTTCTTGTCCTTCTACACATTTTAATAGATGCGTAGAAAGGTCTCTATGGAAAATTCATCCTTCAATGACTGGCCACCATGTATCATGACATTGGCGCCCTGTGGACGCCTCGCCCCTGGATCCTTGTCGGGCAGGCATCGCTTCAATGACCAAGTATGATGTTGTGTGCTTCCTTACGGAAGCTGCTTCTATTGTATCAAGGGGCTCTTGCCCCTCGAGAATACATTGACGGGTTGGGGTTATCCAATTCTGGCTTGCTTGGTCGCAAGCACCAAATGCCGTGTTGATCTGGAAGATGATCAATAGTGAGTCTGTACGGAGCTCAAGTTGTGTAGCGCCGAAGTCTTTGGTAAACTATAGGTCGGTTATGCAAGCCTCATACTCCGCTTGATTGTTGGAGGTGGAGAACGAAAAAGTCAGGGATACCTCGACTAGTAATCCCTCTGAGTTTCCAAGTAACAGACCGGCTCCACATCCTTTGTTGTTTGAGGACCCCTCCACGTGGAGAGTCTAAGCCATCTCTGCTCTGTCGCTTTGCAGTGTCGTTGTTATTTTGGCTACAAAGTCTGCCAATGTCTGAGCCTTCATGGTTGGTCTTGTCTCGAACTTGATCTCAACTCTGAGAGCTCGACTGCCCATCTGGTGGGTTGTTGGTTCGAACTACCACTTTGTAGTTGGTGGAGCCATTTTGGTCACAACCCTGTATTTGTCGGGGTTGGCCTCGATGCCTCCCTTAGTGAGGTAGAAACCGAGGAGTTTCCCAGCTAAACTCCAACAGTGCACTTCTCTGGTATGCTTAGTGAAAGTGTGGGGATGCATCTCGCGATGCCCGCCTCTTGCCTCCTTTCGTATCATGTTTGGGTGCCAGGCACCTTCTATGGTGTCGGGTCCTTTTTGTTATTGACGCCTTGGTGCTGGGTGCTGGGTGCCCTTTGGGCAGGCGTCGCTTTTCACCTAACTATGGAGTTGAACCCTTTTTTTTATCTTAAGTATTTTTCGGGGTTGACAAGTGTTAATGCAAGTGAGGTAGAGCAAAAACTGAACTTTTGTTAATCATTCATATCGAGCTTTTACATTTTGCCTTCGTGTTTGAACAACAGTGTTATACCCCAATTTTGTCCGATCATTTATCGCAATTGTTTTAGCCCCCATGTCACAAGTCCATTACGAGAACGACATTTCGAGCATTGTCTTGTTTTAGTTTAGACCGGATTGTCTAATTGGGCCAATTTTTAGTAAATGGGCCTATGTTCGGTATTTTGGACTTAATGTTGTCCTTTTGATCAAAAAGCCAGAAAATTAATAATGAAATAAAATCAGAAAATAAAAAATATATATTACAATAAAGTGTCCAAATAATACAAAAAGCCCAAAAATACAAAAATAAGAATAATCCAAAAAAATAGAGAAGAACGAAAATAATAAAAAGGGGGTGTCAGTAGCATTAACCTTTGGCCCAACAAGCTGCTTGCCCAACAAGTCGACTTGCCCAGCAAGTCGACTTGCCCAACAAGTTAGCTTGTCCAGCAAGTCTCTTCACCTAACCCTTCACCTATAAAAGGAGGCCCTGTCCACAATGGAAAAGCACACCACAGTGATTCAACAAGAACACTGAACACATTCTCTCCCTCTCCTAGCGAAGCTCTCGCTCTCTCTCTCCCCCTCCCTTTTTTATTTTTATTTTTCTTTTAATTAGTTTATTTTTAAATATTCATGATAAATATTTTTCACTAGTTGCACTTTTCATTTTTTTCTTTTTTGTTAACTTTTTGTTCATATTCAAAACAAAAACAAGATATTCCTTTCCTCTCATAAATAAAGAAATATTTTCAAGAACAAAATAGGGGACTAAGTCGACTGTACAGTCGGGTTAGTCTGCTTTTTAGGTCACTAATGAACCGTTACGGATCATGGCCTAAAATCCCTATTTAAAACAAACAAATTTCTAAATTAAAATAAACACAAACACATTTCTTCCCACAAATCAAATTTTCAAAATAGGGGATTAAGTCGGCCGTACGGCCGGGTTAGTCAGCGTTCTAGGACGAATGGACCGTACGGATCAAGAGTCCTAAAACCCCTATTCAAATAAAATCAAACCAACATACATCAAACTATCTTCCAAACTTCAAAAAACTCCATTTTCACAAATTAGGGGACTAAGCCAACTGAACAGTCGGATTAGTCATCATTTTAGGACAAATGAACTGATCACTCAGGAGTCCTAAAATCCCTAAATAAAATACACCAACAAACAAAATTTTCTACCAAGAACTACGTGTGATTTGATTCTCTACCAAGAGATACGTAGGAGCAGAGGGCGGCCGACCTCTGTCAATTGCACTAATAAAAAACCTTTTTCAGTCTTCTCCTAAATAACCATTTTCTTAAATAAAACATCAATTTTCTTCTTTCTCTTCAATTCACAATAAAAGGGTAAAAATAAACATTTTCAAAATTAATATTCTTTCCTACAATTAATTAGCAGGTAACCTTCATTAGGAAGGATGTCGTGGGGTGCTAATACCTTCCCCACGCATAACCGACTCCCGAACCCTTATCTGGTCTCAAGGACCCTTATCCATTCTAAAAGGGATTTTCCAATGTTTCCCCTTAAACTAAACTTTGGTGGCGGCTTCATTTTTGAACATTCGAGGAATCCTCATCCGGATTTTTCGGTCGCTACAGCTGGCGACTTCACTGGGGATATTTAGAGAGTCAAACCTAGTCTAATTAGTTGTAGGATTAGTTGTTAATTTAATGTTTATTTTTACCCTTCCCCTTTTGTCTTTTATTTTTTATTATTCTTTTGTGATATGAAAACCCTAGGATAGAAGACCATTTTTTGTATATATGTTTGTTTGTTTTGCAGCTTGGGGGGTATTCTTGATATTTTGCTTCTTCACACACTCCACTATCACACTTTTGCACACACATGAGAATAGTCCTATACCCGGACTGGAGAATAACCTAAGTTAGAACGAGACTGCGTAGTGATGGCCTACTGGATGTGCGTCCTGTTGGGTGGTCACGAAAGTCTCACCTAGAGTTTGGTCCTTCTTGAGAATGCTGGCACTCCTAATAGCTTGCCTATTGTTGTTGATCAGTGTTCTTAACTGGGATCGTTGGCTCTAGGAACCTTATGTAGGACTCTTTAGAGCTACCCTTTGAAAGGTTCACTTAACAGACAAGCCCTAGACCTATTCTCTAAGAAACCCTTGTAGGACACAAAGGAGCCTTATACCCCTGCATTCAAACAAACACTGATACATTTTTCCGGTCTTCTAAAAAGAAAAATTCAAAAAATCATATTTTATTTTTGCAAGTTATTTTTTAGAAACATGTCTCATGCATTTGCATTTGCATTTTCATCATTCATATCCATCATCATGTGTTATTCATCCATTACATTTTATTTCGTAATTTAAAAAAATGAGCATACTTTTTGAAAAAAATTGATGAGAGATGAGGCGTTGTTGCAAATACATTTTAATTTATTGTTCTTCCTTGAAAAAGTTTAACCTACTAAATTTCAAACGAGGTCGAACATAGTTGCAAACTCAAGTTGTTTTAAGACACTCAATTTTCCAAAAAATTCAATGTTGCAGCTCGTCCACAATTTTTGTCGGCAAAACAATGCATCTCATCAATCCCATGATAAACGATCAAAATAGTCTATTTTGTTAATTAATGTGTTATCAAAATTTCCTATCATGTCTCTAACTATGTTAACTGTCTGTGAAGCATTCGTGTAGTGAACTTGTATGCGATGTGCATTTGCTCTTATTTGAGTCAGTTAGTGTCCACAGATTTCCATCCTATCATCATCCCTTGTTCATGTACAGTCTCACCCCGACCACTCCATAAAGTGCATATTCTCCACACAAGTTCTTAGTTGGCTCTTTGGTTTTGTCCCCAATGATGAATTTTCATAAACTAACACTTGGATCCTCCAAACTGGGGTAAATTTGTGATCACTAGATATCTTGTCAACATTGTATTCCCTTGGTGCAAGTCCTTTACAAAAAAAAATAAAATCAAAAAAGCCTGTTAGGTTGAAAACTCGCGAGAGCAGCCTAAGCAAAAATTAGGGCATATAAAAAGAAATAAAGAAAAAGAGCAGATATATAAAAATAAATAAATTTTTTGTCCTTGAGTTAGTCTTTGAGAAAACAAGCAATCATGATTTGAAATGAAGTTTGGCCATCTCTCCATATCCCCAAAAAAAATACCCTTTGCTACCCACTTTGAGCCAAAAAAAATCAAAAATCTTTCAATCACCCCAGACAAGGATCAGTTCAATATCAAAAATGGTGTATCACTTTTATCAGCTCAAAAAAAAGAGAAAGAAAAATCACAAAAAAAGTGAAATTCATAAAAGATGATTGAAAAATCCTGAATAGAAAAAAAAACAAACAAAAGCAGTAAAAATTGTGAGCTGACAAATCATACTATCAAGCATATAAGAGATCCCTGTCTAAAGAAAATCCTCAAACACTTTTTGGCCTAATTATCCGTTTCTTTCATAAAACCTTAAAATCATTGGCCTCAAACACTTCTTTGGGTCTACTTATCTTTTCTTTCATAAAAGGTCATATTCTCAATACACCCCCAAACACTTCTTTGGGCCCAATTATCATTTCTTTTCATAAATCCCTAACCGTTGGTACATTACCCCCAACCATTGGCCCCATTACTTTCATGAATCCCTAACCATTGTACACATTACCAACCCTTTCTTACATAAACCCCTAACCGTTGGCCACGTTACAACCCTAAACAAGTCCATTCTGATCGATAACTGATTGCTTTCATTTTTTTAAGGTTTTAATTTTAGGACAATTGAGTTTATTTATTTACAGTATGTTTGCTCAAAAAAATATGACAAAAAATAAAGCTAAAAAGGGCAAAAAAAAAAGAAAAAGAAAAAAGGCTTGCGCTCCAAGAAAAAAGGCCTGCACTGATACCAAGACAAAGTTTAGTGATCACCAAGTGAAATTTTCATCATCAAGACTATCATAGTCCATGGGAGTCATCTTAAAAGAACCAAAAGTTTATACTAGGACCATCACCTAGATCCCAAAGTGGGGCAGTCCCTTCACCTTTCATGCTTCTCGAACTTGGGGAAATTTTCCAGCATCCGTCTCATTCATATACCACATCCAATCCATATAGCCATACGACCAACTCACAAACCCATTACCCTAACTCTGTCACCTTTCCCCTACCTCACTCGAACTAGAAATATCATTCCAAAGTGGGGCAATCCTGTCACCATTAACCCCTCACTCCGCTCAAAATTGGGGAAATTCGCTCTACACTCATCTCATCCCCTTGTCATATTCACATTCATAAAACCATACCGGGGCAATTTCTCAACCCACCATCCTAAATACAACTTTTCGCAAACTCTAGTCAGGGCAACATTGTCCTTGTCATAGGTGGGGCAACACCAAACGCCATGGGTTGAGACAAAATCTTTTGCGTTCCACCCCTCATTCCAAAGTCACAGCATTACCAATTCATAATTTCCTCTACACCCCTAGTTGTTGTCACCACTAGACAAGGGCAAGTTATGCATTCACCGTCATCAACTATGAATTAGGGCAGTCCCACATTTCTAGAGTTGGGGAGAACATACCTTTCATGACTTTGGCAAAAACCTACCATTCATCCCCTCACGTGTCATATCTGTCCATACCCCGAGTCAACTGGCTCATTCATATGTATTTGCACTACGCTACATGTTCACTAAAACAATGCTTCAAAGAGAGAGAACACAAGTTACTAATATGAAGTTGGAAACTCACTCAGTTAACTTTATGGACTTAAAATTCAATTGTCATGGGACATCATAATCAAATGGAAGAACAATGTGAACGAGCTTGCAAATGCAATCAAATACTTTTGTGCGTCAGTGCATGTGAATGACAACTCCGAGGTTGCCACGTCTGAGTTCAAACCTTTTCCAAGGAATGATTACTTCTCTGCTTCTCGCATCAAAAGTCTCATTTCTCATCATTACAAAAAATCTCTCTGCATCATCAATAAATCATAGCATAAATCATTCCATCATGCAATCATGCATCTACCATAGCACCTGCATCTAAGCAATACATTTGCATTCACATGTTATCTGCATTCGCATACATGGCTGATCAATTTTTGTTTCCGATCAGCTCTAGCATCCACAATTCAGGGGCTTTGGTAGTTTATCTGCTTTCACATTGCACATTCATTACATTACACGCATGCACACATAACGATTTGCTTCGATAGACGTGCCAAGTGCCGGTCTCATCATTGCCAAAAACTTTCAACATCACTAATCATATCATTGAACCATGCATTCGTGTGCTTCCTTTCATTCATCATTGCCAAAACCTTCTTTACATCACTAATCATATCATCATACCATGCACGACATTCGCGTCAAAGCATTACATTTGCGTCACATTCGCACTTTGCATTTCATACACCCATCATATACTAAGGAAAAAAGGAAATGCAAAAAGCAAAAAGAGGAAAAATCGCTTATTCCATTACATTCATCATTAATCAGCACAATCACATTCACATGTTATCTGCATTCACATACGTTGTTTGTCAACCTCCATGTTCCACCAACTTTGACTCACATCATGCGCCACGTTTCATTCATCCCATCGGACACCTACCATTTCGCATACCCATATTGCACACATGCAGCATCCATCGCATTTTTAGACATGCAAAATTTAGATAGCTTTTCCCTTCTCAGGTAAATGCATTCATTAGGTATGTCCTAGGCAACTACGCCATGTGTCAATCCCAATACTTTGTTTCCTCAAAGTCAGTGCTACAAGCACTGGTCTCATATCACAATTCAGAGTATCGGACCCCCGGCGGTTCCTCAAAGCCTCAGTGCACCTTCAGACCCCCAGAGGTCCAATCCAGATCGCACGTCGGCATCGAGCACCGACGGATCATCCGGCCCCAGGCCCTTCAGACTAGCTGTGTCAGCCTAAGACATAGTGGACGTCATTCGTGATCAGTTCTAGACCTGATCTTATTAACGGCCGCTCGAAAAAGGCCACCCCCGGACCCCGGCAGTCCTTCAAAGCCCCAGTGCACCTTCGGACCCCAAATGGTCCTTCAGGGTTTAGGCAACCCCTTGGAGCCCCAGTGCTCCCTTAGAGCCCAAATGCTCTTTTAGAGCCCCAGTGCTCCTCCAGATCCCCAGTGATCATTTCTTTATTGTTCTCGGTTAACACGCCAAGTGTTAATCGTCCCTATTTTCCCTAACTCATCTTCCCCCTAAGCGGACAAAATTAGTGTCTATTCTATCTTTATTTTTATTTCTACTACGAAAATCGGAAAGCCATTCACCTTTTCTAGTAAAATATAAATAAAGAGGGGCAGCTGTTATACCCCAATTTTGTCCGATCATTTATCGCAATTGTTTTAGCCCCCATGTCACAAGTCCATTACGAGAACGACATTTCGAGCATTGTCTTGTTTTAGTTTAGACCGGATTGTCTAATTGGGCCAATTTTTAGTAAATGGGCCTATGTTCGGTATTTTGGACTTAATGTTGTCCTTTTGATCAAAAAGCCAGAAAATTAATAATGAAATAAAATCAGAAAATAAAAAATATATATTACAATAAAGTGTCCAAATAATACAAAAAGCCCAAAAATACAAAAATAAGAATAATCCAAAAAAATAGAGAAGAACGAAAATAATAAAAAGGGGGTGTCAGTAGCATTAACCTTTGGCCCAACAAGCTGCTTGCCCAACAAGTCGACTTGCCCAGCAAGTCGACTTGCCCAACAAGTTAGCTTGTCCAGCAAGTCTCTTCACCTAACCCTTCACCTATAAAAGGAGGCCCTGTCCACAATGGAAAAGCACACCACAGTGATTCAACAAGAACACTGAACACATTCTCTCCCTCTCCTAGCGAAGCTCTCGCTCTCTCTCTCCCCCTCCCTTTTTTATTTTTATTTTTCTTTTAATTAGTTTATTTTTAAATATTCATGATAAATATTTTTCACTAGTTGCACTTTTCATTTTTTTCTTTTTTGTTAACTTTTTGTTCATATTCAAAACAAAAACAAGATATTCCTTTCCTCTCATAAATAAAGAAATATTTTCAAGAACAAAATAGGGGACTAAGTCGACTGTACAGTCGGGTTAGTCTGCTTTTTAGGTCACTAATGAACCGTTACGGATCATGGCCTAAAATCCCTATTTAAAACAAACAAATTTCTAAATTAAAATAAACACAAACACATTTCTTCCCACAAATCAAATTTTCAAAATAGGGGATTAAGTCGGCCGTACGGCCGGGTTAGTCAGCGTTCTAGGACGAATGGACCGTACGGATCAAGAGTCCTAAAACCCCTATTCAAATAAAATCAAACCAACATACATCAAACTATCTTCCAAACTTCAAAAAACTCCATTTTCACAAATTAGGGGACTAAGCCAACTGAACAGTCGGATTAGTCATCATTTTAGGACAAATGAACTGATCACTCAGGAGTCCTAAAATCCCTAAATAAAATACACCAACAAACAAAATTTTCTACCAAGAACTACGTGTGATTTGATTCTCTACCAAGAGATACGTAGGAGCAGAGGGCGGCCGACCTCTGTCAATTGCACTAATAAAAAACCTTTTTCAATCTTCTCCTAAATAACCATTTTCTTAAATAAAACATCAATTTTCTTCTTTCTCTTCAATTCACAATAAAAGGGTAAAAATAAACATTTTCAAAATTAATATTCTTTCCTACAATTAATTAGCAGGTAACCTTCATTAGGAAGGATGTCGTGGGGTGCTAATACCTTCCCCACGCATAACCGACTCCCGAACCCTTATCTGGTCTCAAGGACCCTTATCCATTCTAAAAGGGATTTTCCAATGTTTCCCCTTAAACTAAACTTTGGTGGCGGCTTCATTTTTGAACATTCGAGGAATCCTCATCCGGATTTTTCGGTCGCTACAAACAGTATTCATAATTGGGCCTAGCCCTAGTCTGAGGTCTTAATGCCCTGCTCCCTATTCGGGGTCACGAGTTTTATCCTACGTAATCTTTGCTTGATCACCATGTCTTTTAGCACTGCTTGGTTTCTGGCTTCCTCGACGAAGTCCAGCTCCTCTCAGAATCTTTGCTTATTGGACTCCGGGGGGTTTGGTTGCTTGGTCCTCCAAGTTTCGCACACACGAGGCCTCCTTATTGAGGCCCTCCATGTATTCTCGTAGTGTTTCATTGTCACGCTGTCCGACTGCCCTCAGCACTTCTTCAGACTTGGGTTTCAAACGGGAGGCAGCGTAGTCATCTGAGAACCTTCTTGAGTTGTGGGGGTATGTGTCTTCATAGTCCACATTTCGAAACCTGCGCCGGCCAGGGGATCTCCTCGAAGGCGATCCCCGGTGGAGTCCCTGGTGGGGGCTGTCCTGGTTCCTTGACCTCCCACGAGAATTAGGGGATGTGTGTGAGGAGGTCATGGAGTGGGAGTCGTGAAGCTAGTAAGTAACCTTCGGAGGAGATGGAATAGTCCAGAATAGTTGCCCCCCAAGCCGAGATTATTTCGGAGTATAGTCTTGGCTTGAAGCACTTTCGTTGATTCGCCCGTAGCGTTACTTCATCTGTCTTGTCGGGCCGTATAATATCTTTTCACCGCGACCGTGAATCACACATCCCTTGGTGTAATCCTCGTGCCATGCACCAAGCTAGTGTGTCGTATCCTGATGTTGGCGCCCTCCTGGGCGCCTTGCGCCATGGTGCTGTGTTCTGATGTTGGCACCCTCATGGGCGCCCTTCACGGGTGTGGAGACGTATGAATTGGATTTCGAGCTTCACATGAGAATTGTAGCTAAGCTTCTTAGCTTTCCAACGCATGCTCACACGCCTCCATCGGATCAGTATGGACGAAGTATGGACTACAGACTGGAACCCCTTCCTGCACGCCGGGTGTCATGGTGCAACATCCTGAAGTTGGCGCCCTCCTCCTGGGCGCCTTGAGCCAAAGTGCAACATCCTGATGTTGGCACCCTCATGGGCGCCCTGCGCCAAGTATCCTGATTTTGGCGCCCTCATGGGCGCCTTGCGCCAAGACGCTGCTTTCTGCTGCTGGCGCCCTCATGGGCGCCTTGCGCCAAGTATCCTGATTTTGGCGCCCTCATGGGTGCCTTGCGCCAAGTATCCTGATTTTGGCGCCCTCATGGGCGCCTTGCGCCAAGACGCTGCTTTCTGATACTGTTGGCGCCCTCATGGGCGCCCTTCCCGGGTGCGGAGACGTCCGAATTGGACTTTGAGCTCAACATGAGAATTGTAGCTCTTCCTCTTAGCTTTCCAATGCATGCTCACACGCCTCCATCGGATAAGTATGCTGCTGGCGCCCTCATGGGCGCCCTTCCTTGGTGCGGAGATGTCCGAATTGGATTTTGAGCTCAACATGAGAATTGTAGCTCTTCTTCTTAGGTTTCCAACGCATGCTCACACGCCTCCATTGGATAAGTATGGATGAAGTTATGGCCTGCATACTAGAGCACCTTCCTGGGTGCCGGGTATGGTACCGGGTCCTCTCTGTGGTTGGCGCCTTGGTACCCTCCTAAGTCGGGGGATCTCCTCGATGGCGATCCCAAACCTTGGTACCCTCCTAGGTCGGGGGATCTCCTCGATGGTGATCCTTGGCGGCGCCCTCGTGGGTGCCGGCTCATGGCTGTCTTCCTGAGTGCCCGCTTGTGGCGCCCTGCCTATTCTGCCTAGGGGGAAGTGATGTACACGTCTTGTAGCCACCATCGCCTGAGGAGGGGTTCCCCCAGCCGGGTGGAAGTTGTACAGGCAAAGAAGCGAATCTCCCTTCAATCTGTCTAGGGTGAGCTTCTTGCTGCAGCATTGTCGGAGCGATTACACAAGAGGTCCCTCTGGTTGGGGCGTGGGTATGGCCACGCTTCGGACACGGGGCCTGAGCTTGGGAGCCAGAGGGTAGCAAGAGAATGGTTGAATGAGTAGTGATTTGAGAGATAAAAACCTCCCACTGTGGTCGCCAATGTTCTGTACCTAGCAGTAATTTGGTAGGCTGCTGTTGGTAGGTCTCTTACTGTCCTGGCTGTAGGTCAGTGAGCGCCCGGGGGGGTACCTGCAAAGCCACTCCGACGCTCAAGTCAGTATAGAGAGTATATGAGTGAAGGTACTAGGGATTAGAGATTGAACCTTTTTCAGGGCAAAGTTTGCCTGTATTTATAGGAAATCGTGCCCGCTCGTGGATCGTCGGATTGGTAGAGTCGATCTAGACCGTCCAAGCATGTTGGGCTCGAGTGTTGTGGATATGGACTGATTTGGTTGGGTTGATCCATATCAATTGCTAAACGCACCCCCTGGTTTTGCTAATGGACCTCTTGGTCCAGTCCAGAACAAAAGGCAAAGCAAAGTGTGTATAGATTTATTTTTATTTTTTGTGAGCAAGCAAAGCGTGTATGGATGGAACTGAGGTTCCTTCAACTGTACGATTCCAAAAATGCTTTAAACTTTGGTAAAAAAATGCTTTAAACCAAAAAAGGCAAAGCAAAGCGTGTATTGTTTTTTTTTGGGTATATTGATTTATCGTGGCTAATCCATCAATGGGAAAAACAAGTATAAAGAGCAAATGATGGATATGGACTCTCCGCATATTTCGGAGAGCTTCGTTTTCAATGCAATCAAACCTGCTGGTGAACGTCCACCGCCAGGCAAGCCACCAGATGATGCGACGACCAAAGTCTCCAAGCCTTCTTTTAAAGACATGGTTGCAAGCGACCAACAGAGACCACCATTGAAGGAAAAGGTAGATCTGATATCCAAAGGGCTGGCGAAAATCACATTTGAAGGGGGGAATCGACTTCTTCCTAAAATTTCATTCGATGAAAGTTACTTCCAGGATCTTTGTACTCCTTGGAAGGATGCTCTTGTTATTAAGTTACTTGGAAAGACTATAGGGTATCCTATGATGAAAGAACAGTTGAAGAAGATGTGGAAACTCCAGGGGGCTTTCGACATTATGGATGTTGACAATGGCTACTATATGGTTAAGTGTGAGCACTTAGGGGATCATGAAACTATTATCTCTGGGGGGCCATGGATGTTGTTCGATCATTATCTTGCTGTCTCACAGTGGACTCCTGAGTTCGCTTCTCCACATGCTAAGATAGAGAAGACTATGGTATGGATCCGTTTTCCAGGATTGAGTTTGCTTTATTATGATGAGAGTGTCCTTTTAGCTTTGGCGGCAACAGTGGGAACTCCGGTGAAGGTTGATACAAATACGCTTAATGTGGAGAAGGGCCGCTTTGCTCGCATTTGTGTTGAAATTGACCTCACCAAGCCGGTGGGGGGCAAAGTGTGGGTGAACGGCCATTGGTAGAAAGTACAATATGAGGGGCTTCATATTATTTGTGCAACTTGTGGGTGTTACGACCATCATACAAGAGATTGTAGTCAAAAAATAACTCCGGTTGAAGCGACGCAACCTGCTGTGGCAGCGACGGCTAGGGTTCCGACGGACCAAGATGGAGTTAATGGGACAAAAACGCAAGAGCTTGGGGCGCAAAATCAGGAGAAAATGGTGCAACTTAATGAGAAGAATGTGGAAGGTACTCCTAGTGTGCAAGCTGTCAACGAATTGCATAGTGATTGGTTGGTGGTGAGCCACAAAAACGCACCCAGGACCCCACCAAGCAAGTACAAAAAAGGACAGGTGTTGATAACAATCAAAAGAAATCAGGAGGGAATAATTTTCAGGATCCAAAAAAGGCACAGGTTAGCGCTAAAGTGACACATTCTGTTAGTCATAAGGGGAGAAGGCACGTACGTGACTACTGTGGGCCCTATTAGCAACCTGCATTCCTCAAAAAAACGCAAACAGAATGGAGACCCCACTAGTGTCGCACGTGGAGCAGCAATAACGGGTCAAATTTGGGTCGTGACTAATGGTCCCAACCATAGCGTTGCTATGAGTTCGAAGGTGGGCCACGCAATTACTCACAATGGGCCTGTCATGCTTCAACAAGATCCGGGTGAGCATCACTCAGATCCCAGTTGTGGATAATCCAAGCCCAAGCGGGATTGACAAGAGTGGAGCGCTGAGAAATCCCACAGAGAATTACACAGAGCTTAACATTGATCTTATTAACAATTATTCCTCTCCACAATTCAGCGAAGACGTTGTAAAGGCCACTGATGATACTTCAGAGGGAGGAAAAGCGACGACCTCACAGAATGAAGTTTTTGATAGGGTTCCAGAAACTCCCAATAATTGGGAGCCAAATCCTGATGATATGCTTCAATAGGATTGTCCTTTGGATGCCTCGTTTTAATGATTTCGTTCAAAGATGTTAGCATGCTCTCCTGGAACATCTGGGGAGCTCACAACAAGAAAGCCCGTAGGCATCTGATGGATTTAATAAGGAAGTTTTCTCCAACTTTCCTTATTGTGATGGAAACTCATGTGGTGTTCAATAAAACTAGAAAGTTCTGGCACAGAGCTAGTTATCATAAGGTTGCCGTTGCTGAGGCAAGAGGTCATTCGGGAGGTATCTGGATTATGCAGCACAATGCTAGTTTAGTTGCTACAACGTTAATTGATTTACACCCCAATGCTAGCACACTCCGGCTAGCTCTGGAGAATGATTCTTGGTTCTTAATGGGAGTTTATGCTAGCCCGACCTATTAAAGCAGGTTGGAATTCTGACGTTATTTCATCAATCTTCGTGATAGGGTCCCTGGCCCATGGCTAATGATGAGCGATTTCAATGAAGTCATTAATCCTAGTGAGGTAAGAGGGGGCGATTTTTATTCTAATTGAGCTGCTTCCTTACTCAATGTGTTGGACGATTGCTTTATGACAGATATGCCAACTACGTACCAGGGGGTTATTTACTTGGCATCAGACTTGTATTGGCCAGAGGAGAGTTGCTAAGAAGCTTGACCGTGCAATTGCAGATATTATGTGGAGACACCACTTCTCTGAAGCGTTTGTGGAGGTTTTGTGTCGATTTCACCCTGATCACAATCCTGTCTTAATTCGTTGTGGTGGCTTTCCTCAAATTCAAGGTATTCGCCCCTTCCGGTTTGAAGCAGCATGGATCACTCATCCCCTATACCAATACGCGGTTCATCAGGCTTGGGGGAGAAGTAATTCTTGTCCTGTGAGGGGTCTCCATCAAGTCAAAGAAGATTCTATAGTGTTTAATAGAGAGGTCATCGGAAACATTAGGAAAAGGAAAAGAGAGATTGAGAAAAGGATCAAAGGCATTCAAAGAACTCTTGAGAGAGTTGATTCTGCCAGATTGGTGCACTTGGAGAAACATCTTCAATCTGAGTATGAGAACATCCTCAACCAAGAGGAGATTTTTTGGTTTCAAAAATTGAGAGAAAAATGGGTTCAACTAGGTGACAGGAACACCAAATTCTTCCATGCTCAAACTGTGATTCGCAGGAAGCGTAATAGAATTCATGGGATTAATCTTCCTGATGGGACTTGGTGTACGGATGATGCTACCTTACAGTGTGAAGCAAACCGCTTCTTCCAAACTCTATTTTGTCATCAGCCCACTCCTAATGCTGTCAGCTATGCTATTCCAGGGACCAACACGCCTAGGCTCACAGACATGGCCGTGCATGCTCTCACTCAGCTGGTTACCAAAGAGGAGGTATTCGGTGCGCTCAATCATATGCATCCTTATAAGCCCCAGGGCCAGATGGTTTTCAAGGTATTTTTTTAAACAATATTGGCATATTATAGGCGATGATACTGCTAATCTGGTGTCCCAAGCCTTTGAAACTGGTTATTTTGATCCTGTTGTTGCTGAAACTCTGATTGCTCTTATTCCTAAGGTTGATAACCCCATTACTTTTAAGGAGTTTCTCCCCATTAGCCTTTGTAACACCCTATATAAGCTTATTACTAAGGTTCTGGTTAATAGGCTAAGGCCTCATCTGAACCATATTATTGGGCCTTTTCAGGATAGTTTTCTCCCCGGGAGAGGACCTAGTGATAATGCAATTGTTTTGCAAGAGGTTCTCCATTTTATGCATAAATCTAAGAAGAGGAAGGGGGTGTGGCGTATAAGATCGATGTAGAGAAGGCCTATGACCATGTGGATTGGAGGTTTCTTAAAAACGGTTTGCAAGACTTTGGATTTCCTACTATGACTGTGAATTTAATTATGCATTATGTGACTTCTTCGTCTCTATCTTTGATTTGGAATGGTAAGCTCCTCCCTAACTTCTCTCCTACTAGAGGCCTCCGTCAAGGGGACCCCCTATCTCCTTATCTATTTGTTATTTGCATGGAGAAGTTATCTCATGTTATTTTATCTGCTGTTGAAAATGGTAGTTGGAAACCAATGAGGATCACTAGGAATGGTCCAACTCTCTCTCACCTCTTTTTTGCAGATGATGTTCTCCTGTTCTCTAAGGCTACGGTATCGCGGGCCAAGTTAGTGACTGACACTTTTGCTAATTTTTCTCAAGCTTCTGGCCTGAAGGTAAACTTGTCTAAGTCTAGAGCTCTGTTCTCCAAGGTTGTCCCTAGGAGCAAACAGGACTGTGTGGTGACTACCACTGGCATTAGGAGTACCACCTCCTTTGGTAAATACTTGGGATTTCCGATGTTTCAAGCAAGGGTCAAGAGTATGGATTTCCAGTTCATCGTGGAAAAAGTCCAATCTAGACTGGCTTCTTGGAAAACTAAGCTCCTCAACAAAGCGGGAAGACTCACGTTGGCCAAATCGGTGTTGAATTCTATTCCAGTCTACTATATGCAAACATCTTGATTACCTCAATCTACTTGTGACAATATTGACCGGTTAACCCAGAATTTCATTTAGAAAGGTGGTCAGGATCATGGTATTAATCTTGTTTCTTGGGATAAAACCACTAGAACAAAAGCAGAGGGTGGCCTTCATGGTATTAATCTTTTTCTTTTGGAGCCTTAGCAATCTCCTATATCTTCTTTTTATCTCTGGATCTAAGCTATATTCTGGTGTCCTGTTTCTGGTCCTGTACATATGCTAAAGCACCATGTGCTCCTGCATGACAGAAACTTGCAAATACCAGAATAATACACACTAAATTACAGTATATCAGATTTTTAAAAGAATTTAACTACAATCCCCGGCAATGAGGAAAAGGAAGAAGAAAAAGAGGAACAGGAAGAGGAACCAAAAACTAAGAAAAGAGTGACTAGGAAACAAGCAAAGGGAAAGAAAAAGATAGTAGTGGAGCCTGATGTTGAGGAAACTTATGATTTGAAACTGAGGAAGATGTGGAAGCTCAAAAACAAGTAGAAGAGTTAGAGAAGGATGAAGAGGAGGAAGATAGTGATCTGGAAGTTGATAGTGAAGAGGAAGATCAAGCAAGGGGTGTAATTCTAGAAGAAATAGCCAAACAAAAATATGCTAAGACACCACCACCAGTCCAACCAGAAACAACTCACACTTCACCAATAACTTCACCTATCACATCACCTATCCACTCACCTATCAAAGAAACATCTCCCCACCCAAAATCACCACTACCCTCCCTTAGTGATCAACCAATTCAGTCACCACCACAAACAACCCCTCCTCCACCCTCTCCACCAACTGAAACAGAACACCAATCACAACTTGAAGAACAAATTCCAATCCCAACCTCAACTATCACTGAGCCACAAACAGAACAAACCATCATTACCAGCCCCACTGACATTATAACTAATGTTGTTTCTGCTCTTGAGAAAGAAAATGTGCAGGATACTGATGAAGATCCAATTGAAGAGACAGAACCAGAGGAAGTACAGGAGGAAGAAGCTACCACAGAAGCAGTTGAGATGCAGAGTGATGCACCTGCATCAGGTGCTTATGCATCTCAACAGAAGGCTGCAATGAAACCACAACATGATGTGGCAGCAATGCAACTAGTTCTGCAACAAATAGCTCACAGGAAGAGAGAGGAACTGGGAAACACACAACAATTCTTCAAACAACCAGCAGTCAAGGCACCAAAAAGAAAGATCCATGATGCAGTCCCAACTGATGCTACTGCATCAATTCCTGCCACAACACCAGAGGAACCAGGTGCATCTGCACCAGTAGAAGAAACTCCAATCAAGAAGCCCAAAGAAAAAAAGCAGAGAAGGTGAAGAACACTCCTCCTACAAGGCAGAGTGCAAGGACAAGGAGTGGACCAAAGAAATGAGTATCTGTTACATGCTTTCTTCTGTTTAACTACTATATTTTGGATGTTATCTTACTACTAACTCATCCCTGGTTGTGTTTTTAATCCCTCTCCCCATATTTTGAACAAATATTCTAAGTATTTTGTGAACTTATAGCAGTGCGGACACTGCTACCCCTTAGGTTTGGGGGGGACTTATCTTATTAAGTATGTTATGTATGTGTGTTTTAGCAAATTTGTGTTTTAGTAAATATTTTTGTATGAATGTATTAGATGTACTTAACAAAGTAGTATCTAAATACATGAAACTAATTTTCCAAAGACATCTCTTAGGAAAATAGGGACAGGTATGAGGAATACTATCATTTGTTAAGAACATTTTAGTAGGTGATCAGTTTGAAAATTTTTATAGTGCAAACCTATGGATGGGTTATTTTTTTGAAAAAGAAGCCTTATTTCTTACAAAAATAACCAAAATTATTTTTTCTTCAAATACCTCAAAACTGAGTTTGTGAAAAGAACCTTGCTATTTAAAGAGCAATCTGATGCAAGGGGAATTTTTGGTGAGCTAAGGTCAAAACAAATTTTGATTAAAAAGTTGGAATAGCTTAAAGAATTAAGTTTGGGGGTGTTTTATGAAAACTAAGGCTGAATTTGAAAAAATGAAAAGAGTAAACAATGCATAAGATTACAAAAAGAGTGGTAAAAAGATCAAATATCAAAGCCATATTGACCTGAATCAATTGAGCTATACCTGTGCCAAAGTGCATGAATGCATCTGGAGATCAGTGAAAAGCTGTACCTGTGCCATGCAAGAATAAATGCATCTGGAGGATAGTTCAAAACTGTACCATGCCAGGAATAAATGCATCTGGAGGACAGTGAGGAAGGCGATATAAGCTACAAAAAAATAGTACAATACAACAGTGCAGAAACAATGCAACTGCACTGCAGAAAATAAATGCAGAAAAACATCAATGCATAAACACTTCAAAGAAGTGATGCATCTGCATCAAAAAGAAACAACCAACACCAGAAAAATAATGCATTGACTCAAAAAGCTTGGAAAAATTCAATCAAGTCCTTGGTTGTGTTTAAAACTCCCCAATACTTGAGGATTTTGTGAGACTAATCTTTCTTTTAAAAATTATTTTGATGTGACCAAAAGCAAACTAAGTTTTTCAAAGGCTAGAAAGAAGTTTTTCACTTAGTCTTGGATATATTGTGGTATGTTTGATAAGTTTGCTCAGTGCAGTCTACAGATGCTCCTGCATCAATGCTTCTGCATTAATGCTCCTGCATTAATTCTGCACTTACAACTCCACTGGTTTAGCACAATGCTACTGCACTGCAATTGCATTGCCTGAAGGTTGAAGCCATCCACTTGTACATCCACTTGCACTTGATGACCTCATGATTGGTCTCCTAAAGCAAGCACATTCATATATTTCGGCGCCTACAATTCCCACATAGCTTTGAAGAGTCATCTACATAGGGACACATGTTCATATCTCATTGGACCTCCCTACACACTTGATTGAAGACCTCAACTTGGGAAACAACTTCTGAAAAGTAACCATGATTCAACCTCTAGTTTACTTCAACATGAAGGAAGGAAGCACCTCTCTTGAAGACTATAAAAGGACCTCACTCCTTCACTTGAAGATAGATCACAATCGATAAGTTAGATCAAAATTTTAATATACATAGTTAGTTTCTATTTTGTAAGAAGGAAAGGAAGGAATTGACAAATCCCCCTTACCTCAACTTCATAGTTTTACTAAGTGCTAAGGAGCTAATGCAATTGCATTGCTAGGAAAATTCATGCAAAGAGCTGCAACTTGTGTAATTTCTATCTTGTTGTCTCTCTTTTGTGATTTCAATTATATAAACATGTTCTATTCAGTTTATATTTTCTTTGCAATGTCTATGTTGAGTTAAATCTCTTTAGTTGGAATGTTCTAACCATTTAATGAGCTTTTAAGTAAGTTTGATGCAAGTATATGATGTGTGCACTTTAGTTCTTGCTTGATAATACTTTCAACACTTATTTTGAGATTGATCAATTAGAATAAGTAGATTTGTAAAAGCAGACATGGTTTACAATTAAGAACTCAAGAACTAATATGGGTGAGTGTTTTACATAAAGGAAACTTTGTGAAAACCATACTAAGTCCTAGACATAGGATAGTATAGTCCATAGGGTGATCCTTTAAAAGACAAGAGTGAACTTATTTAGCTAAGGCTAGACATAAGAAGCTTGTAATGAAACTCTGAAGAAAGTGACTGAAAGGCACATAACTAATGCAACAGCATTTAATGCAACTGCATCATAACTGCATTAAACACTTGAAAGTGAGTTACTTGGGGAAGACATTCCAACTAGCTTTTCTCTATTGCATTACAACTACTTACACCTTGCCTTATTCTAACTTGACTGTGATACTCACCATCATCAACTATATTGTTATTTGGTTACTCTCCTCTAAATTACATAGTATTGAATTTTAAAAGAGTTCATCAATCCCTGTGGGTTCGACCTGTTCTAAACACTATATTACTTGTTATGGACTGTGTATACTTGCACATGCTTTCCACACACCACTACTCAAACGTGTAGACATTTTCGTTAGCTTTCCAACGCATCTCGAAACATAAAAATCAGGGTTCCCGATCAGAAGTTACAAGTAAAATAAGTCGGAAGACTATCGAGAATATCTCACAGGCCAAGACCGGCATACTCCTACTCAGAGGATTGCAATAAGGTTACCTCTATCTTCATCACATACTAGTCCCTTCTTCGAAGGGAATCGATTCAAAAAATTTGGTCATGAACTAATCGGAAAAATCTTGGATGGTTTTATTTGCCAATATTGCTGATGCAATTATTGTTTACTAAACCGACTTCATGACAATTCAACAGGCTGCTCTGAGGAAAAAGGTATCTGACCTAGACTCGAGACTTATCTGAAGGATTTCTCTAAACTGTGACGTGAGTTGGGGTTGACCTGAGTTACAAGGTAGGGTAACTACTAAACATTGTCTCGGAAACTGAGAAACTGGGTTGAGCAGGGATGAGTCTTGCGGTGTCGGTTACTGTAACAGCCCAGGTCCAACGCATTGGCCACCCCGGCACTGTTACCTCACGGTCTTCTCTACCCCTCTTGTAGAATTTTTGCCTTCCGTGGGAATCGAACCTTGCACCTGAGGCATAAGTGCAAGTTAAACACACCTCCCACTACTAATTGAGCGCGCGCTCAATTGGTAGTGGGAGGTGTGTTTAACTTGCACTTATGCCTCAGGTGCAAGGTTCGATTCCCACGGAAGGCAAAAATTCTACAAGAGGGGTAGAGAAGACCGTGAGGTAATAGTGCCGGGGTGGCCAATGCGTTGGACCTGGGCTGTTACAGTTACTCCTAAACGGGTCTCCGAACACGGATACTCTTACTACCTGCAAATTCTATTTAGATTCCAACTTTCTGGACGACCTATAAAGGTTTACTTCGCAACACAATGATTGTTTCGGCTCCAAAAACTAAACTGTCACCCACAGCTTCCTCGAACTATCACGGATGCCCATCTATTGTTCTGGAAGGTCATCTATAGCCCTCTGCTTCTGCTGCGTGCTCTGATGAAATGGGAAGGCTAGAAATCCTATGGTTTAGGGTTTCAGACATTTTCGGGGCTGAGGCAACCAATTGTCATCATTCTCAGTAACTCACATGAAACATTGAGCGGATCCTGACTCAATACTTCACATAATATACTGAAAGGCTCTGACATTTAATTGTCTAAGTCCCTAGCTGACTCGATCTAATATCCTCTTAACCGTAAGGTCACTAAGCCCGACTAGGTCGAACTGCTCTGTAATACCCTAATATTTCAACCGCCGAAGAAATACCAGAATACACTTTAAGGCATGCATCAGAGTAAATTTCCTGTATTTAGATATTGAACACAACTAAAACTTGATATAACTCATCAAGTGATCAATCATATTCCCTCTATTCAATATCCAAAACAGCAATAGCGGAAACGATTTACAACTTCTAATACGTGTACAAGTCATAATATCGAAATTACATTAAAACTAGGAAATAACATAAGCAATAAACTAGACTCCACGATCTTCACGGACTTCATCACGTGCACTGCCTAACTGTGCTTCTCAACTTTTGCTTTTCCCGGTTTTTCTGTAAAAACCAAAACATATAAAGGGTGAGATTACAACTCTCAGTGAGTCCTATCGAGACCCCTTACTACACACTCATGGTTCATTTATTACTTGACTCTTTCGTAGCCCGATTCTTGATAGTTAAGTGCATGGTATTTTACTTAGTGTAGAGACCGAAACATCCGGAGGAAGGATTCTTCAAAGTTTTACAATGAAGCTGCCACCAACATTTAGTTTAAGGGCAAACAATGGAAAATCTCTATTGAGTGGATAAGGGGGGTTTGCGGACCAGGTTTAGGCTCGGGAGTCGTTTATGCGTAGGGAAGGTAGTAGCACCCTACGACATCCTTCCTAAGGAAGGTTACATTTTAACTAAATGTGTAGAAAAAAAATTAATTTAAAATATTTATTTTTACCCTTATTTACAAATAAATAAATAAAAGACTTGAAAGGAGGACATTTAATTATTTTTGTTTGTTTTTGAAAAAAAAAAGAAATAAGAAATTTGCAAGTGAACTAAAAAAAAGGTTTTTATTAATGCAATTGACAGAGGTTGGCCGCCATCTCCTCCTACGTATCTCCTGGTAGAGAATCAAATCACACGTAGTTCTTGGTAGAAAATGTTTGTGTGTTGGTGTTTTTTATTATTTGAATATTTTTGAAATTTGAAAGACATTCGAAGTGACCAAATAGATAAATCTAGAGTGGTCACCACTAATGACCTATTTCAAAAGGAAAGTATTCACGATGTTTAAACGAGTTAAACTCAGAATGACCTTTGCAAATAACTGATTTGTGATTGAGTGTTTGATTAGTTGAAAACGTTCGCTTGGAAACATGATCATAAAAAATAGAGTTAAGAGTGTGAGGACGAGCTGGACTCATTGGTTTGTAAAATGGTGAAGATAAGTTGGACTCATTGCCCGTAAAACGTGTGAAGATGAGTTGGACTCAATGTTTAGTGAAAGTAAAAAGACTGGGGCAAAAACCTAGATCTAAATGAGCTAGAAACATAAAAAGATATGGTGCAAAGTAACTAATATTTTTTATAAAAAAGTAAATAAAATGATGAATAGAATTTGGTGCTTTACTAAAAAAGAAACAAGGAAAAAAACATAAAATAACAAGATGAATGAGAAATATGAAATAAAATAGGGGATGGGGTTTGATAGGTTAAAAAACGAAAAAAAGAAAAAAAGGGTGTGAAAAGGAACCGGGGGTCGTATTTTAAAAGAGGGGGTACAGAAAGCAACACAGGCCGTTTCAGCTTCAATGATTGTGGGCCTTTCGGGGGGTGCGATGGTTAAAATGCGAGGTGTGATTAGCATTCTGGACCTTTAATCAAATAGGAAACAACATGGGGTTGAAGTAAGTAAAACCGGGGTGCAGTTAACAGAATGGGGGTGTACCTTTGAAACTGTGGTGCTAGGAGCAGCAACCCAGTCCATTTTTGAGCTGGTCCATGCCCCATTTAAAAAAGGAACTCAAAAAAAAGGGGAAGTATGGAGCGAAACGTAGGGTGCGATTAGTAATCCAAACCAAAATTGAAAAATAAATAAAGGAATAAGACTAGGACTATATATATGGACCCATAGACACAATCGTAACCCTAATCCCCTCTAAACCCTGATTTTCATTTTTCCCAACTCCCAGCGCCGCCAATAGAGACACGAGAGAGAGAGAGAGCGAAAACTTCGAGCAGAGAGAGAAAGGGAGAAGGAGAGAACGAATGACTTTCGTGGTGGTGGTGGGCGGTGATTCCTTGGTGAGGGCGTGCGATGGCGGACGGGGTGGTGGTGGTTCGTAGGGAGAGAGAAACGTTCACAATGAGAGAAGAACAGAGGGAGAACGAAGAGAGAGAGAGAGAGAGAGAGAGAGAGAGAGAGAGAGAGGTGAAGATGGTTGTGGGGGTGATTTGCGGTGGTTTTGGTGTTGTGGTTGGTGTTTACGGTGGAGAGAGAGAGAGAGAAACGTTCACAGTGAGAGAAGGACAGAGGGAAAACGAATGGAGAGGGAGTGATGGAGATGGTTGTGTGGGGTGATTTACGGTGGTGGTGACGTCACGGTGTTGTTGCTGGTTATGAGGAGAGAGATGAGTCGTGGGCGGTGGTTGTGGTTTGAGTTTTTTGAGGTTGGTGGTTACGATGGAGAACAGAGAGGCTGAAAGAGAGAGAGGGAGAGAGGGTGACGACGGTGGTTCACGGCGGCGATGGTGGCAGAGTAGTGGTGGTTCGTGGTGGTTTTTGGTGGTTGCTTCTCCTCTTTCCCCTCTCTCCTCTTCCTTCTCTCCCCTTCCTTTTTTCTGATTTTTGTTTGCTGTCATTGTGCGTATATGCGTCTGTGTATATGTGTCTGTGTATTTCAGTGCGTGTTTTTTTATACCCCCGTGACTGTGTGTATGCTTGGTATTTATAGGCCAGTTGGTGAGGTGCTGAGGAGTCAAAAAGGACAGCCATTGAATCAGCCAAAGGACAGTAGCTGGCAATGGGTGGCGCAAAAGGACAGCAATTGAGGAAAAATCAAAGGACAACCATTTGAATCAGTAAAAGGACATGTAGCTGGCAATGGGTGGAAGGACAACATTAAGGAAAAAAAAAAACCTAGCTAGGGCAGCCAGTAGCAGGTGCGCCCCTTCCCTATTCTTTTGTTGAATTTTATTCCAATTTTTGTACTATTTTTGTCTATATGAGTAAAAGGTTGATCATGTAATAAAAAAGACTTTGGCTATTCAGCTTTACCTGATTTTGTATTACATTCTATTTATATTTTTATATTTTATGATAATAAAGCAATATCAACAACAAAAAAATGAGTATAAAAATAAATGTCACACGTTGAGCGTTAAAGACACGCGCACGATTAAAGCGACAAGAATAAAAAAACTTTTTTTGGATTTTTTCAATTAGCCGGACAAAATTAGGGTATGACAGCTGCCCCTCTTTATTTATATTTTACTAGGAAATATGAAGGGTTTCCAAATTTCTCAAGTAAAATAGAAATAAAGATAAAAAGACACTAATTTTGTCAAGACTATTTTTTCTTTTTAGAAATTCTTGAAAAATTGGGTTGACATGGAACAAAAGTAAATAAGGATCACCGGGGATCTGAAGGAACACTGGGGCTCTGATGGTCTAATTCGCAGTCGATGCTTGGCGCATTGATTGGAGTTAAACTGAAGGACCGACGGGGTCTGAGAGGCTGTCTGGGCCTTGATGGACCGGGATGGTTTGATGGAGCGCAAACTAGCAATGGTATTAGTAAAACGGCCTGCTTGATGGTGGCCTTTTTCGAGCGGCCAAGGGGGTCAAGATCAGGTCGTTGACCTGATTTACTCACCTCGAAGGACGTCCACTATGTCTTAGTCTGACACAGCTAGTCTGAAGGACCTGGGGTCGGATGATCTGTCGCGCTCAGTGTCGACGTCGTGATCTGAAGGTAGAGTTCGAAGCCGTTGCTTTGACATGTTAATTCGAACTGAACTGAAGGACCTGGGGTCGGATGATCCGTCGGTTGCTCGATAACGCGACGTGCGATCTGGATTGATGGACCAATTGTTGGTCTGAAGGAGCGCCGGGGATCTGAAGGACCGCTGGGGGTCTGAAGGATCAACTTGGTGATCCAAATTGCGATATGGGGTTGGCGCTTGGAGCGTCGATTTCGAGGGGCAGGATATAGGGATCGATACTTGGCGTATTTGCCCGGGCATACCTAACAAATACATTTTCCTGATAAGGAAAAACTATCTATATTTGGCATGTCTTAATAACGCAATGAATGGAGTATGCGTGCATGCAAGCGTGTGCGACAATTGGTGTTTGCTGGGGTAGTGAATGAGATGTGGCGGATAATGGATGCTAAAGTTTGATGGGCTAATGAAGTTGATAAACTGTGTGTGTGGATAAGATATGAATGCGATTGTAATGATTATATGCAAATGCTATGGTGAATAAAAGGAAACACCTGAATGCATGGCAAACGATATGATTAGTGATGTAGGAAGTTTTTGACAACGATGGGACCAACACTTGGCACATCTATCGAAGCAAAAATAATGCTATATGTGTGCATGTATGTAATGTGGTGAGCAAATGAACTACAAGACCTTGTGGATTGCGGATGCTGGAGCTGGTCGGAAAGAAAAATTGATAAGCCGTGTATGCAAATGCAGATAACATGTGAATGCAAAGGTACTGCTTAGATGCGGGTGCTATGGTAGATGCATGGTTGCATGGTGGAATGATTTATGCAATGTGGATGATTTTTGTCTCTTCTTGCTTTCCCTTTTTTTGCCCATTTTTATGAATGAATGAATGTGCATACGTAATGCTTAGATGAAAGAGTTGTGGTAGTTGTATGACTTGATGTATGGTGCAATGATTGGACGTTTGTCGGGATGTGGAATGATTTTTTTTTGTCTTTTCGCTTTATTGCCTTTTTTGGTATTTGATGAATGCATGAAATGAGAATGTGAATATGATGGATATGTAATATTTTTTATGCAAACGCTATGGTGAATGAAAGGAAGTGCATAGATACACACTACAACAAAACAGGCAACCGGCGGTGGTTAATCTGCGGCGGTTTTGGGTAAACCGCCGCCGCTTATAATTTTGCGGCGGTTTGTTCAGCGGTTAACCTGACTGCCTCAGTTAGTAATTAAACTGCGGCAGTTATTTGGCATTCTGCAGCGGTTTGTTTTTTGAAGTCAAGTGGCGGCGGTTAGTAGCTAATTCTGCGGCGGTTACTGTAAAATTTGCGTTCCCCCCAACTCTCCCTCCCTTTTTTTTGGTCAAAAAAACTCCCTCCTTCTAGAAATTGGTTGCTAATTCCACGAACTCACCACCCTCTTTCATGTCTCAGTATTCTATTCCTCCCTGAAACCCTAAAATCAGAATTCCATTAAACTCACGCTCTCACCTCTCAGCAATCGTCTTCCTCCTCAAACCATAAAATCAGAGAGGGGTTTGTATAGTATGAGCCCTTTGGTTTCTTCACTTCTGGTGGCCCAGTTTCACTTTCAAAACCCAATTGAATTCTATGTTGCATATCTGATCTAGTTAGCGTATCATTAGGGTTTTGTCTCGTTGGTTCAGCGTTCCACTTTCTCTCTCGGCGCCGTCGAACTCGGAGGAGGAAGCGAAAATGGTACTCTCTGCACAATTCCCAATCTCAACAATGCAACACATTGCGCTAATTCTAACCGTGAATTATGTGATTATTTGCGAATTAACTTCTGAAATGGTGTTTTTTAATAACTGTATTTGCAGCCTTCACACAAGACATTCAAAATAAAGAAGAAGCTTGCGAAGAAGATGAGGCAGAACAGACCCATCCCTTACTGGATCCGCATGAGAACCGATAACACTATCAGGTTTGTTACCTTTCTTTCTCTTTTATTACATTCTCAGAATTAGCTTGTTTTGAGGTTGTTTTGTTTCTTATTTCCAAAAAAATTAGTCGGTTTAGCTTTTACATATTGAAGGCTAAAACAATTTTTGGTTCAAAGTTTATAATGTATTGCTTAATTTCTATTGAAACCATTGTTGTTATGTATGGATCTGATTGTGGTATTCAAACCACCTTTTATCTTATTTAGAAGTCACTCGTTTGATTCATTTCATGATTTTTGGTATTGTCTCGCAAGAATGAACGAATGTTCTTATTAACCCTTTGATCAATTTCTGTATGATTATCTTTAAAGATGAATCTGTGTTCCATTTTTGAGATTATTATAGTAAATACTTGTTTGAAATTATGTTTGTATATAGCATGGGAGTAATTATGATATTAATTTTGTTCAGCCTTGTTTTACCCTCCCTATGTGCTGGCTAGTGTCTATTAATGTAGTTACTTTTCTTATTTGTGTTCTCCACCTTAATGCAGATTGGAATATATTAAATCAGAAGACATACAATGGACTGAAGATTAGCTTGAAGAACTACTGTGAAAGTTGGAGTATAAATGTTGATTTACCCTCCATCTTATTTGTTTTACCCTCCCTATGTGCTGGCTAGTGTCTATTAATATAGTTACTTTTCTTACAATATGGTGTTTTCTGGTCATCAAACTAGCACAAAGGACTCTCAAGAGGAATATATTTCCCAGTTTGGTACTTGATCACCAATCCAATGAATTCACAAGATTTATGTTTAGTTCTTTGTTTATGATTGAACGACTTACTCTCTAATACTTGTCTTAGGTACCTATGTAATGTTTTAGTAGAATTCTTGTTTGTAATAATTTTTTGGAAGTAATGAAGTCAATTTAATTTAATTGTTGTTTTCTTATATTTTTAGTTGTTATCATAGTAATTATATAATTTTTAGCATTCGATACGATTCGACCAGCAGCCAAATAAGAATTTTTTTTTTAAAAAAGCAATTAATTACGCCGGTTATAAACCGCTGCAGATTGACACTGATTATTCTGACTCCATTTGTTTAGGGGCGGTTATAAACCGCCGCAAATAGAAACCGCCGCTAAATTCCCACGAACCGCTGCAAAAAAATTGGGTGTTCTATAACTTAGCAACTGCTTTGTGGCGGTTCGAAACCGCTGCAGATGTCAAACCGCCACACAAACCGCTGCTAAATGCTACTCCCGGCGGTTATTCCAGCGGTTGTCAAAATCGCCGCAGAGTTACCTCGCGGCGGAGAAAACGGCAGCGGTTTTGGAACCGCCGCGATATGCATTTAGCAGCGGTTAAAACCGCCGCAGAATGCCTTTTGAACTGCCGCCGGTTGCCAATTTTGTTGTAGTGACATGGTGCGATGATATGATATGATTGATTGGGATGTAGACAGACTTTTGGTAATGATGAGACCGACATCTGACATTTTTATTGAAGCAATACATGTTATGTGTGGGCACGCATGTATGCATACGCAATGCATAATGCGAAGGAAGCAAAATTGTGTAAGAAAAAACAAGTGGAATGTGAATGCATGTACAATACTTGTATGAAAGAGCTGTGATGAGAATAATCAAATGCATGGTTTGATTCTAGAATAAGGAGGACATGCATGATTTGTTGGTGACAGCAAGAATGTTTGATGGGAAACAAATTTCTGTTGCTAGGAACAGGGAGCTGAATATTTTGAATTGATCATTCCTTGGAATAAAATTTGATGGCTTGAACTCAAACTCTGGTAAGCTCGAGGCTGCCATTTTGAAAAGTGTGGCTTGTGGCAATGTATTAGTGCCCTTTCTAGAGATTGTGATATGCATTTGTAGACTTGTTCAAATGGGTTCTCATTTGGTTATGATGACCCATGATTGCTAAGCTTTCAAGTCTAAGATGTTAGCTTGGAGGAATTATCAATGCCATGTCATAACGTGTGTTCTCTCTTTGAAGCATTTTGTTTAGTAAATATGAAAAACAGTGTGAATACAAATGAATGTGCCAGTTGACTCAGGGTTTAAGAAATGTAGGGTATGGACAAGTGTGACACGTGAGCGGAGTGAAGGATTAGGTTATTGGCTCACGCCTATGAGAGATAAGCTTGCCCCAAGGTAAGAAAAGTTTGACTGCCCCAATTTTGACTTCAAAATGTGGAGAGCAAATAATTTGTCTTCGCCTAAGGGGGACAACGACACCTGAGGGTATAGGTCGACTAAAAGTTTGGGAATCGTGTTAGTCTTGAAGCAAAAGGTGGCTAAGGATGAATGGAATGGGAGAAAGAAGAATTCTTTTGGCACAAGGGATATGATGCCCCAGTCTATAAAAAGACAAGGTTGCCCCAATCCATGAAAGTTAAAGGTTGCCCCCTTTTGAGTGTGGTTGTGACAGGGTGTAAGGTCAGAATAATGGTTTGGAAATTTGTCTGGTACGACTATGTGGGTGTAGTATAAGAACGGGATGAAAGGTGAGGGTATTTTGGGGATGCTGAAAAATTTCCCCGAGTTTAAGTGGAATGGAGGGTGGGGGTATTGCCCCATTTTGAGATGGTAAGTCATGTAACTGCTTTAGTAGGGATTTGTGGTTTTCTTTGGGAAGGACTCCACAAGCTAAGTCAGTCAAGAGTTTTTGATTCGATGAAATTTCACTTTGTTGATGATCACTAAATTTTTCCTACTATTATTTTCTCTTGATGAACTTCGAGCGTGCAAACCCTTTTGAGTTTTTCTATTTTTTAGTTCTCTTTTTTTTATTGGATATTTTTTTAGCAAACATATTGTAAATAAATAAAACTTATTTTGTCCTAAAATTAAAAAAAAACTTGAGAAAACAAAAGCAATCGGTCATTGATCAGAATGGACTTGTTTAGGGTTGTAACATGGCCAATGGTTATGGGTTTGTGAAGGATATGATAATTAGGCCCAATGAAGTATTTTAGGGTTTATTCTGATAAGGATATCTTATGTGTTTGATGGTAGGATGTATTAGCTCGCAATTTCTACTGCTTTTTGTTTTTTGTTTTTTCAGGATTTTTTTAATCCTCTTTTTTTGAACTTAACTTTCTTTTTTTGTTTGTGATTTTTCTTTTTCTTTTGAGTTGAGCGAGATGATAAAAGTGATACACCATTTTTGATGTGGAATTGATCCTTGTCTAGGGTGATTGAAAGATTTTTGGCTCCAAGTGGGTAGCAAAGGGTATTTATTTTTTGGATGCAGGAAGGTGGCCAAACTTAATTTCAAATCATGGTTGCTTATTTTCTCAAAAATCTTAACTATAGGGCAAAACTTCATGTTCAATATGTTTGCTCTTTTTCTTTATTTATTTTTGTGTCCTAACCAATGTTTTAAAAATCGGACCGGACCGGCCGGTTCAATCGGTTGAACCGGGAACCGGACCCCCGGCCGGTTGGTTCAACCCCATTTGAACTGCAGTCCTATTGAACCGCCCAGAACCGGATCGAACCGGGGAAGAACCGGGTTGAACCGCGGTTCAACCGCTTTGAACCGGAAACCGAACCGGATTGAACCGCCTGAAATACATTTTTTATTTTTAAATTTACTTTTTTCTCCAAAACTTAATATTTTTTATTTTTTATTTAATAAATTACTCATCCGGTTCAACCATGGTTGAACCGGTTGAACCGATTGAACCATGAGCCGGAGGCCTCGCCGGTTCGATCTCCGGTCCGGTTTTAAAAACATTGGTCCTAACTTTTGCTTAGGTTGCCCTTGCGAGTTTTCAACCTAACAGATTTTTTTGGATTTTGTTTTTTTACTCAAAAGACTTGCACGATTGTTTAAGATGCCAGCAGGAAATCTTAGCAGTCACAACTTTTCCCCAGTATGGAGCGTTTAAAGTGAAATTTCATCACTGGGGGATAGTGAATGAAATACTTTTGTGGGGATATAGGCATTTTATGGACGGTTGGGATTGGTTTTGAAACTGGGTGAAGGATAGCGATAAGTGGCGAAGGAAGGGATAGTACAACTAACTCAAACAAGAGTAAAAATACACTCGCCATGTTAGTTTATTTTGAAAATGCTTCATATAGAGAGAATACCAGTTAAAATAGAGCAATTTTAATTTCCAAAACAAGTTAACAAAATAGACATTTCAAACTCTTATCATGGGAGGTTTAAGATGTATTGCTTAGGTAACCAAGAATGGATAGGTAGAAGTGGTATTGGGTTAATGCCTTTGGTGAGGCATGCAGAGGCTAAGGGTCAAGCATATGGGAGGAAGGGTTTGAAATGATGCAGTCAATATTGGAGTGACCATGATGGTGGATGAGTTATTGGTGAATTCCATTGAAGGAAGTTACATGGTGGTTAAGCGAGTGGACGGTTTCCATAAATGTGGTTGGTATGAGTAGGATGTATATGGAGTGAAGGGTTAAGAACTTGGTGTTGGTGAATCAGGTTAGGGTATTGTCAATCAAATAATATGACAACATCTTCCAAGGAAGAGAAGTCAATTCAAATATGATTTTAAAAAATGCATCATTTCTTATCAAACAGTGTTTCCAAAGAATATTTTCACGTGTTTTTTTTGTATCTTTTTGAATAGTTTATGAATGTAATGCATGAGTTTATGCATGTTGCTAGATTTGGCATAAAATGCAGAAAAATGAAAGCAGAATGATACATTGATATGACACTGAGGAAAAATTATTGGATGATGAATGACGCAAGAATAAAAGAGAATGAAGCAATTTCTGATTTTTATTTCGATGCATGTGGGAGGTTATGTAGGAATATGAGATGCATGTAAGAGGAATAAAAACTTTTACTTTTGTTTTTCATGATGCATGAGAGTAATGCATTTGAAGTGGATGTGAAAGAAATAAATGACTTTTTTATAATGCATGAAGAGGGAATAATGCATTTAAATGAAATGGTGAATGAATATATAATATCACAGTGATGTTTTTCTTTTTTAGTGTGGATATGCAAGATGGACAAACAAAGCAAATGATATTTCTGTTATTTAAGGATGATGGGACGCATGGTAGTGCAATGATAATGGGATGTGTGTGAAAATGATGATCTTATTTTGTTATGAATGCATGATGATTTTTGTTTTTTGTATGATGATGTTGCCTCATGTGCATGCAAATGGAAGAAAGAAGCATGAAAATGTTTTTTTTGAGTGATTTTATTTTTGGAGAAACGCTAACCAGATTAATAGAGAGTAAGTATAATGCCCCCGTGTCCTAGGTGGGCCATGTCTAAATTGGGATTTCCAACATGATCTAGGGTCACTTTAGTAATCATCCTTTCAGGTGCCTCTAATCACTTCCTCACAAAGATCTCCAGAGCTAAAGTTCTCTTTACAATATCATCCACAACGATAGATGACTACCAGGTGTGGGATATCATAAAAAAGGCGCACTCTGGTTGAGACTTTCATGATAGTCAGACAGATAAATCCAGAATGACTATCACTAATTGTCTCCACTCATCCTAAGTTTCATGCAGACCCAGGTATAGGGCCCCACTCAAAAGTGTGTGTGCAAAAGTGTAAGTGAGGTGTGTGATGAGGGCAAAATACCTAAGCTAACCAAGCTGGACAAGATATACAACAACAATAACAAAAAAGTCGTCTACCCTAATGTTCAAAAATATAAAGAAATGCTAATAAATAATTAAAATAAGCATAAGGGAAAAAACAAAATATAAAATTAACAAATACGTACACATTTGGTTAATTAGGCTTGATTCTCTTAATTTGTCCCCAGAGAAGTCGCCAGCTGTAGCGACCGAAAAATCCGGAGGAGGGGATTCTTCGAAATTTTACAATGAAGCCGCCACCAACGTTTAGTTTAAGGGCAAACATTGGAAAATCCCTATTGAGTGGGTAAGGGGGGTTTGCGAACCAGGTTTAGGCTCGGGAGTCGTTTATGCGTAGGGAATGTATTAGCACCCTACGACATCCTTCCTAAGGAAAGTTACCTTTTAACTAAATGTGTAGGAAAAAAACTATTAATTTAAAAAATTTATTTTTACCCTTATTTACAAATAAAAAAAAAGACTTGAAAGGAGGACATTTAATTATTTTTGTTTGTTTTTGAAAAAAAAAAGAAATAAGAAATTTACAAGAGAACTAAAAAAAGGTTTTTATTAATGCAATTGACAAAGGTCGGCCGCCCTCTGCTCCTACGTATCTCCTGGTAGAGAATCAAATCACACGTAGTTCTTGGTAGAAAATGTTTGTGTGTTGGTGTTTTTTATTACTTGAATGTTTTTGAAATTTGAAAGACATTCGAAGTGACCAAATAGATAAATCTAAAGTGGTCACCACTAATGGCCTATTTGAAAAGGAAAGTATTCATGATGTTAAAACGAGTTAAACTCAAAGTGACCTTTGCAAATAACCGTTTTGTGGTTGAGTGTTTGATTAGTTGAAAACGTTTGCTTGGAAACATGATCATAAAAAGAGAGTTAAGAGTGTGAGGATTAGCTGGACTCATTGGTTTGTAAAATGGTGAAGATAAGTTGGACTCATTGCTCGTAAAATGTGTGAAGATGAGTTGGACTCAATGTTTAGTGAAAGTAAAAAAGAGTGGGGCGAAAACCTAGATCTAAATGAGCTAGAAACATAAAAAGATATGGTGCAAAGTAATTAATATTTTTTAAAAAAAGTAAATAAAATGATTAATAGCATTTGGTGCTTTACTAAAAAAGAAACAAGGAAAAAAAACATAAAATAACAAGATGAATGAGAAATATGAAATAAAATAGGGGATGGGGTTTGATAGGTTAAAAAACACCAAAAAAAAAAAAGGGTGTGAAAAGGAACCGGGGGTCGTATTTTAAAAGAGGGGGTGCAGAAAGCAACCCAAGCCGTTTCAGCTTCAATGATTGTGGGCCTTTCGGGGGGTGCGATGGTTAAAATGGGAGGTGTGATTAGCGTTCTGGACCTTTAATCAAATAGGAAACAACATGGGGTTGACGTAAGTAAAACTGGGGTGCGGTTAACAGAATGGGGGTGTACCTTTGAAACTGTGGTGCCAGGAGCAGCAACCCAGTCCGTTTTTGAGCTGGTCCACGCCCCATTTAAAAAAATGTCTCAAAAAAAAGGGGGAATTATGGAGCGAAACATAGGGTGCGATTAGTAATCCAAACTAAATTGAAAAATAAATAAAGGAATAAGATTGGGACTATATATATGGACCCATAGACACAATCGTAACCCTAATCCCCTCTAAACCCTGATTTTCATTTTCCCCCAACTCCCAGCACCGCCAATAGAGACACGAGAGAGAGAGAGAGAGAGAGAAAGCGAAAACTTCGAGCAGAGAGAGAAAGGGAGAATGAGAGAACGAATGGTTTTCGTGGTGGTGGTGGGCGGCGATTCCTTGGTGAGGGCGTGCGATGGCGGACGTGGTGGTCGTGGTTCGTAGGGAGAGAGGAACGTCACAGTGAGAGAAGAACAGAGGGAAAACAGAGAGAGAGAGAGAGAGAGAGAGAGAGAGAGAGAGAGAGAGAGAGAGAGAGAGATGAAGATGGTTGTGGGGGTGATTTGCGGTGGTTTTGGTGTTGTGGTTGGTGTTTACGGTGGAGAGAGAGAGAGAGAGAGAGAGAGAAATGTTCACAGTGAGAGAAGGACAGAGGGAAAACGAAGGGAGAGAGAGTGATGGAGATGGTTGTGGGGGGTGATTTACGGTGGTGGTGACGTCACAGTGTTGTCGGGGTGTTGCTGGTTATGAGGAGAGAGATGAGTGGGCGGCGGTTGTGGTTTGAGTTTTTTTGAGGTTGGTGGTTACGTTGGAGAAAAGAGAGGCCGAAAGAGAGAGAGGGAGAGAGGGTGACGACGGTGGTTCACGGCAGCGATGGTGGCGGAGCAGTGGTGGTTTCTGGTGGTTGCTTCTCCTCTTTCCCCTCTCTCCTCTTCCTTCTCTCCCCTTCCTTTTTTCTGATTTTTGTTTGCTGACGCTGTGCGTATATGCGTCTGTGTATATGTGTCTGTGTATTTCAGTGCGTGTTTTTTGATACCCTCGTGACTGTGTGTATGTTTGGTATTTATAGGCCAGTTGGTGAGGTGATGTGGAGTCAAAAAGGACATGTGGATACCTGTGTTGCAGGTTATCTAATATTGCAGGATTAGTTTTGATGATGAAAAAGACAAAGCCAAGTTGATGGCCAAAGGAATGAGAGTGTCAAAGCAAAGCTGATAAAAAGTATCATATATTCAAAGTCACAATCCAAGACAAACAAGCTCAAGAATTGAAGATTCAAGTTTAAGGGTAGTCCTTAAATATAAGGGTAGTCCTTAGGGTTTGGGTGTGTCTTAGGAAAAAGTGTAAGCTCTTTCAAATGTCAGCTCGTATATCAAAGTCTCACACACTCACAAGTTTTTCAAAGATGCATGCATACTTACGTAAACATACCTATCATCTTTAAAAACATAAAATCGATTTCCTCATGCATAAACATACATCAAAATCGATTTTCAGGTAAAAACAGAAAAGGAAGAATCGATTGTCAGGTCATGTATTTTCAGTACATAAATCGATTTCTGAGCCAAACAATTTTAAGGGAAGAATCGATTCCCACTCTTTTGCACTTAACTGAGAATCGATTCCCACATGTCTCAGGCAAGCTGAGAATCGATTTATACATATTTTCACTAAGTATAGAATCGATTCCTAGCTCTCCAGGGTACTCAAGAATCGATTGTATCTATTTTTCAAACAAAGATAAATCGATTCCTCACTTAAATAAATCGATTCCTAGATCAAATGCATTCAACAAAGAATCGATTCCTACAATATTTTCAACGTAAACTTAATTTCCTCATAGCCTATAAATAGGCAGTGCTTCACGTTCATTTTCACAGAACAACCCATTTCACGAATCAGAGAACTTTTTGAGAAAAACTCTTTACGCTTTTACTTTTGCTCGTCACGCACCGTTGGTCCGTCTGAGCTGATCTTTCGCTAAGAGTTAGTTGGGGTTGCATTCTTCAAGTTGTATTATCTGCCTACTCTAGAGGTATTTTTGTCTTTACGTTTGTTATTTTTTAATTGTTGTGATTTGTACTAGGGAGTGGGGTATCTCTCTAGGGTAGCTGCATGTACTAGGAAGTGGGGTATCTTTCTAGGGCAGTTGATTGTAACAGGGGTGGGGTATCTCTTGTTATTGTTATATTAGATTTGAGGGCTCTCCATAGGTGGGGTATCCTAGGAGGAGAGTGCCTGAGTCTGTAAACGTTTTCCAAGGCACCTGTAAGCCTTGTTGGTTTGGTTAGTGGAAAATCTCACAAGGGTGTGAGGACTGGACGTAGGTCACTAGGAGGTGACCGAACCAGGATAAATCTCTGCGTGCTTTACTGCTTTCCTGCTTTACTGTTATACTACTTTATATTCTAATTCCTTCGCTTCCACTTAACCTGCGCGAAAATTGATCTAAGTCATTGAAAAGGGGAAAAACGTTTTCGAAAGATCTGAAAAGTTTTAAATCTCAATTCACCCCCCCCTCTTGAGACTGAAGCCACTTGGTAACAGGACAGCCATTGAATCAGCCAAAGGACAATAGCTGGCAATGGGTGGCGCAAAAGGACAGCAATTGAGGAAAAATCAAAGGACAACCATTTGAATCAGCAAAAGGACATGTAGCTGGCAATGGGTGGAAGGACAACATTAAGGAAAAAAAAAACCCTAGCTAAGGCAGCCAGCAGCAGCTGCGCCCCTTCCCTCTTCTTTTTTTGAATTTTATTCCAATTTTTGTACTATTTTTGTCTATATGAGTAAAAGGTTGATCATGTAATAAAAAGGAATTTGGCTATTCAGCCTTTACCTGATTTTGTATTACATTTTATTTATATTTTTATATTTTATGATAATAAAGCAATATCAACAACAAAAAAACGAGTATCAAAATAAACGTCACACGTTGAGCGTTAAAGACACACGCACGATTAAAGCCACGAGAATAAAAAAACTTTTTTTTGGATTTTTTCAATTAGCCACACAAAATTAGGGTATGACACTTAGCATAAAATTGTGCTTCTTTGTCCATAGCCCAATTCTGGATGACTACGTACAATTCTTTTTCTTTAACTTAGCACAACACCGCGAGCCACTTTCTTTATTTTTCTATGGCTCTTGGTGAACCCAATCCACTAACCACTAATTAGCGGGCAAACCTCATGGGGCCTAGGTTTTGGGGCTCATGAGTTCCCCTCCCCTTGTATGCTAATCCTTAGGGTCGTCACCCTTGATATACATATAAAATTATACATATACCATCTTTCTTTTCCTTACGAAAATAATTTGACTTTCATGAACATAAAGTTCTATTTCATTAACTTGTAACATTAAACATTAACCTTAAACTTAACTTGGATGATCTTATAATCCATCCATCTATCATATTATGACATTTCCTCACTCGTTATTACTAACGGTACATTGTGATTCGCTTAACTTAAGGACTTCATAAATTACAGCTCAAACATAAGGGCTTATGACGAATTACGGTTCTTTTAACATTGCATAAGGTTGGGGAAGGAATTAGGATGGGTTTGGAATCAATTAGAAAGGCTTTGGACACATTTTAAAAATTTTGACAGAGAGGGACGCACGACCCGTGCCTAAAGGCGCACTGTCCGTGCGCGAAATGAGAACTTTACAAGCCAGAGACCGAAGGCAACGCACGACCCGTGCGTTGGGGGCGCACGGTCGGTGCCAGTCACACTGACTTGTAAAATGTCATTCCGTGTAAAACTTTCGATTCCGTTTCGAGTCCAAACTCCGTTTCTATCGATTTCTAACACATCAACCTTCAATAACAGCAATTTATCCAGTCCAAACAATCAACAATTCATCAATCATTCATCAAGCAATCGTTACATTCGATCAACAATACACGTAATTTCGCAAATACGGTTTATAACTGAATTCTTTTCAAAACGAAATGCAAGGCATACTGGTTCAGAAAATGCAAAGTAAGTTTCAAAACGAAAACCCTAAGCGGAGTAAAACTCATTATTTCAGCCTCAAACAGCATTCAAGCAATCACATAATCACCAATCAATCAATCATTCATTTTCAATCCATCAAACATTCATAACGAAACACATTTTCGCAAATTTGCAGTTTTTGATTCGAAATTCAGCAAAACGAAAACCAGCACACATTTCAGTCATACACAGTATTTGACATGAACATTAAATCCCTAAGCGAGTATAGAACTCAACGGAATGTGATGAAAATCACATAACCACAATGAACAGTGCTCAACACCACTAGACTTCCCGAACGATCCCGAATTCGAATTATCCTTTAGGACAGCATTTGTGAGCTGTTTTGGAACAAATATAACTAAATCAATACTTAACTAAAACTACCCAAACCAGTGTCTATCGTGAAGATAATTTAGTATAGTTTCAGTGGGTTCAAGTCCCATACTGATACAGTGAGTATTTAGGGAGTCATGGTTAAAATAGTGTGACTAGTTCAAAACAGTTACCGATTAAAAAGTGGAATTTGTAATTGAAGTTTCTCCCTCAATAATTAATGAAATCAGATGGTTCTTGTGCCTATCTTGAAGGGTTTTGTGTCTAGTTTCCAAAGCAACCAAAATGAACTTTAAAGGAGGTCTGTACAGTGGGTTACGAAGGGAATACCAAAGGGTGTCAAAACTGTTTTGTTGCAGAAAATTGTTGTGAGTTGATTTCTTCAACTACACCACCAAGGACCACGAACACAAGCTCCAAAAATGTTCCAATCACGACCCCCAACAGCTCCTAAGAATCACTTCAAGATTCTGAAACTACAATGTGGGTAGAGAATGTGCTTCCAAATCTAGCTTTGAACCTCCTAGAACCTTATGCTAGTCTTAAGTGTCCCAAAACAACATGCAAGGCAAGAACTCCCTTTTTAGTCAACTTGGAGCTTGAATTTCGAAATGGTTTAAATAGTTATTACCCCCCTAAAAATATACCCATTATCCAGTTACCCCCCTGCAAAAAAAAACATTTAAAACAAACCTTGCAAAATGTAAAGTTATCCAGTACCCTCATGCCGTTAAATTTTCTGTTAAAATATGTAAAATGTCACATATCCAGTTACCCCCTACCACGTGTCACATTATTATTGGGCCTCTGTGACACGTGGCACTGCCATGCCACGTCAGCTCCTATGTCACCACTGCCACGTGTCACTGACATATGCCATGCCAGCAGCCAATGGATGGCTGCCACGTGGCACTAGTTATTACACTCAAAAATAAATGTTTTTGTGGCCACCAAGGGTGTTGAACTCGCAACCTCTTACTCACACACACACCTCCTAACCACTGAGCCAAATTATTATTTGTGATTATTATCTCACCTACAAATATATATTACATCATTGATACTTAATTTAAAAAAAAATATCATCCTTCATCATCTTCATCAGTTACCGGGAACGCTGGAACCAAAATCTTTTTCGTGTTCTCTCTCTTCTTAAATCAAATCAAATCACAGCATATTCAAGTAACAAAAACATAAGCAATCTAAAAGAAAAACCAGTGATCATAGTACAAATCCAAGCAAACTACAAACACAGAATCCAATTTCCAAATCATCAAAAAACTAAAATAAGACCTGCCCAGATAAAAAAAACACATGAAATTACTGAAAACACGGATTAATAGAGAATTAGAGAGATAGAGAGTTTGGGGATAACACAAAACGATGGAAAACGAAACGATGGGTTTGTGTTGCAAATCTTCCAGAATCAATTTCGTTTTGATTCGTTTTGCCGTGGGTGTGGTTTTCAAATTCATTTTGATTTCATAAATCTCCTTCCTCTCACTCCTCAATTTCGTTTCAGATCTGGGTTTTCTTCAAATCTGGGTTTTCGTTTTCGATTTGATTCTTGATGATTTTCATTTTCGATTAACGAATCTACAGATCTGGAAGAAAGCATTGAAGATCTTATTTTTTTATTTTGTTAATCGAATTATTTATATATTATATACTAGTAGTTCACTTAATTTACTAAAAGAATCAAGTGGCTTAGTGGTATTTGTTTGTTTCAGCCACTTCATGGTCATGGGTTCAAGTCTTTCTCCAGCCATTTTGAAAATTTATTTTGAGTGTAATAACTAGTGCCACGTGGCAGTCATCCATTGGTTGCTGACGTGGCACGGGTGACATAGGAGCTGACGTGGCATGTCAGAGCCACATGTCACAGAGACCCAATACTATGGTGACACGTGGCAGGGGGGTTAACTGGATAATGTTAATTTTACATTTTTTAACAGAAAACTTAACAGCAGATGGGTAACTGGATAACGTTATATTTTGCAAGGTTTGTTTTAAATGTTTTTTTTAGGGGGGTAACTGGATAATGGGTATATTTGCAGGGAGGTAATAACTATTTAAACCTTTCGAAAATGGTTGATGGAAATGAAGGGAGAATCAGCTAGTGATTTTGGTGTCTATGAGTAGAGGATGAAAAATGGGAGAGAATGGTACTAACATTACCTACATGCATTCAGATTTGAAGAAGTTGGTGTTCTTCTCCTTCTCTTCTCTCCTTCGCATCTCCTCTCTCTCTCTCTCTCTCTCTCTCTCTCTCTCTCTCTCTCTCTCTCTCTCTCTAGTTTTTGTTTCTGTTTTTCCCAATTTTGAACATTCAGCCTGGGTGTGTGTTTTGTTTGACTAAGTGAGCTGAGGGTTTCATTTTGGGTGGAAAAGACCAAAATGCCCTTTACTTATCTCATCACCTCTATTTACTCTTAATCAACCAATAACTAAATAACTCTTTTCTCAAATTTTGGTTGTTGTGGAGTGTGTTTGGTGGTTAATTCCAGCTGAAGGTTTAATGAAGCATAAATGACCAAAATACCCTTCTACTTGACTTTCCTCTAATTTCTCACTTAAATCCCAATTTAACTCTTCAATTACCAATAACTCAATTACTTATATAATGTAGCAAACAATCACACAGCAAATCATTTAACCCGTGACAGTCATCATATTTATAATCAATTTTGCTAACTTATTTAACTTAGCTAACAATTATATTATGACCTCTTGCTAATTTCAATAATTGAAATTAGCTAATTTGGGGATGTTATAGATAAACTTTGGGTTTCTTTGATTACTAGTAAATATTTGGGGAGTGAATCTATTCTCCAAGTGAAGACTAAGAATGGTTCTTACATATGGAACTCTATTTTGAAGGCTAGGAATACTCTTCAGGAAGGCTTTGAATTCAGAGTGGGGAATGGCCAATCTTCCCTATGGTACTCCAACTGGACTAGCTTCGGTCCTCTAGCCAAGTTAGTTCCTTTTATAGATATCCATGACTCACATTTGTGTATTGCAGATATCCTCCACGACAATAACTGGGATTTGGACCAGCTTTACTCTTCTCTTCCCAATAATGTCCTAGAGCGCATTCGTCACCTCCACATAAGTATTAATAATTCTATTGCTAATGCTATAACTTGGATTGGGTCTCAAATTGGGATTTGGACCAGCTTTACTCTCAAATTCTTCGTCCTGGATTTGGTCCATTCTTGGGCCGGAGAAGGTTAAATTTCTCATCTGGCTTGCCTGTCAGAACGCTATTCCCACTGCTTCTCTCTTACATCATCGAGGCATGATGAACGTTGCTAATTGTCATCGGTGTGGTTTTCACGATGAAACAGTCCTCCACTGCCTTAGGGACTGTCCGTTTGCTCATTCCATATGGTGGGGTCTCGGGTTTAGAGATGCTGACTTTTTCAATTTGGATTCTCCTGCAGCTTGGTTTAAATTTGCTATTCAAAATCCAAACCCTCATCTTTTTCTTGCTGGAGTGTGGTGGTTGTAGAGGGACCGAAACTCCACTTGTATTGCTAAAGAGAAGATTCCTGTCTATACTCTACAAATGGCTATTAGCAACTTTGCCTTGCTCATAAAGGACGGTTTCGATAAGCCTGCAAGAATCTCTTCCTCGTCTAGAGCTGTGACTTGGCACTCTTTGAGAGCTCCTGGTATTTTTCTCAATGTTGATGGTAGTAGTATTGGCAACCCGGGGAATTCAGGCTTTGGTGGTCTTCTAAGACGAGCAGATGGAGCATGGCTAGGGGGATTTGCAGGTTCCATTGGTGTTTCGAATAACCTTCATGCGGAGTTGATGGCTCTGCAACACAGGCTTACTTATGCTTGGACGAAGGGATTCAGGAATTTGATTTGCTACATAGATTCTAAACATGCTATTCATCTTATTTCGGAGGTTCTCAATCCTTGGAACAGGTACGCCTCAGTCATTCAATCCATCATGCGGATTTTCTGGCGAAATCAGGTGTTGCTGGTACTGCTCGTTGGACTGATTTTGTGACTCCTCCTGCTGGCCTCACACCTTATCTGCTCGCGGATGCTGCTGGAGTAGAGTTCATGAGACTTTAATTGCTTTTCTTTTTCTTTTGGCTTAATTACAGTTTTGGTCCCCCTATTATGACCAACTCACGATTTTGCTCCCCAAAGTTTTAATTTGACGATTTTGATCTCCCTATTTTCCCAATTTGTAAAATCAAGGTCCCCCTCTTAATTTGGTCAAAATTAAAACTGATTTTGACTTTCAATCCTACGTGGCAGTCCACATGGACTGCCACGTAGGCAGCACTGTTCCCCTCTCCTCTCTCTCACAGCCCTCTTCTCTCTCTCACAGCCCCCTCCCCTCCCCCCACCGTGACCCCCTCCCCCCTCCTAAACCCCTCCCCCTTCGCACCTCCCCTCCCCCTCCCCTCGTTTTCCCCTTCACACCAACAACCACCGCCCACCTCTACGACCTCTGTGAACCCTCCCCCTTCCTCTGCGGTCTGGATCTGAACGGCGAGAGAGAGCGACGAGAGAGAGAACGGCGAGCGAGAGGGGAGAGAGAGAGAGAGACAGACAGACAGAGCGACGAGAGAGGGAACGGCGAGAGAGAGCGACGAGAGAGGGAGAGCGACGAGAGAGAGAACGGCGAGAGAGGGGGGAGGGGAGAGCGAACCAAAGAGGGGGGAGAGATGCGAAAGGGAAGGGGAAAACGAGGGGGAAGGTACGAAGAGAGAGATCCGAAGGGAAAGGGGAAAACGAGGGGGGAGGGGGTCACGGTGGGGGAAGGGGAGGGGAGATGTGAAGGGGGGAGGGGTTCAGGAGGGGGGGAGGGGTCACGCTGGGGGGAGGGGAGGGGGCTGTGAGAGAGAGAGAGGAGAGGGCTGTGAGAGAGAGGAGAGGGGAACAGTGCTGCCTACGTGGCAATCCACGTGGACTGCCACGTAGGATTGAAAGTCAAAGTCAGTTTTAATTTAGACCAAATTAAGAGGGGGACCTTGATTTTACAAATTGGGAAAATAGTGGGATCAAAATCGTCAAATTAAAACTTTGGGGACCAAAATCGTGAGTTGGTCATATTAGGGAGACCAAAACTGTAATTAAGCCTTTTCTTTTTTTCCTTTTTCTCTAATTGTACCCAAAAAAAAATCCATCAATGGACCGAACGATCAATTAATTAATTCATTCAAATCAATCAAATTTGAAAACTGAAAAAGGATCCAATAGGCAACAAATGCAGTGGGTTTGGTTATTAAGCAAAAGGTTAAGGGTGGTGATTTTCAGGATCGCATTTTTCATACCCACAATTATACCCCACTAGTAACATACCCGTACATCCACACGGGTCGATCACATTACATGGTAGGATCAATACTTAAACCAAAATTCTAATTTTAAAAGCTTAGTGTTATAAAAATGAAGATAAATGAATATAATTGAAACTAAAATGGAGATTGTAAGAATGCCAAAAAAAATGGAGATTGTATTATAGTATGACTAAGAGACAATGACAATAAAATTTAAATGATGATTTTGTTAACAATATGATGCCTTTAATTTCAGACCATGCCCTTAGAACAACGAATTATGAATTGTTTTGTTTTTTGTGGGGAAAATTCATATGTTTAAAAAAAAATAAACAATTTAACGAAAAATTAAGTAGATCAACATTTAAATTGTAATTAGTTCAAAACTATAAATAGACGTTATTATCAACAACAGCTTAATCAGTCACGATGAATATTTATGTGTGAGATCCGTGCTTCATTAGTGTAGAAATTCTTTAACATTTAAAGTTGAATCTAATGACATAATTCAGATAGTTAAAAAGTAGTAGTAATAGTAGTAGTAGTAGTAGTAATAGTAATAATAATAATAATAATCTTCCTGAAACGATCACCAAAGCATATGAAGTCTACAGAACTAAGTCTGGACATAGATTTGAACCAAATAAGTTTTTGAAGGTTCAACATATAGTTGTCTAAGCATAACATAATTCAAGGAATTGAAAATTCAGGGGCCGTGAAGTTGATCAGGATGTGCCCCTTCGGAACTACTGTGCTAATAATCAACTTCTTTCGCTGAAATTTTTAGTGGATAGTTAGAATTCGCGAAAAGAAAATATTCTCAATTGGCCAAATGAAATTTTGCTCCCATCTTCACCTGTAAAATTTATCAAATATCAATATTACATTTCCAAGGATTTTATAGAAGTATAGAATATGTGTTACTCTAAAGCTCTTAAAAGGAGGCAAATGAATTATCAAACCCCAATGCTAACGCAAGCTAAGTATATGGAAAAGTTTTTAGAAAACAGAAGAAAGTTATTTCCTACTCGGCAATATCATGCTATTCTTTGACAGAAAAAAGAAAGAATTTACCTAAAACATCAACAAACACACTACTTTTGTTCATATTGAAGTTGCAGGGAAAGGTAAATTTTAGGTTGATGTTAGCTAACCTTTCTTTTGTTCACATTGATCAAAGCCTTCAAATTTAATTAACTACATTTTCACTCATATGTACCAAAAGACAATCACAGTAACATTAAAAAGATGAATTCATGCACCTAGAAATCAGCCTCCATCTTTTACAGATTTCATTAGAAAAATAAGATATATGTTATTAATCTAAACAATTGCAAAACATAAGCCGACAAAACTAATCAATGCTTGTATCCCATCCATATTGATGTGCACCAATATGTTTATTTAACAAAGTTTAATGATCTTAAGTTATTTGAGCAATATCGAATTGGAATATGTTTATCAAGTCATTATGTATAACAAAAATCATGAATGAATATGTAGCTTCAGCAAAGTAAGCACTTACAGTGATGCTTAGTAGCAACATCGACATAAGGGAGTGGTGCACCTAGCTAGTTCATGTGTGAAATGCAACACCAGAAAAGCTTTTGACAACAAAAACAATGAGGGGTTCTCTAGCTTTTGGTTTCCAAAATCATTTATTCTCTGACTTTAATGGTTATTTAGATAATTACCAAGAAGATAATAATGAGTATCACATAGATAATATAAATTATGAAGAATATATGAATGAAATAAATGAAGTTAATGAAGAAATGAATATGCACGAAATTTTAGATGAAGAAATAGAAGAACCAGTTATACCTTCTTTCACTTTAGAACAAGCCTTTAAAGACTTAGATCTAAAAGAAGAGGTTATTTTTATAAACCCTGTTAATGTGAGATATGGAAATAGAGGAGTAAAAGAATACAATACTATTATAAACTTTATATCTATAATAATAGATAATATAAAAAGGGCAAATGAAAGTGAAAGACAAGTTCATAATTTAATAAAAGAAAGAATAAATCTAATAAAAAGAGTCGTAAAAATAGCAGACGAGGAATCAACCATAAGAAATAAATCTATTTATCCAGTAACTTATGAGTTTAATGAAGCAAAAATATTAATGGTATCAGAGCTAGATAGATCAAGGACATTAAACGATAATATAAGTGAAAATTACGACAGACTACAAGATTTTTCTGATCTAAAACAAGAAGCTATACTAAAAGGCTATGATATGTTTGATTTTTGTATTAAAGAATTTTTTGAATTAAAAATTGTTTCTGAATGCTATAAAATTCAAATGGAAAATTGGATAGAATATAAATTAAATATTGAAAAAGGATCAGAAAAAGACATTCTAGACCAGATATATACTATTTTACAAAGTTTAAAATTATGAATAAAATACAAATTCTAAAAACAGAAATAGAAACCCTAGAGCGAAACCAAAAAATGCAAGTTTTTATGAAGTTAATAAGCACAAATAAATTAGATTCCATAAATGAACAGTTACAAATAATTAAAAAACAATTAGAAATAATGAACATATTATTAAACAAGGAATATGTTAATAAAAAAATTGAAGAAGTTATAGGAAAACCCCCTAAAGAAGATAGTAGACAAAAAGAAATAATAAAATTAATTAAAGAAAATGAACACAAAATGTCACCTACAAGGCTACAATATTAAGCTTATACGATTGGACAGAAAAGGAAGAAGCTAATAAAGTAGTTGAAGAAGAAAAAGAACTAATAGAATCAAATACCTTTAGTATTTCCATCTTGGTATTGATAAAATTTTATCATTGATAGAGATACTGAAATTGGGTTCGTATTCGAATAAAATTTTCCCATAATATAGATTACCCATTACAGCACCAAATAATGCATCTTGAACATTATGCATAATTCTTTCATCTATTAAATATGCTGCTACAGGTGAGTCTAGTTTTTCTTAAAAATATCCTTTTATCATAACTTGAACTTTAATTAAATCTATTACCTTCATAGATTTTTTCTTTTCTTTTCCTAAATTATTTAGGGCTGAATTTATTATATCTCTAGTGATTAAAGGGATTCTTCCTTTTCTTTTGGCAGTCCCTATTTCTACACTAGATTCATGTATCTTTTGAATTCTAACGGTTCTTCCTATATATTTTCCATATTTTTCTAGTAAATTTCTTGTTGTGTCTAAGTCCATTCTCTTAATTTCTTGTTGGTTCTATGTCTAAGTCCATTCTCAAAATCATTTACATAGGAGCAACCGTTGCTGCTATTGTTCCGCTGGAGGATGTACGCAGCAAAACCAACCTTTCTGCAAATTAAGTTTTTCATGAGGAGAAAGATAAATACATAAAGCCAGTGCATTACACAACATCTATATAATGATTCCATTAATAATCTGGACTCATCCAAAAAGAAATGTAAAAAGATGAAAGATGGGTTCAACGAGTTATTTGGTCAAAAACAAACTTCATTCACTATAGGTTCAACACTTGAACTTACAGCTAAATCAACTAACTACAGTGGGTAACAAAGTTTGGTAGTGGGTAAGAACTAAAACAAATATCTGCCATGCAGATCACTTCTTTATGTTGGGAATCGATTTTCATATCCCTTAAGTACAATATCCTTACAGGTCATAGCTACTGATTTGATGCTATTATTCCAACACTTAATTAAAATACAGGAAACAGAGTACCATATAATTAGATTAAGTTAGCAAACATATTTTCTCAGATGTTGTAGACAAAGAATTGCTAAACAACATAGAAAAACAATATCTATTTTAATAACCTGTATTATTGGCAACAAATTCCCTAAAAACAGTCTTGAAATTGATCTAGTACGTATTTTTTTTCCTTTCTCCAACAAAGATCATAAGACTCATAATTGAATGGAATGAATAGATAAAAAACCTCTAAGTTCAAAGAAATGTACCGAAGAGTCATAAAACTTGATGTAGAATCGAGAACTATCAATGTATAGTTTGGTTTGAAGAATTTCAGCAAGTGTAGAACTGAGTTTCCCATTAACAGTTGGACCAAGGCCCCCAATTGATATCATTTCTCCATAGGCAGCTGGCTCTTCTGTGCCAGCAAATGCAATATGCACTCCCCCATTCAATAAAATCATCACATACTGAAATACAAACCACAAACAAAAATCTATGTCAAATTACACTAAAATTTAAGTAAGAATTAAAATAGCAGAACAAATTATTATTCAAACAGAAAAAAATGTGAAAAGCTAGCACTAATGTTGAGTGTTGAGGGGCAAGTAGCCTAGTCTAAATGGTTTGATAAAGTATTGTTATTTACACAGTGAGTAATTTAATCAAGCAATTGGTGGTCAATTGAAAAAATGAAGAGGGTTAACAGTGGACTTAACGGATTCGGGTTTTCCAATGATTTTTGCAACAGCTTTTGTGGCATCCCTAAGAATGTCAGAGGCAATAACAGCGTCGACGGGTATGTTGGTGAAGAGGTTCAAAGTGGGCATTCTGTAATCTGTTCTTGTTACCCACTAACTTTGTTAAAAATCACAGTGTAACCTTCAGCTGAAGCCGGATCGTTGACATTCCATTCACCAAACTTTGGTAGTGGTCTACCCTTGTCCTATGAGATAATCAGATCAGTCAATGGAAAATTTATTATCATAATGAACTTTCTAGTATTTTTTAATATCTTAAATTTTAGAACAAGCACAGTTGACAAAAGTAATAAAGAGACAAAAACGGATAGACCACTTGAGAGGCTTCGAGAATAAATTCGGCCAAGGAAAAATCAGGAACTCCCTTTTCACATCCGCAAAGGCTTGGATGGTTTTTTTTTTTGATCAATGGGAAAGGAAAAAAGGCTTGGATGGTTTGAGAACTTACAGAGTGAGGGAAAATTATAACATGACACATTATCTCCTAAGATAACGAACATGTCGCTTTTCAAAAAATTTCAAAATACCTAGGTTACCCTTACAGAGAATCCACATAGCCAGATAACCTATCCCCACTCGACAACCAATTTGAGTTTTTTGTTTGAAGTTTTCTTTGAAAACTATTTAAAAAGTGTTTAGTCTTTTTTTTTTGCTCAATAAAAAGTGTTTTAGTCTAAGACAACAGAGTGAGGTACGGATAGAGGATAGGGTCATAAAGGGTGCTCTACAATCTGAAAAGAACGGCGGCGAATACTTATGAATAAAATTATTTTATTGTAAACAAAAATTAATATCAAACATAATTTAAAATATTCGAACCATTGAATTTTACAACAGAGTATCTTCTTTCAGATGTTGATTAGGAGCCAAAGTAATCTCAATAATTGAAGCACACTGGATAAGGATATGATATACACATAATAAGTTGATATGCTATCTAGTTTTTGATGCACACATGATGATAACATCCTCGATAGTAGTATATTATGTTTTTTTTATGCAAGCAGTATATTATGTTATAAAATATGCTATATTAAGATGGATTTATGCAAGCAGTCTTCTGTTGAGATGGATTTAAAATCATAATATAGCTATATTAATAATATAAAATAATAAAATTAAGACAAAATCATATATAACTTTTTTAATATGAATTTCTTAATTTTAATTTGTGTTCTAAATTTTTTACTTTAATTGTTTGTTTTCTAATTTAAATAACTTTTTATAGTTTTATTATCAGTTTACTATTTGAGTTCTTATTTTAAATATATTTAAATTATAAATTATATTTTTTATTGTTTTTTATCATTTAAAATAAAAAATATCCTCTTAAAAACATACATATCATTTTTAAAATTAATTTGATAAATTTAAATAGTTTTTGAATTTTGAAATTAATTTGATAAATTTAAAAAATATCCTCTTAATATTTCATTTTTACAGTTTTTTACTTTTTTATTTTAAATATTTTCATTAAACTTTGTTAAATAAACATATTGGTGCACATCAATATGGATGGGATACAAGCATTGATTAGTTTTGTCGGCTTATGTTTTGCAATTGTTTAGATTAATAACATATATCTTATTTTTCTAATGAAATCTGTAAAAGATGGAGGCTGATTTCTAGGTGCATGAATTCATCTTTTTAATGTTACTGTGATTGTCTTTTGGTACATATGAGTGAAAATGTAGTTAATTAAATTTGAAGGCTTTGATCAATATGAACAAAAGAAAGGTTAGCTAACAGCAACCTAAAATTTACCTTTCCCTGCAACTTCAATATGAACAAAAGTAGTGTGTTTGTTGATGTTTTAGGTCAATTCTTTCTTTTTTCTGTCAAAGAATAGCATGATATTGCCGAGTAGGAAATAACTTTCTTCTGTTTTCTAAAAACTTTTCCATATACTTAGCTTGCGTTAGCATTGGGGTTTGATAATTCATTTGCCTCCTTATATGGATCATTTTAAGAGCTTTAGAGTAACACATATTCTATACTTCTATAAAATATAGGAATGGATTTCTTAAGTTGCTTCGAAGATTATACAATAAAAGATAAAAATATTGAAATAGTTTATAATGGAAAAACAATTACCGTTAGTCGAGTGTAAAAAGATAAATCAAAAGAAGAACCTAATAGTTATTGAAGTAGTTCATGAAAAGAAAATTTATCATGCATTAATTGATTTAGGTTCGGGTATTAGTCTAACTATAGATAGATAACCATATAAAAAAAAATATAAGGATCGTTCCTAAAAATGAAGAGAAATTTGTAGATTAAATTAGATAATTAATAAAATGATTTGGGGAGAGAATCACAGAGAAAGAAACTAATGAAAGTGTCTGGACTCTGGAGTATGGACGTCTCACTATTGGTACATTAAAGAAGGAGATAGCCATGACCAGGACATGGAAGAACTAATCGAAGTGTTATAAAAAACAGACACAATGGCAGCAACTCCCTTTCTGTTAAAAACAATTGAGTTGCACTTTAAAAGTGACATTATAATTGCCTTTTTAAGATAAAGGGATAGTGTAGTTCTAAACTTATAATAGAGAAACCATACATAGCAGTTAGTTTGAAAAATGCAGCAAAATAAAACTATAACCTGAGTTAATAGTGAAATGAACGGGAGAAAATTGACGTTCCAAAGAGCAGACTCGCCAAGGAGACTCACCTAGTAAAAGAGAAGAAACAATGCAGAGTCGAAAAAGCAAACCTCGTATGCGAAAATATCATGATTCAAAGAAACTTCTCAACCTACCTCATGAAGAAAAAACCTGTTGTGGCCTAGAATGAGAGTAGGGGAAAAAACATATTTCAAAGAAACTGTAAATATTCATTCCAAGACAAATCAAACTCGTGAAAGTTTACAAATAGCTAAAGTTGAATTTAAACTAAAAATCTGCTCGAGTTTAACCCATTTGCCAAAATTAATCATGAAAAGCTTGAACGAACAACTAAGAAGTTAACTTTGGGATCTATAGTTTCTAAATGCGGGTAGCATGAACCCTCAGTTTCTGCGAATGGAACCATAACACAACCATCAACCCTTAGTTGCTTCAAATCTATAGTATTAGCTACCATTTGCATTATTTGGAGTACTACCCTCATGCCTCAAAGGCTTCTATCTCATCTTTAGAGAGAAAGGCTGTTACTTTTTGAAGCAATTGTTTCGAAAAAGGGTCCATCGGGTATTCAGCGTAATAGTTATCCACAAAAACACCTTTTCAATTTCTTTTTATGTAGTTTGGTTTTACATAATATTCACGGGACAACACAATAACTAAAACAATATCAAGAGAATAGCAAATCTTTGTTACTTTCAAAGATGTAGTAAGATGAAAAGGTAAGATAAAACACGTGGAAGTCACGTCAAAAGCTCCAAAAGCATGACCTGTTTCTAAAACTAAAACACCACCCCCTCCAAATAAGCCCTATATACATCTTCCAGCCTAAACTCTATTGTTGGCTTTAGTAAATTAAAATACATTAATTAGGATGCTAAACTTATTTTAAGTTATGAAAGGAAACACAAGCATTTTAACTTGTTATAGCCTTTTGGTCTTAAGTGGAGAATAAAGGCAAACACTTGGTAGACATTATTTTGGCAAAGGGAAAAACATCACAATCTAGATTAGGAAAAAAATATGTTTGAACCAAAAATAAAAACAAATGTTCATAAGCACATAAACACATAAAAATGTCAAAACAAAAGTTGAAAAATAAAAGAAGTGTTACCTATATAATATTGAAGGATTCGGAGCTAGTGCACCCTCATTGTTGCTTCTTCATCTTTTACCAGCCCTAACAAAACAGATTTTCATCATATTCATCATCAAAATATAAAATATTAGAAAAAAAAAATAAAGATAGCTAGCAAAATAGAGAGAAGGAGTATATATTGAAAGCTGAAATGTGAATATGTAGCACCCCCACCATAAAAATGAACTCCTTAGCACAAAGGAAGAGGAAAATTGGAGGTAAGAGAACTTGTGTGAGGGGAGAGATAAACAGGGAGAAGAAAGGAAGTTAGAAAGGGGAATAAGAAGAGTTTTCGATGAGAGAGGAATAGGAGGGGATGGAGGATGAAGAAGATAAAGAAAGGGAAGTAGGTATCGATGAAATGGAAGATGGGAAAGAGAGAAACAGTGAAGGTGAAAGCGTTTCAATTTTTTTTTTAAATGCCTGCCAAAAGACAAATTTAGCCTTACTTAGTTATTTGTTAGTTGAGTTGTCAGGTGAAAGAAGCTAAATTTGGTTGTTCAAATCTGATTTATTTGTATAAATAGACCTACGACATTTCTATCATGAATTTCGTTAATTTTATATGTTTAATGCTTTGTTTAGTGGCGATACACTTAAGAAATTAGGGTTTTCCATTAGATAAAAGGGGTTTTGAGGCAAGGGATTGTCCTTAATCTGTAATAGTTGAATTGAATCTTTTATTTGGGTAATTAAATTGGAATTGATCGATGGTATAGTGTATGATAGTGTAGGGGAGAGGATTCGATTCCTAACCACTTTTACTCCCGCATTTTATTCTCACATTTAATCTTTTTCGATTACTATCTATCACTCCTTATATTGAACATTTTAGTAATTAATTAATTAAATTGATAATTAATCGCAATCTCTGAGTTCGACACTCGGTCTTACCGTTTTAATATTACTTGCAACGATTCGGTACACTTGCCGAAAAGTTAACAAGTTTTCGCGTCGCGATTGCAAAAGTTTTGCCTGGGTCGCGACGCAATGTTATCTGGTCGCGACGCAAAACTGCACAAATTTTTCTCTTCTTTTCTCTATTGCGTCACTAGGCAAGCTGTCTAGTTCGCTAGTTGACGAAACATCAAATTGAAGGTTTTCTCTTACAATAAGCACTAGAGAGGAGGATAATAACTTACAATGCAATCCTAATGACATTAATTGAAATCTATGCTATTTCCCCGTGACAATTGACTGAAACGCAAACAAAGACTAGCATTCTGGCTTTAAAATTGAACAACAATATACATATGACGATGAGTCAACAATTCTCATTCCCTGCTACACTCTATAACTCTCAATATTGACTTGAGCGTCGGAGTGACATCGCAGGTACCCCATCTAAGATCACTTTGACACACCACTTGGACGACAGAAGACCTACCAGCTGCAGTCACCAAATCCGGATCGGACGACTACAAGGTACAAAACATTGGCGACCATAGTGGGAGCTGTCTAGCTTTCACCTCATCTCTACCTCTTAAGAATTCTCTCCTGCATTTTGATTGCACCCCGAGGTGGACTTGGGGTTCGAAGCATTGTCGTGTCTCAACCCCAACCTGAGGGGGGTCCAGAAGGCACTCCTAAAGGCGTCGCTGTCTCCAACCCGGATGACGCCACTCAAGTCCCAACTCGCATCCAGCTCCAGCTCAGGAGCTCGTCAAACAAAAGGATGCTGGGGCAATCTGCCAACTCTTGGACCTTCTCAGCAACCTCATTCAAGCGCGCTTCATTCATATTGAGAGGCGTGTGGCGTCCATGCCTGAGCAGCCTCGCCCCCGTTGGAGCACTTCTCCCCCAAGGATTGTGAACTCAAGGCGCCATAGGTCCCCACGTAGGCGACATCTCAACCATCGCTCTCCACCGAGGTGGAAATGAACTCGTCGGTCTCCTCGTCGCCGTCGTAGGCAGCGAGGACCAGGTTCCCCTTCACACTACAAGAAACTCGCGATTACTGGCGAGTTTTTTCCGCCGGTACGGTTCCAGCGGAAATGTAAATAATCCGCCAGAAATGTCGCCGGCAACATTTCCGGCGGAATTTTTTTAAAAAAAATAAATTTAAAAATTTTCTCCTACGCTCTTCTCATTCTCTCATTTCACTCTTTATTTCCTTCTCATTTCTCTTCTACATTTTCTCTATCTTATCTTTCTTCTTCTTTCTCATACTCTTCAATCTCCATAAATTTCTCTACATATATCTCTTCTACATTTCCCATTTTTTCTTCCTTCTCATTCATTCTCACTTCTTCATTCTTATTTCTTCTGCCTTCTTTATTCTCATTCTCTCCTATATTATTACTTCTCATACTCTCCTTTATTCTTACTCCTTCTTACTTCTTCATTCTTATTCTCTCCTATATTATTTTTTCCCATACTCTCTTTTATTTTTATTCATTCTAATTCCTCTATTACTTCTCATTCTCTTCTATATCATCTTTTCTCATATTCTACTTCATTTTGATTTTTTCTTACCTCTTATTAAATTAAATATAAAATTTGAAAAAAAAAAATTTAACTTTTTTTTAAAAAAACTGCCAGTAATGTGCATTTCTGACAGATTTTTCATTTTTTTTTTAAAAAACCACCAGAAACACACATTTCCAGTGGACAAAATCCGTTGGAAATTAGCTTGGAAGATGAAAGAATTTATTCTAACTATTCTTGGATGGTGAGTACAAGGGTATATTTATCTTGTACATTGGGAGTTTGAAAGGAGCTAGGCTAGGGGACTCCCTTTCATTGCATAGTATTGGAATACCAATGTATGCACACCTTGTTGTAAGTAGTTCAAATTAAAACTGTAATGCCTTGCAATAACAACACTCTTGGCTACTTGTTTATGAATCCTCTCGGAAACAAGTTGTCGAGAGTGTTGTTTTAGCAAGTTAGCCTACAACTTATTGACGAATATGAGAGAATGTGTTGAGGAGAGGGGTTAACGATATTTTTGAAATTTCACAGGGGGAGGAGAGATGGGAAAAGATATAGGCGAGTTGGGGGAAGAAAATCCCTTACTTAGATTAGTTCGAATTTAACATGTACGATGAAAACCCATATTCTACTTGGCAGGCCATGCAAATAATCTACCACGGTTTTTTACTCCCCACTCTAGGCATCCAACCTCCAACTTTAAAAGAAAATTTTTAATGACAAAATTGTCCCTATCGCTTAAATACACATCCACACCTCTTTTTCTCTCTTCTTTCTACATCTCTCTCGTCTCTCATACTCTCTCCTATAAATACACATCCACACCTCTTTTTCTCTCTTCTTTCTACATCTCTCTCATCTCTCATACTCTCTCCTAAGGGGTATGCATAGGTGAAATCTTTATCTAGAGGTAAAGAAAATCATCATATATGTTCCATTGGTCCTCCATTACACTAAGTAATTGTTTTCGCTGTTAAGACATTCCATAATTTCTTTTGGGCTTTTGTATCACTAGTGAACTGAGTTCACACACATATAAAATTTGAGTTCACAGACGTACAAAATTCAAATTTGGACACACGTCAACTTCACTGACGTGTAAAACTAAAACATAGCTACTAGTGAACTGAGTTCAAGAACGTATGCATAAACTCACTTCATGCCCAACTTTGAGTTTTAGTTTTTACCGTCTGGTAGTAAACTCAGTTCACGGTGTACCCAATTCATGCCCAACTTTGAGTTTTAGTTGAAGTTTACATATTGCTCCAAGATGCTGCTCTCATTCATGAACACAGTTCACAGTGGAAAAAAGCACAGTGAAATTGAGAACTCAATTCACTATCACACTAATAAACTCAATAAACAAAGTAAACTTAGTTTACGTGGTTTGATTTTTAAAATTTCTCTGGACAAATGAGTTCTCTAGCTAAGAATGAACTCAACTCACTATTACACTAGAGAGGGTGTTTGTAGTCGGCCTTACTTTTTTAGCATTATACATTCTATTTGAAATTGCAAATGTATCCTTACATGTCTCTTTGCTGAAATTCCATTTCTCTGTTTCTCTGAAATTCTGCGATAGATCTCAGGTTTTTACAAACCTGCTTTTTACTTCTTATTTCAATTTCATTTAGTTTTTTCTTTTTTTCTAACTCCTCGCTTTTCTATCTTGATAAGACTACGATTCAGCTTGGGGAATATGCTTATATCAGTTTTTATTGGACATTTGTGCTTCATGTCATTTATTTTACTAAATCTGTGCTTCATGTCATTGTTATTTCAATCTGTTTAGACTTAATCTGTGTAGTGTTAGGCATGCTTCTATTGTTATCAAGTTTTTATTACATCCGTTTGGATTGGAGAGAAGATAAAAACGGGTAAGATCAACCAAATTTGATAGATTTCCACTGGACAGTGTGTAGCACCAACTGAGAGAGTGAAGATTAAAAGAGGACAACTCAAAATACCATACTTGGGCGTGACTAATAGCTTTAAAAGAGTCTCTTCATGGAAGAGGGTCTGATTGCCTTTTGAAGAAGTAACCAGGCCAATGTTATAAGAGATTTCCTCTCTCAAAAGGTAAATATCAGCTCTTTAGAAGTCAAATGACGGCCAATGAACAAACCATAGCTTTTTAGAAGTTACATGACAGCCAATGAACAAAAGAAAAAAACAACATAGATACCATTAAAAGGAAGAAATCTTTATCACAATAAAACATCATATTTGGTTAATTCAATAAACAGACACAAAGCCACCAGCATCATTGTTAAAGCTAACCGAGAAACATAGAGCAATAGTCCTAATTGTCACCATAGACTCCAATTCTGTCCAAAATATTAACAACCGTATCCCTTACTCTCCCTCAGAACCCTAACACTCCTGCTCAGCCTTTCTCTCTTCCCAGCTATAGATGGAGACTCCTCAAGCAGCCTCTCAATCCCACCACCAATTGGAGACAATAAATCATTACATATCTCCTTCTGCAGATAAATGTTAACCAGCTCATTGATGCTTAACATCAAATGCAAAGCAATACCGTCTATCAGCAGTGGCGAAGCCAGGATTTTTCTAGAGCCTGGGCAAGAAAATTTCCCGCCAATTTACATATGACATAATATATACATAATCATAAAGTGTGCTAAATAGGAGAGATGAAATCTAACCTGTCAATAGAGTGCTAAATAAAATTAGGAGGTAAATGCCCTTTCCGAGACTTCTTTCGGGTGAATGTTCGCATAATATCAACATCTTGAAGTGACTTGAATATCTCCCGCTCGGTGTAACATATCATCAAGTCATTGAACCACTCATCGTTGATCTTGTTGCGTAATTTAGACTTGATAATCTTCATTGCTGAAAAAGCTCTTTCAACGGATGCTGTCGACACCGGCAACAGCAAAGCCAACTCAATGAGTTTGTAGACCAATGGAAATACCAAATGTTTCTGAGTTTGAACCATCTTCATAGCCAAACTTTCAATATCTTCACAAGAAGTAAAGGAAGCATGCATTTTCATGTGGTATTTCTCCCTTCTTTTCTTGAACGACCCCGAATTGGTATTTCTTCATCCATATTTGGCACCGGAATACCTTTAGCAACACAAAATTCTTGGACAACAAAAAATAAATTATCCCAACCACTATCTCTCAATGTGGCCAACCGAGATTTGACATCATCAACTAATTCCATAGCAAGCACAATGTTTAGATCTTTTCTTTGCAAGATTTTTGAAAGCTCATTTGTGATACCAAACAGCTTTAACATCAATTTCAAAATGAAAGCAAATTTAAAGCTCTCCATTTTTTCTATCAAACCCGCCGCTTGAGATGGTCCACGTCCATCTTCATCAACAATACTAAGCACCTCTAACACGGAGGACCACAACTGATCCAAACGAATCAAGGTAGTATAATGTGAACCCCATCTAGTATCCCCGGGTCTAGCGAGACTAGATGATTGGTGCAAGCCCATTCCTTGAGATATCTCACCACTCTCAAGTCTACTCAAAATATCTTTGCGCCGTGCCTCCGTCAAAGCATCCCTTCTCTTGCAAGATGCACTTGTTGTGGTTACAATCAAGGAGATGTACTCAAAGAAATCATGAATAGAATTGCAACTACTAGCAACGGACACAACCACCAATTGCAAACGGTGAGCATAGCAATGGACATAGAAAGCATAAGGGTTTTCATCTAGAATCTTTCTTTGCAAACCATTAAATTCACCTCTCATATTTGAAGCCCCATCGTACCCTTGCCCTCGTATCCTTGAAATAGATAATGTGTGACGATCAAGAATACCATAAAGAGCATCCTTTAGTGCCTCAGATGTAGTATCTTTGACATGATGTAGAGCAATAAATCGTTCCACAACTTTCCCTTTGTCGTTCACGAACCTAGAAAACAAATTCAACAAGGTTATATAGAGGCATAGAGAATTGTCTATCAAGAGAGGAATGTGTTGTGTTTGCTTAATTGCTTTGTTTATTTTATTTAGTTTTTTATATATATTGGGCTTTTGGGTTTCATTTAGTTTTTGGGTTTTACTTTTTTTTACATTGGGCTGGACCATTCTTTTTTTATTTCACACCCACTGTTTTACTATTTTTGCCCCTGGTTATGACTAAAAATCAGCTATTGGGTTGGGGGCTTTACAAACAAAGTAGAAGTTGAGCCCGGGCGCGTGCCCGGGCTAGCTGGGCCCTAAAATCGCCCCTGTCTATCAGCCTCCTCAGAACAATCTTCCAGTAGGCAATCATCCTCGCCTTCAAATCAAAAGTCTGACATAGAGTTGGCAGTGGATAGTTCCTCAGATGATCAACATCTATCTCCCCAACTCCTTCAAGCGTCACTCGGGTTGGTTTGGTTTTCTCATTGGAAAAGATTATCGTTTTTGAATTGTGTCAATCTTCCTCTGTTAATTATTCATTTTTTTTTGGAATAGTCCGAAGCGGATCTAAATCGTTTCAATCTTTCTCTGTTAATCATTGATGATACCATACTGACGTCATCTTCGGTAGCCACAGCAGTTTTTTTTTGTTAGAAAGTTAATAAAGGGGTTTAACTATAAACACTTAATATTTGCAAGCATCATTTTAAAAAATATTTTTTTACAGGGGCCTAAATGGATTATGGCCATATTTGCAGGGGTCAAACATATATTTAAGCCAAGATATTATTACTTCTTACGTCACACTTTCTTTGCAGTTTAAGATTTTGACATACCTTTAAAGAAAAATAAGGCTTAAATAGTTATTATCCTGCAAATATCCTTATTATCCAATGTAAAATGTAACTTTATCCAGTTACCCCCATGACGTGGCACTGACATGCCACGTCAGCATCTTGGCTAAGTGGAATATTGTGTTACTTAAAAAAACAAAGTTTTTGCATTGGATGGGTATTGAACTCGTGACCTGGTGGTGGTTGGTCGTCCAATTACCACTAGGCCACCACGTGATTTATGTTTCTAAATACAACTACAAATATATATCACATCATTATTTTCTTCTTCTTCTTCCTGCAGATCTGTTTCTTCTTCTTCTTGTTTTTGCGTAACCTTCTACAAGAAACGAAATCTGGAAAGAAACGTTTTCCTTCAATCTTCAAAAACGCATCTTTCATTAAAACGAAATCAAAAACGCATCTTCCATTAAAACGAAATCAAAACGTTTTCCATTAAACGCATCTTCCAATTCGATCTTCGATTTTCGTTTTTTCCCAATTCGATTTTCGTTTTGTTCCCAATTCGAATCTGAAGAACGAAGAAGATGACGACAGATATGATTTAACGAAGAAGATGAGTCAGGATCCAGATCTGTTTTTTATGTAATATATATTGGTAGTTGTGTTTAAAAACACAAATCATGTTGTGGCCTAGTGATAATGATGATATTTGGAGGGGGTAATAACTATTTAAGCCGAAAAATAATTATAAGTCTAGATTTTTAAAAAGTATCGTGTAATTTCCTATTTAACATTTTATCTCTTTATCGATTGTCAAAAAAAAAAAGAAGTCATTATTTCTCAATAATCGAACACAGTAACTAACGGATATTCTTTCCACGAATTTCTAAATACTAGTAATATACAAAGAAAAGTTCAATGCTAATATCTATCGTTTATAAGGCCAAATTGAAATACAGCGAAAGTAGTTCTCTTGTGCACAAATGCATCAGCATCACTTAGGCCTACAGTGTCAGAGGTTGTACACATGCTTGAAGGAACAATAAGCATTCCAGATGTCATCCCGGAAAATAAGCCATAAGGGACATTCATCAAAACGGGGAAAAGGCACAACTTTAGCACAAGTCGAACAGAGATATGGTCAGACATAATACAATTTAGTGAGGATTGTTCTTTCAGGGAAACCAAACCTCGAGGATCATAATTTTGGAAGATGAAAGAATTTATTCTAACTATTCTTGCTTGGATGGTGTGTGTGAGTACAAGGGTATTATTTTCTTGTTCATCAGTAGTTTGAAAGGGGGCTAGGCCAGGGGACAATGGTAGAAGGAGATTTGCATGGTTAAAGATTCTCTTCTCCTGATTCTTATCCATTTCTTCCTTCACGTGCCACACTTTATCTTCCGTCACTCTGAAAGGAGGAGAATCAGGTTCCATTCTCTATTTTAGTTTTCATTTTTGTAACCAAAATACTCTGGTTCTGCTTTTCATTTATTTACTAAAGTCAACTTTTTATTTTTCTCCATGAAATTTAGAATCGTAATTATTTGAATTTTTCACAATTTTTTGGTTTATGGTGTTTGTGACCAATTGAATGTGTTTTTTGTGTCTGCTGCATTGCATTGCAATTTTATCATTTTCAGAAGTTCACTTTAAAGAGTGAAGAAGGAATATAACTTGTTAATATGCTTGTATCTGCGATGCGGCAAGACATTAACGGCATCATGTCATTTAGGTGTGCTTGAGGTGACCAGTTCCATTTTTACAAAACTGCTTTTTACATCTTATTTCAATTAGTTTTTTCTTTCTTTCTTTCTAACTCCTCAATTTTCTATCTTGAAAAGATATTATGCTTATATGATCAGTTTTTGCTCGATGTCATTGTTATTTCAATCTATTTAGACTTAATTGGTGGTGTTAGGCAGGCCTTCTATTGGTATTAAGTTTTTATTACATCTGTTAAGATTGGAGAGAAGAGAAAAAAAATGGTAAGATCAACAAAATATGATAATGATAGATAGTGGCACCAATTGAGAGAGTGAAGATTAAAAGAGGACAACTCAAAAGACCATACATGGATGGGCCTGACTAATAATGCAATTTTGATATGTAGTGACTTACCAAATTGATATACCAGAGTAATTGTTGCCTGAGCTGCTCACTAAAAGTTTAGGTCAAATAGTAACGTATATTATTGTGATGCTTGGTTTTGTATTCTCTGTCACTTATTTCTACTTAGCAGTATGGTTTAAAATGTTTGTAGTTGAAATCTGATATTTTTTTGCCAAAGGACATTTGAACTTGTTGGAACAGATTTAATTTAATGCAAATTTGATTATAATTTAATGGTTGCAGTTGGAAACTTCGGATGTAGTACCTTATAATTCTCTTTGTCCATTGTGGTCATACCGTATCGAGTTGCAACATAAATTAATACTTAAACATGACAGCAAATGAAGAAACAAAAACAACATACTAGGGTAAAAGAAATGCTTATCACAAAATAATGACATACTGCTTAAAAAGGATGAGATGCTGCTCATCACAAAATAACGACACGACATAACATGGTTAATTAAAAAAAAAAAACAGAAACAAAGCCACCAGCATCATTGTTAAAGCTAACCGAGAAACATAGAGCAATAGTCCTAATTGTCACCATAGACTCCAATTCTGTCCAAAATATTAACAACCGTATCCTTACTCTCCCTCAGAACCCTAACACTCCTGCTCAGCCTTTCTCTCTTCCCAGCTATAGATGGAGACTCCTCAAGCAGCCTCTCAATCCCACCACCAATTGGAGACAGTAAATCATTACATATCTCCTTCTGCAGATAAATGTTAACCAGCCCATCGATGCTTAACATCAAATGCAAAGCAATACCGTCTATCAGCCTCCTCAGGACAATCTTCCAGTAGGCAATCATCCTTGCCTTCAAATCAAATGCCTGACTTAGAATCGCTTGTGGATAGTTCCTCAGATGAACAACATCTATCTCCCCAACCCCTTCAAGCTTCACTCGGGTTGGTTTGGTTTTCTCATTGAAAACTTCTTTCAGAAAAGCATCCTTAAGTGATATCAGCTTCTCATAAACCTGCAAGTACTCAGGATTACAAGTGTAGTCTGTTAGCTTCTCCATTTCCACGGCTCCCTTCACATGGTCGATGGATCTTTTCTTCTTCTTAGCAATAAGAACCTCACCGGCTCTCCTGGTTGAAACCTGAAGCTGATAATAGTTTGAAGAATGGCGATTCAAGACAGAAAGTAAAACAGTCTCGAGATAGCTCCATACTTTGTCAACAAAATCAAATGGCATGTAGGCAATGCCCTTTACTTTGCTCTGCAATATTGTAAGAAAAGCAGTCCTTGGAATGAAGTTTGGAAGCCCAATCCACTTGGCCTCCTGTAGCACATTGATCTCATCTAACAGAAAATCCTTTGTAGCATCACTTTCCGCACAATTCTGAAGATCAGAAGCATAGGAATTAAGCATATCAACTAAACGTGCAGAACAATGCATGTGCTTGTCGTCAGGGTACTCCTCATATTCTCCTGTAAGAGAAATCTTCCTAAAAGAATCTCTTGATAATCCAACAACTTGCATGAAGGCAGACATTGCATCAGCAACCGTAGATAAACTTGTAGGCAAGTTATCTAACTCGATCAAATTATTAGTAAGCTTCTCATTGATCTTCTTAATAATTTCAGGCAAAGTTTTGGAAATGATAGTAGCTTGAACCTGAACAAGCTTTTGGGCCAAAACAGGAATGCCCACAATGGATTTATCAATCTTAGAAAGAAGTAAGTGAGACTCAAAAAGTCTTGCTTCCACCAATCTAGCTTCTTCATAAGATTCCTCACCAATGCGGTTCCTAACACATACATAACCAAGGCCAATGTTAACATCATCAGCAGTAACCTTCTCTAACAAGCCTTCAGGAGACTTATCAGCTTTTGTAACTACAGCAAGTGTCCTCAAACCACTTTTATCAACAGATTGTGACATCCTAATGGACTCACAAGTAGTAAAATCTACAGTAGCAGAAAGAACATTCAATATAATGCTCTCTTCTGGCCTTATGTACTCCATGATAATATCTTTTATCTGGTCATAAATGTTATCTGGTTGACCATGAACAGGCACACGAGTTATACCTGGAAGATCAACCATTGTCAGATCAGGAACACCATTTTTCTTCACAACCAAAGTCAAAGGATGGTTAGAAATCCCTTTCCCTAAGCCTGCAAGCTCTTCAGTGGCAGTGTTAATAGCATAAGAAACATTTGCTACATCAGTTAAAACGGTTTTGCCATTGAACTCCAACATGAGTTGTGGCTCTTGAAGTGGATGATTTTGAAGCCTCATAACTAATGGTACCCTGGTGCAAATTCCTTGGCCACGGGGTAAGCTGATACCAGCAAGAGATTCAAGGACACTAGACTTCCCAGAAGATTGGTCTCCAACGACAACAATGGATGGAAGTTGTATACCCTCTTTAGCAATATTGAGACGCCTTAGATTCTCAAGGGCATCAAGAACTGGACGTATCTTCTCATTGTAAGAAGAGACAATAGGTGCAAGAGAAAGTGGCTGAGGCTGTTCTACTACATGCTCTAACGCACGAGATTCAATACGTTGGATAGCACTAGCACTAGCGGTAGCAGCAGCCTGTGGAGTAGTTCTACTTTTTTTCCCCATTTTGAGGACACAACAAAAGTGATTCTGTATAATGCAAACCCTTTGACAAGCTTAAGATGAATTGGAGCTTTAGTTTAAATTTAAATGGATATTTATAGAAAACTTAACGTGAAAATGAAATGAAGGGAGAGATGATCGTTTGGTAATTGTGAGGGATCTTGGAAGTTTAGTTGAGCTTTTCAAGGGAACTGGAGTTTAGTTGAGCTTGAAAAATAGTACAGTATATCATTGTTTATGCTCTTCACCTTTTATTTTTGTGAAATAGTTATCAAATTCAATCTTAAGTTCTTAACTATATGAGTAAATAAACTCACTGGGGTGCGACGTGGGTAATTTCTGAGAATAATCAACTGATGGTGGAAATGATTGATGTAAAGTGTATATGACAGAAGTACAATTCAGTCATATTGCATTCATTATCATCTCACAGTTCAGTTATTTCTTTTTTGCATTCATCTAGAAACTAGAAATCACGAGCTAGTATTTACTTTCACAGTTTCTTTCATTTATGAGCTACTATTAATTTTTACAATTTTGAGAATAATCAACCGCTAAAATTGTACAACTGCAGTAGTACAATTCATTCGGTCATAGTAGTATTTTTGCATTCATTAACATCTCACAACTCAGTCATTTCTTTCATTTTCTAGTTTTACTTCCTTTCTCCTAATAAATTTGTTTTATATATAATTATAACTCTTAAGTTTCAGCCACCTAAATAATACAAATAGTATATAACATATTATTGGCAATAGATCAAAAGAAACACAACAAAAGTAGACAAGACATCGGATAAACACACAATAAATAATATTATAACATATAGTATATAACATATCAGAAAAGAGATACTAAAAAACTAATTAGAATTAGAAATCAAGTAATAATATCACATACAAATAACCATTGTAGAAAAAATAAATTTAATCTAATCCTTAACTAGGGAAAGTGCGTTTATGAAAGCTACTCTCTATGCAGGCTTTACTGTTAAAAATCAATTTTATCTCTTATTTTCTCTCTCCTTGTGGGTCGCACATCACACAATCTTCCCTCTTTTTTTTCTCTGTCTTCATGTTGGAGTCGTTGGAATGATGTAGTACTATTTTCGTGTCTTATTTTCATCTTTTAAGCTTTGAGCAGATCGTTTTCATAAAAAAATTAAAGTGCATTAATTTTGACTGATGATAAAATAATCGTCGGAGTATCTTTATGTAGTCGTTGCATCAGAAGATTTTAACGAGGTTTTTACCCTAATTCAAAAAAAAAGTCAAATGTAATTCATGAAAATCATAAAATCTTTTCTTTAATTAATTTCCTAGTTATTAAAAAAATTGGAAAAAAAAATGGTGCAAATAAATATTAGAATTTAATTTTAATATTTCATGAGATAATTATGACTCAGTAAATTAATTATTATTAAAGTAAAATAATACATTATAGAATTATTAATGGGACCATTGGGATGCTCCCACTTAAGAAAAAATATGAGGGGTTCCTCTATTGGGATGCTCTAGCCTCTGAGTCCATTTCAGTTTTCTTTGAAGATATAGAATTAGTTAGCCTTTTTACTTATATTCCGATAAACAAACCCAATGCAGCTAAGCAACTGTTGGCTCCGTTTGATTGATTGATGGATGAATGAACTGATCGTTCAGGCTATTGATGCATTGATCTTAAAGGTTTTATAGAATCTATAGATATGTAATGATGCCAAATCCAAGGAAAGCGGATCAATTTAAATAGGCAAAGTTTCCACTGTAGCACCAAAAAAAATTTTTTTTACCAAAATAGCACACTTTTTAGATTATTTACCAAACTAGCACACATCCCATTTTTAGTGTAGAAGTCGCCCCCCCCCCAAAGAGACTTCTGAACTAAAAAATTTAATTTTTTTTTAAAAACTAGTTCAGAAGTCGCCCCCCAGGGTGACTTCTGAACTGTGTTTTTTAATTTTTTTATTTATTATATATTAATTTAAATTAATTTAATTTAATTATTTTAATTAATTTGGAAAATTAATATTGTTAATTGTAAATTAATTCTTAAATTTTTTCTGAAAAAAAAAATATTTGAACACGTTAATGTGTTTAAAAAGTAATTACGGTAAAAAATGAAGATATTAAAAATTGGAACAGAATTTAATATTGGATAAGAACAGAAATGAAAAACACAAATTGCAAAAATACAAGGATAGGAAATTTAAAACGAAACGACAGGAAAACATAAAACAAGAAGAGGCAAACATGATTTAAACTACTTCTACTTCCACCATACATTGTCAGGTAGGGGACATCGGATGACTGGAGGCACAATGCTACGGACGATGGAATCGCCAGACTCTCTGGTTTTAACGCACAATTCGAGATAAGGTTCAATCAAACCTTGGAAGCTCTCATGTTTCTCAAACATTTCACGAACATCTTTGTCTTTCTTGATAGGCACGGGGCACATCCGAATACGATTACGTGGGCCGCTAAAGATGTAGGGGGAGTTTGAAACGATACTAGTGATTTCTTGCTCGACACCATCTATGTGAAAATTATCCGTTAATTTTTCTTTCAATTCGGCGAAGGTGATGTTGTTCTTAAGCCTGAAATTTTTAGTTTTACTACCATTAATCACCACACCATGTTGAACCCTGGACTGGTAACTGCCTTGATAGTCAACTTTACAGGTGTGCGTAATGACTCTTTCCGGTATGGGTTCTTGTGGTGCGGGTGGTCTTTGTTGAAGAAGATGAATGATTTCTTCTGGAGTGCGTCTTGTGTCCACGTACAGCTCTAAGATTTGTCGCCCCATGGGAAGTGTAGCATGATATTCCATCATTGTGTGGACGTCGTCGTCGCTGCGGATCTCCATAACTGAAAAATAGCCAGTCCCGTCTTCTCCAAGTTCGTACTTTCGGTAACGTATACGCTCAACGTCTTTACGCCACGCTCCCTCTGGACGAATCTTCCTCTCAGCCTTCTCCTTCAGTTGGGCGAAGGTGATGTCCTTATTCATTCTGCAGAAGACATGGTTAGGACAACGAAAGACAACACCATGTTCGTCGGTGGTGACAATTCCACTGTGATGAAGGGCGGTTAGGAATTTGTCGTTTGAGTACTGGGTTTGGCACAACTGCCATTCCATTTTAGCGGGTGGGGCGATGGTTTTTGGGCAGAAGCAGAGAAGAGAAGATGACTCAGAAGCCAAGGGTAGGTTGAGGGTAAACTGTTGGTGTGAATGTTATTGTAATTTGAGAATGTATTTATAATAGAGGTGATCGTGTGCGAGCCGTTGATTTAGGATGATCATAACCGTTGATTGTAGGGTTTAGTGTCGGCAAAATCTAGGGCGTTAAATTGTGTCGGCAAAATCTTGGCCGTTTAATAATGTCGGCAAAATCTAGGCCGTTAAATAATGTCGGCAAAATCTAGGCCGTTCAATAAAATAAGACCTCAGCACTATGCACACTCTGCACAATGCACACTCTGCACAATGTACACTCTGCACAAATCAATTTGTTATATTTAAATTGATAAAAATATGAATTAATTAAATTTAATTACAATAATTAATTTAAATAAGTAGAATAATTAGAAAGTGTGTCTTCCACCGCATCTTCTGGAGTTTTGGGCCGTGCATCAAAGGCTTCAATTTTTGCAAGCCAGTTGTCTCTGTCGATGGAACATGGTTGTACGGTAGGTACAAAGGATGTCTTCTGTTGGCAATTGCACAAGATGGAAGGAACAACTGCTTCCCAATAGCATATGCAGTTGTGGAGGGTGAGACAGCTGATGCTTGGTACTTCTTTCTATCCCGTTTAAGAGCGTGGGTGACACCCCAGGAGGGTCTCTGTTTGATATCGGATAGACACGAGTCTATCAAAAGTGCTGTTAGGCGGGTAGACAGCAGTTGGAAGCACGTGTTTTGTATTCGTCACATAGCACAGAACTTCCTAAGACACTTCAAGAACACTTCGGCCAGGAAAGCTATGGTCAATATGGGTGAGTATTATTTTTTTATAAAAAAAACCCCTAATATTTTTTTCATAACTTCTTTACCAACATTATGTTTTGTTGCTTCAGCATACTCAATGACACAAATATCCGCCAATCACTACAAAGTCAAGATTGGTGGTGAAGTGGGTCCTGATGGAGTGGCTTGGGTTGAGGACATAAACCCCGAACAATTGATGCAGTGGTGCGATGGAGGTTACCGTTGGGGGCACATGACAACCAACCTTGCTGAGTGCATTAATAAAGTGATCAAGGGCCTGCGAAATCTCCCTATACATTCTTTGATAGCGGCCTCATATTTTAGGCTGAACGAGACTTTTGTCAAAAAGGGAACCCAGGCACAGGCAATGTTAGAGTCGGGAACTATGTACTCTGAAAAATTGATGGAAAAAATAGATCACAACTGAGCTGTCTCGAACACGCACAACGTGGCAATTCACGACCGTGCCCAAAAATTGTTCAGAGTGGAAGAAATTATACGACCACAAAGTGGGAGACCCGCGGGCACATTCGTGGTTAACTTCAGAGACATGACGTGTGAGTGTGGGGAATTTCAGGCACTGCACTATCCTTGTTCCCATGTGATCGCGGCATGTTCAAAAGTTAATTACGATCACATGGAATTCGTGCAACCACAGTACACAATGCAGTATGTTTATAATACATACTTAGAGGAGTTCCCACCATTGCCATCTGAGTTGTCATGGCCTGATTTCAATGGCCCAGAACTGCAGCATGATCCATCTAAACGGAGAGATAAAAAGGGTCGTCCACAGTCTACCCGTATTCGTACAGAGATGGATCAAAGAGAAAGGGGTAGTCGAACAAAGAGATGCCGCATTTGTAGAAATGAGGGTCACAACAAAAATAACTGTCCAAACCGCAATCTAGACTAGTCAAAAATAAATGTATTTATTTCTGACATGTTTTAGTATTTATGTTTGTTTCCGTTGTAGTAATATATTTTTCAATCAATGTAATCCGTGTTTTTTTGGTGTTTTTTCAATGGTCTTGATGTTGCCGACACTTTTGGACGCACGATATCTTACCGACACTTTAAATACATTAACGTGTTCAAATATTTTTTTTTCACCAAAAATTTAACAATTAATTTAGAATTAACAATATTAATTTTCTAAATTAATTAAAATAATTAAATTTAATTTATTTAAATTAATATATAATAATAAAAAAAATTAAAAAACACAGTTCAGAAGTCACCCTGGGGGGGCGACTTCTGAACTAGTTATTAAAAAAAAATTAAATTTTTTAGTTCAGAAGTCTCTTTGGGGGGGGGGGGCGACTTCTACACTAAAAATGAAATGTGTGCTAGTTTGGTAAATAATCTAAAAGGTGTGCTATTTTGGTAAAAAAAAAATTTTTTGGTGCTACAGTGGATTTTTTGCCATTTAAATAAGCCCAGAGACTGGAAATCCAAAAGGTAATTTACGGAAAGGGATTTTTTTTCTCAGTACCTCGATCATATCACTATGTATCTATTTATAAAAGTGAAATCCGAAAATACTCTTTACTTAAAAAATTTGCTCAGATTTACCTACTAAAATATAAATTCGATTTTGGTTTTTTCCTAAAATTGGATTTATCTTTTAGTAGGTAAATCCGATTTTCCTTAAAAAAAAGAAAATCGGATTTACCCCCACCTAAGGTAAATTCGCTTTTGTTAATTTTAAAAGCGGATTTACCTTAGGTGGGGTTAAATCCGCTTTGTGTATTAAAAATACCTACTTTTTATTTAATTTCTTTAAAAAATGTTATAAAAATATTATTAAAAATCTGTTAAAGAGTCAAAACTAATCTAAAAATTATAAAAACACCACTATAAATCTAATAAAACCAAAATAAGGTTATGCAAATCTTTTCATATTTTTTGGAGATTATGAAAAATTAAAAAAATTAATAAAAAATAGTAAACGATGGAATTTGAGATTTTAAGCTCCTCTGTCCTGAAAGAATATCCTTCTTGAGGAGTCTTGATCCCTGATTTTTTTCGGATTTAATGACTATGGTTTCATTACAATCTGAGTAGGGTGCTCGAAAACTGATTTTTTAGCCTAAATTATTTACCCGACGTACAACATCGCCACATGTTAATGAACAATACACTAAACAGAATCAAAAGACGACCGATATTCATACCTATTTTATATTTCTAAAAAAATTAATTTTAATTTTAATTTCAAAATCGGATTTACCCCCACATTAGGTAAATCCACTTTTGTTAATTTTAAAAGCGGATGTACCCCCACATAAGGTAAATCGGCTTTGTTATTTAAAAGTCGGATTTACATATTGGGTAGATAAATCCGCTTTGGAAAATAACAAAGCGGATTTACCTAAAAAAGATAAATCCGATTTCCCTAAAAAAAAAGAAAATCGGATTTACCCCCACATTAGGTAAATCTGCTTTTGTTAATTTTAAAAGCGGATGTACCCCCACATAAGGTAAATCCGCTTTGTTATTTAAAAGTCGGATTTACCTATTGGGTAGATAAATCCGCTTTGGAAAATAACAAAGCGGATTACGTTGAGTGGGGGTAAATCTGAGCGAGTTTTAGTTTGGCAGGGGTATTTTCGGTTTATCACATTATGATGGGGGAATATGGTGATATGATCGGGGTACAAAAAAATCCTTACAGAAAATGTCTTGAGGGATGGAAAAACGGGCCAGGCCGCCCCGACCCGCCACGCCATGAGCCCGTCAAAAAATAGGCGGGGCGGGCCGGCCCGCCAAAAGATATTGAGTTGAGAATTTGAGTCTGTCATGCCCCATGGCGGGTTGGCGGGCCGACAGGCTAGCCCGCCATCAAAATTAACAAATAAAAAATGTATTTAAAGCTTATTTTTTGGGCTTAAAATAGGCGGGTTAGCCCGCCCAAACCCGACAAAAAACATTAAAAAAATATTTGGAAATAGATAAAAACAAGGAAAAATAAAAAAAATAAAGTTGGCAGGCCGCCCCGCCCTGCTTATGACCCGCCGAATTGGCGGGGAGGGGTGAAATCACCAACCCAATCCGGCATTTTTTGGCGGGCTAGCGTCCTGGCCCAGCGGGCTAAGCCCGTTTTGCCATCCCCAGTCTTGCTTATGTCAAAGGAAAGCTGAGCCCCCAACAAGGTTGTTGGTTCGAGTGGTAACTAGGTTCGGATCTCACTCCAAGGTTTTGGAGTTGAATTTAAATTTTCGGTGTGACAAAAACTCTGTTGGGGTGGAAGAACCACACAGACCAGCAAAGCTAGGTATACTGTATACACGTGGTCAGTATCTACCCCACATTATTCGGACTTCCTTTTCTGCAACGGCTAACACAACATTAACTAGGGAATTCTAGCATTTCGATCCCTGTCACTTGTGACGACTGCAACGGCTATAATTTTTTTTTTTAAAACTGGGGAAGGGAGGAAATTTTATTAATCAAAGTGGCACTAATGACCATTTTACAATTGTCCCCGAGTGGATTTGAACTCAGCACCTTGAGTATATAAGGCTAAACTCTTACCACTGCAACAGCTATAATTGTAGTTACTACCATCGAATAGGAATTTGTACTACTCCTTCCGTCTCAATTTAAATGTCATTTAAGATTATGGGCGGGTCTTAAGAAAATGATTGAATATGCTCAAAAAGTATAGTAAGACTAAATGAGAGTATTGTTGGAAAAAAATAATAAATGTTGTCTTGGGATTCTAAAATGACAAATAATTTGAGATAAAGAAAAAAGGCAAAGATGACACTTAAATTGAGGCAGAAGGAGTATATAATTTGCCCCCGTAGGCTAATGAAAGACATGCTATTTGAACTATTCCGTTTTTACTCGAGGATATGATACTTGTGTTAGGTCTAAGCTAAATAGACTAGAACATTAATTTTTTTCTTTTCTGTTTTATCTTATTTTTTTATTTCCTTTTTTCATCTTTTTCTCCATTTGTCACCCCATTTGAAAAGAAAGAAACAATCCTCTCTCTCTCTCTCTCTCTGATAAAGAAAATAGTCTTGAAATCCAGATTTTGGATTCGGGAGTCGATTATGCGTGAGTAATGTATTAACACTGCACAACATCCTTTCGAAAAAAGTTACCTCTGATTAATTGTGCAAAATTACATTTAACTTTGAAAATATTCACTTCTCATTTATTATAAAAATAACCGAAAACACTTAATGAAAATTATTTGTTTTTGGATTTTTATTGAAAACTAGCAAATAAACGTTTTAGAAAAGACTTCAAAAAGATTTTTTATTATTGCACTTGATCGATGTGCCCCCTGCTCGTACGTATTTCCAGGTAGAGAATCAAATGCAACATTGTTCTGGAGTAGAAAACATTTGTGTTTGTATTTTTTTATTAATTGAATGGCTTTTGAAATTTAAAGGACACTTGTAATTACCAAACGAATAAATTCAGAGAAAGGTGACCATTAATAATGAACTATTTAAAAACTAAAGATGCTCACGGTGATCCAACGAGTTAAACATAAAGGTGACTACAGGTTTGATTTTTGAAAATGTTGGATTGAAATGTGAACAAGATTTTTGTAATTATTTATAAATGAAGAGTATTGTAAAAAGTAGAATAAAAAACATGGAGTGTATTTGAGAATCCAGAGTGATAGTTATTTAAGACCTAAAACTAAATAAAAGTAAACAAATGAATGCAAATAACATAAAAATACAAAGGATGGGGGATGTGCATATGTATGGTAGGATTGTTTTTGGTCCCAAATGTGTAATGTTGCACGTAACGGGAGAAGACCACAAACATTACAACAAAGTGTAAGTCACAGGCTTACGGGAAGCACCAACAGATCCAAAAGGACACCAATCAAGTATAGTTGAACTCCTAACGTAATCATTCCTAGCATATGAGCAACACCTGAGCAAATAAAGTCCTTCTGAAATAACTACAACAGAAGAACTCAACTGCTAAACTAACACGATACCTAAAGAAACAAATACAAACAAAGATAGAACAAACATGAAAATACCCTAACACAATCTATTACAAACAAAGCATCCAACAAAAGAAACACAATAATGAATCCCTAACACATTCATCACTAGAGGTGTGAATCAGGGCCCAAGACCACCCGCCACTGTAACCCAACTCCACTAACTAGCAAAACACATGTTTCACATCATCAAGGCAACGACCCACGACATTGTTGCAAGAGAAGAGGCGGACAATCCAAATTTTCCCCATATTTGAAGACCAGCTGGTCCCGAGGACTATTGCTCATAAATTGAAAGCCCGGTAAGATGAGATGCCACCCAGTATGCGGAAGAAGGTCCAAAGGCACTGATAACACCACAGTCAGTGAGGAAGGAACTGTGAGGAGTGCTAAGATAAATCATAAATTAGGACAGATCCGTAGGAGGATCTGGTGAGTCAGGGGCTTTTGAGGGTGGGCGAGGAGAATCACAAATAGAGGAAAAGGGGGAGGTTTCAAGGATAATAGGGAGAGGAGGGGGAGCCATTTTTGGTGCAGATCTGAAGGTTTAGGGGTAGGTCGAACAGAAAATGGGATGGAAAAAGGCGACCGGGGGGGGGGGGGGGGTAGGAGGGCGAAGGGTTGGAGACGTCAGATGGAGAAGAATGAGAGGTTGTAGAGAGAGCCTTAGCCACAACGATGACGAGACCGACATGGACAACCGCACCATCGGCCTAGCTGAAGGAGAATAGTAATAGCGCCACTATGGAGCACCGAGACCCTTGCAGAGAGGGGACCTTCTCACCCCAGCCAATCTTGGGGCCGGTGGATGTTGGAAGTGCCGCACCAGAGTTTTTCGCAAAACCCTAGTAGAGCGTCGCACCATCCTCATAATAGGCTTGGTTGATTGTATGGTAGGAATAAAATGCAATGAACAAAAGCAAGGGGAATATGGATCGCCGGGAGCATGGGCATAACATGGGATTAGATAAAATGGGCCTACGACAGGTCATAGGCCAGACTCAGACCTAGCAATTTTAATGCAGACTAGACTCAAACCTTGCAAAACCTATATTTTGGTACATAAACTATAGAAATACAATAAGTTGTCTCTAATATAAAAAGTAAATAAATAAAAACAAATATACACATTATCAAGAAAATAACTCACGTTATTTTTAAATGATATATATATATATATATATATATAAATAAAGTAAGAAAGATAGAGTGTATGCTGAAACAAGCACTCAATCTCTATCCATAAGCACCAAAAAAATTTACTCCCATTCTTTTTGCTTAATCATCCATCTAAAATACTACAATTGGAATTCTCCTTGTAGAGTCGGCCTTACTTTTTCTGTGGAAATTTCATTCGTGTTGTACGGTCGTATTTCCATTTCTCCGTTCCTCTTAAATTCTGCTCCCTCCCTATGAAGCACAGACTCTGACATGGACACCTGACATGACACAGACACAGACAAGTCGACACTGCTAATTCATAAAGTATAGGACACCGACACCTATACATATATAATTATTTATTTATTATAATTCAATAAATATGAACATTATCTTTAAAAAATCTAAATTGAACAATATATTTCTTAAGGAAAAAAACTCTTGAACAAAATACGATAGTTTTTCACATTCATTCTCCATAAAGTAAAAAAACATGCAATCAAATTTAATGTTTTCAACCTCTTTAACGATCATCACTACTTAGACACATCTTTAACCTTTCTAGAAGTGTGTCCGAAGAGTTTAAGAAATGTCTAAGATGTGTCGAAGAAAAAAAAGATTTTTTTGAGACACTTGTCTAAGGTGTCGGGGAAGTGTCGTACGGGTGTTGGACACCGACGAGCATAGTTATCAGAACCGGACCGGACCGGCCGGTCGGACCGGTCGGACCGGGACCCGGTGGTCATCCCGGGCCGGGCAGCGTGCAGGACCGGATCTGCAGTTGGCCCGGTGATGACGTCATCGGACCGGTGGTCGGACCGGTGGAAACCGGGTCGGACCGGTGGTCGGACCGGTTGATCCTCTTTTTTTTTTTTTTTTTTTTTAAAGATGAACCAATTATAAATTTTGCATGTTTTCACAAAAAAGGCTTAGGTGGGGTTCGAACCCCCTCCCTAGTATTCAACATTTCAACTTTTTAACCACTAAGCTATCTATTATTTGTTGATACTATCCCGCATTCATTAAATATAATCAATTCCGGATATGTTAATTTTTTTTGCACATTCTTTCATTAATAGTTTTGATTAAACACACATTTTTTTGACAAATTAATTCAAGTTCAACACTCATAAACATGTTAGTAAATGTATAATTATAAATAAAATTATAATAAAATTTCTATATTAATAAATGTATACTTTCTTAGTTTATATTATAATTTTTTGAATTTATTTAATATAGACCGGGTCATGCCGGTCCGACTAGAGACCCGCGGTCCGACCCCGGGTCTAGTGACCCGGTGCCTTGACCGGGTCGATGGCCGGTCCGGGTCTGATAACACTGCCGACGAGTGTCAGACATTGGGACACACCTAATCTCAGAGGTGTCTGTGCTTCATAACTCCCTTCGCTCCGCTCTGCTCATGCCCAATCAAAGGTCGAAGGAGATTTGCAAGGTTAAAGATTCTCCTCTCCTCCATTTTCACCACTTCCCTCTTCGATTCTCCCTTCACGTGCCACTCTCTATCTTCCATCACTCTGAAAGTTCTTCCATAACCAATGCAATCCATATAATTCAATGATAATTCAATTCTCTATTTTAGTTTTCATCTTTCTGACCAAAAGACTAAGGTTCTGCTTTTCATTTATTTACACAAGTCTACTTTTTTTTCTCTATGAAATTTAGAATCATGATCATTTGGATTTTCACAATTTTTGGTTTATGGTGTTTCTGGCCAATTGAATGTGTTTTTTTTATGTCTGCTGCATTAGAATTTTATTATTTTCAGAAGTTTACTGTGAAGAGCTAGATTAACGGCTTCATGTGTCCTTGAGGTGGCCAGTTCCATTTTTAGCAGGGTTCTTCCCAATCGAGACGGTTACCATATATTCTTGCTTGGTGATCTCAGGTTCGTACAAACCTGCTTTTTACTTCTTATTTAAATTAGTTTTCTCTATCTTGATAAGACTCTATATAGTACTTTTGTACTAGTCTATCTAGGTAGTTAAGTTTGTTATTGTAACAAACTATTTTCTTAACATTTAGCCTATAACGGCTATATTTCAGTTCATGCCCTAAGGACTCTAATACAATCTAGCCGTTGTACTAGGATTATTACAAACTAGGTTTAGGGTATTTTTTGAACTAAGACTACAATAATCGAGTTGTAACATAAATTAACACTCAAGCATGACACCCAATGAACAAAAGAAAACAAAGACATAGAATCCATTAAAAGGAAGAAATGCTTAACACAAAAACACGACATAACTTGGATAATTCAAAAAACAGAAACAAAGCCCCCAGCAACATTATTAAAGCTTTCCAAGAAAAATAGAGCAATAGTCCTAGTTGTCTCCATAGACACCAATTCTGTCCATAATATTAGCAACTGTATCCTTACTCTCCCTCAGAACCCTGACACTCCTGCTCAGCTTTTCTCTCTTCCCAGCTATAGATGGAGACTCCTCAAGCAGCCTCTCTATCCCACCACCAATTGGTGACAGCAAATCATTACATATCTCCTTCTGCAAATCAGTGTTAACCAGCTCATTGATACTCAACATCAAATGCAGAGCAATGCTGTCAATCAGCCTCCTCAGAACAATCTTCCAGTACGCAATCATCCTCGCCTTCAAATCAAATGCCTGACTTAGAATTGTTTCTGGATAGTTTCTCAGATGTACAACATCTATCTCCCCAACTCCTTCAAGCTTCACACGTGTTGGGTTGGTTTTCACATTGAAAGCTTCTTTAAAGAAAGCTTCCTGAAGTGATATCAACTTATCATAAACCTGCAGGTACTCAGGATTACAGGTGTAGTCGGTCAGCTTCTCCATTTCCACAGCCTCCTTCACACGTGCGATGGAATTTTTCTTCTTCTTTACAATAAGAATTTCACCTGCCCTCCTGGTTGAGACCTGAAGCTGATAATAGTTTGCAGAATGACGATTCAAGACTGCAAGTAAAACAGTTTCAATATAATTCCATACATTATCCACAAAATTAATTGGCATGTAGGCAATGCCCTTTACTTTCCTCTGAAGTATTGTAAGAAAAGCAGTCCTTGGAATGAAGTTTGGAAGTCCAATCGACTTTGCTTCCTCAAGCACTTTAATCTCTTCCAACAAAAAATCCTTAGTAGCATCACTTTCAGCACAATTCTGTAGATCACCAGCGTATGAATGAAGCATTTCCACTAAGCGTGCAGTGCAATGCATTTTCTTGTCTTCAGGGTACTCCTCAAATTCTCCTATGAGAAGAATCTTTCGGAGAGAATCTCGTGACAATCCAACAATATGCATGAAGGCAGACATTGCATCAGCAACCGAAGCCAAATTTGCAGGTAAATTGTCTAACTCAAGCAAATTATTACTAAGCTTCTCATTGATCTTCTTAATAATCTCAGGCAATGTTTTAGAAATAATAATTGCTTGCACTTGTACCAACCTTTGAGCCAAAATAGGAATACCCACAATGGATTTATCAATCTTAGAAAGAAGTAAGTGAGACTCAAAAAGTCTTGCTTCCACCAATCTAGCTTCTTCATAAGATTCCTCACCAATGCGGTTCCTAACACATACATAACCAAGGCCAATGTTAACATCATCAGCAGTAACCTTTTCTAACAAGCCTTCAGGGGACTTATCGGCTTTAGTTACAACAGCCAATGTCCTCAAACCACTTTTATCTACAGACTGTGACATCCTTATGGACTCACAAGTTGTGAAATCAACAGTAGCAGAAAGAACATTCAATATAATACTCTCCTCAGGCCTTATGTACTCCATTATAATATCCTTAATCTGGTCATAGATATTATCTGGTTGACCATGAACAGGCACACGAGTTATACCTGGAAGATCAACCATTGTTAGATCAGGAACACCATTCTTCTTCACAACCAAAGTCAAAGGATTGTTAGAAATCCCTTTCCCTAAACCTGCAAGCTCTTCAGTGGCAGTGTTAATGGCATCAGAAACATTTGCTTCATCAGTTAAAACAGTTTTGCCATTGAACTCCAACATAAGCTGTGGTTGTTCAAGTGGGTGGTTTTGAAGCCTCATTACCAAGGGAACCCTGGTGCAAATTCCTTGGCCACGGGGTAAGCTGATACCAGCAAGAGATTCAAGGACACTAGACTTGCCGGAAGATTGATCTCCAACAACAACAATGGATGGAAGCTGAATACCCTCTTTAGCAATGTTGAGGCGCCTCAGATTTTCAAGGGCATCAAGAACCGGACGTATCTTCTCATTGTAAGAAGAGACTATGGGTGCAACAGAAAGGGGCTGAGGCTGCTCTACTTCAATGACTAATGCAAGAGATTCATTGGAAGTACCACTCTTCTTCCCCATTTTGAGAACACAACAAAAGTGATTCTGTAATGACACACAGGAGATGCAATGCAAACCCTTTAACTAACCAGCTTAAGATGAATTGGAGCTTCAGTTTAAATGGGTAGTATTTATAGAGAACTTAACGGGAAAATGAAATGAAGGGGCGGGTCGTTTGGCAATTGTAAGGGGGGAACTTGGAAGTTTCCCACGGGGGGAGGAGTTCATACTTTTTGAGAGTACATGTCTTCTTTTTTTCTTTTTTGAGGAAAGCTAGTATATGTCTAGCAAATATTTTTTGATGGAGTATATGATGAGTCAGATGAGACTCATGAGAGATAAAACAAAGTAAAGTAGTACTATAAAGCAGTAAAAAGTATAAAGCACTATCCTAACAAGTTGAAAGTTGATTAATAATATCTTTTTCTTTATTTATGAAAGCTCGTACATGTATGGCCAATCTTTTAATGAATTTATAGCCATGGTAGTATTATTGCATGGGTAAGATATTATTACTTTACATCACACTTTCTTGGAGGTTAAGATTTTGACACACTTTTAAAGAAAAATAATTATAAGTTTAGATTTTTAAAAAGTATTGTCTAATTTACTATTTAATATTTTATCTCTTTATATAAAAATGTGATTATTTATTGGATGTAAAAAGTTATCATAATTAATGAGAGTATAAATGAAAAAGAATATTAAAAGATGGCTTAAATATATGTTAAGCCCCTGCAAATATGGCCAAAATCCATTTAAGTCTCTGTAATTTTTTTTTAAATGACCCTTATAAATATTAAATGTTTGCGGTTAAGTCCCTCGGTCAATTTTCCATATTTGCAGAGGTTAAAAATATATGTATAGCCCCTGCAAATATGGCCATAATCCATTTAAACCCCTGTAAATATTAAAAATTTTAAAATGTTCAGCCCCTGCAAATAGGACCATAATCCATTTAAGCCCCTATAAATATTAAAAGTTTTAAAATGACCCTTATAAATATTATATGTTCAAATTTTTTTGATGAAAAATTGACCGGGGGGCTTAACCGCAAACATTTAATATTTACAAGGGTCATTTTAATTTTTTTTTACAGGGGCTTAACTGGATTTTGGCTATATTTGCAGGGGCTGAACATATATTTAAGCCTTAAAAGTTTTATTAAAAATCTAAAACAACAATCAATTTGGGACAAATTGATTTTGCTAAAACAACAAACAAAATGAGATGGAGAGAGTATATTTGAGGAGTCTTTTGAATAACAGGTTTATTCAGCAGGCGATTTCGAGTCCCAATCAGTTTCATAAATGAAGTCAGAACCCAGCCAATCAAAACAATTTTAAACGGATTGTTTCAAACAATGTACCCGCTGAACCGACCCACCCAGAAATATTTGTTTTTTGCAATTTTGACGGGTTTCAGGTCGGGCCTTTTTGTCCACCCCTAGACTTTTCTTCTACTACTATGATCATTTAGTCATGGGTAAATAGTCAATTTAGTCCCTCGAAGTGTCAGGTGCTATCAATTTAGTCCCTCATTCGACCAAAAATGTAAAATGGTCCTCCATTGTTCATTCTGTCCGTCCCGTTAGTCCCTCCATTAACCGTCATTGTTAACTTCATTAAAATTGCAGATGTGGCACGTTTAGTGCCACAGTGGTGGAAAATTCAAGAGACACATTTGAAGAGATTCAAAGGTGTATCTAGAATGTTGAAGATTTCTTGAAGTGAAATGTCTTGGAAATGTAGGATAATTAATATCCACTATGTTAAATACATGAATGGAAGCTATGCTCTCTCTTCTATAAATAGAGAGACTTGTGAAGAGATGGGATATGCGCAAATGAAGATGCGAGGCATCCCCATTCTTGAGTGACAATGTAACACCCCGCTTTTTATAAATAACTGTTAGGACACTTGAAATGCAATCATTGCATTCATTCTTTTCGATCTTATACTCAGATAGACTAAAGACTCACCCAATTTTCATGAATAAAGAAAGGGATAAACAAAGACATCTGTGAACTCGGGTAGGCTTAGGGCATACCTCTGCCCTTTTTGAAAATTATTTTATTTTAATTGTGTGATTTGAGGCTTAGAGAGATATTTAGGTGTAACACCCCATATTTCTTAAACTAAATTATGTGTGTATAGTTTAACTAGATATTTCTTATAATAAGTAAGAAATAATAATTATTTTGTAAAGGTATAATTAATCATATGTAGTTTTTGTTCATAAATATTAAGAAGCATAATAATAGAATGGGGAAAAGAAAGAAACATCGATTCATGCACTAACTTTTCCTTCATTCCTTTCTTGATAAGTAATTTCATGAAATGTACCATTCCTCCACCTTTCAAAACATGCATTGTTTTATTTTTGTGAAAGTAAGCCACTTAGATGCTTGCGTTGGTTTTATTCATTTATTTATTTTTATTTCAACTCAAAACTTCGAAGTTAAGTCATTGAATAAGATGATTACACCTTATTATTTTCATGTGGTGGACTTATTTAAGTAGGCCACATATAGACCCTTGCTTACATGACTCACTCTTTTAACTTATATACTAGCCTCGTCACCCGTGCGATGCACGGAGAGATCTAGTATCAATTAAATTAATCCTTTTAATTAGCGACTAAAATAACTAAGAAATTGTAAACCGAAAGTATCAATTTGAAAATGGTACAATCAAAATTGAATAAGGAAAAGGAAAAATTAAATAACAAATGCATTAATAACATTAAGTTAGCAATGAGTTAAATAGTTAGATTAAAGGTTAAAGTGCTCCCGGGGTCCCTTATCTTTATTTAAAGTAACGATTTGGTCCTTTATCTTTTTTTTGTCCCAAATCAGTCCTTTATGTTTTAAATTTTTGACACATAAATCCTTTTATGTCCCAAATCAGTCCTTTATGTTTCAAATTTTTAACACATAGATCCTTTTTTTTGACACTTAAATCAGCACTGTTAACGGAAAAGGATTTATGTGTCAAAAATTTGAAAGATAAAGGACTTATTTGGGACAAAAAAAACATAAAGGACTAATTCGTTACTTTAAATAAAGATAAGGGACCCCGGGAGCACTTTAGCCTAGATTAAATAAAGGCATGAGGAATAAGATTACAACAAATAAAAAATAAGGTTAGATCACAAAATTAGATAGGAGAAAGGAAAAAGTTAGAGTTAGAAGTCACAATATATATATATATATATATATATATATATATATATATATATATATATATATATATATATATATATATATGTATGTACATAAGAATAACAAAGACAAAAAGGAAAAAGTAAATAACGAATGCTTTAATAAAATTAAGTCAGCAAATGATTCAAATAGTTAGATTAAGTTAGAGCATGAGGAATAAGATAACAACAAATAAAAAATAAGGTTAGATTAGAAGTCACCATATATATATATATATATATATATATATATATATATATATATATATATATATATTATATGTGTGTGTGTGTGAAAACCAATAAGAATAATAAAGAAAAAAGGAAAAATGTAAATAACAAATAAAAAATGCATTAATAAATAAAAGACAAAGTTAGAGTTAGAATAATATATGCACACACTCCATTTGCACCACCATTTGCATGTTGTTCAAAACACTTCAATGTAGAGTTGAAAGTCACAATATATATAATGAAAATGGTACAATCAAAATTGAATAAGGAAAAGGAAAAATTAAATAACAAATGCATTAATAACATTAAGTTAGCAATGAGTTAAATAGTTAGATTAAATAAAGGCATGAGGAATAAGATTACAACAAATAAAAAATAAGGTTAGATCACAAAATTAGATAGGAGAAAGGAAAAAGTTAGAGTTAGAAGTCACAACATATATATATATATATATATATATATATATATATATATATATATATATATATATATGTACATAAGAATAACAAAGACAAAAAGGAAAAAGTAAATAACGAATGCTTTAATAAAATTAAGTCAGCAAATGATTCAAATAGTTAGATTAAGTTAGAGCATGAGGAATAAGATAACAACAAATAAAAAATAAGGTTAGATTAGAAATCACCATATATATATATATATATATATATATATATATATATATATATATATATATATATATATATATATATATATATATATATATATATCGCCCCATTTATAAGGCAAAATCGCCTTTTCAGTAAACAAGGCGGGAATAATGCAATCTGAGAATGACCACTTTGGGGAATGATTCCATGCAACATCTTTTCTCCTATATGGTGCACTGCGAAAATTTTAAACCATTGGATCAAAACCCAAATCAAATCATCTCTCCATTCATTACAACCGTACCTTTCTCTCTCATTCCTTTTTTTTTCTTCTAAACAGAACCAACCTCCACTCCTCTCCCATGGCCGCCCTCCATCCATTCCCTCTCATTTCCGACCCATTTCGACTACTTTTCCAAAAATCAATTACATTTCTTCATCTCCTTGTCCTCCTCTACCTTCCTATCTTATTAGTTTTCAAAAAGTAACCATCTTGGAAAATTACCACTGCCATAAACCCGTTTTCCGGCCACCTTGCTCCCAACCAAGATCACCATTTCGTTCGTCTCCTCTCCTCTACAAAAAAGTCTTGTCCTTTTTCCGAAACAAAGTAGATCCGAAAACTTTGCATCCACATCTTCTTCCTCATTTTCCGGTAACCATAGACATCCAACCAGAAAACTAACATGATATTCGGAATCCCCTCACTATCCGCCTTAAAACCCCTCAAGAAATTTCATTTTTGACCACCTTCCTCGGGCGACCACCGTGCCGGAAACGATCTCTGCAGCGCCGGAGACATAAATCACAACCAATCCTTCTTCTTCCTTGTAGGTGTGTTGATTTTCTTTCTCTTTCATCTCTGTTTCGTTTTCCATAGTTTTTAAATAAAAAAAACTTAGCTAGATTGTTCTTTCAATCTCAACTATGGTTTCTTTTCCTCCTTCTTTTTGAATGTTATTGTTAACATCACTAAGATCACTTTATTTGTTTCCTACAGCTGGGTGTTTAGTAAGCCAGTGGATCCTGTAGCATTGAACATTCCAGATTATTTTACAATCATATCTCATCCCATGGATTTAGGCACGATTAAATCCAAGCTGGAGAAAAATATTTATTCTAGCATGGCGGAGTTTGCAACTGATGTCAGATTGACGTTTTCGAATGCCATGACATATAATCCTCCGAGGAACGATGTTCAGTACTTGATGCAAAGGAACTCAACATAGAGTTTGACAGCAAATGGAAAGACATGGATAAAAGATGGAATTGTGGGGATAAGCATGGGAAAAGAGTGACCCAAATAGTTAAGGAAAATTGTGCGAAAAAGTTGTAATGGGACACATTCCCAACATAAAGATTCCTCGACAAAAAAGTCCCAAGTATCAGCAAAAAGAGGAATTCATAAGATTAGTTCATTGGCAACAAGACATGCTAAAGTAAGTGTTGTATTCTGTGAGAGAGAAATGTCTTATTGTAATATGCAACTATACAGTATATTTAGTGAAATTAATGAAATAAATTTGATACTTCTGTCCAAAAAAAATATTGATGTTTCATTAGATCTTTAAAATAGGAAACATGATTCATTCCATTTCGACAACAAAATATGTAAATGATGTTATAACTTAAGGCTGGGCGCAAGTTCTAGTATATATATATTATGTGTGTGTGTGTGAAAACCAATAAGAATAATAAAGAAAAAAGGAAAAATGTAAATAACAAATAAAAAATGCATTAATAAATAAAAGACAAAGTTAGAGTTATAATAATATAGGCACACACTCCATTTGCACCACCATTTGCATGTTGTTCAAAACACTTCAATGTAGAGTTGAAAGTCACAATATATATACATTAACATACACTCAAGCCACTTATGCTACATTGAAGTGTTTTGAACAACATGCAAATGGTTATGAGCAAAAACTAAGACTAATTAGAAAACCTCTAAAAAGGGAAAAGAAAATGATGACATGCAAAAGTACATTGATTATCAAACAAAAACAAAAAAGTAATCAGAGTGGCCAACCAACCACGATAAAAAGCAAAACAAAACAAAATCACTTTGAAAAAACTATGAATCAAGTTCATGTTGAGAGTTGTTTATATAAAGAAATTTCATGTTGAGTGTTCTTTAGTAGAGCTATGAATCAACAGACCTTTATATATATATATATATATATATATATATATATATAAGAAAGTAAAAAAAGTTAGAGTTAGAAGACATAATATATATCCAAGAACCAATAAGAATAATAAAGAAAAACCAATAAAGATAGAGTTAGAAATCAAGTTAGAGTTAGAAGTCACAAGACATATATATATATATATATATATATATATATATATATATATATATATATATATATATATATATATATATATATATATATGTATATATGGATATAAGAGTAACAAATAAAAAAGGAAATGAGTGAAATAGTTAGAGTTAGAAGTCAAGTTAGAATTAGAAGCCAAAAGTTATACACACACACACACACACATATATACTCAAATAGGCTATGGCTTGTGATACTAAGCCTTTTACTTAGTAATTTATACTAAATAAATAGTAGCCATTGGATTAACAAAATTTCAATGAAACTCAATCTAATGGATAGTATTGTCTATGGGTATTTGTGTCACAGTCTATTTTTTTTTGTTTTAATTACATTAATTAATTTTATTCAATTAACCATTAAATGTGCCATTTTTAGGGATAATTTAATTAACAAATCAGTTTTTTTCCCATTATTTTCTCTTCCACAATTTTCTCTCTCACGTTGCCTCTTTCTTTAACGCTCATCTTCTTTATTTTTCACTTTTTTTCTTTCATGTCCTTCTTCTTCTTCTTCATGATTTTTGGTATCTATTCCACACTCTTCTTCGCACGCCATTAAATCACACAAGGGGAAGTCTCAAAAACGCAGTAACGCAAAGAAATAGGACGCCCACAGTTGTTGCAAAAATGGACACCGTTGATCCACGTCATTGAAGCACGCACTTCCTTCACGCCATTGATGTCTCATTATGGAGTTGATGAAGATGGGACTAAAATCAGTTTTTCACGGTTACTTGCGCGTAAGTTCTTTCTTTTTCATTGATAATATGTATGTACTCTTAATCACGCCAATGAAAGCACGTTTACACTATGTATAGCGCTATATAACCACTGTTGTTCACTTATGTGGTTAATAAACTATATAACGACTGATTGCCTAGTATTTATGAATCACCATAGTTCTCTGATTAGGTGGTTAGACCTCTATAACCGAAGTTATGTTTTTAGGTGGTTAGATGGTACTAACCAATGTACTGTTATTAGGTGGTTAGGACCAACTATCCAAACTTGTTAGATTCTGTGGCTAGTAGTCGACTAACCGAAGTCATGTTTTTATGTGGTTAGATGGTACTAACCAATGTACTGTAATTAGGTGGTTAGGACCAACTATCCAAAATTGTTAGATTTTGTGGCTAGTAGTCGACTAACCGAAGTTATGTTATTCGATGGTTAGTAACGATTAACCAATGTTTCGTACCTATGTGGTGATATGTTGTATCCAGAGACAAATGTGGGATGTGGCGACGACGACTTCGATGATGATGTCGATGCAGGTTGCACAATGTTTTTGTATTATATAGTTTATTTTTTATGTTTTTGTTCGTTGGATAATGGTATTTATTATTTTGTTTGGCAGGAGTTAATCATCATCCTTCTAATGTTAAATCTTGGAAAGGTCTTGTTTTCCGCACAGAGCCGGAAGTATATGATTTTTATAGCTCTTACGCTAAGTCATCGGGTTTCACAATCAAGAAATCAAATGTCTGGTGTGATAGTAAGAATAAAGACCAAGGATATACTGTACTTTGGTTATTATTGTACTAACCAAATGCTTGAAAAGTTTGGCTACTACAATAAAAAAACCAGTGGAATACTGTACGTTGGTTATTATTGTACTAACCAATTTATTGAAAAGTTTGGTGAGTTCAACAATAACCAGAGAACTACTGTACTAGGGTTAGGTCTCGTGCGACGAGAGAACTACAATCACCAGAAAACTACAATAACAAGAGAACTACAATAACCAGAGTACTATCTTTGTTCAGCGTTTATGTGCGATGGTGTCGGTGGTTCCGTATATGTGTGACGGCAAAGACAACGGAGATGACAACGGCGACAGACCCTTTGTGCGACGGCAACGGCGACGGCGAAGTGAACTGATATGACAAAAGAGACGGATGGAACCAGAGAGAGATTGAACAAAAGAGAGTCTGGAGTCGTTAAACTTTTGAAGCCGTATAAAGAAGAAGCCGTATAATGAAAAATATCCATAATCCCATGATTTTTGGTTTTTGATTGATATCCCTAATATTTCTCTTTCCATTAAACTCTTCCATGATTTTAGCTTGATATCCCTAAGATTTTGGCTGCATTTATCTACTGTCATTGATTACCATCTTTTAATTTAATAAGGAAATTACCAAAATACCCATTTATTAAAAAATACTAAAAATTTGCTTAGTGTTGTAAGTCATACTCGTCAAATAATCAGAATAGTTAAGAGAGTTAGAAATACTCATACATATGTGGGTGTATGTGCATGTGCATAAATGTGATGTGTGTGTGTGCGTGTATATGTAAATGCTTATACATGTATATATGTATATATATATATATATATACATATATATATATAATATTTACATATATGGATGTAAATAGATAATCCCACATACATAGATGTAAAGACACACACATATATACACAGTTACACATACACAAATATTGTTAAATCAGTCTTCCATACAACTAATCCAAATTGGAAAGGACATAAGAAAGAGTAAACAACATAGGCTACACAATACAAAACAAAACACACGAAAGAAGATTACCCATAACACCTAAAAGCAGGGAATTAAAGATAGAGTCAAACACAAATAGTCATAAATGAATACAATACAAAACACATGAAAGAAAATTACCAAGGAACTTCTTAAGCCTACACAACTGGAGCACAACAACTGGAGGTGCAGAAGCAGTATAATGTTCCAACTTTACATGCATCTCTTGTGCATAAGGTCCCCAAAAAGTGCATTGAATGGTATCAAGGCTATTTTGAAAAACAAAAAATAGTTGACATCAAACATGTCTAAAAAGGTCGATCAAAGAAAAAACAATAAAAGTTAAAATCAGTCGTGTATATTTTCTTAGCTATAGCACTTCCGTATATGTGTGATGTGTCTGTTATTAGAATTTTATATTTTGACCTTAGCAAAATTTATAACAAAAAATAGTTGACATCAAACATGTCTAAAAAGGTCGATCAAAGAAAGTGCTATAGCTAAGAAAATGTTATAACCATAAATATTACTTAATTAAATCAGCCGTGTATATTTACATCTTTTATAATATGATCAACAATATTTAAATTCCTAAATGCATATATTTAGAATGACACAAATTAAGTTAACAATCTTAATAACACTGCCACATCATAATTTTTTTATCCCATATCACAGATATTGGCTGCTCTCTTTCTTCCATATTTCATTGGGATTCAGAGACATGTTTGAGGGTTTATCTAAGCTGTGTGCATTTTACACTTATCTAAGTCAAAGTATCTGGGCATATTTTTTGTCATTAACCTAAACAACTCCTACTAACATTCCTTCCAACTATGGAAATGTGTTATTCAAACCCTGTTGCTACCTTGACATTGAAACCCAAGAGGGAATCCCTAGTAACACACAATGCACAATTAAAATATCGAGAGATTATAAGGCATATAATTAGAGATAGCAGATCTTTCATATTACAAAACAAAATTATCAATAGTGTTTCATTGCTCTTAACAATTGCATATTATAAGCCTAAGAATTTGAATTAGGATCACAAGTTATAAGTCTTTTGGAGTAGATGAATTTGAATTAGGATCACAAGTCACAAGTCTTTTGAAGTGTTTTGAACAACATGCAAATGGTTATGAGCAAAAACTAAGACTAATTAGAAAACCTCTAAAAAGGGAAAAGAAAATGATGACATGCAAAAGTACCTTGATCATCAAACAAAAACAAAAAAGTAATTAGAGTGATCAACCAACCACAATAAAAAGCAAAACAAAACAAAATCACTTTGAAAAAACTATGAATCAAGTTCATGTTGAGAGTTGTTTATATAAAGAAATTTCATGTTGAGTGTTGTTTAGTAGAGCTATGAATCAACATACCTTTATATGTTCACAAAATCTTGAGAAGTTATATTTCCCACTTTACACAAAATCAACAGACCTTTACTAAGAGGGTTCTAGGAGCCAGTATAAAAGGAGCATCTACCCCATTGAGATATGCCTTTGCGTTAGTTATGCGGGAGCCAGCTGCTGCAGGGGCAATGAAGGCACAAAGGGCTGCAACAACAGTGGCTAAAACCATGTTGCTACTAACAAACACTATAAAGGCCTGAAGATATCTAATCTGCAGTAAAAATGGTAGCATAGTTAAAAAGAGAACAGAGCACGTAATCAAGCACACATTAAGTCCAAAAGTTTCTTCACACACACACACATATCTAGAACCAATTACTTGTGGCTCTTTGATTTCTACTTCAAGCAGAATAACCCCAAACCATAAATGATTAATTAACATGCAAATTACTAAAAAGGGGTAAATTCAATAGTCTCATCATACCTTCACCTCACCACCATGATTGGATACTACATGTCAATTTCTATGGATTCCATTGAAGAACCTCTTCACTGCCACCATTGTGGAAGATGCAAACACAGAAGAGAGGAGAGCATCAAAAAGAGAGGGACTCAAGAGAGGGATTCAGAGTGAAGAAAATAAAAAATCACACCCTTTCGCCTCCGCCGTGGATAGGTGGTTTCCTCTTGACATAAAGAGAATCATGTGGCTGATAAGTATTTGAATGTAAACCTTACCGAGCAGCCATGGAATCAAGGTCAACATGCCCTTCCCGCTTTCAGACCATGGAACTATTGCTGCAAATTATTTCGCCAATGGGAAAACAGGTTCTATATTAAGACATTTTACATGACAAACTCATTAAAAAAATTTGCTTAATAATCTTATTTAAATGGGGCCGTCAGACGTCTTTCGTAGGGAACTGGGATCGGGAATTTGTTATATGGAACTATGAAGAATGGGCATCAGAAGTGGTATGTCACATTAAAACTTGATTTAAACCAAACCTTTTATAATATTTGCAATCATCAGATGTTGAAAATTTTGTCTTACTGAGCCAACTTTGTCAACTGAGAAGCTACACCATTTTTTCCCTTCCACAACAAAGTACTGAGCAATCAAAATAACATCAATTTATTTTCTTGCATTATGCAAGTTTCAAAATGATTAGTCCTACACACAACCAACGTTTTAAAACCCCTTCAAATCAGTCAGACAGTAAACAGATAGATGTGATGACATTATTCAAGTTAAATATGATGTGATGCCATTATCAATATAAGGAAGATTAAATTGAATGTATTGCCAATAAAGTATAAACTATGAATTTGGGTGTGTACCATTTGGTGAGATTCATTATCCAGAATGTGCTAAAGGTAGTCTAGTTATAACAAAAATTATAATCAAAGTCAATCAAAATACACCAGAAACAATTATAAGAACTATATTAAACTTATTGGGGGAAAGCTAAATCTCTGCTATCAATTAGTCAATTAATGAGTATATATACACAATCAAAATTACCCAGTAGTTGATTAGAACAATCCCTAAAACACATGCTCACATATTCCAATAAGATTACAAACAGACAAATAAATGTCATTGAGCTAACAAAACCGACATTTTGAGTACCCAATTAAGGTTTGCAGTTGAAGAAAGTAAACAAAGTTGAAAACATATCATAAACCATTGTTATTAACAAAATGAAAAAGTTGAAACACCATTCTTCCGAAAAAAAAAATAAAAGTCAGATCATTGGGGAATTTTATCAAACAGGTGGTTACCCTTTAGAAGAAAACGAAATTCATGTAAAAATAGAAGAAGAAAAAAAGAAGCATAGCAAAATAGAAGAAGATAGAGGCTCACCACATCGGAACCACCGCACCAGAAGTTGCTTCTAATCATCACCATCGCGGCAAAAAACGCGAATCCCACCGTGTTCACACCACCACATCTCTGCAAGCGCCGACACCATCTCTCTCACCACCACATCTCTCCATTTATCTCTGTCTCTCTCTCCCTCTTCTTTCTCACAATTCCTCTCTCTTCTCTCTCGCAACTCCTATCATTCTCTTCTCTCTTGCAACTTCTTATTCTGGTTCTTTTCTCTCATCTCTCGCAACCTCCATTTCTCCCTCTCCATTTCTCCCTCTCCATTTCATCTTCTCTTTATTTCTACTAATGTTTTGTCCCTCACTCACTTGCGAGAAACTGAAGGGGAAGAAGACGAGAGAAGGGGAAGAAGACGAGAAATAGGAGATACAGAAGAAGAAAGAGAGGAAGAAATGGAGGTTGGGAAAGTGAGAGTGTGAGAGAGAAAAAGAGAGAGAAACCGTGAGAGAAAGAAAGAAAACGAGAAAGAGAGAAATTAGAAAAACTGACAGTACTGATCGATGGCTCAGAAATTGCATCAGAAGTTTGCACTAAAATTACCGAAATGCCCTTTGCAACTTTGGCGCCAATATTGGCCCCAAGGTGGTGTCTGCTTAAAAGGAAGGATTAGATTTTGACACCAAAGAGGAATTGAACACCTCATCCTTCTAGTGAATATGTGGTGGAAGAATGATAATTAGCTTAGTGTTATTTGGTTTCATATATGATTGCACGTAGTCTAGTGCATGCATTTCTCCATGGTTATAAATGAGTCAAATTCCATGTGATCAGGAAAGAAGCCAATATTTGTTTTTTTGAAACTTACACCTCATATTCACTTCCTGAAAAACTCTTCGGCTATGTACCATTGGACAATGTTTTTACACCATTTTTTTTAGTCTTCATAACTCAAAACTACCCAACAAATGTTGCGATACAGTTATACCGTGGCTGTGTTAGTATTCAAGGACACATCAGCATACCCGAGCGAGTGTTGCGTTCATGCCATATTTCAGGTGTGGGTAAGATATATACTGTATTCGTCAAGACGATTAGCGTAAAGCTTTAATTTAAATATGTGTAGATTGACCCAAGCTCTACTAGAGTTAAAGAGTCAACGGTACCTAAAGATCATTTAACTACTCTTCGGAGTTAATGTTAAGTGAAGTTTAGGTCGTCGAGGACCGGTTAACGCATAAGAAACTTCTATATTATTATTTGATTGATTGAGTGATTGATTGATTGCTTAAGATATTGTGATTAATTTCTTTGATTGACTAAATGCTATAAAATGCTTATGTGTTATTTGTGATTATTTGTTGAATTGTTAAAATGTCTTATTGATATAGTTATGACTTTATTTCATAATAGTAATAATGAACCTAGGTGTGTAAATAAGTGTGATGAGAAAATTAAGTTAAGATTGTGTAATCAATTGGTACAATAACTGATTATCGATGGATCAAAAAGGGCTACCTACGGAAGGGCTGTCTGAATTCGCGTTAAGCGCCGTGGCATGCAGTCGTCGGGATGTCGGTTCTCAAAGAGTCATGTAGATTGCATATATATTGTAAGTCCACAAGCGGTGTGGTATGGGACACACGAGGTCAAGTACCGGGTCGCACTACAAAAAAAACACTGATTAGCGACGGACATTAGCGAGGGACTTGTTGTCCCTCGCAAAAACAGTCATTAGCGAGGGAATTAGCGAGGGACTTGTTGTCCCTCGCAAAAACAGTCATTAGCGAGGGAATTAGCGAGGGAACTGTCCCTCGCTAATGACAGCCCTCGCTAATTCCCTCGCTAAATTTTGCTTTTTCAGATGATGGGACTCAGCGCAGGGGTTGGTAAAGGTGCATAAATTAGCGAGGGACAGTTCCCTCGCTAATTCCCTCGCTAACGTTAACTTTTCAGATGATGAGACAGTTCCCTCGCTAATTCCCTCGCAAATTTTTTTTTTCCTATATATCCGTTTACACCCTCACTCTTCTTTCTCACTCACTCACTCACTCACTCTTCACCATTCCTCTTCCCTTCCTCTTCCCCCTTCCACTTCCTCTCACACCCTTCTTCTCTCTTCACTCTTCCAACACCACCACCACCACCATCATCACCACCTCCTCTCACACTCTTCTTCTCTCTTCACTCTTCCAACACCACCACCACCACATACCTCCTACCACTCTCACTCACTCTCTCTTACTCTTCACCACCACCAACCCACCACCCCACCACCACCACTCTCACTCTTCTCTCTCTCTCTCTCTCTCTCTCTCTCTCTCTCTCTCTCTCTCTCTCTCTCTCTCTCTCTCTCTCTCTCTCTTTCTCCCTTACTCTTCTCCTTCTCTCTACTCTAAACCACCCATCACCACCACCACGCCACCACCACCACCACACCACCACCACGCCACCACCACCACCACCACACATCACCACAAAATTAATAATATAATATAATATTCATTAATTAATATATATAAAAAAAACAAGCCATTCAGCACTGGACACGTGTCATTTTTTTTTTGAAAACTGCAGTCATTAGCGAGGGAATTAGCGAGGGAATTAGCGAGGGCAAAATCCGTCGCTAATTCCTGCGCATTTACCAACCCCTGCAACTGAGTCCCATCACCTGAAAAGCTGCAGTCATTAGCGAGGGAACTAGCGACGGCATAGTCCCTCGCTAATTAGCGAGGGATCCAACTTCCCTCGCTAATCCCATTTGCGAGGAGGGAATTAGCGAGGGAACCAGTCCCTCGCTAAGTCCCTCGCAAATGACCATTAGTGAGGGAATCAGGTCATTTTGCGAGGGAACTGTCCCTCGCTAATGACTAGTTTTTTTGTAGTGTCGGGGTTCTTATAAGTAGGACATATTTATTTTTATGCCGGCCAGATGGGGTAATAATAGGTTTAGATTACTTTGATTTGTTTCCGATAGGGAACGACTTATAACCAATGTTTTTAAAACCGGACTGGACTTTGAATCGGAGAGACCTCCGGGTCATGGTTCGTTCGGTTCAACCGGTTGAATCACGGTTGAACCGGATAATTAATAAATAAATAATTAAATAAATAAAATTATAAACTTCATAAAATTAACAGCAAAAATAAGTAATACTAAGGCAATTCAAAGTTAAAGTGACACCTTTTGATAAAAAAAAGTTAAACTGACATGTGAGTTTTGAAGGTGCAGTGATTATATTTTTATATTCAAGCTCCAAAGACTAACCCATTACTTAGTACTGAGGCAAGCACCTTAAAATAATATAAAAAAATATTTCCATCAAATTTAATGTTTGTCTTCTTTATGTATGATTCAGTACCAAGCGTGAATGAACACGGGAAAGGGAACTTGGCACTGCGGGAAAACGAATTGATGCAGCCAGGTATGATCGACGTTCAAGGAACCGAGGATGTCAGTCAGATATGATGGAGCAGCCAGGTGTCTCATTGAGAGAACCTGTTTTGTTTTGCCAGTATGTCCGTCTTTTGAGTCTCGTTATATTAGTTATTTAGCTAGTTTTGTTTTATGTTTTTATGTTCTGAGTTTTTTAACACTCTGATATATGTTGAGTGGCTTTAATATTGCCACATATTTTTTAAAATTCCTAAAATTATGGTTTTATCTATGTGATGCATTTTTAGTTATATAATTAAGTAAAGTCTTAAATTTATTTGTTTTAAGATTAAGAAATTAAGTGTAAAAGGTTATTATGATGAAGACGAGGGTCGTCTCAGACAATGTAGAGAGGTGAAGAATCTCCAGCCAGGTCCTAGTGAGAGGAGAGTGCTGGTGATCATTTGTTGATATGAGTGTTATCATTCCTTGTAACTCTTAGAGTGAGAAGAGTATTGTAGGGTGAAACACAACTTGGGTTGGGTTACTAATATTGTAATCATATTTGAGAAGATGAATGAATTATGTTGAGAGGTTCTCGTGGACGTCAACAAGAGGTGTTGAACCACGTAAACTATTTGTGTTCTTTTTTCCTTTATTCTTGTAGTGTGTTTGTGTATGTCCTCTCAAAGATCCTTGGGCGTGTGAGTTAATCCGTTGACGTGTGCGGTTTCCCCAACAGTGGTATTAAAACAGTTATCCTCAACAATGGTATCAGAGCTAATGGTTCGGAGGGGAATGGCTCAATGTCGTTGGTGTGACCAGGTGATCGGTTCTGACAACAAGTTTGGTGGTGGATCCATGTGAGATCGTTGTATCGAAAGTCTTCTTGACAATATGTGGAGGTCACGCGCGTGTCTTGTTGGTTGTTGCTAACAGCGGTGCAAGTACGAGTGAAGCGTCACCATTCAAAACTCGTGGAGGAGCTGAGATAAGAATTGTGGCGAGGAACACACGCAAGTTTATTGGTGTGAAGTGAGTATGCAAGATACACATGTGGAAGAGTCTAGTCTTGCAAAAAATAATTGAAGATGATATAGAAGTTTGGAAATTTTAATTGAGGGAGGATTTGTTGGGAAAGTCAATTAGAATTTCCAAGAATTAATATTAATAGTGGTGGAAAATTCAAGAGACACCTTTGAAGAGATTGAAAGGTGCATCTAGAATGTTGAAGATTTCGTGAAGTGAAGTGTCTTGAAAATGTAGGATTATTAATACCCACAATGCTAAATACATGAGATATACCCAAATAAAGATGTGAGGCATCCTCATTCTTGGGTGACAATGTAGAGAGGTGGGGAATCTCCAGCCAAGTCCTAGTGAGAGGAGAGTGCTGGTGATCATTTGTTGTGTGATGTGAGTGTTATCACTCATTTGTAACTCTTAGAGTGAGAACGTGATACATTTGCCCATAAGAAATCAAAAGTAATGAAATTATATCAACTTGTAATGTTTACCCGTTAAAACTCAAAAGAAAGATAAAAAAATATTTACATAAAAAATGATTATATTGACAACGTGATACATTTTCCCCAAAAGAAATCAAAAGTAATGAAATTATATCAACTTGTAATGTTTACCCGTTAAAACTCAAAAGAAAGAAAAAATATTTATATAAAAAAAACAAACTATCCGTTTATAATAGTAAAGATATTTTTCCGTCTAATATTCTTGATATGAGTAGTTTGGTATTTTTGATAATGATTGAGTTGATCAAATAGATAGTTGATAGTTTTTTTTTTGGGTACATAGATAGTTGATAAATATGTAATTGATGATTAATACTTTGATTCAATAGAAAGTGAATAGAATAAAAAAATAAATTGGAGAGAGAGTGAGGGAGAGAGAGAGAGAGAGAGAGAATTGAGAAAGATAATAATTAGAGAGATGAAAAAAAAAGTTTTAACTATGAGATAAAAAAATTTAAAATATGATGTAAGAATGTGAGACCCACAAAAATAAAATATAATAAAATTTTAAAGTTACAATCAACAAAGAAAAAAATTAAAATGACAAATTGGTAATTTTATCGACCCTTTTGTTTTCTTAAATAGTAAAGTAAAGTAAAAAAAAGAGTTTTAAACGTGAGATAAAAAAATTATAAGATGATATGAGAATGTGGGACCCACAAAAATAAAATAATAATAAAAGTTTAAATTTACAATCAACAAAGAAAAAAATTAAAAGGACAAATTGGTAATTTTATCGACCATTTGTTTTCTTAAATAGTAAAGTAAAAAAAAGAGTTTTAAATATGAGATAAAAAAATTAAAAAATGATATGAGAACGTAGGACCCACAAAAAAAATGAAATAAAATAATAATAAAATTCTAAACTTACATTCAATGAAGAGAAAAATTAAAAGAGCAAACTGGTAATTTTATCGACTCTTTGTTTTCTTAGATATGTTTTCTTAAATAGCAAAGTAAAGTAAAGTAATAAGCTGATTGATTGGTTGAAAGGCAAAGCAAAGTGTGTATAGATTTATTTTTATTTTTTGTGAGCAAGCAAAGCGTGATGGAACTGAGGTTCCTTCAACTGTACGATTTCAAAAATTCTTTAAACTTTGGTAAAAAAAATGCTTCTTTAAACCAAACAAGGCAAATCAATGCTCAAACACCCCCCCCCCCCCCCATTTACACTTATATTCGAAAAAAGTAAGATTTTCACCTTAAACTTTCCGGAAACAGGGGTATTTTCGGAAGGCACTTTTTTTAAACTTTCTGAAAACACCCCATAGAAGGTAAATGCGGAAGGAAAAAATATGGGATTTTCGGAAACACCTCAAAACGGAGTATTTTCGAAAGTCATTTTTGACTTCCGGAAATACGCCTTGCTGAGGTATTTCTGGAAATCCCAGGGATTTTCCCTTCCGCAATTATCTCCCCAATGGGATGTTTTCGAAATTGTTTTTTTTTTAATTTTGTTTTTAATTTTTTTGTTTTGATTTTTTCAGTGACGAGACGTTTAGGACATTTAGAGTGAGGTGAGTCTTCACAGGCAGGCGGAGATGCAGATCATACTCCTCCTGCTCCTAGTACCAGGACTAGGAGGATTAGGTTGGTCAGGCAAGCCGGTCACGATTCTGAGCGTAACAGGCGTGTCCATGACCGGGACTTAGGTGGGGCTTATGAGGCTACATACGCTCCACAACAGCAGCAATATGATGAGCGTGTTTAGCAGGATTATGAGGCTGCAGACACCCCGCAGCAAGAGCATTATGATAAGAAGGAGCTAGATCAGGGTCCTAGGGACCAAGCTCTATTGCATCGGTTTGATTTGCACGTGGTGTCGAGGCTACGTGTGGGACAGGTAATAATTTTAATAATTAATTTAATTTTTTTAGTGTATTTAATATGATTTAATTTATATAATTTATTTTTATACAGGATCGTGGAAAGATTAAGGTTGCAGCCCATGGTGGGAAGATTTTTAGGTTTCGACCTCAGCAGCACCACCCACATGTACAGAGAAGGTTAGAGCAGGCCCGTCTATTGTGATAACTCATATTTATATGAGTTATTTATGCTCTTATTACTTAAATTAATGTAAGTTCTCAAGTAATATTCATGCTTTATTTAGTAAATATTAGTTATTTAGAGAAAAAAAGGGTTAGAAGCTAATTTTTTATCATTTGGCACATTTGGTGTCTTTGTGAGAATTTTAATGCCTTTGTTCAGTGTTACAGCGTTAAGCGCTATGGCGCTATATGACGGTGGACCAGCTGGACATCAAAAAGAAAAGTTACATTTTGGAGCCTCACACTTTATGTCAAGTCAAAGTCTGACTTCCCTGTGCCTAGGACTGTGCGGATGCTTTTTATTGGCTAGTGTGGACATTTGTCCACTTGTTGGAAGATCACTTTAGTTGGTGAGATATGTCACATCTACTTTTTGGAAAGCTACTTTATGGAGAATAAACAAAGATATCTCACTTTTTCTTCCTCACAACATAGATTTCGAAAGTGATGAGAGTTTTTGGAGAGAAAAACTTGACACACTTTCCTCCATTTATCCTTCACTTGAGAAGATCATCATCTCCAACGTTGTGTAGCTGTGCTGTAGCGTCATCTACCCGTCTTATGAGAAGGAGCCTACGTCGTGTATATTTTGCAACCGTGCCTCCTCTTTTCATTTTCGGTAATATGAACATTTTGGTTTGTATTGTGTTGATGATACTCATCATGAGCTAAACACTTAGTAGTTGGATTGTTTTAAGCTTTGTAATGACTCTTTAGTATTGTTAATATAACGTTATGATGTTTGTGTTTCAATCTTTGTGTTTTAATGCTTTCAAACTCGTTTTGGGATTGACCAACTGAAATGGGTACATTCGTAGGTACAGACATGGTCTACGATTCTAACTCATAGATTGATATGAATGAAAGGTTGTTTAAAGACATTTAGACAACTTGTGCTTAACTCTAGACATAGGGGAGCAATAGTTCATAAGGTGAATACTGTGGGTTCTTCATTATACATGGGTGGACTTATTTAGAACCTAGACATAGGAGTCTTGTAACAAAGAGCAGTCCAACTCACTTTATCAACTCTTGAACTTTCATTACTGTTTTCATACAACACCTTTACTTCTTATGCATATAAACATCGTTGTTACTATTTTGTTTGTTTCACTAGCTTGTTAAATTAATATCAATCCTTGTGGGTACGATCCTTACTTTATCATTATATTACTTGTTGCGATTGTGTACACTTGCACAACTACTTTTCGCACAACAAGTTTTTGGCGCCGTTGCCGGGGATTGCATTTAATTTTTATTGTTTAAGTTTTTAGCAGTGAAGATTTTATGCTGGTGTGTTGTTTCTGGGTGTTACAGCATTAGGTGCTATAGCGCATGCCCAGGTCCCAACCACCAGAATTTGAGTTGGATTCAGAACCTGAAAGAAGATTCAGAAGGTTAAGAAAACTTCAGAGATTACAACAATTGAGGCCTACCATGTCAGAACATAATGGTTATGGTAGAGGTACAATTGGTGGAAGATCAAATTCCAGAGGTGGCCGTAGTACAAGAGGTGGTAGATCTGACCCTGGTGGTGGTCCAATCCATGGAGGTAGAGGTCCAATCACTTATTCTGTCACAATACATGATCCAGAAGACTGGTACAGACTAGTAAAAATGCAAGAATGAGGAATGAAGTTACTGCATTCAAACAAAAAGAATCCGAATCACTGTTTGAAGCATGGGAAAGATGGAAGGAGTTGATTAGGAGATGTCCACATCATGGCATACCAGTTATCATTCAAATGGAGATCTTCTATAATGGATTGGACCCAAGTACCAGACTTATGCTTGATGCTTCTTCTGAGAGTGTGTTATTGAAGACCTCCTACAATGAAGCTTGTGAATTGATAGACAACATTGCAACAAACAGCTACCAATGGCCAACAGAAAGGATAATTCCACAGAAAAAGGTAGCTGGAGTCCATGAAATCAGTGAAGTCTCAGATCTATCAGCATAAGTGGCCTCTCTCACCAACTTGATTAAAAACATGAACACCTCCAACGCTACAGCGCCTGCCGCTACAGCAGTAGCAGAACCAACTGTGGCTGCCATTGAACAAGCTCCTCCAGGTTCAGCTAGCTGTGTATATTGTGGAGGAGGCCATCTCTATGAAGAATGTCAAGCCAATCCTATCTCTGTTAATCATGTGGGATTCAACAAGAATAACAATCCCTATTGAAATACTTATAATTCTGGCTGGCAGAATCACCCTAACTTCAGATGGGGTGGTAACAATGCTGCAGCAACAAATTCAAATACACCTGCTGTGCCACCAAGATTTCCTGCTCAGAACCATCAAAGACAACCAGCCCCAGCTATGGAGAACTCTATGGAAACTCTGTTGAAAGCCTTCATGAGTGATTGTAAGACAACCTTGCAAACTCATGAAGCTTCTAAAAAGAATTTGGAGACCCAAATTGGGCAGATAGCCTCTGCTCTCACCCAAAGGCCTAGTGGATCATTACCTTCCACTACTGAAGCTTCAACTTCTCATGTAGCAGGGAAGGAGCATGTTAAGGCTATTTCGTTAAGAAGTGGGCAAGATTTGCAAGGGCCATCTACTGTAACACGTGATGGAAGAAAAGAAAAAGAAAAAAATAAAAAAATTAAAAAAGAAAAAAAATACTTCTGATACTATAGCACCTACTGCTATAGCGCCTGATCCTGCACATGTGCCAACACCTAAGCTTGTTCCAGAATACCCTCCTCCTCCTTTTCCACAGAGGTTGAAGCAGGCTCATGAGAGCAAGCAATTTGGTAAATTCTTGGATGTGCTGAAACAACTCCACATTAATGTTCCCTTGCTGGAAGCACTTCAACAAATTCCCAACTATGCAAAATTTATGAAGGAAGTGCTCACCAAGAGGAAGAGATTAGGAGAGTTTGAGGCGGTAGCAATGACTGGAGAATGCACCATGATCATGCAGAACAAGATCCCAAGGAAATTGAAGGATCCTGGCAGTTTCACAATACCATGTTCTATGGGTAAATCTTATTCTAACTGTGCACTATGTGATTTGGGGGCAAGCATCAATTTGATGCCCGAATCCATATTTAAACAGCTTGGTATTGGTACTGTGAGGCCTACCACTGTTACCCTTCAGTTAGCAGATAAGTCCATAGCCTATCTTGAGGGGATAATAGAGGATGTGCTTATTGAGGTTGACAAATTTGTTTTTCCTGTGGATTTTGTTGTTCTTGATTTTGATGCAGATAAGGAGGTTCCTATCATTCTTGGGAGACCATTCCTATCTACTGCCCAGACTTTGATTGATGTCCAGAAGGGAGAACTGACTATGAGAGTCAATGATCAAGAGATTAAGTTTAATGCGATGAATGCTCTCAAGTCCCCAGATGCAAGAACTGAGGGGTGTTCTTTTGTGGTGTCTTTTGATTCTGTTATTCAAAAAAAAATTCCACAAGCAAGATGACCACTTGGTCAAGGCTCTTGCCAACACTGAAAATGAAAACTTGTGGAAGAAGGTTTGTTACAAGGTGAGGATGATGTCAACGAGAGCTCTAAGGAGAGTGGGGGAGGAAGAGATGGATCAGAAGAAAAAAAAGAGAGTTCTAAGGAGATTGAGCCTGAGGCAGGCCCTAAAGCAACCCTCAACCAACAAGTTTCCCCACCTCACAAAAACTCATCCCCACAATCACCACCCAAACAGCCCATACCACCACCCTCACCACCAAAAATCACCAAATGCACCCAAGTCATTGCTGAAATCAAACAACCAGCAACCACCCAGCCACCACAATGGTCAAAACCAAAGGCTGAAGAAAACCTGCCTGTAGCATCTGCTGCTACAGCATCTGTTGCTACAACGTTTGTTGCTACAGCATCTGCTGAACAAGTGATTGTTGCAGAAACTTCGGTGGATATGTTTGATGAAGTCACTAGTGGAACAGTCAAAATCAATGGTCAAAGGGTGAAGCACTACTCTGGAACACATGTGGTCAGGGACAAGACCATCATTGAACTTCAAGACCTCTAACAAAAGAGGAAGTCTGGCTGAAGACTCTTAAAGCAAGCGCTCCTAGGAGGCAACCCATGAATTTTAACTAACAATTTTGTGTTTTTGATTCTTCTTTTGTGTAGGAGTGAATTTTGTGAAGTGAGAAAAGAATCATGTAGCAATTGATGCTGTAGCGCCTGAAGTGGTAGCAGAGAAGAAGCCAGCAAAGAAGAAGCCAAAGACATCCAGCAGCAGAGCCACCACTGTACCCACCAGAGCAAGCAAAAGGCTCAAATCTGGGTTAGCAGAGAAGTAGTCTAACCCTTCTGTTAAAAAAAATGTGTGTTTGTCTGTTTTAAATAAACCTGTTAGGTCCTATAGCGTCTGTTCCTGCATCTAAAAAAAATGTGTTGTTTTTAAGCCTGTAGAGTTTTAGCCAAAGGTCTCTCCCTTTAGTATGCATGAGCAGTGGGGACACTGCTGTGTCTTACGTTGGGGGGAGGACCTTACATGTCTATTGTGTTAAATGTTGTTGAACAAAATGATTAGTTGACTTTTCTAGCCTTGCAATATTAGAAGTTGTTCTTTTTGGGCTAATTTTAATGATGATTAAGTGCATAAGTGTAGTGTTGCCTTGCTTGATTAATGACTAGTTTTATTGCTGCTTCTACACAAAAACTCTGAACTTAGGGAGAAACTTAGTTAGCTAAGGACTATCTGATGCTGAAGTTAGTCATGGTTAACCAAGGTTTAGTCAAGTTTTTATTAAAAATTGAGAGTAGCATTTGAAGCTAAGTTTTGGGGTGCATCAGTTATATTAAGGCTAGGTATGAAGATTATAGGATGGTCAGTGCAATAGGATCCAAAGTGTACAAATGGTCATGTAAAAAGCTGCAATTGCCTGAAACAAATGCTGAACTGTTTCAAAGTTCATATATAAAAATATAAAAATAAAATAAAATAAAAAAAGAAGAAAAAGAATAAATAAATGCAAATAAAGGAGTTCAGTAATGAGGGCATTGAAGCTACATCTGTTCATCAAGTCACCAATGCTATAGCATCTAATGCTATAGCGTTGAGAAATCATCATATCAATAGTTAGTGCATTGTCTAGAGATCTGAAATGCCTAATCAAACCCTTTGTTGTACTTTGAAGCCCCTCAATTCTTATGTGAAGTTGTTAGTCTACTCTCTCTTTTGAAAAATTCTATGGCTTGACCAAAAGAAAGCCATTCTTTCCAAGGCCAAGAGAAATTCTGAACCTAGCTAGGGATTAAGCTAACTTTAGAGATCACACAATCACAATTGAGCTGTAATAATTCTAGATGTCGTGAAAAGCAATGGTGTGTGTGCGTGTGTGAGTGGGAATCTGAAAAGTTAGCCCCTTGAGAACAATCTTGACGAATTGTTTGAATTAGAGAAGAAACTGATCGTGTTTTGAATTCTGTGAATATGTGTTCTATGTTTTCTTGTCTTATTCAAGTGTCATTACTTGAGGACAAGCAATGGTTTAAGTTTGTGGGTGTGATAACTCATATTTATATGAGTTATTTATGCTCTTATTACTTAAATTAATGTAAGTTCTCAAGTAATATTCATGCTTTATTTAGTAAATATTAGTTATTTTGAGAAAAGAAGGGTTAGAAGCTAATTTGTTATCATTTGGCACCTTTGGTGCCTTTGTGAGAATTTTAATGCATTTGTTCAATGTTACAGCGTTAAGCGGTATAGCGCTATATGACGGTGGGCCAGCTGGACATCAAAAAGAAAAGTTACATTTTGGAGCCTCACACTTTATGTCAAGTCAAAGTATGACTTCCTTGTGCCTAGGACTGTGCGGATGCTTTTTATTGGCTAGTGTGGACACTTGTCCACTTGTTGTTGGAAGATCACTTTAGTTGGTGAGATATGTCACATCTACTTTTTGGAAAGCTACTTTAGGGAGAATAAACAAAGATATCTCACTTCTTCTTCCTCACAACATAGATTTCGAAAGTGAGGAGAATTTTTGGAGAGAAAAACTTGACACACTTTCCTCCATTAATCCTTCACTTCAAGCTTTCATTTTTCAAGAGAAGATCATCATCTCCAACGCTGTGTAGCTGTGTTGTAGCGTCATATACCCGTCTTATGAGAAGGAGCCTACGTCGTGTATCTTTTGCAACCGTGCCTCCTCTTTTCATTTTCGGTAATATGAACATTTTGGTTTGTATTGTGTTGATGATGCTCATCATGAGCTAAACTCTTAGTAGTTGAATTGTTTTAAGCTTTGTAATGACTCTTTAGTATTGTTAATATAACGTTATGATGTTTGTGTTTCAATCTTTGTGCTTTAATGCTTTTAAACTCGTTTTGGGATTGGCTAACTGAAATGGGTACATTCGTAGGTACAGACATGGTCTACGATTCTAACTCAAAGATTGATATGAATGAAAGGTTGTTTAAAGACATTTAGACAACTTGTGCTTAACTCTAGACACAGGGGAGCAATAGTTCATAAGGTGAATACGGTGGGTTCCTCATTATACAGGGGTGTACTTATTTAGAACCTAGACATAGGAGTCTTGTAACAAAACCCTGGCGTCAGTGACCGAAAGGCACAAAATCATATGCTACAGCACTTAACACTATACCGTCTAACGTTATAGCGCTTCACTACTGAGAAATTACTTAGCAAAGAGCAGTCCAACTCACTTTATCAACTATTGAACTTTGTTTTTGTTCTGGAGTCAACCAGGGGGTCCCATTAGCAAAACCAGGAGGTGCATCTAGCAAGTGATATGGATCAGCCCAACCGATTCAGCCCATATCCACCTCATGCAAACCCAATATGCTTGGACGGTCAAGATCGACTCTACCCATCCGACGATCCACAAGAGGGCACGATTTCCTATAAATACAGGCAAACTTTGCCCTTACAAAGGTTGAATCTCTAATCCTTAGTACCTTCACTCTTATATTCTATATACTGACTTGAGCGTCGGAGTGGCTTGCAGGTACCCCCCGGGTGCTCACTGACCTCCTGCCAGGACAGCAAGGGACCTACCAACAGCAGCCGACCAAAACGCTGCTCGGTACAGAACATTGGCGACCACAGTGGGAGGTTTCTATCTTTCACATAATCACTACTCGAACTTTTCTCTTGCTGCTCCATGGGTTCCAGAGGCAGACCCCGGGTTCAGAGCATTGCCATACCCGCACCCCGACCAGAGGGTATTCCTGAGGGCAACGTCGCAACCCTACCTGACTAGGGTACCAGTCAGCTTGCCCAGTCTTCGAATGCGAGTCAGCTTTTGGATCTCCTGGCCAATCGCACTCAAGCTATGTAGCATCAGGAAGACCAGCAGATTGCTAAGACATGCCCATCCCAACGCCCATGAGGGCGCCTGGCAGGACGCCAATGAAGAGCAGCCAGCGCCCAAGAGGGAGCCTGGCAAGGAAGCAGCCAGCGCCCATGAGGGCGCCAGGTAGGGCACCAGGGCAGCATCAGACAGCGCCCATGAGGGCGCCTGGCACCCAGGAGGGCGCCTGGCAGGGCGCCATGACAACATCAGGCAGCGCCCATGAGGGCGCCAGGTAGGGCACCAGGGCAGCATCAGACAACGCCCATGAGGGCGCCTGGCAAGGGAACCCTTCCTCCAACAACGGTGACACCAAAGACACCACCGGATATCGCCATCGAGGAGATCCCCGACCAACGTAGGCATCAAGAGTTTGACGAAGAAGACACCTCCCCCTGAAACTCAAGAAGGTTTTCGGACGAAGGACCTTTCACTCGAAGGTTTTCGCTCGAGAACTTGGAGAAGCTGCCAACTCTCAAGATGTGTGACGAAACCGGAGACCCAGACCGCCATCTGGCACATTTCTCCCTGATGATGCGCTATCGAGGCGCCAGGGAGCCTGTTCACTGGAAAATCTTCCCCCTCACTCTCGAAAATGCCGCACTAGAGTGGTTTCAAGAGCTAACGCCGAACTCCATATCCTCATGGTATGTTGGGTCTCATCTTCCTAAAGCAAAGTAGCCAAGTTCACGGCACCCACCCGACAGGGATCCAAGGTATGAGACCATGATGTCTTGGGTAGCAAGCGCCAAGAAAAACGCGGAAGTCAAGCAAATGACGAGACCAGGAGGTCACAGACACCAGAGATACCCACCTACGAGGGTGATCTCTAGTCTGCAGTCCATAACTTCGTCCATACTTATCCGATGGAGGCGTGTGAGTATGCGTTGGAAAGATAAGAAGAAGAGCTACAACTCTCATGTTGGGCTCAAAATCCAATTCGGACGTTTCCGTACAAAGGAAGGGCGCCCGTGAGGGCGCTAGCAGCATACTTATCCGATGGAGGCGTGTGAGGGCGCTAGCAGCATACTTATCCGTGGTGATGTATTTTGACAAAGTTGTTTATGTCGTATGAGACGTTTTATTTAACGATGAATGTGTGACATCTCTTTTCGAAATATGAAATAAATTTTTGTAACTCTGATTTTATTGAATAATTACCGGGTAGAAAAGGGGTGTTATACAGGACGGCAGCAAGAAGGATTGTTGCGCCCGAAAAAGTCCCCGAGGGAGAACCTTCCTCGTTCACAACTTTTCCTAAGACAATGAAGCCGCCACCAATATTTATTAAGGAAAATATTAGGAAAACCTTTTTGGAAAGCGATTGGTCTTGCGAAACTAGAGAATAGGGTTCGGGGGTCGGTTACGCGCGGGGAAGGTGTTAGCACCCCACACGTCCTCTCTACTGAGAGGGAACCTTTAATTAAATGTGTGGTTTTAGTGTGTTGACTTGAAAATACTTAGTTTTGCCTATCTACTTCTTGTTGAGAAATTCTTAATGAAGCTCTTTATTTATTATGAAAAAGGGGGGAAAAAGGGGTTTTTAACAAAAAACGCTTGACGGGACATGGCCCGCTCCTACGTATCTCCCGGTGCGATGGAGAACTCAAAGCTACGTAGTTCTTCTTTGTCTTTTTGAAAAGTTTTTGTTTTTTATCTTTTTTTGGTGAGTTTTCGAAATAGGACGAGCATTTAGTGAATGATTAAACTAACCAAGGTTATGGGTAATCACCGCTAAGTACTCTAGAAAATGAGAGTCAATACCACTAGTCAGACGAACAAAGGTTCTGACTGACTATTAGTAGCAACCCGTTTTTATTTGCTCTTTTGAAAGTGGTCTTCGAAAGGGATTGATTGGCACGAATGATCAAGCTAACAAAGGTTATGAGTGATCACCGCTTGTTGTTCTTTTGGAAAAAAGACATTGCTACCAATGGCTAGATGAACAAAGGTTCTGATTAGCCACTAGCGACAATGGGTTGAAAATGTTTTTAGAAAGGAAAAGGTTTTCGTTCTGAAAATGATCTTGGTTTGCAAAAGTGATTCTTTTTTGTTATGAAAATAACTCTTTTCTTTTTGTTATGCAAATGCTAAACTTTTATGGTTGCGCTTGACGAGAATGTGACTCGCTCCTACGTATCCCAAATGGGAATCAAAGCGACGTAGTTCTAACGAGCCTTAAAAATGAAAATCTTTTTGGAAACGTCTTTTGAAAATGAAAGCTTTCATGATGATCAAACTAACAAAGGTTATGATGGACCACCGCTAATAACTTGTTTTTGATTCTTTGATACTTAGAAAAATGCTTTTTGGAAATGGACGCGTTCATGATAATCAAACCAACAAAGGTTGTGATGGATTATCACTAGTAGCTTGCTTTATGCTTACGAAAATTCTTTTGAAATTGAGGCTTTCATGACAATCAAACCAACAAAGGTTGTGATGGATTGCCACTAGTAACCGTTTTTGTGCCAGGTCGTTTAGAAATGAAAACAATGAATGTAAGAAAGAATTGGTGGATTCAAGCATAACACAATCAGTGGAATCAAATCATTAAGCAACAATATTTGAATTCGCAAACAAAAATCAAGTCTAAACTACACATAGCAGATCACAACGCGTAGATAGGCAAGGAGGGAACTTGAATTGGGCATCAAGCAAAAATACAAGAGTAGGCAAGATTGAACCTAAATGCACATCTAGTGGAAGATGCTAGGCGAGAACCATACTCGAATATTTCTACAAAACGCAAGGGAATCTAAATGCACATCTAGTGGAAGATGCAATGTAAGGAATGGACCTATCTAAGTATTGATGATATTCTATATGAGAGTAGACGATGACACTGTAAGCTCAAGCAAAAGAGTTGCCTCAATCATGATCATTGGCCAGCATAAGCAAGCAAATTATTTAGCGACCAAAGTATCAAAGAACGTTGAATCACTTTGGTCAATCCTCACACTTAAGATTAAGTGCACAAGTTCACAAGTGTGAATCACATTGCCAATCATCAACTTAAACAACTAAAGCTAAATAGAATCACATAGGGCAGTTTTGGCGCGGATCACAATAATTAAATAATGACAAATGTAAAGACAGAAATACCTCTAATGAAGGCGGATCCTACAACTTGAAGAAGGCAACCCCAACTAACTCCTAGCGAAAGGTCAGCTCCGATGGACCAACGGAACGAAGAGAGCACAAATAAAATATAGAAGAGTTTTTCTGAAAAGATGAGATCTGCGAAAATTGGTTTCTCTGATCTCGTGAAAAATGTGCGTTTTTCTCTGATCTTGTGAAAATCTGTGTGTTTTTCTCTGATCTTGTGAAAATCTGTGTGTTGGAAATGAAATTTGGTGCGCCTATTTATAGGAAATTAGATTTGATCTATTTTAGGAAACGGAGTAATCGATTAGTTGAAAAACACTTGGTGTATGTTAATCGATTAAGGGCTCAGGATGTTTTGACAATGATAATTGATTATTAGCCTTGAGTAATCGATTAGGCCCTTTCCAAAATCATAGAAACTTTCCAAAATAGGTGATAATCGATTATGGTGCTTAGTTGAAAGCATGGGATAATCGATTATGCTCCTGAATTGTTTCAGAGTAGATAATCGATTATCCCCTTTGATTTTCAGAGTGGATAATCGATTATCCCCTTGATTTTCAGAGTGGATAATCGATTATCCCCTTGATTTTCAAGTAGATAATCGATTATTTGCTTGAAGGAAGGATATGATGTAATCGATTGAGTGCTTCCTAAAAACATGGATAACTTCCTTATTCATCAAGAATACATTATATGCATGATAAAATCAATTTTATACTTTCTATAAAATATTTTCATGCATGAGGCTTATTGAAAAATATTTTCATGCAAAAATTATTTTTATAGACCCTTTTGTGAGAAATGACCAAAATGCCCTTTTTGACCCTAAAAACCCTAATTTCCCAAAAAGTGCATTCTAACCCTAAAAATGATTTCAAAAACTCTGGAGCGGTTTCTAGGACCCAAAATGCAATGCATAATTTATTTTTGTGTGGAAAATTAGGGTTTGGACCTAAGCCGGACAAAATTGGGGTATGACAAGGATGATCTGGCTTGATTAGGCACAGAAAATGCAACACCCTCACAGACGACATTAAAAAGCAGATCCATGACATTGGTCCCTAGCAGTAACACTTATTCCCAAAGGAAAGGGAAATGGTCCAACTCCATAGGAAGGAGGGGGGCAATGCTAGTTTGAGATCCTACCTACCGGGCAGGGAGGGACTGCCTGGATCGTAGGGACACGAGTCGACCTACTCGATTCACGAAGCGGCTATCAAGAGACGTCGCAACCTCTAATGGGTGAGTTAAATTCGGACAGATTCTGATAAACTCCTGTTAGAGTCCCTAGATGGGCGATAGGGCATCACAAGATGTCGCAACCCCCGAAGCGGCATATCGAAAAGGTCGCAACCTCTAATGGGTGAGTTAAATTCGGACAGATTCTGATAAACTCCTGTTAGAGTCCCTAGATGGGCGATAGGGCGTCGCAAGATGTCGTAACCCCCGAAGCGGCATATCGAAAAGGTCGCAACCTCTAATGGGTGAGTTAAATTCGGACAGATTCTGATAAACTCCTGTTAGAGTCCCTAGATGGACGATAGGGCATCGCAAGATGTCGCAACCCCCGAAGCGGCATATCGAAAAGGTCGCAACCTCTAATGGGTGAGTTAAATTCGGACAGATTCTGATAAACTCCTGTTAGAGTCCCTAGATGGGCGATAGGGCGTCGCAAGATGTCGCAACCCCCGAAGCGGCATATCGAAAAGGTCGCAACCTCTAATGGGTGAGTTAAATTCGGACAGATTCTGATAAACTCCTGTTAGAGTCCCTAGATGGGCGATAGGGCGTCGCAAGATGTCGTAACCCCCGAAGCGGCATATCGAAAAGGTCGCAACCTCTAATGGGTGAGTTAAATTCGGACAGATTCTGATAAACTCCTGTTAGAGTCCCTAGATGGGCGATAGGGCGTCGCAAGATGTCGCAACCCCCGAAGCGGCATATCGAATAGGTCGCAACCTCTAATGGGTGAGTTAAATTCGGACAGATTCTGATAAACTCCTGTTAGAGTCCCTAGATGGGCGATAGGGCGTCGCAAGATGTCGTAACCCCCGAAGCGGCATATCGAAAAGGTCGCAACCTCTAATGGGTGAGTTAAATTCGGACAGATTCTGATAAACTCCTGTTAAAGTCCCTAGATGGGCGATAGGACGTCACAAGATGTCGCAACCCCCGAAGCGGCATCTCGAAAAGGTCGCAACCTCGGATGGGTGAGTTAAATTTGGATCAATTCAGAAAAACTCCTGTCAGAGTTAACAGTGCCACGAGGCGATACGAGGTGATACGTTCGGAAGCGTGAAAAATAAGCGAGACAAAAGAAAACATGGACATAAGGAGAAAATCATCAGTCAGCCTCCATAAAGCGAATGTACAACGAAATCCAACAGGACAAAAAGAAATTACAAGTCTAGAACAATTGAACTTCTAGAAAAAATAATCAGGGGGCAATGACGTCGAAATCAACCATGTTGGAACAATATCTAACAATCCTCCCATCTACAGCCTCATGGTCAAATCGAAAGATGCTCGACTCTAGAACGGCTTCCGGATACAAACACTGAGCGTGGCCAATCGCTTTGTCGTAGGCAGCATAGAAAAATCTCCACCACTTCATGCTCAATCAGCAGAACGTCATCACAAGAGGTAACGACGAAGCCAGGGATGCCGGCCCCCCCAAAGGCACAGTATCACTCGCCATCTCTCAACCTGCAGGACAGGGGGAACAAGCAGTTACAAGACATCGCCGAACACCCCCTCCCCTGAGATGGGGGACGTCAACAAAACAAAACATGCTCAGAAGAACAAAGAAGCTAGAAAGATAAGTGGAAAGTCCGCCCGGGAGTTACCTCAGTGAATTAGAAGCGGCAAAGACTCGCGGGAAGGTCAATGGATAATGGTAAGAGCAACTCCCCTCGGCACCAGGCAAGCCCTGAAAATTCATAGGTAAGAAGGCAGGTTAAGGGCCAGGAGGAACGACAAAAATAAAACAGAGTGCCAAGCACACGTCCACACAAAACCAGCGCCCATAGGGGCGCCTGGGAGGGCGCCAATAAGGCAGCCAGCGCCCATGAGGGCGCCTGGCAGGGCGCCGGTCAAGGCAGCCAGCGCCAGTCAGGAGCAGCCAGCGCCCAAGAGGGCGCCTGACAGGAGCAAGCAGCGCCCAGCAGAAGGGTGCCTGGCAGGGGGCAGCGTGAAAGCAAATCCTTCGCAATAGGGTGGTCAACACTATGCAGTAAGGCACCCACGAGTGCACCGAACCTTGTCTCGCAAAATTAAAGGAGGCATGAGCATCTGAGTGCATGAGCACGTGAGAAAATAAAAGAGTGCATGAGCACGTAAGAAAATTAAAGGATGCATGAGCATCTGAGTGCATGAGCACGTGAGAAAATAAAAGAGTGCGTGAGCACGTAAGAAAATTAAAGGATGCATGAGCATTTGAGTGCATGAGCACCTGAGAAAATAAAAGAGTGCATGGTCATGTAAGAAAATAAAAGAGTGCATGAGCACGTAAGAAAATTAAAGGATGCATGAGCATCTGAGTGCATGAGCATGGAAGGAAATAAAATAGTGCACGAGCACGCGAATAAATAAAGCAAAGTGCCAAGCACCCGTCTACACAAGTCGGCACCCAAGAGGGCGCCTGGCAGAAGCAACCAGGGCCCATGAGGGGGCCTGTCAGGAGCAAGCAGCGCCCAGCAGAGGGGCGCCTGGCAAGGGGGCAGTCTGAAAGCAAATCTGCTCCACGAAAAGACACCCAGCACGCACACGCAGGGAACAACACCAAGGGCACCCAGAAGGGTACCAACTCTTAGGAGCCTACAGGTGTCCAGCAAGGCACCCAGGAGGGCGCCAACAGCAAAACTTAGCACTGTGGCTTAAGGCGCCCAGGGAGGCGCCAACACCAGGAGATGAGTCACGGTCACGACAAAGAGATATTGCACAATTCAAATAGGACTACCGGGATGAGGTCGTCACCCCATGTGTCAAGGTTGTCTCCATCATCCTCACCATCTCCCAACCTGATGGACAGGGGGCAACACAAACAGTTAAGTACCAGTCAAACAACACCCTATCCCGAGGTGGGAGGCTTCAAAGAAACGAGACGAACTCGAAAACCAAGAGGCTAAGAAAAGAAACTAAGTGTCACCACAATTACCAAGTGATAGAGAAGCAGCAAGATCGGGTGAACAATCGGGAAAAGATAAGTCCCCTTGATGGCAGGAAGCCTGAAAATATCAAATCAAATCAAGTCAAAACAAGCAACAAAACGAGCAACAAAGAAGGAAGTAAAAAGCGAAACCTAAGGTCGAAACCGATACCCAAGGGGGCACCCGACAGGGCGCCAAGTCAGAAAATGCTTCACGCCCAACACAAGGCGCCCATGAGGGCACCAGTTCCCTTCTCTCCGATCATCAAGCGCAAGATTCCCCGGAGGGCGCCACTCCCCTAGGTGTGCGATTCACCAAGTGCGAGGCACCCACGAGGGCGCCACCTCTCTTGTGTGAATCATCGAGCACAAGGCGCCCATGGGGGCGCCACTCCCCTACTTGGGCGAATTACCAAGTGCAAGGCACCCATGAGGGCGCCACTCTCTTACTTGGGCAAATCACCAAGTGTAAGGTGCCCATGAGGGCGCCAATCTCTCTCATGCAAACCATCGAGCACAAGGCGCCCATGAGGGCGCCACTCCCCCATTTGCAACTCGCCCATCTTTTTTCACTCTAGAGAGTAAAAATGACAGAACACGGTTGTTACAAAGGCAGTGTCCTGCGTAACCTCACAGATCCGGCAAACCGGCGAAAATCCTTCAAGCCAAGACCATCCTTCGGAATAATCTCGGCTTGGGGGGCAGCTGTTCTGGAGTAAACCAGGGGGTCCCATTAGCAAAACCAGGAGGTGCATCTAGCAAGTGATATGGATCATCCCAACCGATTCGGCCCATATCCACCTCATGCAAACCCAATATGCTTGGACGGTCAAGATCGACTCTACCCATCCGACGATCCACAAGAGGGCACGATTTCCTATAAATACAGGCAAACTTTGTCCTTACAAAGGTTGAATCTATAATCCTTAGTACCTTCACTCTTATATTCTATATACTGACTTGAGCGTCGGAGTGGATTGCAGGTACCCCCCGGACGCTCACTGACCTCCTGCCAGGACAACAAGGGACCTACCAACAGCAGCCGACCAAAACGCTGCTCGGTACAGAACAGTTTTCATACAACACCTTTACTTTTTATGAATATAAACATCGTTGTTACTATTTTGTTTGTTAAGTTTCACTAGCTTGTTAACTACTTAAACTTATAAATTAACATCAATCCCCGTGGGTACGATCCTTACTTTATCATTATATTACTTGTTGCGATTGTGTACACTTGCACAACAAGTTTTTGGCGCCGTTGCAAGGGATTGCATTTAATTTTTATTGTTTAAGTTTTTAGCAATATTAGTGAAGATTTTACGCTGGTGTGTTGTTTCTTGGTGTTACATCATTAGGTGCTATAGCACATGCCCAGGTCCCAACCACCAGAATTTGAGTTGGATTCAGAACCTGAAAGAAGATTCAGAAGGTTAAGACAACTTCAGAGATTACAACAATTGAGGCCTACCATGTCAGAACACAATGGTTATGGTAGAGGCTCACTCCTGTCAAGCACAAAAAACTAAAATTTTTATTAAGTCTTTTCTTTTTAATAAAAGGGTAAATCAAACATTTTTAAAATTAACTTTCTTTTACACAACTAATTAGTAGGTAACCTTCCTTAGGAAGGATGCCGTGGGGTGCTACACCTTCCCCATGCATAATCGACTCCCGAACCCAAATCTAGTCTCAAGGACCGTTATCCAAACTCAAAGGGATTTTCTAATGTTTGCCCTTATAATTAAACATTGGCGGCGGCTTCATTTTCGAACTTCGAAGAATCTTTTCCCGAATTTTTTGGCCGCTACAGCTCCATTTGCCGCTCACCGACACATTTTTGCAGCCCGGGCTTGGATTTTCTGATGCGGATGGCTTTCATGCTGGAGGTGAGTTGATGGGTATAGACCACGATTCTTGCTGGGCAGAGTGTCGGTTCACTAGGGGTCTGAACTTCAGCTTCAGCTTTCTGGAGGAGGCATACCGTGCTAACATGCAGCATGGCTTTTTTGATAATGCTGCACGGTGCTATATGCTGCTCTAGTTGGGCTATACCATCTTCGCCGACAAGAGTCACACATATGTGCCCGTCAAGTGGCTCAGGCTGATTCAGTCATTTGATGAATGTGGCCAGTGGCCTTGGGGTCCAGCTGTGTTGGCCTTTTTGTACGAGCAGCAGAACGACGCTTGTTTCTGGAAGACATCGCAGATTGGAGGATATGCTTCTCTGCTACAGGTAATAATTAATTATTTTGTTTACCGATAATTAATTAGTTTTATTTATATAATTACTTATTTATTTTTTTACTTAAATTATTCTTTCAGTGTTGGATTTATGAGTACTTCCCCACCATCGGAGATCGCAGAGATCACGGTGCTTATGAGCATCCACGTTGCTGCAGGTGGGAGAATAAAAAAATGACACTATCAAGCTTGAGCATTTTCGGGTCCAGCTGGATGGCTTACAGTGGGAGGATGTCATATGGAGGCCTTGAGAGGACCACAGGCACTACTGGGGATTTCTCCAGATCTCGATTTTCAGAGGTCATCTGCTATGGGGTGATGTGACTGGGGATTTCTCAATTTGACTTCCGGAAATACCCGTTTTGAGGTGCTTCCGGAAAGTTTAAAAAAATGCTTTTCAGAAATGCCTGTATTTCCGGAAAATTTTTCAAAACGTTCTTTTTTATAAAAATACGGGGTATTTTGGGGATTTACACAAAAATGGGGGTATAGGAGAGAAGGAGGGGGTACAAAAAAAACCCTTTTTTTTGGGTACATAAAGCGTGTATTGATTTATCGTGGCCAATCCATCAATGGACTGAACGATCAATTCATTCAAATGAATCAAATTTTGTTGTCAAAAAAAGGGTTTTTTTTAAACCCCCACTCCATCAATCTATACCCCCAGGCACCCTGTGAAAAGACGCTTATACCCTTGACCAGTTTACAAAATTATAATTACCTTATCATTTTTCACTTACATCCGTTTTGCAGAGAGAGAGTCTGTCATTTTCGCGTAAAACGGATCTACATACATCCGTTTTCCTTTCAACAGATCTATCTACATCCGTTTTCCAACAAACGGAACTACATACTTCCGTTTTTGACAAAACGAATTTACATACATCCGTTTGAAGCCAACGAAAGTAAGTACTTCCGTTTACATCCGTTTCTTCTCAACAGATGTACATACATCCGTTTTTGAATTTTGTTTGTTTTTTAATTTTTTTTTGGAGTGCCTTTTCATAGGGTTGGTGGCCGGATCCCCCGTGATTCACTGGGGTTCATTTTGCATGGGGAGAGTTCTTCACGACCGAGTTTGCGAGGTGGTGGTGACCCGGTAGATACTCCTGGTCCTAGTACACGCACCCGCTTCAGGAATGCGGGACATGCGTCTCACCGGCGTAGGCGCGCCTAGGGGCAGACTGTGGAGGATGAGGAGGAGCAGCATATGCAAGAGCAGTATCAGATGGATGAGGAGCCAGAGTTCCATCATTATCAGCAGCAGTACCAGGCTGATTACCAGCACCAGTACGAGGCACATGAGGAGCAGGAGCATACTGACATAGGACTTATGGATGGTTCTCTCCTCACTAGATTTGATGCTCATGTAGCGTCTAAGATACTTGGAGACCAGGTAAATATAACTTAATATATTTATTTACATAGTGTTGTTATATAAATTTATAGATTAATAGTATAAGTAAATTTATTTATTTTTAATTTAGGCATTTGTGCGTAAGTTGAAAGTATCTGCACATGGCAACAAAATCGGTCAGAGATTGGTCCCTTATTCATAAAATCAGAGGTTTTGGGAGTATATTCGGCAGTCAGGATTAGCCCCCATTGTCAGTTCAGCTTACAGGACTATGGATCATGAACTGCTATCTGCTTTTGTGGAGAGATGGCACCCGGAGACATCGTCATTTCACCTACCATTTGGTGAAATGACGATCACTTTGGATGATGTGTCATGTCTGCTACATCTACCATTGGCTGGCAGATATTTCTTGTCTCCTGCTCAGTCAGTTACCATTGATGATGCCATCCAGCTAGCTGTGAGGTTACTTGGGGTTACTCTTGCTGAGGCGACGGAGTGCATCGCCGGTAGGGGGCCATATTTTCGGTTTGACTGGCTGCTGGAGATAGTTAGGCGTCATATAGGCATGGACCAGACTTGTGCTGTAAGGGCATTCATCTTGCTTATTTTGGGGATGAGCATTTTTTGTAGCACGACTGGCACCAGAGTTGAGGCAAAGTGGTTGCTCTTACTGGAGGACATCACCGCAGCTGACGGATGGGCACGGGGACCAGCAGGTTTAGCTTTCTTGTACGACCAGTTGAGCTTTTCATGCCTAGAGGGTACCACTCAGTTAGGGGGGTATGCCACGCTTTTTATGGTAAGTTAATTTTTTTAATTTTAACGAGTTTGTTTGATTTAATGTTAAATACTTTATTTTTAACGATATTGTTTATTTGTGCATTTCAGTCCTGGATCTTTGAGTACTTTCCTCAGATAGTTGTGCGTGGGGAGACTAGGACCACATCCGGGCCTAGGTGTGGAATTTGGAGGAGGGGGAAGACGGATGCGGTCAAGCTGGAGGAGTATAAGAGGAGGATTGATGCTTTGACGCCTGAGGATGTCATCTGGAGACCATTTGAGGGCCACCAGCACGAGAGACCCTTTGATCAGTGATAAACTCCAATTAAGTGCATTTTTAGAAACACTTTTGGGTCATTTTTAGTGTAAATATTACTAGTTATATAAATTATTTATATAATTTACTCTTTATTTTGCAGAAGGGAAGAAAATACAAAAAGAAGAATATATATATATATATGTGGGCTTGAATTACTTGGAAATACATTGCAGCCCAAAAAGCCAAAAGGGCCTTGGCCTGTGTTTAAAGGAATGACGTTGAGAATTCAAGGAGTATGGGTTGGAACAAAAAGCTGGACAAAAAGCTGGACACCTGATTAGGAAGCCAATCAACTTGGTGATCACGCTACCCTAGGTTGGTGAGTTAAAAAGAAAAAGCTTGGGCAATAAGAAAAAGAGGAAGCTGCACACCAGAGATTCGAGGAGAAGCGGTACCGACGGCACAGCGGAGGAGAGAGATTGAGCAATTGGGTACCATTCTTGACACAGTGAAAGAGCTCTGGAGCAGAAAAATGAGACTAAATTCTCAAGATCGGAAATTTCTCTTTTCCGGGTTATTTTTATCTCTGTAATTTATGACTCCTAATTTTATTTCATTGTTCTTGAACACTATAGATAGCTAAATCCTCTTCTAGGGTCTTAGGTGGATCTTGCTTGATTAGAGACCTTTTTATGTTCTAATTTTTAATCTGAATTCCTATTTTTATTTCAAATAATATTGTCCTAGTAATTTAATCACGTTCTTAGGATTGATCACCCTTTGCATGTTCATAATCAATTAGTTGATCAGCGACCGTACTGCAATTAGTTGGTGGACCTATAGGACAATTGGGGCTATAATTAATGCATGACCAAACTTTAATTTAGTCTTTCAATCATTCAACATTTTTGCTCTTTATGCTTTTCTTAAATTTAAGTTCTTGCATGACCAAACAAGGGTTAGTTTAGGAAAAAGAATATTAATCGCGAATGACCAAACGGTTTAATAGTTTTAGTAAAGGGATTGGTAATTAAATAAAATATAGGAATTCGGGTAGAATTAGACATAGGGGAATCAAAGCTTGCAAGTGAAACCGTGACCCTAGACCTCTCTCCATCGATTAAATCTAGTATTTTAATTCTAGTTATTTAGTTATTTTTATTTTGTTTCTATAATCATCAAACTATTGGTTCGTCTAAACAATAAATAATATCGACTAGTTTGGTACTCGTTAATTAGTCCCTGTGGATACGATAATATTTTATACTACTTCTGCGAAAGAGTACACTTGCTCTAAGTGTGTTTTTAACGCAACAAGTTTTTGGCGCCGTTGCGGGGGATTAATTTGCAATATTAAACGAAAAAATATTTTTATTGCTTTAGACATTTTTTTATGCTTTAGTTTTAATTTTGTTTTTTTTAACTTATTGAAAAAAATATACAAAAAAAAATTGCTAATACTTTCCCAAGAGACCGTTGCAGTTCACATTGTTTTGCAGAGAAAAGTCTAAATCATGGTTAAAACTCTTGGAGATTACATTAGAGAAGCACGGGAACAAAGGAATTTAGAGACGTCAACTTGGTATATACCACCTCAATGTCAAGGCCCAATTCCTCCTCCTCCTTATGAGCCTTATTCAGACTATTGGGATGACTTTGAGCCACCCCCATTGAAAATTGGTAGGAAAGACACAGGGACCCAAAACGGAGGGCAACTCTAGATGAATACATTAGTGACTTGAACAAGACAATCGTGCAAAAGAGTTTAGAGTTTCTGACTTGGGTCCCTAAAGAGACAATCTCAACCCCTCCTCCTTGTGCCAATGATGTGTTGACAAGGTTTATGTAGCAGACAAATGAAAAATTTGAAAGATTGGAGGGTCAAATCTCAAGTCTCATTGCTTTGTTATCTCAAGAGGCCCAAGAAACTCCTTCACAAACTAAGTCTACCCAAAATGAAGAAGCTGAGCAATACAAAGAAAGTATTCCTTCGAGAGATGAAGGTGTCTCTATGGAATATAATCTGGAGGAAGAAGCTCTCAAGAAAGATGAGGAGACTCGTACTGAAGGGAATCAAATCAAAATAGTAGCTCCTATTGAAGGGAGTCATATTGAAACAAAAGATTCTACTAAAGGGAGCAATTGTGAGGATAGTGAGAAAGATCCCATGGTTATTGATTTGGAGAAAAATGAGATAGTCCCAAATTTTGGGCAAATTATTTTAACCATTGGTGATGCTGTAATTGAGTTTCATAGAGGAAAGGTAACCTTAATGAGTGGTAAAGAAGAGGAGGTGATTAAAGCTTTAAATTCCAATGAAATTTTCTCTTCTTTAACTTCTCCTTGTTTTTATGATGTGGTTGAAACTAACATTTTCAGTGATTTAGAGATGTAGGGCTTTTCGAAAAAAAAAAGAAAAAAATAGTAACCTTTGAAACCAAATATGGAGCTCCTATCTATTTTACAATTTTTGTCCAAACTCCAAATTAATTTCACTTCCATTCTTCACTCTTCTTTTTTCTATTGAGTCGACTCTTTTTGATTTTTATATGCCCTTTGGCTCTTTCATTCTTTTGATGTCCCTTTTCCTCCTTCTTGCTTTCCTTTTTTTTTTCAAATTTTCTTCCTATTTTTCTTCATTTTTTTGGAGGAAAAGGTAAGTACATGAAAACTCATTTTGGTTCCTTTGTAGGAGAATATTCTTGTAAGCACATGATTCACTTTTTTTTATCCTGACAAGATAGACAACTAAAGATATAGGATGAAATTGTAATTTTCAATAGTTGCTCCACATTTAATTCCAAATGGTTACCTCAAAAAAAAAATTATATCTGGGTACCAAAGAAATATATAACAAAATAGGCTCAAATGGGGCAACTAATGGATAAATTCAACAAACAACTCTGAGGCCAGAAAAATACCTAAATTCCCCAAATCTTTTTACATGATGCAAATCAATTTTCGCCTTGAAATGGTCAAAAGACAAATTCTAGAATGTAGCAAATTGGGAAACACACTCATACAAAGAGAAGGGGTAAAAATTTATGATTTAGTATAAATCCCCTTATGAAGGCTCAAATCTCACATTTAGAAGCTAGTTCACCCAAAGTACTCAAGAGGGACAAATGCTAATTATCTGCTTCCTAAGGACATCCTCACAGTTACAATTAAGCACAAGTCTATCAAGTAAATTAATTATGGGGTCCCCTAAAGGCAAATCTCTATTTTTTTTTCAACTTTAAGCATAATTCATTCAAAACAAGCCAGAAAAAATGCTATCAACATATACTGTAGGTATGTGCATTAATGGAGATCAAGTGACAAAATAACTCTCCTCCCCCACACTAGCATGAGGCATGATCCTCAATGCAAAATGATCAAATAGAAACAAAAGGAAATAAATGAGAGAGAGAGAGAGAGTAAGAGTGACTTCCCTGAGAGACCTTGTAGTTGGAGCTTATTCCTAAAAACAAAACAAAACAAAACAAAAATAACTGAAAATAAAACACAGGTTGCCTCCTGCGAAGCGCTTGTTTAACGTCGTGAGCCTGATGATAGTTAGTGCTTAATCAGGTGGCTTTCCAAGAGCAAATTTAACATCTAACGCGGTACACCTTCTTAACTTTCTAACCATGTGGTTCACATTGTTCTTTCTTTTTCCACGTGGTGGATGAACTTCGAAGGATGGTGAAATTTTTATTTTATCTTCATCCACCACTATGCTAGGATCCTGCAAAATAAATTTTTTTTTTTCAAAAAGCCCTGCATCTCTAAAACACTGAAAATGTTAGTTTCAACCACATCATAAAAACAAGGAGAAGTTAAAGAAGAGAAAATTTCATTGGAATTTAAAGCATTAATCACCTCCTATTCTTTACCACTCATTAGGGCATATAAAAATCAAAAAGAGTCGACTCAATAGAAAAAAGAAGAGTGAAGAATGGAAGTGAAATTAATTTGGAGTTTGGACAAAAATTGTAAAATAGATAGGAGCTCCATATTTGGTTTCAAAGGTTACAATTTATTTTTTGTTTTTTTAGCCCTTTGATTATCCCTTTCTTCTTATTTCCTACCCTGCATGAATTCACCCTGGCCCCATTACAACCCATGAAACCGCATATTTTGCATGCATGTGAACTATTTAGTGGAGATTTGGTCAAATTACAAGCTTATGGTAATGTGCATTTTGTGGAAACTTGAGTGTATATTTTCCCTAGTCCATAAACATTTAGAGAGATTGTGAGCGAGTGTCTTTGTTCACAGAAATGTAATTTTCAGGGACATGAGCCTCTAATTGGGCAACCTTTTGACACCTCATATGTGCTATATTGTCTATTGTCTGTCATTGTGCTTCTAATTTTGGGTCCCTTATTTGGCTGTCTCTATTGTGTATTTGAAAAAAATTATGAAGGCAGAAAATTTGCTTGAGGACAAGCAAATGTTAAGTGTGGGGGAGTTGATAAACTCCAATTAAGTGCATCTTTAGAAACACTTTTGGGTCATTTTTAGTGCAATTATTACTAGTTATATAAATTATTAATATAATTTACTCTTTATGTAACACCCCGGTATTTCTAAAACACTAAATACTTAAACATACAATTTGGTTTACACAGTATAAAAATTCCTGCTTAGATATACATCGTTGCAAGAAAACAGCGGAAACTAAAACATAACATAAACAGCTAGGAATGAGTCAATCTTCTATCTTCTCCTCGAGCGTGACAACTGACCATCCCGTTTCCTTCCCCGTTTCCTGTTCTCTGTAAAAACAATAACAATGATTGGATGAGACAACTTGTCTCAGTGAGTTCTACCATGCCCCCCACTATCACTCAGTTTATTTATAAAACCGTTGCAACATAGTTAAATTTATAAACTATTTGCTCAAATATATCTTTAGCCATTTACCGACCGTGCCAAAAGCCACAATCTCGGTATCTAATGCGCTAATTATTTGTTTCTAAGCCTCGTAAGTTACTATACAATTACAAGCTTATTAATCGAAACACTGAACGTGCAACAGCCACAATCTCGGCGAATCGTGTTCTTAACCTAGCAAACCATCGACCGTGCAACAGCCACAATCTCGATGAACCCACGTTAGTCTCGGTCACAATTAATCGAGACTTACGTGGGTTCATCGAGACTAGTAGATCCATTGGTAGTGGGAATGCATTGAGCATGTACCTAAGCCTCATGGTACATGGTTCGATTCCCACGAAGGGCAAAAACTCTACATGGGGGGCAGAGAAGATCATGAGTGCATCGCTGGGTAGCCTACTAAGTAAGAAAAGGGCCCAGAATGTTACACTTTATTTTGCAGAAGGGAAGAAAATATGAAAAGAAGAATATATATATATATATATATATATATATATATATATATATATATATATATATATATATATATATATGGGCTTGAATGAAATACATTGCAGCCCAAAAAGCCAAAAGGGCCTTGGCCTGTGTTTAAAGGAATGACGTTGAGAATTCAAGGAGTATGGGTTGGAACAAAAAGCTGGACACGTGATTAGGAAGCCAATCAACTTGGTGATCACGCTACCCTAGGTTGGTGAGTTAAAAAGAAAAAGCTTGGGCAATAAGAAAAAGAGGAAGCCGCACACCAGAGATACGAGGAGAAGCGGTACCGACGGCACAGTGGAGGAGAGAGATTGAGCAATTGGGTATCATTGTTGACACAGTGAAAGAGCTCTGGAGCAGAAAAAGGAGACTAAATTCTCAAGATCAGAAATTTCTCTATTCCGGGTTATTTTTTATCTCTGTAATTTATGACTCCTAATTTTATTTCATTGTTCTTGAACACTATGGATAGCTAAATCCTCTTCTAGGGTCTTAGGTGGATCTTGCTTGATTAGAGACCTTTTTATGTTCTAATTTTTAATCTGAATTCCTATTTTTATTTCAATTAATTGTCCTTGTAATTTAATTACGTTCTTAGGATTGATCACCCTTTGCCTGTTCATAATCAATTAGTTGATCAGCGACCGTACTGCAATTAGTTGGTGGACCTATAGGACAATTGGGGCTATAATTAATGCATGACCAAACTTTAATTTAGTCTTCCAATCATTCAACATTTTTTCTCTTTATGCTTTTCTTAAATTTAAGTTCTTGCATGACTAAACAAGGGTTAGTTTAGGAAAAAGAATATTAATCGCGAATGACCAAACGGATTAATAGTTTTAGTAAAGGGATTGGTAATTAAATAAAATAAAGAAATTCGGGTAGAATTAGACATAGGGGAATCAAAGCTTGCAAGTGAAACCGTGACCCTAGACCTCTCTCCATCGATTAAATCTAGTATTTTAATTCTAGTTATTTAGTTATTTTTATTTTGTTTCTATAATCATCAAACTATTGGTTCGTCTAAACAATAAATAATCTCGACTAGTTTGGTACTTGTTAATTAGTCCCTGTGGATACGATAATATTTTATACTACTTCTGCGAAAGAGTACACTTGCTCTAAGTGTGTTTTTAACGCAACAATCAGATGTCATTATATAGAGGTTTCTTGATTTGGGAGGACATCACTGTTCCCTACATGGCGGATAGGTGCCTCCGACAAGTTGGATACATTCAGGTGATCCCTCGTGACCCACTTTGCGGTCAGCCACCGTATACTGAGATCATGATGCATATCACCAGGTGGAGGCACATTGTTCGGGAGGTTTTGAGCACTACTGCTCCTGCTACAGAGCTGAGTGAGCTTCATCAGCAGTACTTGCCATGGTACGTTAGGGTATCAGTTCCCCGTCTCCTTCCAGCAGTAGCAGCAGCAGCACCAGGTATGAGGGGACCTGAGGAGAAACTGATGATTGTGAGCGAGCAACTGCGGTCGGCGCTTGCGTCCGGAGACATTCATCCTGAGTCTCGGACGTACAGACGGATCACGAGGTTGCTTGATTTGGTAGAGGGACGTGATTGATTTTTTTCGTTGTTGTAGTGTACGATATTTTTACTACTTGGATTGTATTGTTTTAGACTAGTTTATTATATTAGACTATAAGACTATTTAAAATAAAATTTTATTTTCATTGATGCAAACATACAAACTAACATAAAAAGTAAAACACAAACAACAACAAAATACAGCTCTAAACTACTGGATAAAAACGGCGTAAAATACCATGGACGCTCCGTTGATGCTTCACGTACAGCTCCAACGGCCTACGCTTCTAAAGCATGTCATGGATGTTCAACATGCTTTGTACGTCGTCATGCGTCCTAATCCTCATGGATGGGAAGTAAATGCGGCCATCGTCTCTGCGCTCCGGTTTGCGATAAGTGATACTAGTGACCTCACAGTCATCACCAACCACTTGAACTTTGAGCTCCACTTTATCCTTCAAACCGGCGTAGCTGATGCTTTCTCGGATACTGCATAAAATAGGGTTTGGACATGAGAAGTCGACACCTTCTTCTGTCATGGTGATTTGGCCGCCATGGTGAATAGCGGTAAGCCTGTTCTCACTTGAATACTGAGTTGAACAAATTTCTATTTTGGAGTGAAATGTTGGCGTGAAAAGAATCAGGGTGAGTGTGGTATTTATAGGAATCGTCACTGATTATCCACCGTTGATATTGTCGGTGCGATCTAGACCATTAAAAATATATCCGTTGGGGCACAATTATCAAGACGAACAAAAGTGGGCCGTTGATCAAATCTAGCATTGGAATCGTGTCCGTTAAAATTAAATAAATACGGATTTACCTATAAGGGACATACATCCGTTTCGTAATTTACGAAACGGATGTACCTTACTGGTAGCTACTTCCGTTAGCAAAAAGCTGTAATAACTGATGTATGTTGACAAAACTTACTTCCGTTATGATATTTTTGTAAAACGGAAGTAGAATTTCTTACGTAAATCCGTTAGCCAATTTTTAAGTTAAACAGAATTATGTCTATTTCAGTAAATCCATTTTGAAATTTTCTTCAAAACGGATGTACATGTCTGGTATGTACTTCCGTCTTTGTAAATTTCAGCAGGGGTATTTTCGGAATAAAATTTTTGGTGGCGGTATAAATTGAAAGAGTGGGGGTCCAAAAAAAATTTCTCAAAAAAAATCAAATTCTCAAAAGGCTAAGGGTGGTGATTTTCAGGATCGCATTTTTCATACCCACAATTATACCCCACTAGTAACATACCCGTGCATGCGCACGGGTCGATCACGTTACATGATACGATCAGTACTTAAACTGAAATTCTAATTTTAAAAGCTTAGTGTTATAAAAATGAAGATAAATGAATTTAATTGAAACTAAAATGGAGATTGTAAAAATGCCAAAAAATGGAGATTGTATAATAGTATGACTAAGAGACAATGACAATAAAATTTAAATGATGATTTTGTTAACAATGTGATGCCTTTAATTTCACATCATGCCCTTAGAACAACTAATTATGAATTGTTTTGTTTTTGTGGGGAAAATTCACAAGTTTAAAAAAAAGTAAACAATTTAACGAAAAATTAAGTAGAAAAGACTTCAAAAAGATTTTTTATTATTGCACTTGACAGATGTGCCTCTTGCTCGTACGTATCTCTAGGTAGAGAGTCAAATGTAACACAGTTCAAGAGTAGAAAACATTTGTGTTTGTAACTTTTATTAATTGAATGGCTTTGGAGATTTGAAGGACACTCGTAATTACCAAACGAATAAATTCAGAAAAAAGTGACCATTAGTAATGACCTATTTAAAAATTAAAGATGTTCATGGTGATCCATCGAGTTAAACAGAAAGTGACCATCACTCACAACTCATATTTGACTACGAATTTGATTTTTGAAAATGTTGGATTGGAATGCGAATAAAATTTTTGTAATTATTTATAAATGAAGAGTATTGTAAAAAATAGAATAAAAACATGGAGTGTATTTGAGAATACAAGAGTGATAGTTATCACTGGAGGAGCGAGTCAGGGCCGAAGACCACCTGCCATTGTACCCCAGCCCCACGAACTAGCAAAACACAAGTGTCACATCACCAAGGCAATGACCCACGACATTGGTGCAGGAGAATAGGCGGACAATCCAAACTCTACCCGTATTTGAAGGCCAACTGGCCCCGAGGACTATTGCTCAGAGATTGAAATCCCGGTAAGATGAGATGCCACCCAGTAGGAGGAAGAAGGTCCAAAGGCACTGATAACACCACCGTCAATGAGGAAGGAACTGTGAGGAGTGCTAATAAAGAGCATTAATTATGACAGATCCGTAGGAGGATCTGGTGAGTAGGGAGTGTTATACCCCAATTTTGTGTGCTCCCTTTATACTACAATATTTTTTTCTTTTTCCCCTTTTTTAGTTCGCCTGTCATAAGTCCCAGGTCATACGAGAAAAGTTTTTTAGGATCATTCGATGTTGTCTCGTTTTAATTTGGGCCAACGCTTAGTACTTTGTTCAATCAGGCTGAAATGCCTTTTTTGTCTAATTGGGCCTATACTTGCGTGGTTGGCTTGTACTTCTACGATTCGTGCCTGTCTAGTAATATGGGCCTATGTGTTGCTATTGGGCCTATGTTAGTAATTCGTCTAGATTGGGCCTGATTTTAGAAAATTTTTCTAATTGGGCCTTATTTTAGTCATTTGTCTAATTGAGCCTACGTTTATTCTTTTGACTGGGCTTGACCCAATTTAATCATTTTCTTCCATTTTGACCAAAAAACAATAAAATCGTCCATAGTCCAAATAATAATAATTTACAGAAATCAAAAATATAAATAAAAATCAAAATAACAAAATTTAATTTACAAATATTACAGTTGTCCAAAAAGTCCCAAAATACAAAAAAAATCAGAAAATGAAAAAAACAAGAAAACATCAGCACAACAACTTTTTTGGGCCTATTCTTGCTGAGCAAGACTCCTCAACAAATCCAAATACCTGAAATTGGAAACAAAAGATGGAGAAGGACCAGAAAATTGATTCAAAACCCTAAAATTTGCCTATTTAAAGAGATTAATTCAGACAGAAAAACACATAGAAAATTAGTCAAAATTCAGAGAAAAGCATGAAAAACGATTAGGATATCACACTGAAACCCTAATCACAAAACACCAAAAATTTAGAAATAGAAGTAGTAGCAGTCAGTCAAACGAGAAGCAGCAGTAGAGCAAAAGGGGTAGGAATTAACTTTTTTAGATTCTTAGACACATGCCTTAGGTCGTTTTTTGTCTTTTAATTCGAAGATGTGCTAGAAAAAATGTAGATATGAGATGTCAAATAGTTGAAATTTCAAGCATGCTGTTTTTAAACATTGTTTAGTGACATATGTTATATGTTTTACAAACAGTGAATAAATAATTTGTTGTTGATAGGGTTAAAAGGAAAAATCACAAATAAAATTTGTTGGTGATAGTTTCTAGATTTTAGGAATTCTAAAGATCAAAAATTAGGAGTAAAGCAAACATCAAATTATAGACTACAAAGGGATTAGGGTTTAGAGGTTCTAAAATCAGAAATTAGGATTAGAAGAGAAGAGAAATAAAGAAATAAAAAAGAGAATCAGAAGCTTACCCGTTAGCTCCGACCACCGTAGACGGTGGTCGTTTTCCCCAAACATGCCACCGTCGTCGTCCTCCCCGATCAAAAATGCTGTTGTTCCTCTCCTGCGCTGGTCTTTAAAATCGAACCCGAAATAAATGACCACCGTACGGTGGTCATCTCTGTCACCACCGTCGAGCTCCGGCGAAAACCACAACCCCACGTTCCCCCTCACCGCGAATTCCCACCGTCGTAATCACATGAATCGGAGTTGGTCCTGTGCAAACTCTCTCTCACCGTAACTCTATCCCTCTCCCAGTTCAGTTCTCTCTCTCTCTCTCTCTCTCTCTCTCTCTCTCTCTCTCTCTCTCTCTCACTGTCGGAGCCGCCGCCTCGACCAACGTTGCCGAAAACGGCGCACCATCGCTCCCCCTTTCGTTTCCCCCTCCTTCCTCTCTCACCTTCGTAAGACTCTCTCTCTCTCTGCGTAATTTCCACCCCTTCTCATTTACTTATTTGTCTTATTTTTAATTTTTATTAACTCAGATTACTAATACACCCCCAGCTTTTGTTTCGCACCCCATTTTTAATACAACCCCTTGCTGCTCTACGCACCCCCTTTCCAAAAATACACCCCTTTTCATTCCTTTCCCAAATTTTTCTACAGACAAACATCTTCTTTCACAAATTTACATTTTTCTTACAAAAATATGAATAGGGACTAAGTCGACCGCATAGATGGGTTAGTCAGTGCTCTAGGATGAATGAGTCGTACGGCTCAAAAGTCCTAGAACCCCTATAAAAAATAATAATTGATAAATAAATCTTTTTCCCAAAAAGCAAATAGGGGGTTAAGTCGATCGTACGATCGGGTTAGCCAGCTTTTTAGGACCACGAATGAACCGTACAGATTAGGTCCTAAAATCCCTATTTAAAATATATAATTTCTAAATTAAAACACAAACACACAGACATTTCTTTTCTTTCAAACAAAAACAAGTTTTCAAAAACAGGGGATTAAGTCGGCCGTACGGTCGGGTTAGTCATCGTTTTAGGATGAATGGGTCGTACGGCTCAAGAGTCCTAAAATACCTATTCAAATAAAATCAAATCACTCCATACACAAACCATTTTCTTCTAAAAAAAATCATCAAAATCTTATTTTCAAAAACAGGGGATTAAGTCGAATGTACAATCGGATTAGTCACCTTTTTAGGACAAATGAACTGATCACTCAAGATTCCTAAAATCCCTAAATAAAAAACACAAACATACCAAACTTTTTCTACCCAAGAACTACGTAGCATTTGATTCTCTACCCGGAGATACGTAGGAGCAGAGGGGGCCCCACCTCTGTCAAGTACAAAAATAAAAATAAAACCTTTTTAGTCCTTTTCAAATAATTCTTTTCTTTAATTCCAATATATAAAATCTCTTTCTTTTTTAATTCATAATTCAAAATAAAAGGGTAAAATAAAGAGTTTTCAAATTAACATTATTTTACACAACTAATTAGAAGGTAACATTCCTTAGGAAGAATGTTGTGGGGTGCTAATACCTTCCCCACGCATAACCGACTCCCAAACCTAAATCTGGTCTCAATGACCCTTATCCAACTCAAAGGGATTTTCCAATGTTTTCCCTAATAATTAAACTTTGGTGGCGGCTTCATTTTTGAACCTTCGAAGAATCCTCACCGGGATTTTTCGGTCGCTACAACTGGCGACTTCACTGGGGACAACCTTATAGAGTCAAACCAAACCTAATTAGTTGTAAAATTTGTTTGTTAATTTAATGTTTTATTTTACCCTTCCGATTCATCTCTTATTCTTGTTGCATGTTATATTTTATACGATATGTGAACCCTAGGATAAAAGACTATTTTTCTTTTGTATATGTGTTGTTTGTTTTGCAGCTTCGGGTGTACCTTAAACTTTGCTCCTACACACACTTCACTATTACACATCATCACTCACGTGAGAATAGTCCAATACCCGGACTAGAGCATAACCTAAGTTAGAACGAGGTTGCGTAGTGATGGCCTACTGGATGTACGTCCAGCTTGGTGGTCACGAAAGCCTCACCTACAGTTTGGTTCCTTTTAAGGATGCTATCACTCCTAATAGTTTACCTATTGTTGGGATTAGCATTCTTAACTGGGGTCGTTGGCTCTAGGAACCTTATTTAGGACTCTATAGAGCTACCCTTGAGAGGTTCAAACAATAGAAAAAACCTTAGACCTATTCTATAAGGAACCCTTTTAGGACACAAAGGAGCTTCATACCCCTGCATTCAAACAAGCACTAATACATTTTTCCCGTTTTCTTGAGAAAAAATCCAAAAAATCATATTTTATTTTTGCAAACATATCTCATGCATTCTTATTTTCTTTCGCATATCATAAAAAATAAAAACAAACTCATGTTGCATGCATTTCAAAGACCGTCGGGGAATCATAAAACTTTTTTTATATAAGAGAGGTGGATGAAAGTATAAGCAAAAAACATGCATTTGAAAGTCAGACCACCAGAATCATACTTTACTCTTCGAATAAAAAGTTTACAATTCACCGACGCGACACATTCGCATTTCATGCATCCATTTATATACCCATGCATCTGGTTTTTCCCTCTTCCAAAAAAAATTCAACTTCATGTCAAACATCATGCATTCTTTTCTTTCCATGCATTAGAAAATCACTGCGAGTATCATGCATTTTATTTCCTTGCATAAAAAAAGCAATGTTTAGCCATATAACATAAGCATCTCATTTAGCATGCACCGCCCCTCATTCATGATCATTCGAAAAAAAATCATCATCAAATAGTGTAGGCATCGTATCATTTACAATGTCGTTAGTATGAACTACAAAACAAAAACATCACATCCATACATCATTTCACCCATGCATGCATCATTTTCTAAATAAAAAACAAAAAATTCATGTCATTATTCTTGCATCATTCATCATCCAAAATATACATTTTAGTTAGCAATTTATTTTTAAGTTATAAATGACGATTTGCATCATCTACATGTTGCATTGTCCCTAAAAAACCAAAAAAAAAACCAGCTAGAATAGTAAGCTTTTAAGTGATTATTCCTTCATGCATTTCATGCATTTGCATCTTCATCATGCATGTCCTTCATCATGTGTTATTCATCCATTACATTTTATTTCATATTAAAAAAAATGGGCATACTTTTTAAAAAAAATTGACGAGAAATGAGGCTTTCTTGCAAAATGCGTTTTAATTGATTTTTCTTCCTTGGAAGAGTTTAGCCTTACAAAACAAGGTCGAACTTAGTTGCAAACTCAAGTTGTTTCAAGACACTCAATTTTTCAAAAAAAAAAAGTTATTCAATATTTGCAACTCGTCCACAATTTTTGTTAGCAAAACGATGCATCTCATCCATCCCATGATAAATGATCAAATTGGTCCATTTTGTTAACTGATGTGTTATCAAAAGTTTCTTCTATCACGTTTCTAATTAATTTTAACTCTCTATGAAGCATTCGTATAGTGAACTTGTATGCAATGTGCATTTACTCTTGTTTGAGTCAATTAGTGTCTGCATCTTTGCATCTTATCATCATCCTTTGTACATGTCTACTCCCACCCCGACCACCCAGTACATATTCCCCACATAAGTACCTAGTTGACTATTTGGTTTGTTCCCAATGATGAAATTTCATAAACCAACACTTTGGGTCTTCCAAACTGGGGCAAGTTAGTGACCACCTAAACATTTTGTCAACATTATATTCACTTGGTGCAAGTGTGAGTCTTTTGCAAAAAAAAAAACATAAAAAAAGGGGCCCATTAGGTTGAAAACTCGCAAGAGCAATCTAAGCAAAAATTAGGGCCTAAAAAGAAATAAAAAAAGAGCAGATATATAAAAATAAATAAATTTTTGTCCTTGAGTTAATTTTTGGGAAAACAAGCAATCATATTTTGAAATGAAGTTTGGCCATCTTTCCATATCCCAAAAAAAGAGAAGAAATATCCTTTGCTACCCCGCTTTTGAGTCGAAAAATCAAAAATCTCTTTCACCCTAGACAATGATCAATTCCACATCTAAAGATGGTGTATCACTTTTATCAGCTCACTCATCTCAAAAAAAAGAGAAAGAAAAATCACAAAAAAGAAAGTGAAATTCAAAAAAGAGAGGATTAAAAAAAATCCTAGAAAAAAGAAAAAAGCAAAAGTAGTAGAAATTGTGAGCTGATACTTCATACCATTAAACACATAAGAGATCCTTGTCTGAAACCCTCAAACACCTCATTGGGCCTAATTATCCCTCCTTTCATAAACACTCAAACACTTCATTGGGTCTAATTATCCCTTCTTTCATAAACCCTCAAACACTTCATTGGGCCTAATTATCTTTTCTTTTATGAACCCCTAACCACTGGCCACATTACAACCCTATAAAGTCCATTCCGATCAATGACTGATTTTTGTCAAAGTTTTAATTTTAGGACAAATAAGTTTATTTATAAAAATAAATAAATTTTTTTCCTTGATTTAATTTTTGGGAAAACAAGCAATCATGTTTTGAAATGAAGTTTGACCATCTTTCCATATCCCAAAAAAAGAGAAGAAATATCCTTTGCTACCCCCCTTTTGAGCCGAAAAATCAAAAATCTCTTTCACCCTAGACAACGATCAATTCCACATCTAAAGATGGTGTATCACTTTTATCAGCTCACTCATCTCAAAAAAAAGAGAAAGAAAAATCACACAAAAAGAGAGGATTAAAAAAAATCCTGGAAAAAAGGAAAAAGCAAAAGTAGTAGAAATTGTGAGCTGATACTTCATACCATTAAACACATAAGAGATCCTTGTCTGAAACCCTCAAACACCTCATTGGGCGTAATTATCCCTCCTTTCATAAACACTCAAACACTTCATTGGGTCTAATTATCCCTTCTTTCATAAACCCTCAAACACTTCATTGGGCCTAATTATCTTTTCTTTTATAAACCCCTAACCACCGGCCACATTACAACCCTATAAAGTCCATTCCGATCAATGACTGATTTTTGTCAAAGTTTTAATTTTAGGACAAATAAGTTTATTTATTTACAATATGTTTGCTAAAAAAAAAGTTAAAAAAAAATGAAAAGGCTTGCACTCCAAGGTTCATTCAAGTTGCATTGATATAAAGACAATGTTTAGTGATCACCAAGTGAAGTTTTCATCATATAAAAAAAAATCAAGACTATCACAGTCTTTGGGATTCACCTAAAAGAGAACCAAAAGTTTATACTAGGATCACCACCTAGATCCCAAAGTGGGGCATTCCATTTATCATCCATACCACTTGAACTTGGAGATTTAGCCATTGTCCATCCCATTCATATACCACACCCAATCCATATAGCCATACGACCAACTCCAAAAACCCATAACCTTAACTCTGTCACCTCTCACAGTCTCACTAAAAGCAGCCATTTGAAATACCATTCCAAAGTGGGGCAATCCTGTCATCCTTCACTCCACCTAAAATTAGGGAAATTCGCCCTCCACCCATTTCATTCCCTTATTCACATTCATAAAACCACACCAGGGCAATTTCTCAACCCACTATCCTAAATACAGCCTTTCACAAACTCTAGTCAGGGCAACCAATTGTCATAATTGGGGCAACACCAAACGCCACGGGTTGAGACAAAATCTCTTGCTTCCCACCTCTCATTTCAAAGCCAAGGCATTCCCAATTCATCATCATCTACACCACTAGCTGTTGTCACCACTAGACAGGGGGCAAGTTATGCACTCACCGTCATCAACGCTAAATTGGGGCAGTCCCACATTTCTTGAGTTGGGGAGAACCTACCTTTCATGACTTTGGCAAAAAACTGTCATTTATCCCTTCATCTGTCTGTACCCTAAATCTCTAGAACCCCGAGTCAACTGACTCATTCATCTATATTTGCACTACTCTGCATGTTTACTAAACAATACTTCAAAGAGAGTGAACACAAGCTAATAATGTGATACTGAAAAGCCACTCAATTAAATTTGTGGATCTGAAATTCAGCCATCATGGGGCATCATAGTCAAATGGAAGAGAAATATGAACGAGTTTGCAAATACGACCAAAAAGTATACTTTTGCACATCATAATGTCTGTAAATAACAACCTTGAGATTGTCATGTTTGAGTTCAAACCATTTTTTCCAAGGAATGATTATTTCAAAATATTCACCTCTCTACTTCTCGCATAGAAAGTCTCGTTTCTCATAAAAAAAATTCAAAAACACATCTGCGTACATCACTAATATATCATATCATAAATCATTGCACCACACATTTTATTACAACATCAAGCCATGCATCTACCACAACTTTTTCATCTAAGCATTACATTTGCACATTCATTCATTCATATACTTACATCATATATTTAAAAAAAGAAGCAAAAAAGAAAGTAATCAGAGGCAAAAATCATCCACATTGCATTCATTACTCCCGCCAAAGTATTGATCATTGCACGCGCAAACATTACAAGCATTCATATCTTATCTGCATACACATACACAATCAACTTTATTATTCCATCAACTTCAGCAACCATTATCCGCCACATCTCATTCACTACCCCAACAAACATCAATCATTGCATGTGCATACATTACATGCATGTCATATACATAACATCTATTACTTTTTCAATCGACTTCAAGTGTCGATCCCTATATACTTTCAACCCTTGAGTCAACGCGACGAGCGTTGAATCCTATATCACACACCAGATCGCAGTGTTAGCACAGAGTCTAGCATAGATCCTTTAGATCAAATCGGTCCTTCAGTTCAGTTCGAATTAACACGTCAAAACGACGACTTCAAACTCTACCTTCAGATCAACGTCGCCACTGAGCTCGACGGATCCTTCAGACCCCCAGTGGTCCTTCAGATTAGTTGTGTCTGCCTAAGATGTAGCGTAAATCCTTCACAGTCAACATATCAGTTCTAGACCTGATCTTGACCCTCACGACCTCCCCGACATAGGTCACCCTTAGACCGTTATACTAGTATCATAGCTAGTTGCGGTCCATCAGACCATTTTGGTCCATCAGGCCCAGGCAGCCCTTCAAACCAACTGGTCCTTCACTTTAATTCAAATCAATGCGCCAAGCATCGACTGCGAGTTAGACCTTCAGATCATTATGCCAATACTTCCAGGCATCGATCCTTCAGACTAATCAGTCCTTCAGACCAATCAGTCCTTCAGATCCCTAGTGATCCTTCTTTATAGCTTTCTCGTTAACACACCAAGTGTTAACCACTATCTGTAAATTCTCAAAACCCCCAACTATCCTGCTAGTCGGACAAAATTAGCGTCTGTTTTATCTTTATTTCTATTCCTACTATGAAATTTCGAAAACCCTACATTTTTCTACGGAATATAAATAAAGAGGGGCAGCTGTTATACCCCAATTTTGTCCGCTCCCTTTATACTAGAGTCTTTTTTTCTTTTTTCCCTTTTTTAGTTCGCATGTCATAAGTCCCAGGTCATACGAGAAAAGTTTTTTAGGATCATTCGATGATGTCTCGTTTTAATTTGGGCCAACGCTTAGTACTTTGTTCAATCGGGCCGAAATGCCTTTTTGTCTAATTGGGCCTATACTTGCGTGGTTGACTTGTATTTTTACGATTCGCGCCTGTCTAGTAATATGGGCCTATGTGTTGCTATTGGGCCTATGTTAGTAATTCGTCTAGATTGGGCCTGATTTTAGAAAATTGTTCTAATTGGGCCTTATTTTAGTCATTTGTCTAATTGAGCCTATGTTTAGTCTTTTGACAGGGCTTGGCCCAATTTTTCTTCCATTTTGACCAAAAAACAATAAAATCGTCCATAGTCCAAATAATAAGAATTTACAGAAATCAAAAATATAAATAAAAATCAAAATAACAAAATTTAATTTACAAATATTGCAATTGTCCAAAAAGTCCCAAAATACAAAAAAAAAATCAAAAAACGAAAAAAACAAAAAAACAGCCGCAACATCAGCTTCATTGGGCCTATTCTTGCTGAGCAAGACTCCTCAACAGATCCAAATACCTGAAATAGGAAACAAAAGATGGAGAAGGATCGGAAAATTGATTCAAAACCCTAAAATTTGCCTATTTAAACAGTTTAATTCAGACAGAAAAGACACACAAAATTAGACAAAATTCAGAGAAAAGCATGAAAAACGATTAGGATATCACACTGAAACCCTAATCACAAAACACCAAAAATTTAGAAATAGAAGCAGTAGCAGTCAGTCAAACGAGAAGCAGCAGTAGAGCAAAAAGGGTAGGGATTAACAACAAATCTATTTTCATTCAGGAACCCAGGTGGGTCACATCTTTTTCAAATTCTTAGACACATGCCTTAGGTCATTTTTTGTCTTTTAATTCGAACATGTGCTAGACAAAATGTAGATATGAGATGTCAAATAGTAGAAATTTCAAGCATGCTGTTTTTAAACATTGTTTAGTGACATATGTTATATGTTATACAAATAGTGAATAAATAATTTGTTGTTGATAGGGTTAAAAGGAAAAATCACAAATAAAATTTGTTGGTGATAGTTTCTAGATTTTAGGAATTCTAAAGATCAAAAATTAGGAGTAACGCAAAACTCAAATTATAGACTAAAAAGGGATTAGGGTTTAGAGGTTCAAAAATCAAAAATTAGGATTAGAAGAGAAGAGAAATAAAGAAATAAAAAAGAGAATCAGAAGCTTACCCGTTAGCTCCGACCACCGTTGAGAATGGTTGTTTGCCCCAAACACGCCGTCGTCCTCCCCGATCAAAAATGTCGTTGTTCCTCTCTTGCGCTGGTCTTCAAAATCAAACCCGAAATAAATGACCACCGTACGGTGGTCGTCTTTGTCACCACCGTCGAGCTCCGGCGAAAACCACAACACCACGTTCCTGTCATACCCTAATTTTGTCCGGCTTAGGTCAAAACCCTAATTTTCCACAAAAAATAAATAAATTGAAGAATGAAGAGCATCATGCATTGCATTTTGGGTCCTAGAAGTCATTCCAAGGTCTTTAAAGTCATTTTTAGGGTTGGAATGCACTTTTTAGGCAAATTAGGGTTTTAGGGTCAAAAAGGACATTTTGGTCATTTTTCGCAAAAAGATGATTTTCTCGCCAAAAATGCACATCCACAAAAAGTACATTTTTATTTTATCAAGGATAATTTTTGTACAATTTTTTTTAGAAAGAAAACCCTAGTCAAAAATAATTAAAAATGTATTTTTCCATTTTTAGTGCATAGAAAAATAAAAAGGACCCTTAAATATTCCTCAATTCTTAAGTGACAATTTTTATTGTCATGGGTGACTAGAGGGAATATTTTATGGTGCCCAAAGGCATGTAACACATTTTCAATAGTTGCATTCCCATTATTTCCCATGCCCAAAAATTTCAAATTCAAAAAGCAAAATGAATGGGCCGTCGTGGGTCCAGATGGTGTCACTTCTTTCGTTCCTCCTCCAATATCAGCCACAGTTCCTCCGGGATCCGGGGTCAGTCATCCCGTCTTTGCTTCAGGAATGAATGGGCCGAATCAATACACTTCACAAAGATATCCTTGGGGTATGCCTGCTGGGTACATGCCGCGAACTGTTGGACCTATCCCCGTCAGTATGGTTGCGCCTAATCAGGTCACTGCCGCCGTGTACGGGGGAGCTGTCGGAGGACCGCAGATCCAAACTCCTAGTCCTCATGTTGTGCTCAGTCCTACTCCGGGGCTTGTAGCACACCCTCACAATGTTCCTCAGCCTGGAGGGTATTATTACAGTATGGGGAGTCACCCCCAAGGACATATGTTTGAGGGATCACAGCCAAATGACCCAATTCGTGCACTTGAAGAAAGAGTAAAGGCAATGGAGGGTGTTGGTGTCAGAGCCAAGGAAGCTCGTGAGCTGTGTTTAGTCCCAGATTTGGTTTTGCCACCAAAGTTCAAAGCTCCTGAAGTGGACAAATACAGAGGAACAGGCTGTCCGGAGAGCCATGTTACGATGTTTGTCCGAAAAATGGGTCCTTACGCCAATGATGACAAACTGCTGATTTACTGCTTTCAAAACAGTTTGGCTGGAGTTCCTCTAGATTGGTACATGAAACTGCAATCCTCTGAAATTCGTTGTTTATAAAGATTTGTGCGAAGCATTCACGAGACAATATAAGTATAACATGGACATGGCTCCGGACAGGTCGCAATTGCAACACATGAGTAAGGGCGAAAGGGAGACTTTCAAAGAATATGCCCAGAAATGGCGAAGCCTAGCCGCCCAGGTCCAACCTCCTTTGACTGAAAAAGAAATGGTGTACACGTTCTTGGAAACTCTGCCAGCAATTTACTATGACCGGCTGATTACAAGTGTTTCAACTAGCTTCTCCGATATGATAGTCTTCGGGGAAAGACTTGAGCATGGTCTCCGAAGTGGGAAGATTTCGAATCACCTCAGTAATGCAGGAAGCTCTGGTGGTTCAAGCAATCAGAAGAAGCCTCACTCCCATTTCCCGAAGAAGAAGGAAGGGGAAACAAATGTAATCTCGGGAGGAAGTTCATCCTTTGGTACCCCTCCACCACAAACTGTTCCATTTTCTGCTCCTGTGCCATCCCAGCAAGGCAGTGACAGTCACAGGGCTCAGAGTTATCAGTACAAGAAACGGACCAGTTTTGATCCAATACCAATGACATACACTGAATTGTTTGATCACTTGACTTCCAAGAACTTGATCAACACTCGGCCAATGAAGGCCCTGCAGCCGCCATTTCCCAGAAGTTACAACGCTAATGCTACCTGCAGTTTCCACGAAAACGGGGTCGGTCATACTGTGGAGGAATGTAAAGCCTTCAAGCACGTGGTGCAAGACCTAGTAGATGCTGGGTGGATCTCGTTCAAGCAGAGCAGCCCGAATACAACAACTAATCCATTGCCAGGTCATCAGAGGCCAGCTACCAATGCTATAGAAAGTTCCGTTGGGCAATTGGTAAAGGATGTGCAGAAGATCAAGACCCCGTTGGGTGTTATCTACTCTGAGTTATGCCATGTTGGGGTGGTTAAGAAGGGGTGTTGCCATGAAGAGGGGTGTGCTGACTCCACGTGCGTGGGGAATTGTGAAAGCTTTGAGATGATCCTGCAGGACCTGATGGATCGGTGTGTGGTCCAGATAGGAACCCATGATGTTGAAGAAGAAGTGTTGACTCTACATTCTGATAAAAGTAGAGGACCCAGAAGACCTGTCGAAATTCCTTACAATTACAATCCCAGATTGGTGCGGGCAAACGCCCAACCAATAGTGATTGAAGTTCCGGCTCCTTTTCCCTATAAGTCGGACAAGGCAGTTCCGTGGAAGTACACTGCACTATCTACAGTCGAATGCTCCCCAAGTGCTCCTACCGTAACCAACATAGGGGGATCAAGTGGGATCACAAGAAGCGGAAGAGTATATGCTTCTGAGACTCTCCGAGCTGAAACTTCCAAGGAGGCCGAACAGAGGGGCCGTAAGGAAAAAGGAAAAGAGCCAGAGGTTGCTCAAGAGAAAGTGACGGAAAAAGAAGCAGATGAATTCTTGAAGATCGTCCGGCAGAGTGATTATCGAGTGGTTGATTAGTTAAAGCAAACTCCATCCAAGATATTCATGCTATCATTGTTGCTTAGCTCAGAAGCACACAGAACAGCTTTGATGAAAGTGCTCAGCGAGGCTCATGTTGCAGAGGATATCACAGTGAATCAGTTTGATGGGATTGTGGGGAATATAGTGGCTGCAAATCACCTAACATTTGCCGATGATGAGTTGCCTTCAAGCGGAAAAGAACACAATAAAGCTCTGCACATCTCGGTAAAGTGTGGAGACTATGTGCTGGCCAGAGTACTAATTGACAATGGGTCTTCATTGAACGTGATGCCGAAGTCAACTATGGATAAGTTAGACGTTGATTGCTCCTACATGAAGCCGAGTTCGACACTGGTGCGGGCCTTTGATGGGTCCAAAAAGGAAGTTCTGGGGGAAATGGAATTTCCCATCCAGATTGGTCCCGAAGTTTTCTACATCAATTTCCAAATCATGGATATTACGTCTTCATACAGTTGTTTGTTGGGCCGACCATGGATCCATATGGCTGGAGAAATCCCTTCTTCTTTACACCAGCGGGTCAAATTCGTGGTTGACGGCCAGGTCGTGGTAGTATTTGGTGAGGATGAGACTCTGGTTAATAAGCCATCAGAGTTCAAATATGTGGAAGCTGCCGAAGAGTCTTTGGAAACAGCCTTTCAGTCTTTGGAGATCGCCAATGTAGTATTTGGGAGGACCAAGGAGGAGGAGATGGTTGCTAAGATCATGTTAGCCCAAGGATATAAGGTTGGTTCTGGCTTGGGAAAGTTCGGTCAGGGAATTCTAGCTCCCATTCAACTGAAGGAAAACAAGGACCGTTGCGGGCTGGGATACACCCCAAGTGAGGAAGAAAGAAGAAAAATGGCAGATGAACGAAGGGGCAGATGGTTGGCCAAGTCCAAAGGCCAGGATCCATGGCCCCAGAGGATTCCAATTTGCGACATCAGTCAAAGTTTTGTGAGTGCTGGTTTGTTGGATCCCAATCAAGTTGCTGTCATCAAGGATGGTTGAGTCTGAAGAGGGTGGTGCAAGTTTGGTTCGACGCTGCGGTGCCAGTGAAAAATTAAAGAATTGGAAGGCTGCTGATCTTCCTGTGACTTTTAATTTAAAGTAATCATTTGTAATGCAACCCTGTGGCTCTGCCCAAGGCCATATGACAAGTTGTTAGGGGCGAGCATGTTTTTATTTTCAGAATCATCATCATTAATAAAAACGTTGTTTTTGAATTTCAATCAATAAAAATCAATCCTTTTCATTTCATGTGTCTTTTCCTCGCTTTATTATTGTTTGCTTGCTTGTCTCGCCTTTCATTCTGCTTTTTCGCTTCGGCAAAATGCAGATCCACAGCAATTGTCTCCCAAAATAACAGTGCCAACAGTCCATATTTTGACTTTGATCACCCTATTAATCAAGCTGAGGGGGATGTTGAGGAAGATTGGGAAGCTCCTCCAGAACTCATGAGGTTAATGAAACAGGAAGAAAGGGTAATTCAGCCACACGGAGAATCTACTGAAGTGATCAACTTGGGTACAGCTGAGAGCAAGAAAGAGGTCAAAGTGGGTATGTAACACCCGTTTCTACCCCTTTCATTTATAACAATTATCAGAGTGCACAAATTATTTTTCTTGAAACGGAATGCTACAATTACTTCAAAAACACGTCATTTGTTTAACTTAAATTAAAAACATTACGTGGCATCATGGGCGGCCATTACTCGAAAATACAGTTACAACGTTAAAACAAAATCCAACAAGTCGTACAAGACAAAATCACTATCTAATAAGACGCCCCCCAGGTGCTACGTATCAGAGCGACTCGAACTCAAGGAAATGAAGGTCAAAGCCTTCAAGTACGGTTACCTGTAAGGTAAAATCAACAAAAGGGGTGAGTCTCAAACCCTATAATAAAGTACATAAGGAGTAGTATATACAGATACAGGACTACATCAATCACAGCAATATTCACTTTAATCACCAGATCAGCACCAACTTAATATTCACCAAACAATCACCAAATAAATAATCACCAAGTAATCACCAAATAAATATTCACCAAGTATCACCGAATAAATAATCACCAAGTAATCACCAAATAAATATTCACTAAAACATTCACCAACTGTATGTTTAATGTATGAGATGCAACCCAAAACTCCACTGGGCATATGCATGTGGATCCATTCACCAAAATGAGCCTTGAGGGCATTCACCAAAATTTATAATAAGGCCGAAGCCCGAGGCCGAAGCCTATTCACCAAAATCATGCATATGATTATGCGACACCATGACTATGCATCACACACCAGAATCACCAAATAAATAATGCCATAGCATAATTCACCAACATATCAAAAGAGGATTACAGACCCCATTCACCAATAATAATATACACCCTATATATATATATATATTTGCATACCACACTATTACACAGCACATTATTTTCACCGTGACAACACCATTTAAAATTACAAGGAACAGCACCTTAGTCTCATGAAGAACACCAACATTTTATTAAAGAGGAACAGTAGCGATTTCCAAACCAAACAACAACTAGGACACAGTCACTTGGGACTTTCAGAACGACCGGGGAAAAATAATAAATTTTGGTTTTGGCCTGGACAAACAGATAGACAATTAAATAAGCGTCGTAACGCACTTTGAAACACCTAAAACGGACACCCGAGTCAAAAGTTACGTTAAAAACAAATTTGGAAGAAATTAGGCAACACTGCTGGGAACTGGCGCCTTAGGCGCCCAGCGCCCAGGCAACACACGCACTGGCGCCCAGCGCGCAACACACGCACGCCCCGCGCGCACAACAGGCGCCCAGCGCCCAGGCGCGCGCCACACACATCCACGCACGCAAGCAGGCGCCCAGCGCCCAGCGCGCAACACAGCGCACGCACAACAGGCGCCCAGCGCCCAGGCGCGCGCCACACTAGCCCAGCACACACACACAGCGCCTTGGCGCCCAGCACAGGCACCTGGCGCCCAGCACAGGCACCTGGCGCCCAGCACACTGTCAAAACCAGATTTTTATATAAATTCAGCCCAAACATCATTTCTTCTCAATTTTAAAACATCAAAATTATATTTCTTTTCCACCATCTAAAATCCTCACTCACCCAAAAGTCAATTTTATTCGAAAACACCAAAACCATATTGACAACCATCATCACCATCACCATTGCGCCTATACACACACCCACACCAAAGCATCACCAACACACACACTAACTTGGCACTTGGCACACAAACATATCATAAGATGCACTTAGCACATGGCACACCAACGCAACACAAAATACATTTAGCCAAAACACAATAATGTGGCACGGGGCGCCTAGCACAAGGCGCCTACTTCCATGACCAAAATTCCGACAACATCAATACTTGGCGCGGGGCACCCCACTCAAGGGCGCCTAATTCCACACCTAGACAACAAATTTCCAGCAACACTAAAAATACCACAATGGCTCCTTATGCGCCCATAACACCCAAAACATCAAATTCACCAACAACAACACATGAGTACCAAATGCTCAATCATCACCAACTATTTCAACCACCACAAAATTACTCCAAACTCAATTAATTAAGCCCAACATTATCATTTATACATTTATTCGAGCACTTAGTACGCAATTCGAAATTCATCACTTATATGAGCAATTCGCAAAACATCAACAAGTCATATAGTGATCAATACATACATACAATTCATCAATATCAAAATCAATACAAAAATGACATAGATCCTAACCCCTACATACATCCCATTATGTTCCCTATTATAAGGCAAGACCCACCCTTACCTTAGTTTCACCGAAGATAGAGATCCCTCCACGAGCACACCGAGTAACCACAGCAACCGAGCTCCTCTCCTCTCCTATGGAAGTCGCACCCCTCTCTTCTTCTTTCTTCTCTTTCTTTCTCTCCTTTGCGTTTTCTTTCTTTCTTTCTCACGCCCCTTCTCTCTTTTTTTTTTCCTCAAGTGATGCGCCTCTCCCCCAACCCCTAGTCACATACGCCTAAGCCAACCCTGGGCCTGGATCACGGGCCTCCATCCACTTAAGCCCATTTGAATAATTAAATATCACCACCCTCTAAAATAATTAAAACCACCCAATATTATTATTATTATTATCATCATTATTATTATTATTATTATTTCTATCACCAACTCCTATTTAAATTAATTAACTAAATACTAAATAACTATTTAATTAATTTCGGGGTGTTACAACTCTCCCCCACTTAGATTATTTTCGTCCTCGAAAATTCGCATCAACATCTCCTTAACTCACCGGCTGGCTACGACAATTGACATCCTCACGGTTATGCTCTAACTAGTCCGTACCCACGATTACAATTAATTCACCCAACAACAAACAACAAAACTCGCAACAAGGTCTCTGTCGAAGATCGACAAGGGACACAAAGAACACACCAAGCAACATAAGACCAATCAGAGAAAACAACACAAGACTTAAGCATTCACAACATTCAGCAGTATTAAAACAACGAGCGGCATCAGTATCGACAATAGATTTAGCGGAAAACTCTAACGAAACACATACCTCCGAAATGATCATCATTCTTCAGAAGACTCAGTGCCCACCAAGGCAAACACCCTCCCACTAGACTTCTCTTTCTTCGGCTTGGAACACTTAGTACTAATGTGTCCCATCTCCCCACAGTTGTAGCAAACAACGTCTCTCTTCTCGCACTTAGCAGCTACGTGGCCTTCCTTGCCACACTTGAAACACTTGAAGGTCATACAATCGGGACTCTTATGTCCCGGCTTTCCACACTTGTGACACACAATGTCCGCAGTAGCGTCTCCCCCACTTGGCTTCCTGCCCGAACTCTCCTCTCCCTTGCCCTTCCCACCTGAAACATCATAGGGCTTTCCCCTAAACTGAGAATTTCTCTTCTCCTTCACAGCCTTGTAAGCAGCAGAACTGTCTTCCTCATAGATCCTACACTTATCAACCAATCTAGCGAAAACCCGAACCTCTTGATATCCAATTGCTTTCTTTATATCCGGTCGTAGACCACTCTCGAACTTGACACATTTTGAAAATTCAGAATTGGCATCGTTAGCATAATAAGGACAAAATTGAGACAGCTCCTCAAACTTGGCGGCATAATCAGCCACAGTCTTGTCTCCCTGCTTCAGCTCTAAAAACTCCACTTCTTTCTTGGCTCGCACATCCTCAGGGTAATACTTCCTCTTGAACTCTCTTGTGAAAACCTCCCAAGTCACTTCCTCACCAGCATTTTCCAATCTTCGCAGCATTCCCAACCACCAGTCGTCAGCTTCCTCTGCTAGCATATGAGTCCCAAACTTCACTTTCTGAGCCGGAGTACACTCCATGACACGAAAGACCCGCTCTATCTCCTTCAGCCATGACAACGCTCCATCCGGGTTGTACCGACCCTTAAAGGTGGGTGGGTTCTCTCTCTGGAATGTAGCCAAATTGCGCGTCCCGTCATTAACAACACCGGGTATATTACCCATCGCCCCGGCTATAGCCTGCAAGGCAGCAGCAAGTGCAGCATCGTCCCGTCTGGCCATTCTAGCACTGCAACAGAAAACAGAATTCAGAAACGAGTAACAAACTTAATGTTACTCAACACGACGACTCGACTACCGGCCGGACAGACCGAACTGCTCTGATACCAACTTGTAACACCCGTTTCTACCCCTTTCATTTATAACAATTATCAGAGTGCACAAATTATTTTTCTTGAAACGGAATGCTACAATTACTTCAAAAACACGTCATTTGTTTAACTTAAATTAAAAACATTACGTGGCATCATGGGCGGCCATTACTCGAAAATACAGTTACAACGTTAAAACAAAATCCAACAAGTCGTACAAGACAAAATCACTATCTAATAAGACGCCCCCCAGGTGCTACGTATCAGAGCGACTCGAACTCAAGGAAATGAAGGTCAAAGCCTTCAAGTACGGTTACCTGTAAGGTAAAATCAACAAAAGGGGTGAGTCTCAAACCCTATAATAAAGTACATAAGGAGTAGTATATACAGATACAGGACTACATCAATCACAGCAATATTCACTTTAATCACCAGATCAGCACCAACTTAATATTCACCAAACAATCACCAAATAAATAATCACCAAGTAATCACCAAATAAATATTCACCAAGTATCACCGAATAAATAATCACCAAGTAATCACCAAATAAATATTCACTAAAACATTCACCAACTGTATGTTTAATGTATGAGATGCAACCCAAAACTCCACTGGGCATATGCATGTGGATCCATTCACCAAAATGAGCCTTGAGGGCATTCACCAAAATTTATAATAAGGCCGAAGCCCGAGGCCGAAGCCTATTCACCAAAATCATGCATATGATTATGCGACACCATGACTATGCATCACACACCAGAATCACCAAATAAATAATGCCATAGCATAATTCACCAACATATCAAAAGAGGATTACAGACCCCATTCACCAATAATAATATACACCCTATATATATATATATATATATATATATTTGCATACCACACTATTACACAGCACATTATTTTCACCGTGACAACACCATTTAAAATTACAAGGAACAGCACCTTAGTCTCATGAAGAACACCAACATTTTATTAAAGAGGAACAGTAGCGATTTCAAAACCAAACAACAACTAGGACACAGTCACTTGGGACTTTCAGAACGACCGGGGAAAAATAATAAATTTTGGTTTTGGCCTGGACAAACAGATAGACAATTAAATAAGCGTCGTAACGCACTTTGAAACACCTAAAACGGACACCCGAGTCAAAAGTTACGTTAAAAACAAATTTGGAAGAAATTAGGCAACACTGCTGGGAACTGGCGCCTTAGGCGCCCAGCGCCCAGGCAACACACGCACTGGCGCCCAGCGCGCAACACACGCACGCCCCGCGCGCACAACAGGCGCCCAGCGCCCAGGCGCGCGCCACACACATCCACGCACGCAAGCCGGCGCCCAGCGCGCAACACAGCGCACGCACAACAGGCGCCCAGCGCCCAGGCGCGCGCCACACTAGCCCAGCACACACACACAGCGCCTTGGCGCCCAGCACGGGCACCTGGCGCCCAGCACAGGCACCTGGCGCCCAGCACACTGTCAAAACCAGATTTTTATATAAATTCAGCCCAAACATCATTTCTTCTCAATTTTAAAACATCAAAATTATATTTCTTTTCCACCATCTAAAATCCTCACTCACCCAAAAGTCAATTTTATTCGAAAACACCAAAACCATATTGACAACCATCATCACCATCACCATTGCGCCTATACACACACCCACACCAAAGCATCACCAACACACACACTAACTTGGCACTTGGCACACAAACATATCATAAGATGCACTTAGCACATGGCACACCAACGCAACACAAAATACATTTAGCCAAAACACAATAATGTGGCACGGGGCGCCTAGCACAAGGCGCCTACTTCCATGACCAAAATTCCGACAACATCAATACTTGGCGCGGGGCACCCCACTCAAGGGCGCCTAATTCCACACCTAGACAACAAATTTCCAGCAACACTAAAAATACCACAATGGCTCCTTATGCGCCCATAACACCCAAAACATCAAATTCACCAACAACAACACATGAGTACCAAATGCTCAATCATCACCAACTATTTCAACCACCACAAAATTACTCCAAACTCAATTAATTAAGCCCAACATTATCATTTATACATTTATTCGAGCACTTAGTACGCAATTCGAAATTCATCACTTATATGAGCAATTCGCAAAACATCAACAAGTCATATAGTGATCAATACATACATACAATTCATCAATATCAAAATCAATACAAAAACGACATAGATCCTAACCCCTACATACATCCCATTATGTTCCCTATTATAAGGCAAGACCCACCCTTACCTTAGTTTCACCGAAGATAGAGATCCCTCCACGAGCACACCGAGTAACCACAGCAACCGAGCTCCTCTCCTCTCCTATGGAAGTCGCACCCCTCTCTTCTTCTTTCTTCTCTTTCTTTCTCTCCTTTGCGTTTTCTTTCTTTCTTTCTCACGCCCCTTCTCTCTTTTTTTTTTCCTCAAGTGATGCGCCTCTCCCCCAACCCCTAGTCACATACGCCTAAGCCAACCCTGGGCCTGGATCACGGGCCTCCATCCACTTAAGCCCATTTGAATAATTAAATATCACCACCCTCTAAAATAATTAAAACCACCCAATATTATTATTATTATTATCATCATTATTATTATTATTATTATTTCTATCACCAACTCCTATTTAAATTAATTAACTAAATACTAAATAACTATTTAATTAATTTCGGGGTGTTACAGGGTACCGCCATGAATTAAGAGGATCGCATGAAGTTGGTTCAGCTGTTGCATGATTATATGGATGTGTTTGCATGGTCCTACCAAGATATGCCTGGGTTGGATACTGACATTGTGATGCATAAGTTGCCAGTCAAACCTGAATGCCCGCCTGTGAAGCAGAAACTTAGAAGGATGAAGCCTGAGATGTCCCTAAAGATTAGGGATGAGGTAAAAAAGCAGTTTGACGCCGGATTCCTAGCGGTGGCCAAATACCCAGTGGGTTGCCAATATTGTCCCGGTTCCGAAGAAGGACGGGAAGGTCAGAATGTGCGTTGACTACCGAGATCTGAATCGTGCTAGTCCTAAAGACGATTTTCCTTTGCCCCACATTGATGTCTTAGTGGATAGTACAGCTCAACACTCGTTATTCTCCTTCATGGATGGATATTCGGGATATAATCAGATCAAGATGGACCCCGAAGATATGGAAAAGACAACTTTCATAACGCTTTGGGGAACGTTCTGTTACAAGGTCATGTCATTCGGGTTAAAGAACGCTGGTGCAACCTACCAAAGGGCCATGGTCACGCTGTTTCACGACATGATGCATAAGGAGATTGAGGTTTATGTGGATGACATGATCGCAAAATCTAAAACCGACGAGGAGCATATTGTCAATCTGCAGAAGCTCTTTGAACGGTTGAGGAAATATAAACTCAAGTTAAACCCGGCCAAGTGCACGTTTCGGGTGAGATCAGGGAAGTTGTTAGGCTTCATTGTCAGCCAGAAGGGAATCGAGGTGGATCCAGACAAAGTAAAAGCCATCCTCGAGATGCCGGTGCCCAAAACAGAGAAAGAATTCCGTGGTTTCCTCGGAAGGTTGAATTACATCTCCCGATTCATCTTCCAGTTGACTGCTACTTGTGAGCCGATCTTCAAACTGCTGTGCAAAAATCAAGAGTTGAAGTGGAATGACCAGTGTCAAGCTGCCTTTGAGAAAATCAAGGTGTACTTGCAGAATCCACCAGTCTTAATGCCACCTGTGTCAGGCAGGCCTCTCATCTTATACCTTACAGTGCTAGATAATTCAATGGGCTGTGTGTTGGGGTAGCATGATGAATCCGGGAAAAAGGAGCATGCCATATACTATCTTAGCAAAAAGTTCACCGATTGTGAGACAAGATATTCTATGCTGGAAAAGACTTGTTGTGCTCTAGTTTGGGCTGCTCACCGTTTAAGGCAGTACATGCTGAGTCACACCACTTGGTTGGTGTCAAAAATGGATCCAATCAAGTACATATTTGAGAAGCCAGCTCTTACAGGACGAATTTCCCGTTGGCAGATGCAATTATCAGAATACGATATCCTGTATGTCACACAAAAAGCAGTTAAAGGTAGTGCACTTGCTGAGTATTTGGCATGTCAGCCGATTCCAGACTACCAACCAATGCAGCATGATTTCCCTGATGAAGATATCATGGCACTGTTTGATGAGGGGAAGTCCCAAGAAAGTGAAAGGTGGAGAATGATCTTCGACGGTGCGTCAAATGTATGGGGGCATGGGGCAGGTGCTGTGTTAATATCTCCTGATGATAACTCATATTTATATGAGTTATTTATACTTATTCAAAGTTAAATCATGCAAGTTCTCTGGCAATAGTAGGTTGTTTCTATTAAGTTTCTGTTAGTTTATTGCTTTTTAGTTAGAAAGGGGCTAAATTACAAATTCTATGCATTTTGGCACCAATTGGCGCCTTTGTGAGCGTTTTGATGCTTCTTGTGTTTGTGCAGTAAACTGACCGTGGCAACGTCCCTCATCACGTCTGAAGAAGGGCAGCAGAGCAAGAAAGAAATATCTTATTTTTTTGGCGCACAAGAAATGATGGTCAAAGATCTAGAAGTGCGGAAGATCTTCTCTCTCCTCATCGCTGACGCGGCTGACGCACTGTAGCAGTGCAGTGTCATTTCAGAACAGAATTAATTTACAAGCAAGCTTGGAAGGTGGGGAATGACACCAGCAAGCATGTGACCTTCTGTTTTTTTTGGCTATTTAGACAAAGCTTATCTCTCTCTACAAAGGAGGGGGGGCATCATACCAGTCCATCCATTCAGCATCCACCTTCCTCCATTTTCCAGAGGAGTTTTCTAAAAGAAGTTCTGGACACAGACTTCTTCATTCGAACTCTCCTCAAGCTCCATTTTTTTATTTCCATTCGCACCCATTACTGTGAAGCTCAGACGTTGCAACGTCTCTACAGCGTGCATGAAGGAATGCTACTTAGGCGTATCTTCTGCGCTTAGTCTCCTTTTCTCTATGTGCGGTATTTGGATTTCACTTCCTCTTCTTTCTGTAAAGATGCTCAGCATGAGCTAAACATTTGGAGTTGGGTTGTTGTTTTGCATGTAATGAACCTTTAGTCTAATGCTATGAAGTAATGATGTTTATGCGTTTTAAATCTTTGCATGTTAATATTTCCAAACTTGTTTTGAACTGGCCACTTAAAATAAGTAGATTCATAGGTACAGTCATGGTCTATGAAAAGAACTCGAAGATTTATGTGAATGAAAAGGTGCACTAAAGACATTTAGGCATTTTTATCTAAGTCTAGACATAGAATGGATAATAGTTCATAGGACATTGCTGTGGGTACTTAAAATACAGGAGTAGGCCTACTTAGAACCTAGACATAGGAATTCTAGTACTTGAAGCTCTGACGTTTTGTGACTGAAAAGCACAGCTCTTTTGCAACAGCGTTCAAACGTTATAACGTCTATACAACATAGCATTTGTACGTGTTAACATGTAAACGTTATAACGTCTGACTAGAGGAGATTTACTTGCATGCAGCAATCCAACTCATACCCTTCCATATTCACAACCACCTCTTATTTACTTGTTTTATCTACGTTCTTAGTCTTAATACCAACTTTTAGTGCCGATTTATTACTTGTTTCACTTGTGTTTTAAATACTTGAACTCTGAAAGTAAATCAATCCTCGTGGGAACGATCTCTTACTTTTTATCCACTTTATTACTTGTACGACGTGTATACTTGCACTGATATTGCGGCTATAAAACACACGAGCGCAACAAGTTTTTGGCGCCGTTGCCGGGGATTGAATTTAACTTTTATGGTTCAAAAGTATTAAAGCACTAGGTGAAAGAATTTTACTGTGTTGTTCGTTGTTTCTGTATGTGAACAGGTAAACGTTACAGCGTATGCTTAGTTCCAATTCAAGCTCTAATTCAACTGAACCAGGGAGTGAATTTGCATTGTGCTTTATGTCTATAGTGTGTTTTCTTTGTTGTTATTACTATTATTGTTTGTGTTGAGTGTTTTAAAAAAAAATAATATCCACTTTTATGCCATGGACCATTGGAGTTTTTACTTTATGCAAGAAATGAATGAATTGAATGCTCAACAAGAATGTTTCAATTATGATTTCCATGAGAGTAAATATCAAAGGGGCTGTTATGAGACAAATTTCATGCCCATGACTGCCCAAAATATGGATTATGGAATGGGAAATGATGTGTATGAGCAAGATTCATATCCTCAAGCTCAAACCGCAGGATTACATGAGGACAACTTTGAATTAAAAGAACTCTTAGCTCATTCCATTGAGTATATGAAGGTGTATCGTGACAACTCTGAAGCTTCATGTAAGAATGTAGAGGCTCACGTTAAGACAATTATGGAGCATTTAAAAGAAGAGAGTTGTATTGGAAAAGTGGTTGAGCTAGAAGAAAAGAGTTGTATTGAATATGTGGTTGAGCAAGAGGAAGAAAAAGAGAGTGTAAAGTATGAGCTTGAATGTGGTCATTTGGAAATGGTGGAAGAAAAACAAAAAAATCGTGTAGTTATAGAAAAAGAAAAATTCAAAAATAGTGACAAGGAAGAAAATCCAAAGTTGAGGTATGAAGAGAGTCATGTGAAAATTCAGATTCAACCTTTGGTAATTGAAGAAAAGAATCCTCCGCAAAATGAGCTTAATTTTTTTCAAGAAAGGAGAAATTCATATCCCAAATGCTTATTGGTTGGTGCATGGGAACACTTGCTTCCATATGCCAAATACATGGGATCTCTGACCAAAAAGAGAAAGCGGAAGGATGATGTTTTCTTTTTGTCCTATTATCCACCCTAACTTGGGTTTGAATTCCAAGTCTGGCTGAGGACTCTTAAACCAAGCGCTACTGGGAGGCAGCCCAGAGTTTTTATTCTAATCCTTGTTGTTTTTGTTTCTATTTTTTGTTTTGTGCAGGAATGGAAGCTGAAGGTAGGAGAGATTCAAGACTCAAGTTATTGAAGTGTGGTAGACGTTATAACGTCTCTGTGTGTCTAGGACGTTGTCACGTTTGCTGCCTGGGTGAAGTTTTAAAAAGAAAAAGAAGACTGCTGAAGCAGGCATCCCAGCCAGACAGAGTGGAAGGCTCAGGTCAGGTGTTCTGAACAAGTAGTTTAGCCCTCTTATTAGTAGTAGAATAGTTGTAGTTTTTAGTTAGTAGTCAGTAGTTTGTTTGCTGGTGTTGTGTTTGTGTGTTCCTCTCCCATTTTTGAAGATCAGTGAGCAGTGAGGACACTGCTCATCTTTGTGTCTGGGGGGAGGATCATTTTTATGTTTTGTGTTTGCATAAAAAAAAACAAATAATAATAATAATAATCAGTTTACTTTCCTACTCTATTAATCATCAAAAATGTTTCTCTTTGGGCTAAATCTAGTAATGACTATGTGTGACTTTGTGTGAGTAGCTGATGCATGCTTAGATGAATAGAATTGATTACTGCTTCCACACAAACTCTGTTTTGAGGAAAACCTAGTTAGCTAGGGACCATTTGATGCTAAAACTAGTTTTGGTTGACTTTGGTGATTGTAAAACTTGATTAAAAACTTAGAGTAGCAGTAGAAACGAAGTTTGGGGGTATATCAGGTTGTACTAAGGCTGGGTGCAAAGACTGTAGGATGATTAGTGCATGTGTAGTGTGAGTGCAGCGTTGTAACGTCTACCCGTAACGTTATAACGTATGCCGTGTGTGTTTGTGTGTTGTTTCAAATAAGTGGAAAAATCCACATGTCCTCTGTGTTTGCTGCAATTTCCCGAAACAAGTACTGGGTACCCCAAATATCTCAATCCAAAATTGTCTAATCCAAAGGATCAAAAAGGAGAAAATCACAAAAACTCCAAACCAAAAGTGAAGTGAATCAAATGAAAGTTGCTCAGTAATGAGGGATTGCAGTCCTCTGTGTGTTTTACGTTGTGTGAGTCAGGAAAGTAGTTTGCACTAATCTAGTCCTAGCACCCAAATTAAGACCCTTTGTCGTGCTTAAAATAACCCTCATGTCTTATGTGGAAGTGTTAGCCTACTCTCTGTTTTGAAAAATGTTATACTCTCACCATATGGAAACCACTCTTTCATAGGCTAGGGTAGCTTCTGAACCTAGCTAGGAATAGAATTGATACAGAGATCACACACTCACTTTGGGCAGTAATGAATCTAGAATGTAATTGTGCATTGGTGCGTGAGTGTGTAGTGTAAGTCTGAAGGAATTAGCCCCTTGAGGATAATTTTTGATCAAATGGGTGAGCAGGGTGTGTCATACCCCAATTTTGTCCGGCTTAGGGCAAAACCCTAATTTTCAACCAAAAATAAATAAACCAAGTCTTAGCATTCATCCTAGAGGTTAGGAAGAGCATCATGCTTGCATCTTAGAAGTTTCAGAATGCATTTTAGGTTTAGAAAAGCATTGCATGGCATTTTAGAGCACTTTAGAGCATTTCTAGAGTTTCTAGGGTTTTTCCTAGATCAAAGGGTATTTTGGTAATTTCGCCAAAAAGACTTATTTTCTCATCATGCATGCATTTCTAGAGTTTTAGAGTCATCCAAAGGGTCCCAGGATCATTGTTAGAGTGGAAATGAAGTTTAGAGCAAAATCAGGGTTTTTGGGACCAAAAGGGCATTTTGGTCATTTCACTAAAATAAATATTTTCTCAGTAAAAACCACTATGCATCTCTTGAGGAATTTATGTGAGTCCAAGTGAGTGGAGTTGTGCATTTTTTTATGCATCATAGGAGTATTTTTGGCATGAAATTCGGTTTTTTGAACAAAAGGGCAAAATGGTCATTTCCTTTGGAGTGGGGTCAATAAATCAATTTTGGGATTGGTGAGATCATAAAATTCAGAGCCCAATCATTGAATCATGGTACATAGCCCAAAATGGCAAGAATTTAGAAGAATTATCTAGAAGGGAATAAGGAATATCCCTTTGAATTTTGAAAGGTCAAGTGTAGTACAATAGTACAAGTTGCAATTCCACTCACTCTCTCTCCTTGGCTGCGAATTCCAGCCCCTTTTCCTTCAATTTTGATTTATTTTATTGATTGCAATTTGTGTTTAAATCATGGCCTTCCATTCAAGTGTTAAATGCAATCCTCACCCTTCATTTGAATTAAAATGGCACTTGTGTAATAAGCTTCATGGAAAAATACAATTTTGTAATTGAACTTATCCTTCACTCACCTCCTTAAGCTGCGCCCCTCAGCCCTCTCTCTCCTCACTTTGTGCTTTCTAATTGCCCCTAATCCATGTGACATTTGATCTTGACCCTTGGTTCAAAATTAAGAAGCAATCCTAGAGCACAATGGAAATCAAAATGACCTAGAAGCCCTTAATGAAAGTGAGCACTATATATACCTTCATATGACCAGCCCACACATCCTTTTAGCCTCACTCTCCATTCAAAAACCCTAGCTCTCCTCCCCTCTCCCCTTGGCCGAAACCTCCCCCTCATTCTCCTCCTCAATTTCTTCAACTTTCATCCACTAACTCACCTCAAACTCACTCCATATTCATATATCCTCTTCCTTTCATCTTTGATCCCACATTTACATCATCAAAGGGGCTGATCCTTCAAGGTCACGTGGTTGTTGTTGGTGATTTTTGAAGATTGTTGGTGATTGGTTACTCTTGATCTTCATTTCTACTCTTGTTTAGCTTGGAACTAAGGTATAACTTAAAACCCTTTGCATTTTCATTCACTTTCTTGCATCAAAATCCTTTTCAACTTATATTTGCATCTCATAATATCATTTAAATGTAGATTAGGGGCTGTTGTGGGTGAGAGTTGGCATCTCACCCACTAAATAAGTTGTTCTTGTGACTATGTGTTGATTATGTGTTGTTCTTGTGATTTGCTCTTTGTTCATGCGATTTTCACCAAATAAAAATTTATTTTTCCTTACCTTTTTGCTTCGGCCTAGGGCCTCTCTTGTTGGATAACATGTTTTCTTGCTTGTTTCTTGAGTTTTGATGGAATAAAATTGGTTAAGGTAGTCCTTCATGCTCTAAGGTTTGATAGTGTAGAATTAGGGTTTTTATACTTTTTGTTCCCTCTTGTTTTTATGTTAATAAATGATGAAATGATGATTGTTTGAGTGTGATATACATGTGTAGATCTTAGGGTTTATGTGTGTGTGTCTAATGATGTGATTTGGTTGCAAGAAATTTGTTGAATTTGAGCCTTATTGTGTATATGTATGTTTCGGCCATAAAGCCATTTTTGTGACCAATTTACTTACTCAAATTTGTTGTTTGATCTTGTTTGGTAAATTAATTGTTGTGAATTGTGTTTTTTTTACTTTTTACCTTTTAGTTTTTACCATTCACTTAAGTATTACTAAATAGTAAAAAAACATTTTCTTACCCTTTTTTACCTTTCACTTAAAACCCTAAAAAAACATTTTACCTTTTACTTTTACCATTTACCTTCACTTAAATAATTCACCACCTTCACTTAAATAAGTTACCATTTCATTAATAATTTACCTTTACTTTTTACCTTTCTTAAATTACAAAAAGACCCAAAACATTTTCTAGTTTACATTTATAACTTTTCAACTTTATAAAATCAACCCAAAAATACTTTTTACCACTTTTTCCTAAGACTCTAAAAACACCAAAACATTTCACCATTTCCTAAGAATAAGGTAACTATATTTTTACCACTTTTTATGACACACTCTCACACACTTGCACTTAAATAAAACCTTATTCACTCTCTTGCATTCTCATTTGCTTGTATCTCTTGCATACTCTCTTGTTTTAATCTTCATGCCTTTTCATATATTCATATCTCTTGCATATTCATTTGCACTCTCACTTGTTAGTACCTCATGCATCCTTACTTGTTTATACTTCTTGCATTCTCACATGTCCATTCATAATTAAATAACCATGCATCCTCACATGTCCATGCATTCTTGTATGCTCATGCATCTTTGTATATACTCATTCTTGCATTCATTCTCACATCGCCATTCATAATTAAATAACCACGCATCCTCACATGTCCATGCATTCTTGTATGCTCATGCATCTTTGTATATACTCATTCTTGCATTCATCCTCACATGTCCATGCATTCATTAATCAAATGCTCATGCATTCTTGTATGCTCATGCATTCTTGTATGCTCATGCATCTTTGTATATACTCATTCTTGCATTCATCCTCACATGTCCATGCATTCATTAATCAAATGCTCATGCATTCTTGTATGCTCATACATCTTTGTATATACTCATTCTTGCATTCATTCTCAAATGTTCATGCATTTACATGCATTCATGCTTATCTAATCTAGCACATCATGATCACATGCTCATCCATTTAACTTAGACTATTTTATGCCTATGATCAATTGTATTCTTTTGTTGTTGATGCATTTTAAATGTCTTGATTCAATTGTATGCCATTCCATCCATGTGTATGACCTCCTAATGAAGACGTAAGTCTACATGCATGTTGTAGCATAGAGTCATTAGGGTAAATACACCCCTTCCCACACACACACATTTGCTTTGAGAACTTCATCTTGCATCCTTGATAAGTGGATCTTTTGATCATATTGGCATGTTTAATCTCAGTTAGTGATCAACACGTTCATAATTGCTTGATTAGTGAATGTGTTTGTATTTCATTCATTCATGTCACATCTTTTGGTTATGGACTCGGAGTTGGTTGAAATGTTCTACTTATTTTTCCGAAATCTTTTTCCAAATCATCTTTTTCTTAGAACTAATTTTCAAATTAAATCAAATGCTTTTTCAATAAAAAAACCTAAGGCATTTTTCTTAAATAAATCATTAGTCATCACTCGAAGCCTTTGCTTGTTTGATCGCTAATGAGGAGTTATTAGTGGTAGTCACTCGAAGCCTTTGCTTGCTTGGCTATCATGAAAGCTCCCACACCTTAACTAAAAAAATAAATAAATTCCAATTTCAAAAACAATGCAATTACCACCAAGGCTCACCCTTTTTCAAAAATGATTTCAACAAAAAAGATAATAAAACGTTGTCACTTGTAGTCACTCGAAGCCTTTGCTTGTTTGATTACCGGTTTCAACTATTTTTTTCAAGTTAGTAATGAACGCCACTCGAAGCCGTTGCTTGTTTGGCATTCGTGAACACTCAAGTCTTATTTCCAAAAACACAAAAACATTTTCAAAACCAAAACCTAGAACTACGTAGCTTTGATCCCTCTTCCAGAGAGGGTACGTAGGAGCGGGTCGTAACCCGTCAAGCACACTTTTAAAAAAAATCTTCATTTTGTCACCCAATTGCGAAAAACCCTTAAACCGTTTTCCAAACACACTTTTCAAAAAAGCCTAGAACTACGTAGCTTTGATCCCTCTTCCAGAGAGGGTACGTAGGAGCGGGTCGTAACCCGTCAAGCACCCCTTTTAAAAATCTTTGTTTTGTTCCGCTTTTCAAAGATACCAAAAATACTTTTCTTCTCAATAAAACCGTTTCTCCAACGAAAATAAAAAGAAAGGAAGTAGAACAAAAATCATTTCAAGTCAACTTTTTCTAAGCCACACATCAAAGTTAATGGTTCCCTTTCGGTAGAAAGGAGGTGCGGGGTGCTAATACCTTCCCCGTACCTAACCGACCCCCGAACCTACATCTCTGTGTTTTCGAAAGACCATCCGCCTTTTTCAAAAGACTTTTTCCAATGTTTTAGTCTTTAAAAATAAATATTGGTGGCGGCTTCAAAATTTTTCACATTGTCAAACTGAGGAATCCTTAACCGGATTTTTCGGGGCGCAACAGCTGGCGACTTCACTGGGGACCCTTTTTCAAAAAGGCGAGGGTCAAGCCTAGTTAACCTGATGTGTGGCTTAAAAGGTTTAACTTGAAAACTTTGTTCTACCTTTTCCTTTTCTTCCTTTTCTTCTCTTATCATGCATTTCTCAATTCCCATGTCCCCTCTTCTTTGCTCCCTTTCTACAAGGTAATCTCATGCATCATACCCTTATGCCCTTATGATCCCTTCTTCTTCGCCCCCTTTCTTGAGGTAAGCTATATGTTTGTTGTTGATACCTTAGTGTAGTTTATTTTGTTAAACCCTAGGGTAGACGACTTATTATTGCTTGCTTCTGTCTGGCTGTGCTGGTTTTCCTTGCAGGTGGGGATGGGTAGATTTTAGGAAGTATGTCCTCAATCACACACTTTCACACCTTATGATTTGTGTGCTATGAGTGGGCTCCTATACCCGGATCCAACAAACACTTAGGGGAGTGGAGACGATTAGTGACTGTCATTCGAGACCTCTGTCTGTCTGATACTCATGAAAGTCTCAACCAGAGTACGCTTTCTTATGACGCCCCACACTTGGTAGTATTCTACATTTGTGGTGTCGGCATGAGGATTCTATAGCTCTAGTAGCCATTGTGAGGGTGTGAATTAGAACTACATGGGAGGAACCTTTGAAGTTGCCCTAGAACTTAGGATTCCCACCTTGGTAGGACACGAGGGCATACGAATTGTATGTTGCATTGTAGTTTAGGCATGTCTTTACTATAATAAAAAAGAAATTTTCAAAAAAAAAAAAGGAGAAAAGAGAAAAGGGTTGCCATTGTAGCCTTCTCTTTTGCCGGTCCGTACGAAGTGACCTATGGCCCACTTCATTTTCAAAAAAAAAAAAAAGAAAGAAAGAGTTACCGCTGTAGCCTTTCTCATACCGGTCCATATGAAATAACGTACGGTCCTCATTTTCAAAAAATAATAATATATTTCCCTTCATTAAATAAACCAGTGCGTGAGGCGGCACGTAGCGTGGCTCCTCAATTTTGAACTTCCGTCCATATGCATCGCCTTTATTTTTTCCACACGCATCATTCATATCATAATTGCATCATACCGCATTCATTTACTTGCATCCATATAACATCTCATTTGCATTTGCTTGCCGGGGATCACCGAACAATGTACCGTCTTGTCATAGGTGCATCAGGATGGAATCAAATAGCAAGGCTTCACTTGCTTCTCGCTTCCCAGTTATGAAGAAGGTTAATTTGCTATTTCGATTCCTCGTTTACTTCACTTCCTAAATCAAAAAAGAAAAAGTTTATGCGCTTATGACAAGATAAGGCATCCCGTGGTTCCCGGTGTAACACCCCTTTCTACCCATCACTTTGTTTATAAAAATCAGAGTTTAAAAAGAAAATTTCGTTCATAGGGAATGTTACACATACTTCAATAAAACGTCGCTTATCAATTTAAAAACAGTTCAACTCAGTAATCATGCGTTCACGTAGCACATCGCAAATAAAGAATCTCAAGCCTCAATTTAACGTCACTTATAAAACTCAACATAACAAAACCAACTACGCAGCGGAAAATAATAAAACATAACTGAAGAGTCCACATGGACATAACACCCAAAATAATCATTAATAAATGTCGAGTTCGTTTCCCCCCCCCCCCTGAGTGCTACGTATCAGAGCATGACGACTCGACTCAAGAAGTGAAGCTAAGGCATTCACTGGGAATCACCTGCACGTTACCAACACGGGGGTAACATTCAAACAGGAAAGGGTGAGCATCATTTCAATCCATATAATAGAAAATATGATAAGTACTAATCGTAGGCTACGCACTAGAACAATCAACATCCAACACATTAAATATCCACATCACAGTCATCATTCACATCACTTACAATACATCACCTCATATCATGTAGGCTTATGAAATGCAACCCACTCGCGGGCATATGCATGAGGTACCTTTTTCATAAAACGTCGCTTAGCCACTCAGGCCTCATCGTCACTTAGCCGCTCAGGCCTCAAAACGTCACTGGGTTTATGCATATGGGCATGAGACACTATGACATGCACCACTCACATCGCACAGATACACAATTAATCAAACCATAGTCAACTATGTGACCCGTCACTTACCAGTTTGCTCACAAAGAGCACAGCACCTGTCAAATCCACAATCAGCACACAACGTCACTAGGCCATTTAGACCTTAACATCACTTAGCCCTTCGGGCCTCGAACGTCACTGGGTATTCATCGTCACTTACACATAAATATCAATCAACTCAAATAATAGCCACTGAGGGCAAAAACGTCATTTGACTAGCCACCAAGGGCATCCTCGTCATTTACACATCATTATCATCAACTTTGGCCACTAGGGGCAAAACAGTCATTTGACTAGCCACCAAGGGCATCCTCGTCAAAATCATCATTTATGACACTACCACGTTAAAACTGTCGTTTACACACCAAAAAGGGGTTTTTAAAGAGCTCCAAATCATTTTTCAATGTCACTGGGACGATCACCGGGGACGGCCCCTTGGGCGCCCACAAACAATCAGAAAATAACAATTTTTCATTTTAAAAATTGGACCCATAGATAGACAACGTAAAAAGCTTCACGACACTTTTCGAATCGTTCAAAACGGACGTCTGAGTCAAAAGTTATGCTAAAAATAAGTTTGGGAAAAATCAAGCAACATTCTGAAAATAGGCGCCTTAGGCGCCCAGGCAACCAGGCAACACGCGCACTGGCGCCCAGCGCCCAGGCGCGCAACACACACGCAACACAACACGCCACAGGCGCCCAGCGCCCAGGCGCGCACAACACAACACGCAACGCAGCACGCCACAGGCGCCCAGCGCCCAGGCGCGCACAACACAACATGCAACGCAGCACGCCACAGGCGCCCAGCGCCCAGGCGCGCACAACACAACACCCGCACACGCCACAGGCGCCCAGCGCCTAGCACAGGGCACCTGGCGCCCAGAAAACAGCAACAACAATCCAGAATTTTTTTCCAACAACTTTTTAACACTAAAAATTGATTCCTAACAATTTTAAAGTGTAAAAACTCAAATTTTTCCAGCAACCAAAAACGCACTTATCTCATTCAAAATCACCAAACTCAATTTAAACAAAACAACATCACCAACATCATCATGGCGCCCTAGGCGCCCAAACACCCACAACCCCTATGCGACCTCATCTCTAACAAGCCAAACGCATAGATCAACATTCTCATTCTCAACACATACGCATAATACCACCAATAAGGCTAATTCGTAGATCATAACCAAGCAATGAATTAAATTCGCAAATACTCATAAGAACATATATGAAAGTTAACATCAAGAACATCAAGAAACGCAAAAGATTCATCAAGAACATCATGGATCTAGTAGAAAGCTTGGATCTAGGACCTATCATAGATTTATTAGATGGAAGGATAGAGCTCCCCTAACCTTTTCAAGAAGAAGAATTCGATGCCCTAGGAGAAGTCACCTACAGAGCCACAGCAACAACGGAGATCCCTTCCTCTTGATCTTCGAATCCTCTTCTCCTTCTCCTCTTGGCCGCCTCCTTGCTCACTCTCTTTCTCACGCTCTTCCCTTTCTCTCTTGCTCTCTCTTGCAATTCGCAACCATTAGCCAAAACCCTAACCCCCAATCACTAGTCCACTTCGCATACTAGTGGATCATGGGCTTGGGCCTTCCACTCAAGCCCAAGTCATGCAAGTGGCGCCTCCACACCCTCCTAATACCACCAACATTAATAAAATTCTAATTAATTACATTATATCAAATAAATTAATTTAAATCCCTAAATACTTAATTAAATAAATTAATTAAATATTTTAGGGTGTTACACCCGGCATCAAGCAAACATTGTCCATACATCCATCCATGCATTTATCTTGATTCTTATACAATAAATGTCAAAACAAACATAAAATCATACATTATCATTTCATGCGCATACATTTGTATCTCGTTCATACTCATTCATTTGCATACTTACATCATGCATTACATAAAACAAAATTTTGAAAAAAACATACATATATCCTGCATCCTGCATCATTGCATCACTGCATCACTGCATCATTGCATCATTGCATCATTATATCATTGCGTCATTTGCATTAAATAAATTTCCAATTTTGAAAGAATCATTCATCCTGCATTTCATTTCATTGCATAAAAATGAAAAAACAATTATCATTTGCATAGCATAAGCATTCACGCATAAGCATTATTTAGGGACACAGTAGAACTACGTACGCTTTGATTCCTCATCACAGGGAGGATACGTAGGAGCGGGTTCGCCCCGTCAAGCATAACAAATAAAAAACTTCATTTTGAAAAGCGTTTTTCGCATACCATTCAAAATACATTTCATTTTGCATCAAAATCATAAAAACCTTTAGAATAATCATACTTCTCAAGTGGTCATTTTTCCATGCATTTGCATACCATGATCTGTACATCTGTTTGTTGCATAAAATAAAGGATTTGATGAGAGACGAGACGGTTTTGCAAAGTAATCATTCTTTCAAAATTTCAAGGTGTTCCAAGGTGCTCAGTTTCTCGAGTCGGTAGCTCAAAAACAAAAAAATTTTGCATCTCATCCATTCCATGATAAAAGACTGAAACAGTTCATCAAAAAGTTTTCATATCATGTTCTAACTGATGCTAACTCTCTGCGAAGCGTTCTTCCAGTCAGCATGCATGCCACGTGCAATTTCTCTTGTTTGAGTCAGTCAGTTTCCTTCCTTGTCATCATTACCATCCAAGTCTAATCCCGCCCCGTCCACCCATAAAGCGCTCCCCTATCAGTGCATACTTGACTTTTTGGTTCGTTTTAACACTTTAAGTCCTCCATGCTGGGGCAAGTCTGTGATTACTAAGTTTCCTTGTCGATGTCATATACCTTGAGTGCAAGTCTTCCGAAAATAATATAATAAACAAGAAAACAAGCTCGCTAGGTTGAAAACTCGCAAAGGGCGGCCTAGGCAAAAAAAAGGCGCCCGGTGGATTGAAAACTCGCAAAGAGCGGTCCAGGCAAAAGTTAGGGCACAAAAAAAAAAGAAAGAAAAATGCAAAGAAAAGTGCAAGCACATGAAGGTAGATAAATTATTGTTCCAAAGTTAAGTCTTACAGAAATAAGCAATCGGGATTTGAAATGAAGTTGGACCATCCCTCCATACCCTCAAAAACCTAAAATCCCAGAAAATCCATTTCCTACCCACCTTAAGCCAAGAAAATCCCAAAGAGAAAAACAAAATCCTCTCCTACCCACCGTAAGCAAAAAAAATAAAAAAAAAATAAAGCCAAAAATCCAAAAGTCACCTTAGACAAGGATCACCAAAAAAAAAAAAACAGTGCATCGTTCTTTATCAGTTCCCCCCAAAAAAAAAAAAATTCAAAAAGGGAAAATCCCAAAATCAAAAGAAAAATACAACAGAAATGTAAAGTAGTGAGTTGATACATGTTACCACAAAACCCAAGGGATCCTCGTCTCAATAAACCTTCAAACACTGTATCATTCCTATACCTCTCATAAACCGCAAACACTCTCCTTTTGACCGCGATAGCCCGCCCTTCACAGACCCTTAGCCAGGAATAAAACTTCCTAATACCTCATCAAGCCAGTTAACCATCATAAACCATCGATCATCAGCCAACGTTGAATAAAGAATCATCCTCCCGTCAACCTCAAACACTTCGATAAGCCCAATTATCCCTCCTCCGCGAAACACCACAATCCTGAAATGTCCAGTCCGATCAATGACCGGTTGCTTTCGTTTTCTCAAGTTTTAATCTTAGGACGACTAAGTTTATCTGTCTACAATGTGTTTGCTCAAAAAAAAAAAAAAAGAAAAAAACAAACGATCAGAAAAAAGAAAGCTGATCAAGAAAAAACAAACCCTCAGGAAAAAGAAATGAGGGAGCAAAAACAAACAGTCAGAAAAAAGAAAGCTGACAAAATAAAAGAGGGACCTGCACTCCAAAACAGCGTCAAACTGCATTAAAACAAGGTTTAGTGATCACCAGGTGAGGCTTCTTTCACACCAAAAGTCAAGACATCAGTAGAGAACCAAATATTTGCACTGAGAACGTCACTCAGATTCAAAGTTGGGGCATTCTCTTCACCACCCACCCACCCTGGTCTTGGGAAAGTCTGTTCAAATGCCCATCCCATGTCACTCCAATTGTCAATACTTCCAAAGTGAGGGCAAGTACACTCCCATTCCTTCACCTCATTCATTCCCATAAAAACCTCACCGGGGCAATCTCTCAACTCACTATCCTAAACAAGGCCTTGTCATTCTAACTGGGGTAGCTTTGTCCTTGTTATGACTGGGGGCAACATCAAACTTTGTGGGGTGAGACAAAATCTCTTTTGCACTTTTCATTTCAAAAGCCGAAGCATTCCCAATTCATCATCTTCTACACCCCTAGTTGTTGTCACCACTAGACAGGGGCAAGTTATTCATTCGTCGAAGACATGAATTGGGGCAATCTTGTATCTCTTGACCCCTCATAAGCTTCAGCAATAACCATGTCTGTCATTTCTTCACTTGCCATAAACATCCATACCCTAAACCAATTCCAACTTAACTGACTCATTCATTCACATTTGCACTCCTATGCATGCTTACTAGACAATGCTTCAAAGAGAGAGAACACAAGTTAGTCATGCGATATCTCAGATTCAGTCGTCATTGGAAGGAAGAGAAAACAAGTGAGCTTGTTTGTAAATAAACACCTTGAGAACACCAGAGTTTTAAGCAAAACTAGTTTCTTTCAAAAAGAATGATCCAGATTCACCTCCACTTTTGTTTTGCATCCAAAGTCTCGCGTCTCATCATCTCAAAAATGTTTAATCATGCATATCGTATTTTTCGCCTCATGCATTTGGGCGTTCCATTTTGTTCATCATAGTGTCTCATTTGCATCGTGCCAACATCATCATTTTATGATAGGCAACAAAAAAGAAACAACGGATGAAAAAAAAAAAAATCATTCCATCAAGCATCAAAGCATTGCATCAAAAGGAAAGAAAAAGCAAAACACGTCATCCCATGTCATAACATTCGCATCCAAGCATTTCATTCAAATCATATTCACATTTGCATTTCATGCACTCATCGCATCCCATCATTACAAAAATGTTTCTGTATCCCAGCCACTAATGTCGTCACACTATGCATCATAACATTTGCATCCAAATATGTCATTTGCATTCGCATTTCATGCATTCATCACACGTCTTCCAAAATGCCTATGTTTCCCGATCAACCATTTCATATCATCACCCCATGTACCATGACAGTTGGACTCAAACATTTCATTTGCATCATCTTAATGTTTGCATTTCATAAAAGGAAAAGAACAACAAAAAATCTTGCATCAAAGCATTGCATTTGCATCGTGCATCTCATAGAAAAAAAAAAGCGAAGTCTTCCCTTGCATACACTTGCACTGAAATTCCACAAACCATTAGGTCAAACCAGACCTTTGTGTCCTTAAACCAGACCTTTGGGGTCCATAAACCAGACCAATATGCAGACACATATTGCTCCATAACTCAGGCATGTCGGCCCTTAAACCAGATCATTGCGATCCATAAACCAGACCTTCGTGTCCTTAAACCAGACCTTTGGGGTCCGTAAACCAGACCAATATGCAGACACATATTGCTCCATAACTCAGGCATGTCGGCCCTTAAACCAGATCATTGCGATCCATAAACCAGACCTTCGTGTCCTTAAACCAGACCTTTGGGGTCCGTAAACCAGACCAATATGCAGACACATATTGCTCCATAACTCAGGCATGTCGGCCCTTAAACCAGATCATTGCGATCCATAAACCAGACCTTCGTGTCCTTAAACCAGACCTTTGGGGTCCGTAAACCAGACCAATATGCAGACACATATTGCTCCATAACTCAGGCATGTCGGCCCTTAAACCAGATCATTGCAATCCATAAACCAGACCTTTGTGTCCTTAAACCAGACCTTTGGGGTCCATAAACCAGACCAATATGCAGACACATATTGCTCCATAACTCAGGCATGTCGGCCCTTAAACCAGATCATTGTGATCCATAAACCAGACCTTTGTGTCCTTAAACCAGATCATTGCGATCCATAAACCAGACCTTTGTGTCCTTAAACCAGACCTTTGGGGTCCATAAATCAGACCAATATGCAAACACATATTGCTCCATAAACCAGGCTTGTCGGCCCATAAGTCCAGCATTGTAGGCATCAGCGTCACATGCATCCACGTAGCATACATCTGCATTACATTTGCATGACCGCATCTTGTGCATTCACCACATGATGAAAACCAATGTAAAAGAATAAAGGGCATTTCATGAACATTCATCATCTCAATAAACTCATCGCATAGCATGCACATGCATAACATGCCCTTGCTAACATGCACTCATACTCCATGCACTATTCCTTGCATCAACTGACATATGCAGGTACCTCAATCCAGTGCGGCAGCATTGGCCCATCAACCAACAGGATTCGTGAATCCCTTCAAGACCCAAGTGTCCCTTCAAAAGCAGACTTCACCTCGTATTCGAGCTGCGGGTAAGTCCTTCAGACCCCAAGTGGTCCTTCAGACTAGTTGTGTCAAGCCTAAGACACAGCGGACGTCCTTCATGGTCAACATATCAGTTCCGGAGCTGATCTTGACCCATCATGGCCGCTCGAAGGCCCCCCTCAGACCGTTTTACTAGTACCATAGCTAGTAGCGCTCCTTCAGACCACGCTGGTTCTTCAATTAAGGCCTAGGCAGCCTTCCAGACCCTGAGTGGTCCTTCAGAGCCTTAGTGCTCCTTCAGACCCTGAGTGGTCCTTCAGAGCCTTAGTGCTCCTTCAGACCCTGAGCGGTCCTTCAGAGCCTTAGTGCTCCTTCAGACCCTAAGTGGTCCTTCAGAGCCTTAGTGCTCCTTCAGATCCCGAGTGGTCCGTCTTTTTCTTTCTCTCGGTTAATACGCCAAGTGTTAACCTTTCCCCGTTTGTTCTCAAGCCCATCTATTAAAAAAAAAAATAGAAAAAGAAAAAGAGGAAAATTCGGGTCTCCCTAAGCAGACAAAATCGGTATAATTTCTGAATTCTTTATTTCTATTTTGCCTCGAAATATGTCCTGCGCAATTCATATTTCTTGTCAAAATCCAAATAAAGAGGGGCAGCTGTCATACCCCAATTTTGTCCGGCTTAGGGCAAAACCCTAATTTTCAACCAAAAATAAATAAACCAAGTCTTAGCATTCATCCTAGAGGTTAGGAAGAGCATCATGCTTGCATCTTAGAAGTTTCAGAATGCATTTTAGGTTTAGAAAAGCATTGCATGGCATTTTAGAGCACTTTAGAGCATTTCTAGGGTTTTTCCTAGATCAAAGGGTATTTTGGTAATTTCGCCAAAAAGACTTATTTTCTCATCATGCATGCATTTATAGAGTTTTAGAGTCATCCAAAGGGTCCCAGGATCATTGTTAGAGTGGAAATGAAGTTTAGAGCAAAATCAGGGTTTTTGGGACCAAAAGGGCATTTTGGTCATTTCACTAAAATAAATATTTTCTCAGTAAAAACCACTATGCATCTCTTGAGGAATTTATGTGAGTCCAAGTGGTGGAGTTGTGCATTTTTTTATGCATCATAGGAGTATTTTTGGCATGAAATTCGGTTTTTTGAACAAAAGGGCAAAATGGTCATTTCCTTTGGAGTGGGGTCAATAAATCAATTTTGGGATTGGTGAGATCATAAAATTCAGAGCCCAATCATTGAATCATGGTACATAGCCCAAAATGGCAAGAATTTAGAAGAATTATCTAGAAGGGAATAAGGAATATCCCTTTGAATTTTGAAAGGTCAAGTGTAGTACAATAGTACAAGTTGCAATTCCACTCACTCTCTCTCCTTGGCTGCGAATTCCAGCCCCTTTTCCTTCAATTTTGATTTATTTTATTGATTGCAATTTGTGTTTAAATCATGGCCTTCCATTCAAGTGTTAAATGCAATCCTCACCCTTCATTTGAATTAAAATGGCACTTGTGTAATAAGCTTCATGGAAAAATACAATTTTGTAATTGAACTTATCCTTCACTCACCTCCTTAAGCTGCGCCCCTCAGCCCTCTCTCTCCTCACTTTGTGCTTTCTAATTGCCCCTAATCCATGTGACATTTGATCTTGACCCTTGGTTCAAAATTAAGAAGCAATCCTAGAGCACAATGGAAATCAAAATGACCTAGAAGCCCTTAATGAAAGTGAGCACTATATATACCTTCATATGACCAGCCCACACATCCTTTTAGCCTCACTCTCCATTCAAAAACCCTAGCTCTCCTCCCCTCTCCCCTTGGCCGAAACCTCCCCCTCATTCTCCTCCTCAATTTCTTCAACTTTCATCCACTAACTCACCTCAAACTCACTCCATATTCATATATCCTCTTCCTTTCATCTTTGATCCCACATTTACATCATCAAAGGGGCTGATCCTTCAAGGTCACGTGGTTGTTGTTGGTGATTTTTGAAGATTGTTGGTGATTGGTTACTCTTGATCTTCATTTCTACTCTTGTTTAGCTTGGAACTAAGGTATAACTTAAAACCCTTTGCATTTTCATTCACTTTCTTGCATCAAAATCCTTTTCAACTTATATTTGCATCTCATAATATCATTTAAATGTAGATTAGGGGCTGTTGTGGGTGAGAGTTGGCATCTCACCCACTAAATAAGTTGTTCTTGTGACTATGTGTTGATTATGTGTTGTTCTTGTGATTTGCTCTTTGTTCATGCGATTTTCACCAAATAAAAATTTATTTTTCCTTACCTTTTTGCTTCGGCCTAGGGCCTCTCTTGTTGGATAACATGTTTTCTTGCTTGTTTCTTGAGTTTTGATGGAATAAAATTGGTTAAGGTAGTCCTTCATGCTCTAAGGTTTGATAGTGTAGAATTAGGGTTTTTATACTTTTTGTTCCCTCTTGTTTTTATGTTAATAAATGATGAAATGATGATTGTTTGAGTGTGATATACATGTGTAGATCTTAGGGTTTATGTGTGTGTGTCTAATGATGTGATTTGGTTGCAAGAAATTTGTTGAATTTGAGCCTTATTGTGTATATGTATGTTTCGGCCATAAAGCCATTTTTGTGACCAATTTACTTACTCAAATTTGTTGTTTGATCTTGTTTGGTAAATTAATTGTTGTGAATTGTGTTTTTTTTACTTTTTACCTTTTAGTTTTTACCATTCACTTAAGTATTACTAAATAGTAAAAAAACATTTTCTTACCCTTTTTTACCTTTCACTTAAAACCCTAAAAAAACATTTTACCTTTTACTTTTACCATTTACCTTCACTTAAATAATTCACCACCTTCACTTAAATAACTTACCATTTCATTAATAATTTACCTTTACTTTTTACCTTTCTTAAATTACAAAAAGACCCAAAACATTTTCTAGTTTACATTTATAACTTTTCAACTTTATAAAATCAACCCAAAAATACTTTTTACCACTTTTTCCTAAGACTCTAAAAACACCAAAACATTTCACCATTTCCTAAGAATAAGGTAACTAAATTTTTACCACTTTTTATGACACACTCTCACACACTTGCACTTAAATAAAACCTTATTCACTCTCTTGCATTCTCATTTGCTTGTATCTCTTGCATACTCTCTTGTTTTAATCTTCATGCATTTTCATATATTCATATCTCTTGCATATTCATTTGCACTCTCACTTGTTAGTACCTCATGCATCCTTACTTGTTTATACTTCTTGCATTCTCCCATGTCCATTCATAATTAAATAACCATGCATCCTCACATGTCCATGCATTCTTGTATGCTCATGCATCTTTGTATATACTCATTCTTGCATTCATTCTCACATCGCCATTCATAATTAAATAACCACGCATCCTCACATGTCCATGCATTCTTGTATGCTCATGCATCTTTGTATATACTCATTCTTGCATTCATCCTCACATGTCCATGCATTCATTAATCAAATGCTCATGCATTCTTGTATGCTCATGCATCTTTGTATATACTCATTCTTGCATTCATCCTCACATGTCCATGCATTCATTAATCAAATGCTCATGCATTCTTGTATGCTCATACATCTTTGTATATACTCATTCTTGCATTCATTCTCAAATGTTCATGCATTTACATGCATTCATGCTTATCTAATCTAGCACATCATGATCACATGCTCATCCATTTAACTTAGACTATTTTATGCCTATGATCAATTGTATTCTTTTGTTGTTGATGCATTTTAAATGTCTTGATTCAATTGTATGCCATTCCATCCATGTGTATGACCTCCTAATGAAGACGTAAGTCTACATGCATGTTGTAGCATAGAGTCATTAGGGTAAATACACCCCTTCCCACACACACACATTTGCTTTGAGAACTTCATCTTGCATCCTTGATAAGTGGATCTTTTGATCATATTGGCATGTTTAATCTCAGTTAGTGATCAACACGTTCATAATTGCTTGATTAGTGAATGTGTTTGTATTTCATTCATTCATGTCACATCTTTTGGTTATGGACTCGGAGTTGGTTGAAATGTTCTACTTATTTTTCCGAAATCTTTTTCCAAATCATCTTTTTCTTAGAACTAATTTTCAAATTAAATCAAATGCTTTTTCAATAAAAAAACCTAAGGCATTTTTCTTAAATAAATCATTAGTCATCACTCGAAGCCTTTGCTTGTTTGATCGCTAATGAGGAGTTATTAGTGGTAGTCACTCGAAGCCTTTGCTTGCTTGGCTATCATGAAAGCTCCCACACCTTAACTAAAAAAATAAATAAATTCCAATTTCAAAAACAATGCAATTACCACCAAGGCTCACCCTTTTTCAAAAATGATTTCAACAAAAAAGATAATAAAACGTTGTCACTTGTAGTCACTCGAAGCCTTTGCTTGTTTGATTACCGGTTTCAACTATTTTTTTCAAGTTAGTAATGAACGCCACTCGAAGCCGTTGCTTGTTTGGCATTCATGAACACTCAAGTCTTATTTCCAAAAACACAAAAACATTTTCAAAACCAAAACCTAGAACTACGTAGCTTTGATCCCTCTTCCAGAGAGGGTACGTAGGAGCGGGTCGTAACCCGTCAAGCACACTTTTAAAAAAAATCTTCATTTTGTCACCCAATTGCGAAAAACCCTTAAACCGTTTTCCAAACACACTTTTCAAAAAAGCCTAGAACTACGTAGCTTTGATCCCTCTTCCAGAGAGGGTACGTAGGAGCGGGTCGTAACCCGTCAAGCACCCCTTTTAAAAACCTTTGTTTTGTTCCGCTTTTCAAAGATACCAAAAATACTTTTCTTCTCAATAAAACCGTTTCTCCAACGAAAATAAAAAGAAAGGAAGTAGAACAAAAATCATTTCAAGTCAACTTTTTCTAAGCCACACATCAAAGTTAATGGTTCCCTTTCGGTAGAAAGGAGGTGCGGGGTGCTAATACCTTCCCCGTACCTAACCGACCCCCGAACCTACATCTCTGTGTTTTCGAAAGACCATCCGCCTTTTTCAAAAGACTTTTTCCAATGTTTTAGTCTTTAAAAATAAATATTGGTGGCGGCTTCAAAATTTTTCACGTTGTCAAACTGAGGAATCCTTAACCGGATTTTTCGGGGCGCAACAGGGTGTAAACTGCTGGCGTATTTAATTTCTTGCATCTTTTCATATGCAATGTTTCGATTGCTTGAGGACAAGCAATGGTTTAAGTTTGGGGGTGTGATAACTCATATTTATATGAGTTATTTATACTTATTCAAAGTTAAATCATGCAAGTTCTCTGGCAATAGTAGGTTGTTTCTATTAAGTTTCTGTTAGTTTATTGCTTTTTAGTTAGAAAGGGGCTAAATTACAAATTCTATGCATTTTGGCACCAATTGGCGCCTTTGTGAGCGTTTTGATGCTTCTTGTGTTTGTGCAGTAAACTGACCGTGGCAACGTCCCTCATCACGTCTGAAGAAGGGCAGCAGAGCAAGAAAGAAATATCTTATTTTTTTGGCGCACAAGAAATGATGGTCAAAGATCTAGAAGTGCGGAAGATCTTCTCTCTCCTCATCGCTGACGCGGCTGACGCACTGTATCAGTGCAGTGTCATTTCAGAACAGAATTAATTTACAAGCAAGCTTGGAAGGTGGGGAATGACACCAGCAAGCATGTGACCTTCTGTTTTTTTTTGGCTATTTAGACAAAGCTTATCTCTCTCTACAAAGGAGGAGGGGGGCATCATACCAGTCCATCCATTCAGCATCCACCTTCCTCCATTTTCCAGAGGAGTTTTCTAAAAGAAGTTCTGGACACAGACTTCTTCATTCGAACTCTCCTCAAGCTCCATTTTTTTATTTCCATTCGCACCCATTATTGTGAAGCTCAGACGTTGCAACGTCTCTACAGCGTGCATGAAGGAATGCTACTTAGGCGTATCTTCTGCGCTTAGTCTCCTTTTCTCTATGTGCGGTATTTGGATTTCACTTCCTCTTCTTTCTGTAAAGATGCTCAGCATGAGCTAAACATTTGGAGTTGGGTTGTTGTTTTGCATGTAATGAACCTTTAGTCTAATGCTATGAAGTAATGATGTTTATGCGTTTTAAATCTTTGCATGTTAATATTTCCAAACTTGTTTTGAACTGGCCACTTAAAATAAGTAGATTCATAGGTACAGTCATGGTCTATGAAAAGAACTCAAAGATTTATGTGAATGAAAAGGTGCACTAAAGACATTTAGGCATTTTTATCTAAGTCTAGACATAGAATGGATAATAGTTCATAGGACATTGTTGTGGGTACTTAAAATACAGGAGTAGGCCTACTTAGAACCTAGACATAGGAATTCTAGTACTTGAAGCTCTGACGTTTTGTGACTGAAAAGCACAGCTCTTTTGCAACAGCGTTCAAACGTTATAACGTCTATACAACATAGCATTTGTACGTGTTAACATGTAAACGTTATAACGTCTGACTAGAGGAGATTTACTTGCATGCAGCAATCCAACTCATACCCTTCCATATTCACAACCACCTCTTATTTACTTGTTTTATCTACGTTCTTAGTCTTAATACCAACTTTTAGTGCCGATTTATTACTTGTTTCACTTGTGTTTTAAATACTTGAACTCTGAAAGTAAATCAATCCTCGTGGGAACGATCTCTTACTTTTTATCCACTTTATTACTTGTACGACGTGTATACTTGCACTGATATTGCGGCTATAAAACACACGAGCGCAACAAGTTTTTGGCCCTGACAATCGCTTCGTTCCTGTCACTGCAAGGTTGAGCTTCTATGTCACAAACAACATAGCAGAGTATGAAGCGTGCATCTTGGGTATTCAAGCAGCCCTAGAATGGAAAGTTAAAAGGCTAGATGTGTATGGAGATTCAGCCCTGGTTATTCATCAAGTAATAGGCGATTTGGAGACCAGAGATCCCAAACTGATTCCTTATTGTGTTTATGTGCAAGAGTTGATGGAGTCTTTTGACGAAATCACTTTCAAACACATCCCTCGAAGCGAAAACCAGCTGGCTGATGCATTGGCAACTTTATCATCCATGTTCAATATCAATTGTGATAAAAGCTTGACTCATGTCACAATCCAACACCGGAGTCTACCTGCGCATCACTACTGCACAGCCATAGATGAAGAGCCGGATGACAAGCCTTGGTATCATGATATCAAACAGTACATCATCAGCAGAGAATACCCTCCTGGGGGCTGGTGTGGTTTATTATATGCAAGTATACATAGTCACACAAGTAATAAAGTGATAAGAAAGGTCGAACCCACAGGGATTATGTATTGTAAATTTTTGTAGTTCAAAGTGTACACTTAGTGTGTCTACACTATTCAGTATTTTTGGTTTGGAGTTTTCAAAGTAAGTAAAATACTAATGGAGTATGTAGTGTGGAAACACTGGATGTGGTGCATCAGTTTGTGCCTGTCAGCACTTCTCTTCAGAGTTTCATTACAAGCTCTTATGATCTTTGTTTTTTACAGTAAAGAAAGGTTTGTCAATTCCTCCCTTGCCTCCTAACAATGATCCAAGTTGCTAAATAGGTTCACTCTTGTAATTTTATTATCCTAAAGACTATGCTATCCTATGTCTAGGTGTTAGCATGTATTTAACAAAGTTTCCTTTATTAAATACTTGTCCCTATTAACTCTTGAGTTCATAAATGTAGCCCATGTCTGCTGCTACAAGTTTTACCTATTCTAAAGTGATCAATTCCAGAATAAGTTGAAAGAAGTATTATGCAAGAGTTTAAAGTGTTTATACTACATAAACCATAATACATTTAGAAGTTCATTACAAGGTTAGAACATCTCAACTTAAGGGAATTTAGCTCATGTTACTCATGTTATAAAGCAAAGAATATGCTAAGAACATAAGTAAATGAATAATAAAGCAAAAGAACTTAAAAGAGTAGAGATTACTTGAATAGAAGATCTTTTGCATTAAGTTCCCAAGTTGAAGTACAATAAAGATTTCTTACACGAATTTCTTCAAAGTAGAAGTGAAGGGAATGGTTCTCAAGCACTTCCTCACCTTCCTCTCCTTAGAAACTGGAAATGAAAATAAACTATACCTAAACTAAACTAAAAGATGAAAGATTTAAAGATGTGAAAGATGATATATGATAGGATGATAGATATGACTTCTATTTATAGGCTTGAAAGCTTTCCTCTTGCAAAGGGTTTCCTTTGGCGTGAGAGATCAGCTGAGGGAACCGAACATGGTTAGTTTGTTGACAACCAATTAAGCAAGCTGCACAGGTTTGGTCGCTTGCATGCATAACAAAAGATGAGGTCCATTGGAGAAGTGCCACATGTCTTTTAGATAAGTTTGAGTCTTGCAACTTGATTTTTATGTGTATCGCCGACTTCAGCAAGTGGCTCAGCTCCAGGTGACTAGGCATGACGTCACAAATCAAGTGTGGAAGCATTGAAATGGTCTTTGAATGTTTTGGTATAAACTGCAGAATTTAGCAGGTGTTGGCAGTGTTTCCACTCCTGGTGTTGGCAGTGTTTCTACTTCTGCAGTAGCTGCACTGAACAAAAACATCAAACCTAACAAGATTTGTGTATTTTGCCTAGATCATTGCCCTTTATCCAATTTGAATACTTAGAATGTTGTTCCTTGATAAATAAGCTATAAATATATATAAATGTTCTTGAAAATAAGCAATAACTCAAGCTTGATTGTATGAATAACTCTATATAAAATAGAGTTATCAGGGGCATCTAAAAATGACAAGAGAACTCTTCGGCGACTGTCAAGGAATTTCTTCCTCAGCGGTGAGGTTCTCTACAAAAGGAATTATGACATGGTCCTCTTAAGGTGTGTTGCTAAAGAAGAAGCTGAAAGAATCATGAAAGATGTACACGAGGGCTCATTCGGAACTCATTCCAGTGCGCATACTATGACTAGACAGATTTTAAGGGCGGACTATTACTGGTTGCAGATGGAAGGTGACTGCTACAGCTTTGTCCGAAAGTGCCACAAGTGCCAAATCTACGCTGACCACATTCATGTGCCGCCTGCCAAATTGAATGTTCTGACTGCATCCTGGCCGTTTTCAATGTGGGGAATGGATGTCATCGGTCCCATTGAACCCAAAGCATCAAATGGGCATCGCTTCATCTTGGTTGCCATTGACTATTTCACGAAGTGGGTTGAAGCTGCCTCATACTCTAGTGTAACCAGTTCAGTGGTTGCCAAATTTGTGAAGAAGGATCTGATTTGCCGTTACGGTCTTCCTAACAAGATCATCACTGATAACGGCAGCAATCTGAATAGCAAAATGATGAAGGACCTGTGCACAGAGTTCAAAATTCAGCATCATAATTCTTCCCCCTATCGGCCCAAGATGAATGGAGCAGTGGAGGCAGCTAACAAGAACATCAAAAAGATTGTGCAAAAAATGGTGGTCACATACAAGGATTGGCATGAAATGCTTCCCTTTGCTTTGCATGGCTATCGTACTTCAGTGCGTACCTCAACTGGGGCAACTCCTTTCTCTCTGGTATACGGGTCAGAGGCGGTCCTCCCAATCGAGGTTGAGATACCATCCCTACGGGTACTCATGGAAGCTAAACTGGAAGAAGCAGAGTGGGTGCAGGCTCGTCTGGATCAGCTAAACCTCATTGAGGAAAAAAGAATTGCAGCTTTGTGTCATGGGCAGCTATACCAACAGAGAATGAGAACAACTTTTGACAAGAAAGTCCGGCACCGTGAATTCAAGCAGGGATATTTGGTGCTTAAGAAGATCTTGCCCATCCAGACTGATCCCCGAGGGAAATGGACACCCACTTATGACGGCCCGTATGTGGTCAAGAAAGCCTTTTCTGGAGGAGCACTGATACTCACGAACATGGACGGAGAGGATTTAAGGAACCCAGTCAATTCCGATCAAGTGAAGAAGTATTATGCCTGAAAGAAATAGACGAAAAAAGAGAAAGACAAGCCAAGTAAGAGTTATCTCGCTAGGTTGAAAACCCGAAAGGGCGGCCTAGGCAAAATCAGAGCGACCCGGTGGATTGAAAACCCGCAAAGGGCGATCCAGGCAAAAATTAGGGTCAGAAAACTTGGGCATGAAAAGTAAAGAAAGGCATACAACTCCTCTGAAGACTTGGATAAGGGAGTGATCAAGGTCAAGGACATAAATGTTTAGCACTGTTCCACAGAGACGGACAGTCAGAATTTAACTTCTCTCTTTTTTCGTGTCTTTTTATAGTTTAAACTTCCAAGTGTAATAAACAATCGGCGTAACTTCTTGTGCGACCGGTTTCCACATTAATAAAGTTCAACTTTCTCATATCTGTTCACTCTTTTATTTTCTGCATTTTTTGCTCAAAATAAACGTTTTATAATGATGGTGATGATGACCTGTAAAACATGTGCATAAATCATGGAGCATTACAATTATTGCAAAGTCCCTAAAGGTCGCGGAAAAAAGCAATTCCCCAAAACCAATTAATCACGCAAGAGAAAGCGATTGCACTCACGATTGCTTCAAACGGCGAAGTCAAAGTCAACATGCACTCGGCCCATGAGCCCCGCAATTCCAATGGGTTCCTCAGTCTCGTGCCATGAGTGTCGCGGGTTGGCTGAACTAGCAAAAATAAGCCAAAAGAGCAAAAGAGCAAAAGAAAAAAACAAACGATCAGAAAAAGAAAGCTGATCAAAGAATGAAAAGCCAAGAAAAAACAAACAGTCAGAAAAAAGAAAGCTGACAAAAGAAACGAAGAATCAAGAATAGCATCCCATTGCATTCATCATTCCACTAAATCATCACATCGCATGCACTCACATGACATGCATTCGCATAACGGACTTTGCATAGCATGCATTCATATTCCATGCACCATGTCTTGCATCTGCTAACGTGTGCAGGTGTCCTGGATCAGTGCAATGGCATTGATCATCAATCAGAGCAAGCTGAAGAAAGGTCCGCTAACCTGAGCAGACATCCTGGATCAGTGCAATGGCATTGATCATCAATCAGAGCAAGCTGAAGAAAGGTCTGCTTGTGGATACCTTGTGTTGCAGGTAACCTGATATTGCAGGATGTGTTTTGATGATGAAAAAGACAAAGGTAAGATTGACGGTCAAAGTCAATAAAAGTGACTAAACGTCAAAGTCACAATCCAAGACAAGCAAGCCAAGAACTGAAGATTCAAGTTTAAGGGTAGTCCTTAAAAATAAGGGTAGTCCTTAGGGTTTGGGTGTGTCTTAGGAAAAAGTGTAAGCTCTTTCAAAGGTCAGCTCGTATCTCAAAGTCTCACACACTCACAAAGTTTTTTAAAGTTGCATGCATATTTACGTAAACATTCTTATCACCTTTTAAAATAACAAAATCGATTTCCTCATGCATAAACAAATATCAAAATCGATTTTCAGGTAAAATAGAAAAGATAGAATCGATTGTCAGGCCATGTTTTTCAATACACAAATCGATTTCTGAGCCAAATAATTTTTAAGGGAAGAATCGATTCCCAATCTTTTGCAAACAACTGAGAATCGATTCCCACTTGTCTCAGGCAAGCTGAAAATCGATTCCTACATATTTTCACTTAGTATAGAATCGATTCCTAGCTTTCCATGGGACTCAAGAATCGATTTCCCATATTTTCCAAACAAAGATAAATCGATTCCTCACCTAAATAAATCGATTCCTAGATCAAATACATTTTAACAAAGAATCGATTCCTACACTATTTTCAACGTAAAAATGAATTCCTCATAGCCTATAAATAGGCAGTGCTTCACGATTCATTTTACACAACACACAACTCAACCCACTTGCATGAAACAGAAAACTTTTGAGAAAACTCTTCACGCTTATACTTTTGCTCGTCACGCACCGTCGGTCTGTCTGAGCTGATCTGTTGCTAAGAGTTAGTTGGGGTTGTATTCTTCAAGTTGTAATATCTGCCTACACTAGAGGTATTTCTGCATTTACAATTGTTTATTATTTAATTGTTGTGTTTTGTTCTAGGGAGTGGGGTATCTCTCTAGGGTAGCTGCATGTACTAGGAAGTGGGGTATCTTTCTAGGGCAGTTGATTGTAACAGGGGTGGGGTATCTCTTGTTATTGCTATATTAGATCTGAGGGCTCTCTATAGGTGGGGTATCCTAGGAGGAGAGTGCCTGAGTCTGTAAAGGTTTTCCAAGGCACCTGTAAGCCTTGTTGTGTTAGTGGAAAATCTCACAAGGGTGTGAGGACTGGACGTAGGTCACTAGGAGGTGACCGAACCAGGATAAATCTCTGTGTGCTTTACTGCTTTCCTGCTTTACTGTTATTCTACTTTACTGCTTTATATTCTAATTCCTTCGCTTCCACTTAACCTGCGCGAAAATTGATCTAAGTCATTGAAAAGGGGAAAAACGTTTTCGAAAGATCTGAAAAGTTTTAAATCTCAATTCACCCCCCCTCTTGAGACTGAAGCCACTTGGTAACAAGTGGTATCAAAGCTAGACTCTTGTATAAAGGGCCTAGCAGCTTCAAGAGAAATGGCTTCAGGTTGGTCTACGCAAGAGGGTGCTTCTCTTACCCGTCCTCCGGGATTCAACGGGAAAGATTATGCATATTGGAAAGAAAGAATGAGAATCTTTATTGAAGGGGTAGACTTAGATGTTTGGGATGCTGTGGAAAAAGGACCCTATGTCCCCACACACTTAGTAGATGGTATTCTTACTATTAAAAGTAGAAATGAATGGTCTGATGATGAGAAAAGAAAAGTGCAACATAATTTACGTGCCAAAAATATTATTACTTCTGCTTTAAGTCCTGATGAATTTTTTCGAGTTTCAAACTGTAAATCTGCCCAAGAAATGTGGGATAATCTCCAAGTTACTCATGAGGGTACAAATGAAGTGAAAAGGGCAAGAACAAATACTCTTATCAGAGAGTACGAATTATTTAGAATGAATACAGGTGAAACAATACCAGAAATGCAGAAAAGGTTCACTCACATTGTGAATCAGTTAAGCTTGTTGGGTAAGTCATTTCCTGCAGAGGATCTAATCAACAAAGTTCTGAGATGTCTGAATAGAGAATGGCAACCTAAGGTTACTGCTATAGCTGAATCAAGAAATTTAGCTACCATGACTCTGGCTACTCTGTTCGGTAAACTTCAAGAGCATGAACTAGAACTCACTCGTCTAGCTGAGTACGAAAATACAGATAAGAAAAAGAAAAGCTTGGCTCTAAAAGCATCTTGTTCTAGTCAATTTGATGATAGTGACAACTCAGATGATGAAATTGATGAAAGTGAAGAGAATATGGCTCTTATGGTTCGAAAGTTCAAAAGGTTCATGAAAAGCAACAACTATCCAAAGAAGAACTTCAAATCAAAAAGGTTCTCCAGCAAAGAAAGTACATCCGGTCCTCCTACTTGTTATGAATGCGGGAAACCCGGGCACATGAAAATGGAATGTCCTAATCTACAGAAAAAGGACTCCAAATCTGAAAAGAAGGCATTCAAAAATAACAAAGGAAGAAAAGCCTACATTGCATGGGAAGACAACTGCATGGATTCATCAGATGAATCAGAAGATGAAGAAGCTCAAGTTGCATTAATGGCTGATCATGAAAGCGAAAATGAAAACGAGGTAATTTCTAACCCTGACTCTTTACAAAATGCATATGATGATTTATATGAAGCTTTCACTGAGTTGCATGATGATTCTATGAAATTAGCTAAGGCTTTAGATAAATCAAAGAAAACCATTGCTAACCTTCAAGATGAAGTTAATGTGTTAACTAAAGAAAAATTAGAACTTAGGAAAGAAAATGATAAACTTGTGTGTGTTAAAGAAAATTATGCATGTGATAAATGTATAGAACATGAAAAGAAAATCAATGAGCTTGAATGTACAATAGACAAAATACCCAAATTACATCTTAGAACTCAGAAAAATAATTTTGTGAAAAGCAATATGCATCATAGACCTAAGTTTTCCACTAAACCTTATATTAGATGTTACTATTGTGATAAACCTGGACATACAGCTTCTGTTTGCAGGGCAAGAGGTAAGCAAACTATGAAAAAGGTATGGGTTCCCAAAAGGATCATACCAAACACTAACCCACAAGGACCCAAAGAGATTTGGGTACCTAAAACCTTGTTTTGAACCAATGCAGGTATGCTTCAAGGTACGGGGGTCAGATTGGTACCTTGACAGCGGATGCTCAAAGCACATGACTGGAGATATTACAAAGTTCCTAACTCTTACCCCCAGATCAAGCGGTCATGTGACTTATGGTGACAATAACAGAGGAAGAATCCTTGGTGAAGGTAAAGTTGGTAAAGACTTATCTACTGCTATTGATAATGTGCTCTATGTTGAAGGTCTTAAACATAATCTTTTGAGCATTAGCCAACTTTGTGATAAAGGAAATAGGGTAATATTTGACTCAGGTTCATGCATCATTGAGGATAAACAAAGTAAACAAGTTAGAATGATAGGAAATAGAGTAGAAAACATATACATGATGAGTCTAGATAGTGTTTCATCACATAATGCATGTTGCCTCATTAGTAAGGAAGAAAATTCTTGGTTATGGCACCGTAGGACAGCTCATATTCATATGGATCACCTTAACAAGCTAGTGTCTAAAGATCTAGTTAGTGGTTTGCCTAATATCAAGTTTGAAAAAGATAAATTGTGTGATGCATGCCAAAAGGGTAAACAGGTAAAAGTGTCCTTTAAATCAAAGAATATTGTGTCTACTAACAAACCTTTGCAGCTGTTACACATGGATCTATTTGGTCCCTCAAGGACAAAAAGTTATGGTGGAAATTACTATGCTCTAGTTATAGTAGATGATTATTCAAGGTATACCTGGACTCTCTTTCTGGCAAATAAGAGCGAAGCTTTTGGAGCATTCAAAAAGCTTGCTCGCAGCATTCAAAATGAGAAAGAATTGAAGATTGTCTCAATTCGATCTGATCACGGTGGAGAATTTGAAAATGAAAAATTCGAAATCCTATGTGAAGAACTTGGTATAAATCACAACTTCTCAGCACCTAGAACTCCTCAACAAAATGGAGTTGTTGAAAGGAAAAATCGATCATTGGAGGAACTTGCCAGAACAATGCTAAATGATCATGACATCCCAAAATACTTTTGGGCGGATGCTGTAAGTACTGCTTGTTATGTTATGAATAGAGTTCTAATTAGGCCAATTTTAAAGAAAATCCCCTATGAACTTTACAAGGGGAGAAAACCAAATATTTCACACCTTCACACCTTTGGTTGCAAATGTTTTGTATTGAATAATGGAAAAGACAACCTAGGTAAATTCGATGCTAAAGCTGATGAAGGAATTTTTCTTGGTTACTCTTTATCTAGCAAGGCCTTTAGAATTTTTAATAAAAGAAATAAGGTAATTGAGGAATCTGTACATGTTACATTTGATGAAACTAACCCCAAAAGGCTGGGAAAGGTTATTGATATTGCAGATGAACCTGAAGAGTTAGAGATAGGTGAGAAGAAGAAAGAAGAAGAAACAAAAACCACCCCTCAAGAGAAGTCAGAAGAAGGATCAAGCAGTGAACTTCCCAAGGAATGGAGAATCCCAAGGGATCACTCGCTTGAAAATGTCATAGGTGATGTAACAAAAGGGGTAACTACTCGTAACTCTCTTCGAAATGCATGTAATCATATGGCCTTCGTATCTCAAATTGAACCTAGAAATATAGGTGAAGCCGTAGTTGATGAACATTGGACTATTGCTATGCAAGAAGAGTTAAACCAGTTTGAAAGAAACGAAGTGTGGGATCTAGTTCCTAGACCTGATAAACACCAGATAATAGGCACAAAATGGGTGTTTAAAAACAAGCTAGACGAATCAGGTATAATAATTAGGAACAAAGCTAGACTAGTTGCTAAAGGTTATAATCAAGAAGAAGGAATAGACTATGATGAAACGTATGCTCCTGTAGCTAGATTAGAAGCTATTCGCATGTTACTTGCTTTTGCATCAATCATGGATTTTAAATTGTATCAAATGGATGTTAAGAGCGCTTTCTTAAATGGTTTTATCCAAGAAGAAGTATATGTTGAACAACCTCCTGGTTTTGAAAATTTCGAAAAACCAGACCATGTTTTTAAACTCAAAAAGGCTCTATATGGTCTGAAGCAAGCTCCCAGAGCTTGGTACGAAAGATTGAGCAAATTCCTACTCAATCATGATTTTCAAAGAGGAAAAGTTGACACTACACTTTTTATAAAAAGGTCAAAAGATGACATCTTACTCGTGCAAATTTATGTGGACGATATTATTTTCGGTGCTACTAAAGAATTGCTTTGCAAAGAATTTTCAAGTATTATGCAGAATGAATTTGAAATGTCAATGATGGGAGAACTCAACTTCTTCCTTGGGCTTCAAATAAAACAAACAAACAACGGCATCTTCATATCTCAATCAAAGTACTGCAAAGAACTACTCAAAAGATTCGAAATGGACAAAGCAAAAGAAATGTCCACACCAATGAGCACCTCATGCTACTTAGACAAAAATGAAGAAGGTAAACCGGTAGAACTAAGCAAATATCGAGGTATGATTGGCTCTCTTCTCTACTTAACTGCTAGTAGACCGGACATCATGTTTAGTGTTTGCATGTGTGCTAGGTATCAAGCAAATCCAAAAGAGTCACATTTAGTAGCTGTCAAAAGAATAATGAGATATCTGGTAGGCACTCAAAATGTTGGTCTATGGTACCCAAAAGGCGCCACATGTAGTCTTATTGGATATTCAGATTCTGACTTTGCAGGATGTAAGTTAGACAGAAAAAGCACTAGTGGAACATGTCACATACTAGGTAGTACATTAGTCTCATGGCACAGTAAGAAACAAGTCAGTGTCGCACTGTCAACTGCTGAAGCAGAATATGTTGCAGCAGGGAGTTGTTGTGCACAAATCCTCTGGATGAAGCAACAACTTCTTGACTATGGTATAGATCTAGATCATATCCCTATAAAATGCGACAATACCAGCGCTATCAATCTTACAAAGAACCCCGTCCAACACTCTAGGACCAAGCATATAGAGATAAGACACCATTTTCTTAGAGATCATGTCCAAAAAGGGGATTGTGTAATCGAATTTGTGGAATCGGCAAAACAGCTAGCTGATATTTTTACAAAACCTTTACAAAAAGAAAACTTTTTCTTCATTCGAAGAGAACTTGGAATCATTGATTCCTCTTCATGCTGTTAGATTCGCATTTTATTACATGTTGCCCTCTTTGATCATGACAAAAAGGGGGAGAAGAATAGAGTTTTTAATATTTAGAATAAAGTTTTAATATTCAGCATGCATTTGCATTTACTTGCATATAGTCAATAAAACAGGGGGAGCATCATGATAGGGGGAGTATCATATACATTATCTGTTTAAACTAACCTCCCACCTTGAGATGAGTTAATGTTTTGTCATCATCAAAAAGGGGGAGAATGTGGATACCTTGTGTTGCAGGTAACCTGATATTGCAGGATGTGTTTTGATGATGAAAAAGACAAAGGTAAGATTGACGGTCAAAGTCAATAAAAGTGACTAAACGTCAAAGTCACAATCCAAGACAAGCAAGCCAAGAACTGAAGATTCAAGTTTAAGGGTAGTCCTTAAAAATAAGGGTAGTCCTTAGGGTTTGGGTGTGTCTTAGGAAAAAGTGTAAGCTCTTTCAAAGGTCAGCTCGTATCTCAAAGTCTCACACACTCACAAAGTTTTTTAAAGTTGCATGCATATTTACGTAAACATTCTTATCACCTTTTAAAATAACAAAATCGATTTCCTCATGCATAAACAAATATCAAAATCGATTTTCAGGTAAAATAGAAAAGATAGAATCGATTGTCAGGCCATGTTTTTCAATACACAAATCGATTTCTGAGCCAAATAATTTTTAAGGGAAGAATCGATTCCCAATCTTTTGCAAACAACTGAGAATCGATTCCCACTTGTCTCAGACAAGCTGAAAATCGATTCCTACATATTTTCACTTAGTATAGAATCGATTCCTAGCTTTCCATGGGACTCAAGAATCGATTTCCCATATTTTCCAAACAAAGATAAATCGATTCCTCACCTAAATAAATCGATTCCTAGATCAAATACATTTTAACAAAGAATCGATTCCTACACTATTTTCAACGTAAAAATGAATTCCTCATAGCCTATAAATAGGCAGTGCTTCACGATTCATTTTACACAACACACAACTCAACCCACTTGCATGAAACAGAAAACTTTTGAGAAAACTCTTCACGCTTATACTTTTGCTCGTCACGCACCGTCGGTCTGTCTGAGCTGATCTGTTGCTAAGAGTTAGTTGGGGTTGTATTCTTCAAGTTGTAATATATGCCTACACTAGAGGTATTTCTGCATTTACAATTGTTTATTATTTAATTGTTGTGTTTTGTTCTAGGGAGTGGGGTATCTCTCTAGGGTAGCTGCATGTACTAGGAAGTGGGGTATCTTTCTAGGGCAGTTGATTGTAACAGGGGTGGGGTATCTCTTGTTATTGCTATATTAGATCTGAGGGCTCTCTATAGGTGGGGTATCCTAGGAGGAGAGTGCCTGAGTCTGTAAAGGTTTTCCAAGGCACCTGTAAGCCTTGTTGTGTTAGTGGAAAATCTCACAAGGGTGTGAGGACTGGACGTAGGTCACTAGGAGGTGACCGAACCAGGATAAATCTCTGTGTGCTTTACTGCTTTCCTGCTTTACTGTTATTCTACTTTACTGCTTTATATTCTAATTCCTTCGCTTCCACTTAACCTGCGCGAAAATTGATCTAAGTCATTGAAAAGGGGAAAAACGTTTTCGAAAGATCTGAAAAGTTTTAAATCTCAATTCACCCCCCCTCTTGAGACTGAAGCCACTTGGTAACACTGCTAACCTGAGCAGACATCCTGGATCAGTGCAATGGCACTGATCATCAATCAGAGCAAGCTGAAGAAAGGTCCGCTAGCCTGAGCAGACATCCTAGATCAGTGCAATGGTATTGATCATCAATCAAGAGAAAGCTGAAGAAAAGTCCGCTAACCTGAGCAGGCATCCTGGATCGGTGTGGAAGCATTGACCGACTAAAGGAAACCAACTGGATTTTGGAATCCCCTCTGGACCCACGTGTCCCCAGCAAGATTGACTTCACCTTGTATTCGAGCTGCAGGTAAGTCCCCCTGACCTCAATAGGTCCAGTCGAAGAGGATAGCTGTGTTAGCCTAAAACATGGCGCAGTCCTAGGGAAATATCGAGCTCCAGACTTGATATAGTACCCTCCCCTGGTCGCTCTCAAGACCACCCCCTTTGGAGCCCACGTGCTCCCAGGCCCAAGTGCAAGCTCGGATCATTCGCGATTCGTTAAAAGGCTTTAGGCAGCCTCCGTCGCCGGCTTAACGAGGGTCGGCACCCTTTTTGCTTCCCTTTTTATTGCTTTCTTTATTGCTTTCCGCTAGCTTATTGAGGGTTAGCACCATTTAGTTTCCTGCTTACTGAGAGTTGACGATTTATCCATTGCATTCACCTCGGGCTAACACCCAATAAAAATAGAAAAAGAAAAAAAGGAAAATTCGGGTTTCCCTAAGTAGACAAAATCGGTATAATTTCTGAATTCTTTATCTTCATTTTGCCTTGGAATATGTTTCGGCCAATTCATATTCCTCGTTAAAGTTCAGATAAAGAGGGGCAGCTGTCATACCCTAATTTTGTCCGGCTTAGGTCAAAACCCTAATTTTCCACAAAAAATAAATAAATTGAAGAATGAAGAGCATCATGCATTGCATTTTGGGTCCTAGAAGTCATTCCAAGGTCTTTAAAGTCATTTTTAGGGTTGGAATGCACTTTTTAGGCAAATTAGGGTTTTAGGGTCAAAAAGGACATTTTGGTCATTTTTCGCAAAAAGATGATTTTCTCGCCAAAAATGCACATCCACAAAAAGTACATTTTTATTCTATCAAGGATAATTTTTGTACAATTTTTTTAGAAAGAAAACCCTAGTCAAAAATAATTAAAAATGTATTTTTCCATTTTTAGTGCATAGAAAAATAAAAAGGACCCTTAAATATTCCTCAATTCTTAAGTGACAATTTTTATTGTCATGGGTGACTAGAGGGAATATTTTATGGTTCCCAAAAGCATGTAACACATTTTCAATAGTTGCATTCCCATTATTTCCCATGCCCAAAAATTTCAAATTCAAAAAGCAAAATGAGGAAGTGTCTTCAAATAAGACAAAACACCAAAAAAAACAAGTTTTTTCCTTCTCTCCTCTCCTCACATTCGCATACTCTCTCTCTCTCTCTCTCTCTCTCTCTCTCTCTCTCTCTCTCTCTCTCTCCAATTTCTTCCACACTCTTCCATTTTGTAATCATTATACCCTCTTTGGTAAAATACCTCACTCACTTACACTAACCCCTTCATAAGAAAACCCAAATTTTCCACTTTGGTCACAATTCTTCCCTAAAATGCCCTTAACCCTACCTCACATAAAATATCTCTTCCAAAATAAGAAAATTCATTTTTCTTTTCCTTTTTTTCCTTCTTCATTTTCTCCCCCCCTCTCTCCCTCACTCTCCTTTTGTGCTTCTTCAATACCCTTAATCCATGTGAGGATTAATCTCAACCCTTGATTCAAAATTGAGACTCAATCCTAGAGCACATTAAAAGCACAAAGACTAAACTACCTTTAGACCTAGTTTCATCCTATAAATATCCCCTCATTCCCACACCTAGAGAGGCTCTCTTTTTTTTTGCTTCTCATTTGATCCTTTTAGCCTCTCATTCTCCTACACAAAACCCTAGCACACCAAAGCTTCTCCCTTCTCCTCTCTTTTTACGAAACCATCCTCTTCTCCTTCACCCATTTTTCTTCAAAAATCAACCATCAAATCCTCCATTTCTTGTTAGATCACCATCATTCCTTCCATTCTCTTCAAGGTTGCATCATCAAATTGCTAAGAGCTAGCAATTTTTGAGCTTATCATCTCCTTCTTCATTTCATTGTAGTTTTGAGGTAATCCTTGAAGCTTTGCACCTTATATTTAATTTTCTTGCATAATCTCTCCTCTACTCCAAACTCCTTCTTGATTGTTGGTTTGCTTTGAGGATCCATTTCAAACATTTTGACAAAGACTTAGGGAGCTTTGGGTGTTTGAGATGGGTCCTTGGCCTTGAAGGAGTTATTCTTCTTTGAATAATTTCCCTTGCATCTTTACATATTTTGCACTAGATTTCATAAATAAAATTGTTGTTTATGGGCTTTAGCATTTTGCATATCATAAAAAGTTAGGGTTGATATGATTTTGTTGCACTTCCTTGCTTAATCATATGAATCCTTGCAAAAAAATAGATCTATGTTGCTTTGTGTTAATTTTGGTGTTTTTTTTATTAAATAAAATGTGGATCTATGTTTCCTTTGGTTCGCATGCTTATAGATCTAAAAATATTTCCAAGTTGATTTTGTTGTTGTTCTTTGTTTGGTTGTTTGATCTTGTGTAAATGAATGCAATTGTGTCAATGTGTTTTTTTATTTTTAACCACTCACTTACTTTTTACTTTACCATTCATTAACTTTTTACCAAAACATAAAAATATTTTACTACTTTGGTTTTTACCACTTTATTAATTTTTTACTAAAACATAAAAAGATTTTACCACTTCCCATTTACCTCATGCATTTTTACTTTACCATCTCATTAAATAATTACCATTTTCTTCATGCATTTTTACTTTACTTTTCACTAATTTCTTACTTAAAGCTTTACAACTTATCAACTTGCAAAAATACCCAAAACATTTTCACATTCATGCATCTTCATTCATACTTAGTTTATGTGACACTCTCATGCATCCTCATATGCTTATATCTCTTGCATCCTCTTATGCATCCTTGTATGCCATCCATTCATAAATAAAGTGCTATGCATCCATTCCTTGTACACTCATGCACTTACATGCTTACCTAATCATGCATCCTTGCTTACATATTCAATCATTTAACTTAGAATACTCTATGTTTACAATCAATTGTATTCACTTGTTCTTGATGCCATGTAAATGTCTTGACTTGATTGTGTGCCCTCCTCTCCACTTGTATGACCTCCTAATGGCGACGTAAGTCTACATGCATGTTGTAGCATAGAGCCATTAGGGTAAATACAATCCTTCTTGCACACACACAATTACTTTGAGAACTTTGTTTTGCATCTTTAATAATTGTTTTGCATCTTTGATTGTATGGGCATGTTTAATCTTGGTTAATGAATGATATGTTCATGTTTGCTTGAGTATTATTTATTCATTTGCATTTGGTTATGGATTTAGAATCGACTTGAAATGTTCTACTCCTTTTCTAAAACCCATTTCCTAAAATCATTTCAAAACAAAAAGAAACTTTTACTTTCAAAACAAAAATAAGTCAATCGTCATTAAACACCAATCGCGCCGTTGCCGATTAGGTTGTTAATGATGATATTGTTTTCAAAAGGAGTTAGAAGCGAGACCATTCTAACCGTTGTTGTTCGGTCTTCGCAAAAGCTCTATCCCATTTTCGAAAACTTATTCATTTCTCAAAAATAAACCAATTGTCATTAAACACCAATCGCGCCGTTGTCGATTAGGTTGTTAATGATGATGTTGTTTTCAAAAGGAGTTAGTAGCGAGACCATTCTAACCGTTGTTGTTCGGTCTTCGCGAAAGCTCAATCCTTTTTCAAAACCAAAAGCCGAGAACTACGTAGCTTTGATCCCTCTTCCAGTGAGGGTACGTAGGAGCGGGGTCCTGTCCCGTCAAGCACACTCTTAAAAATCTTTGTTCTGTCCTGATTTTCAAAGATAACCAAAAATATTCTTCTTCCCTCCTGTTTTCAATAAAACAAACCTTAAAGAAAAGAAGTAGAATAAATTGCTTTCAACTCAAAGTTTTGTCCAAACCACACATCAAGTTAATGGTTCCCTTTCGGTAGAAAGGAGGTGCGGGGTGCTAATACCTTCCCCGTACCTAACCGACCCCCGAACCTACATCTCTACGTTTTCAAAAGACCATCCGCCTTTTCAAAGACTTTTTTTCAATGTTTTGGTCTTAAAATAAAAATATTGGTGGCGACTCCAAACTTTTTCCATGTTGTCAAACGAAAAGTCCCAAACCGGATTTTTCGGGCACAACAGTTCCCCTTCACCGTGAACTCCCACCGTCGCAATCACGTGAAATCGGAGGTGGTCCTGTGCAAACTCTCTCTCACCGTAACTCTATCCTTCCCTCAGTTCCGTTTTCTCTCTCTCTCTCTCACCGTCAGAGCCGCCACGTCCACCAACGTTGCCGGAAATGGCGCACCGTCGCTCCCCCTTTCGTTTCCCCTTCCTTCCTCTCTCACCTTCGTAAGACTCTCTCTCTCTCTCTCTCTGCGTAATTTCCGCCCCTTCTCTCTCCTAAATATTCGAAATTTCACTTTCTCTCTCTTCAAACCAGAGAGAACGGCGTTGAGTGAGAAGTGAGGAATTAGGGTTTGTTGAAACCCATTTGTTTCCCTTTATACCCCCTTCTCATTTACTTATTGGTCTTATTTTTAATTTTTAACTCAGATTACTAATACACCCCCAGTTTTTGTTTCGTATACCCCCCTAGAAGTCCTTTTAAAAAAAACAATGGCCAGCTCAAAAAACGAACTGGGCTGCTGCTTTTCGCACCCCATTTTTTAATACAACCCCTTGCTGCTCTACGCACCCTTTTTCCAAAAATACACCCCTTTTCATTCCTTTCCCAAATTTTTCTACGGACAAACATCTTCTTTCACAAATTTACATTTTTCTTACAAAAATAAATAAATAAGTATTTTCTCTTCAAAAATATGAATAGGGGACTAAGTCGACCGCACGGACGGGTTAGTCAGTGTTCTAGGATGAATGAGCCGTACGACTCAAAAGTCCTAGAACCCCTATAAAAATAATAATTGATAAATAAAGCTTTTTCCCAAAAAGCAAATAGGGAGTTAAGTCGATCGTACGATCGGGTTAGCCAGCTTTTTAGGACCACGAATGAACCGTACGAATCAGGTCCTAAAATCCCTATTTAAAATATACAATTTCTAAATTAAAACACAAACACACAGACATTTCTTTTCTTTCAAACAAAAATAAATTTTCAAAAATAGGGGATTAAGTCGGCCGGGTTAGTCATCGTTTTAGGATGAATGGGTCGTACGGCTCAAGAGTCCTAAAATACCTATTCAAATAAAATCAAATCACTCCATACACAAACCATTTTCTTCCAAAAAAAAAAATCATCAAAATCTTATTTTCAAAAACATGGGATTAAGTCGATTGTACAATCGGATTAGTCACCTTTTTAGGACAAATGAACTGATCACTCAAGAGTCCTAAAATCCGTAAGTAAAAAACACAAACAAACCAAACTTTTTCTACCCAAGAACTACGTAGCCTTTGATTCTCTACCCGGAGATACGTAGGAGCAGAGGGGGGCCCACCTCTGTCAAGTGCAAAAATAAAAAAAACCTTTTTAGTCCTTTTCAAATAATTCTTTTCTTTAATTCCAAAATATAAAATCTCTTTCTTTTTTAATTCATAATTCAAAATAAAAAGGGTAAAATAAACAGTTTTCAAATTAACATTCTTTTACACAACTAATTAGAAGGTAACCTTCCTTAGGAAGGATGCTTTGGGGTACTAATACATTCCCCACGCATAACCTACTCCCGAACCTAAATTTGGTCTCAAGGACCCTTATCCAACTCAAAGGGGTTTTCCAATTTTACCCTAATAATTAAATTTTGGCGGCGGCTTCATTTTTGAACTTTCGAAGAATCCTCACCCGGATTTTTTGGTCGCTACAGGGGGTTTTGGGGGTGGGCAGTTGCAGACCTAGGTTAGGTTCAGGGGGATCAGTTGAACCCCCAGAAAAAAAGTGTGTACTAGTATCCTTATGAAAATCTTTTTTGAACCCCCCGAAGTTTTAAATTTGCACCCAATTTGCTTCCAATTTTTAATAAATCTGTCTTTTTAATCTCCGTAAAGGACTATTTATAAAACTTTTAGGAAGTAATTTTACCGATATCACATACTTTTACGGACTACTTATTATTTTCGTATACATCATGACTTAAATAGGAAAGGGAGTGTAAACTGAGAGACTAATTTAGCGATTTACTCTTAAATAATTTTGAAGTTAGACAACTTGATTACTTAATTTTAGTAAATTGAGTGAGGATAGTTGGAAAAAAAAATGCAATGAACAGAAGCAAGGGGAATATGGGTCACTAGGAGGGGAGATCCTCATAATAGGCTTGCTTGATTGTATGGTTGGAATAAAATGCAATGAACAGAAGCAAGGGGAATATGGGTCACTAGGAGCATGCGCTTATCGTGGGACTAGATAAAATGGACCTATGACAGACCATAGGCCAAGCTCAGGTCTAACACTTTCAATACAAGTCAGACTCGGGCCTTGCAAATCCTATACTTTGATACATAAACTATAGAAATACAATAAATAGTCCCTAATATAAAAAATAGATATTTTTGCTTATAAAATAAAAACAAAGGTACACATTATCAAGAAAATAACTCACGTTATTTTTAAATGAGATCTATATAAAACGAGAGAGAGAGAGAGAGAGAGAGAGAGAGAGAGAGAGAGAGAGAGAGAGAGAGAGAGAGTCTATCGGACACGAATCCTCTGCTGCTGCAGAATGGTGCTGCGCCAGCGAAGACGTCCGATTTAGAGAGAGGATCCAAATCCATCTCTATTTATAAGCACCAATTTTTTTTTTACTCCCATGCTTTTTGCCTAATCTTATATCTATAGCGAATAATTTTCTGCAGCTGTCCTACAGCCAGGCTTTCGGGCGAAACTCCAATGGCACGGTCCGTAAATAATGCAAAATTAATGTCTTATTATACATCCATCCAGCAAAAACCCTACCCACACACTTCATCCCTGTCCCAACCACTGGTTTCTCTCGGAAGAAAATATTACTCTAAAAAAAAACAAGAAGAAAGTATAATAGAAGAGAGAAAATGTAGAAAAGGAGAGAAGAATCAAAATTAAAACAGAAGTGTAGGGCCCAGAATGAAGGGAAAAATAGAGTAGACTTCCTCGGTCAACAACCTTAAAAACCATCGGTGACCACCTCCACCGCCACAGTGTACATCTCTCAACATATCCACTTCTCTCACTCAGTCAAGTTAAAATAGAGAAGGAAGGAGAAAACTAGAGACAACCTCCATGAACCACCTCCAGCACCACAACGAGGTTTGACTTGCTAATTTCAAGAGGAAATGTGTTGATTTTGACAGTGAGAAGTTTTCCCAAGATGGTTCGACATAGTGCTTAACTTAGTAGAAATTGAAGAATTGAAGCCAATGGTTCGACGAGAAGAAAATTAGTGATAGATCAAAAGTCAAGTGCTCGTTGTCGAAACGGCGTAGCAGCTATTGTGGTTGATAACATGGCAGTTACCATTTTTCAAATTCTATGTACAGTTAGTTAGTTATTGTGTTTCCCTCCTTGTATAAATAGTAGTTTTTCATAGGAAAAACGGGTCACAAACTCACATACAGAATTCTGAAACTCAAACTTCCAACATCACAGAGAAAACGAGTCAGAGAACAATGTATGAACTTGTGCACCATTCTCTTTACAATTAATGCAATTTCACTTTTACTTTCTTGAGTTTTCTGCATTTTATTTGTTTTCTCTTCGACTTCTACTCAGAATTCTCCCTTCTGGAGATAACTTCGACGGTTATCTTCATATTTTCAAGTTTAAACCGCGAGAACACTCATAATTTCTGGAAAAAACTTAAACACAAATGTTCTAGGATTTTCTAGTTGATCCTGCAAGCAACATTAATTTGTAACTAGCGGTGTTTACCAAAAAACACGGTAAACAAATTGGCACGCCCGGTGGGACATTTGTGCTAATTTTTAAGGTTTTTTCGTTGAAATCTTAAAACTTGTGATTTAATCTGTGCATGCGTTGGAGGAGTGGTAAACATCTTTCAAAGATGGCGCGCTCTAATGTAAACAATACTTCTGAATCAATTGCACAAAGTTCACAAGAACAAGCGTCAGTTAGTGACGCTAACGCTATGAATGTCATGGGAGTAACCGCTTCCATGCCTTCTTCGACAGTTATGGGCGTAACCGCTGTAACTGCTCCTGTGTCGATGATGACAACGGCGGCAGTGACACAGACTAACGTGATGGCTTCTGTGCCACCAATATTAGGACCAACAAGTCCTTTAATGGCTAATCCAATGATTGGAAATATGCCATTTAATTTGCCTATGAACAGTAGGAGTTATCCATATGGCATGCCAACAGCCTTGATGGCAGGCCTTCAGACAAATTCATCTACGTATGCAGACAATGCAATTACAGGATTTACGCCTACACACAGTTCATCAGAGAACATTTTTAGTCGAAATTTTCAACCTTCATTGACCACATCATCTTTGCTGGCATTAAGGCAACAAATGGATGATAGTAATCATGATATGGTTAATATGTTAACACAACAAATTGGTACAGTGTTTAACCCTCTAATACAAAACACGAATAATAGTTACCAAATGTTAGCAACACAAATGAGAAGAATTGCTGATTTCTTTGGCACTCCATCAGTGCATAACCAGCAAATTCCTCAAATTCAGAATGTTAGGCCTATTGAAATCCCCATAGAAAGGCCCAACAATGCAGTTCCCATCAATCAAGGGCAACAACTTGTTGTCGATGAACCTGTTCTTGATGTTGTGTTAGTCAATAGGAACCAAAATGCTGATGAAGTGGTTAGGCAAGTCCAACAAAATAATTTGGCTAATCTTGTTGAGAATATTCTAGCCTAAAATGGTCTTAATTTAGGCCTACATAGGCCTAATTTTGTGTCACCTTTGTCAGATTATATATTGCAAACAGAATTGCACAGGGGATGGAAAATCCCTAAGTTCACAAAATTAGCTGGGGAAACTAGCGAATCTACTGTCGAACACGTTGCCCGTTATTTAACTGAGGTTGGTGACATAGCACACAATGAAAATTTAAGAATGAAATACTTTCCAAATTCTCTAACTAAAAATGCTTTTACTTGGTTCACCACTTTACCTCCACATTCCATTTTTAATTGGAATCAATTAGAAAAGGCTTTCCATGAGCAATTCTATATGGGCCAATGCAAGATTAGTCTTAAGGAATTGGCTAGCGTTCGACGTAAAGTGGTGGAATCTATCGATGACTATCTCAATAGATTTAAACTTCTCAAGGCAAGGTGCTTTACTCAAGTGCCTGAACACGAGTTAGTCGAAATGGCTGCTGGTGGCCTAGACTATTCTGTAAGAAAGAAATTAGATACTCTGCACTTAAGAGATATGGCACAATTGGCTGATAGAGTTCAACAGGTCGAAAGGCTTAAAGCTGAAAAGGTTAGGACTAATAGGTTCAATAATAAAAAAGAAAAAACCGCATATGTCGACACTAATGACAGCGACCAGGAATTCGACATATAGTATGAGGATGTCGAAGAAGAGGTTAATATTGTAGAATTAAAACCTGGACCTCCTTATACATGTCAAGTATTAAAGCCATCAGATGGGAAAAATCCTGTCGAGCCTAAAAATGATAAGTTTGTTACAAAAACTTATACCTTTGATGTTTCTAAATGTGATGAAATATTTGATCTTTTGGTTACTGATGGTCAAATTTTGGTGCCTAAAGGCCTGAAAATACCACCATTGGAACAAAGAAAGAAAAGGGGTTTTTGTAAATTCCATAACTTTTTAGGCCATAACACTTCTCGTTGTGTTATTTTCAGGGATTTGTCCAGAAAGCTTTCAATGAAGGTAGGCTGAAATTTGGTGACAAATCAAAGCCTCCAATGCAAATCGACACTGATCCTCTTCCAACAGCAGAGGCAATGTATGATGAAGTCGACATCATGGTTGTCGAAACCATTGGAGTTGTTGCTGGAAATGATAATTTGACAAAAGATACTGAAGTTTCTGAGGCTAATGTCGAAATGGTCACTGAAGACCAATATGCTGAGAAAATGAAAGTTGCTTACCCAAAAGCAGAAGAGGAATTAATTGATTTCCTTAATCGTTGCAAGATAAGCAACACAGAAGTGATGCTATGTCCAAGATGCAGTTCTGTCTTTGACAAAGAGGCTGCAAAGAGCCTTGAAGGTTATCGACCTCAATTGAAGCGGAAAGGAAAATGGGTCGACAAAAGGCCAAAGTTCAGTTTCAACAAAAGAGGGATACCATACAAAGTTACTTCGACAAAGCATACTCAGAAAGAGCAACTTAAGACTTATGTTCCATCAACAAAGTCTCCTATAGAGAAATGGGTGTACTCTGGAGGAAAGAATACTGGATACTTACCCGTGAATTCTGGTGGGAAAAGTGTTAGGTATCATCCAAAACCCACAAAAATGGTCAAGGGCAGCACCAGTACTACTGGCCAAAACAAGGCACTTGAATCTAACAAGTATGCCTATAACAACAATTACAAGGGGAAGAATCCCATGACTAGAACTCAATGGCGCAGACACCAACGCCAAAAGAAAGTTATTGGTGCAGGACAAGTAGAGAGTTCTAACAAAAAGCAAGGTAAGCAAGTGGCTGTCGAAGTGGCTAGAAAGCCAGCTACTGAGAGGATATTTCCTCCACTCTCAGCAATCAAAGAAGGCTTTGACTTAGACGAAGAAATGGAGTCTGATTTTGCTGATTCTGGGTCGGAATTTGATGTCTTATGCAATGTGGTCTCAATTCTACCAATTGAGTATGATGTAGTTTCCGAAGTGAATGATGTCGAGGAAGATTTCGACGAAGAGACTACTTATAAACCAATTTGTTACTATGTGCTGAAGAATGGTTGTGTTGAAGAACAACATGCTGTATTTGAGAAACCAGATTGTGGAATGATGAACCATCTCAAACCTTTGTTCATTCAAGCTAAAGTGAACAACATAGGTGTCAACAAGATTTTGGTCGACGGTGGTGCTGCTGTAAACTTGATGCCACAACATTTGTTGAGGAAAATTGGTAAGTGTGATACTGATTTGAAGCCACACAACGTGGTACTCACAAATTATGAAGGCAAAACTGGGCACTCACTTGGGGCCATTGAAGTCGAGTTAGCTGTGGGTAGCATCAAAAGATCAACGTTGTTTCTTGTAGTTCCATCAAAGGCTAACTACAACTTGTTGCTAGGGAGAGAGTGGATACATGGCGTAGGGGCAATACCATCAACTGTTCACCAAAGGCTCATTATTTGAAGAGAAGATGGTTTGGTCGAAAACAGTGAAGGTGATCAGAGTTACTTCAAAGCGGAGGTAAATAATTTCACTAAGAAAACTTTCGACAAACAATTGGCGAACATTGCACCATGTTCTTCTTCGGATCTTGGTTATGTACACCAGGATAATGTGTTTTCCTCAGTTACTCTTCACCCAAACTATGGATTTATTTGGGAGAGGGAGGTTATGGATGAGGATAATCACCCAAGAGGCTTTTGCAAGCCTACTGGGTGGGATGGACCATAAATAGTTTATTTATGTCTAAGCCCAATGCATGGGATAGAATTACGGCCTATGTGGCCGAAAACAAAGAAAAAGCGGCTTTGGAAGCCGAGTTACAACAACAAATGGTTGCTGAAGCCAGTGACAGTAATAGTAAGGAAGACTTGGCCGAAGACCAAAGGTTTGATTGTGTATATGATGATGAGCCTTTAGGTTTTGAAAAGGACCCAATGGGTTCAACCAAGAAAATACAAGCACGAGATCCCTTGGAAGAAATTGACTTGGGAGATGGCTCTGTAAAAAGGCCAACATATGTTAGTGCAAAGATTGACAAAGCTTTCAGGGTGCAAACTGTCGAACTTTTGAAGGAATTTAAAGACTGTTTTGCTTGGGACTACAATGAGATTCCAGGTTTGAGTCGAGAAGTAGTGGAATTGAAGCTACCTATACGACCAGAAAAGAAGCCAGAGAAGCAGACACCAAGAAGATTTGCACCCCAAATCCTGTCGAAGATCAAAGCAAAAATCGAAAGACTACTCAAGAGCAAGTTCATCAGAACTGCCAGGTATGTAGACTGGTTAGCAAATATAGTTCCTGTTATTAAGAAAAATGGAACTCTTAGAGTTTGCATAGATTTCAGGGATTTAAATAATGCTACACCCAAAGATCAATACCCTATGCCTGTGGCAGAAATGCTTGTTGATTCAGTAGCAGGCTTTGAATATTTAAGTACGCTTGACGGTTATTCTGGTTATAACCAAACTTTTATTACTAAAGAAGATGTATCAAAAACAGCATTTCGATGTCCAGGGGCATTAGGTGTTTATGAATGGGTAGTGATGCCTTTTGGCTTAAAAAATGCTGGTGCTACATACCAAAGAGCTATGAATTCTATGTTTCATGATTTTATAGAAAATTTTATGCAAGTTTACATAGATGACATAGTTGTTAAGTCTTCATCAGAAAGTGGTCATTTAGACCATCTTCGACAATCATTTGAAAGAATGAGAAAATATGGATTGAAAATGAATCTACTTAAATGTGCCTTATGTGTACGTACAGGTGACTTTTTAGGATTTGTTGTGCACAAAAAAGGCATTGAAATAAATCAAAACAAGACAAAGGCAATTGTAGAGACGAAAGCTCCTTCGACAAAGAAAGAATTGCAGTCGTTACTAGGAAAAATCAATTTCCTTAGAAGGTTCATTTCAAACCTAAGTGGCAAGACATAAATTTTTTCGCCATTACTTCGACTGAAGAAAGAAGATGTGTTCAGGTGGGATCCAGAACACCAAAAAGCTTTCGACGAGATCAAGGGCTATTTGATGAAGCCTCCTATTTTGTTACCTCCTATTAGAAATAAAGTAATGAAATTGTATGTAGCAGCATCATAATTGTCAATAGGTAGCATGTTAGCACAAGAGGATGAAAATGGTGTCGAAAGAGCCATTTATTACCTCAGTAGAGTTTTAAATGATGCTGAAACTAGGTATCATCCAATAGAAAAGTTGTGCCTATGCTTGTATTTCTCTTGTACAAAATTAAAGCAATATATAAAGCCTGTTGATGTGTATGTTTACTCGCATTTTGATATTATTAAACATATGCTGTCGAAACCAATATTACATAGTAGAATTGGTAAATGGGCTTTAGCGCTTTCTGAGTATTCACTAACTTATCAGCCTTTAAAAGCTATTAAAGGCCAAATTGTGGCTGATTTTATTGTCGATCACTCATTGGTCGAGGTCCCATTAAATTTAGTGGATATTCAGCCATGGAAGTTATACATCGACGGTTCTAGCCATAAAAATGGTTCTGGAATTGGAATTCTCATTGTTTCTCCAACAAAAATACCAACGAAGTATAAATATAAGATCGAAGGTTTTTGCACCAATAATGAGGCTGAATATGAAGCCTTGATAGCAGGACTTGAGATTTTGCTAGACTTGGGGGAAAAACATGTCGAAATTAAGGGCGATTCTGAATTAATTGTGAAGCAGTTAACTAAAGAGTATAAATGCATTAAGGAAAATCTAATAGTGTATTTTGTTGCTACCAATGCTTTGTTAAAACGTTTTAACAGTGTTAACATAAAGCATGTGCCTAGAATTGACAATCAAGAGGCAAATGATTTGGCACAGATTGCTTTAGGCTATAGAGTCTCGAAAGAAAAATTAGAAGAACTAATAGAAATAAAAGAGAGATTAATTTCGACAGATTATCCTTTAAATGAATTATCAACGCCAAAACTTGGAGGGGTAGAGGAAGTATTATCACCTCCAATTACTGGAAATGAAAATTTTCATGAAAATTTTGAAGTTTTTGCCATTGACAATATGTCGAATGATGATTGGCGAAAGCAAATTGTCGAATACTTGGAAAATCCAATAGGAATAACTAATAGGAAAACCAAGTATAGAGCATTAAGTTATGTGATTATTGAAAATGAATTGTTGAAAAAGACTCCTGAAGGAGTTTTGCTTAAATGTCTTAGTGAAAGTGAGGCATATTTAGCAATATCCAATACTCATAGTGGAGCCTGTGGATCTCATCAAGCAGATCATAAAATGAAATGACTTTTGTTTTGCCAAGGGGTGTATTGGCCAACTATGTTGAAAGACTGCATAGAATTTGCTAAAGGTTGCCAAGAATGTCAAAAGCATGCAGGGGTGCAACATGTACCTGCAAGTGAGTTACATTCGATAGTAAAACCTTGGCCATTTAGAGGTTAGGCCTTAGATTTAATTGGCGAGATTAAGCCAACTTCGTCGAAGGGCCATCGTTACATATTAGTTGGGATAGATTATTTTACTAAGTGGGTAGAAGCTATTCCCTTACCTAGTTAATCAAGAAGCAGTGATTAATTTCATTCAAAACCATATTTTGTATAGGTTTGGGATTCCTGAAACCATTACGACAGACCAAGGTTCAGTGTTTATGGGTCAAAAAATGGTAGAATTTGCCTCTGAGAATGGTTTCAAATTATTAAGTTCGACGCCATATTATGCACAAGCAAATGGTCAAGTCGAAGTAGCTAATAAAATCATCATTAACTTGATCAAAAAACATATTGGGCAGAAGCCTAAGAATTGGCATAAGACTCTTGGTCAAGTGTTATGGGCTTGTCGAATTCAAATTCTCCTAGAGAGTCAATTAATACTACTCCTTTTAAGCTTACATTTGGGCATGATGCAGTGTTGCCAGTCGAAATTTGTTTACAGTCAACCAAAATTCAAAGACAGTTTGAAATTCCATCTGATCATTATTGGAATATGATGTTAGATGAATTGGTGTACTTAGACGAAGAAAGATTAACTGCGCTAGATGTTCTTACAAGGAAAAAAGAAAGAGTGGCCAAAGCCTATAATAAGAAGGTTAAGTCGAAAACCTTCGCTTTGGGGGACTTAGTTTGGAAAGTTATTTTACCTATGGACAAGAAAGAGTGGGTCTTAGGTAAATGGTCACCAAATTGGGAAGACCATTTAAAATTTTACAAGTATTTTCAAACGGTGCTTACGAAGTCAAAGAATTAGGCGCTGATAATCGAATTTTGCGTATAAATGGCAAGTATTTAAAAAGATATGAGCCAATATTGCAGGAAGTTAGAATAATGCAAGATTAAGAAGTAATGAAGAAACTTAAATATGGCACGTCGAAATGTTGAATGCCAAAGAACATTGTCGAAGTACAAAGTGGATTTAAAAAAAAAATCCGAAACAAGGAAAGCTGAAATTTAAATTACAAGATTAACTTTAAGTTTCTCGAAAACAATCTTGGCACGACCAGTCTGGCAGTAATGTGGGCTTCGTCTTCGACCAATCTCTGAACTGCTGCCTCATGTTTGTTGGCCCTTTCTAGGTGCTCAATAGCCAAAGTTGCTTCAGATCGAAGTGCAGCTTCTAAAGAATCTGGATCTCTCTTTCGAATGGAAGCTTTCTTCTTTTCTCCTGCCTTAATCTTCGACTGCAAGGTTTTGATTTGTTTCGGGTACTTTGAAATGTTAACATCACATTCAGCTATTTCTTTGGCATCATTTGTTGCTTGAAGTTCCAGTGACGAAATTTTAGCATCCGACGCTTCGACTGCAGCCCATTCTTCCTGTTGAAGTTTAGCATCATGCTCTTTATTTGCAGCAACATTCTTTCTCTCTTGAAAGTCCCTTGCAATTTTCTCCAACAGAACCTCAAATTCGACAAGGAAGTCAATGAGAGATTTGCTGAATGTTGATTTGTTAAGTTTGTTCAGCAAGTTCTTAATTTCATAAGTGACCATATGATTTTGTTCAATGGTTTGGAACAAATCTATTTCTAAGACTTTGGCTCGAAGTTCTCGAAAAAGGTCTTCTCTTGAGCTTTCAGAAATCCCCCCAACAGAAGTAGTCGAAGAACTTTGTTTGTTCTCAGTCGAGGCAGACCTACTACTCAACATCAACTTCAGAGCTTCAAGGGGATTCTTACTCTTTAATTCCCCTAATTCTTCTTGACTGATGGTGTTGTTAGTCGAAGGTACGGCCTCAGGCGAGTTAATACCTTGTGGAGACTCATCAATTTATTCTGAATCTCTTACAGATTCCTCTTCTTCATCCTCCTCATCTTCGACTAATTCAACACTTTCTTTCTGATTTTCTTCTTTTTCTTCTTCTCCTTCGTTCTGGTTTTGAGGTGAAGGTGGACTATTGTTTTCCATGTCGACGTCAGGATTTTTGTCATTGTTTTCGACCCTGTTGTCATTTCCTTCTTGTGGCTGATTTTGGTCAGTGTTTTCAACCAGTGCATCATTGCCTCCTTGTTGTTGGTTTTGAGTTGTAGGGTCTACCAGTGATTCATCAGTTGGTTGCTGTTGAGTTTGGTCTTGGGTTTCGATCATCTCTGTATCAACACCTCTTTGATCTTGCTTTTCGACACCTTGTTCAGGTATGCTTGTTTTAGAAGGAGAGGGGGTCGAAGTTGGTGTTGGTTGTTTTGGTGGTACCTCAACATTGCTACTTTCAGGTTCCTGTTCAAAATTAATTGATGAATATCTTGTCATAATGAACTAAAACTGTTAAAAAGAAGAATAAATAGAAGGTTAATAGTACCTTTGAAGTGTCTCCTTCGACACGAGAATGTGCACTCTCAGGTCTCTTGAGCACTTTTCTCTTTAAAGGCTTCTCCAAGACTTGTTGTTGTTGAGTGCTTTCGCCTTGTTGCTTCTTTTCGACAGGCGTTTGTTTGATAGTCTTAGAAGAAACTTTTGAAGCATCTTGAGAGTTCTTCTTCTTCTTTTCTCTTTCGACCTGAGATTTGGAAGCTTCATTTTGTTTGGGATTGTCTACTGGTTCATCAGGCTGAAAATTCGACGCTCATGTTAGTAAGAAACAAAAAAATGTATAACTGTTATAAAACAAAGAAGTTAAGGATTTCGACCCTTGATTCATCACTCACAACTATGGTGTCAGTCCTCTTGGTTTTCATGGAAGGAGTGGCAGTAGTAGAGCTGCTTGGTCTTTTTGACAAGGTACCAGTACCTTTCTTCGTCACCTTCTTTGTTGATGTTGTTGTGTCATCTGTTGGAGTGGGCGAAATAGGCACAGCTGCAAACATTCGACAGTTACGTTAATAAGTCATTCATGAAAGGAAAATTAAATTTTTTCTAAGAGTTTTATATATCACCTGTTTCGACGGTAGATGTGACTCGAACATGCTGAATGTCCAGATGTAGATTACCCTCAAACGTGTATATGTTATCCTTAGTCAGAACTACTTTCTCAGCTGTCTTATTTGAAAGAAAATTGATTAACGCCATAGTCGAACCACATATCAACCATTGTGGAAGTGGTGGTCAAAATGCCAAAGCCAGTTTACTGGTTGGCAAAGGTGGGAATTTAAGTTTGTTGTGTGCTAAAGCAAAAGAGTACTTATCAGTTACATAAGATGGAAAGACCATTGTTGGAATTTTGTCGAGAAGTTTTTGTTTTAAAACTCTTGTAGCTTGAGAAACAGTTCGACTAAGGTTATTTGGATCATATACAGTTTCAAAGTATTTTTGAAATGCTTGAATTTCTTGAATGTGGGTACCTTTTGGTTTGGTCTTCTTTTTCTGCGAAGAAGCAAAAGCAGATATTAGATTCGACAGCAATGTAGCCTCTTAGACATCAGCAGATTTTCTTTTGAAATACTCTTTCCACCACTTTGAAAATTCTTTGGTGCAAGAAAATAAAGGCTCCAACTCAATGGGGTCAAAGTTAAAAGGGTCGTTGGCAAAGCTGTTGAGGCATTCTTTCCATTCTTCTTCATTTTCTGGAAGTGTCATGTCTTTCCTAGATCTGAAAAAAGGACTTGGTCGAAGCTGACATAACCCAAATTGTCTTGCGACCAGGCTTGGGTGATATGCGTACGCACCAAATAGACCTGTAGCTTTTCCAGGTGCTATTCTAGCTGACAGAAATTTTGGAGTTAAAAAGGCTTCCCAAATCTGGTTGGTTTCTTCTTCGTTGACAAAAGAAGTTGCAGGAAACTCTTTTTTAAACCAGTCTGGTCCATGAGTCCTTTTGACGAAAGGTGCCATTGAAGGAGCGAATCTTCGTAATTCATAAACATGTTGAATGCTTTGGAGAACAAGTCTTCTGGAGATACCCTTATTTCTATAGGCTTTAGAAGAGCAAGCCTAATTCCTTCGACATTCCTCGTTTCGACCATTTCAGTATAGTCTTCAGGAATGTACATTTGCAGCTTCGAATCAAAAGTGGCAAGAAGCCACAATTGGAACAACCAAACTGGTCCAGAGACCAAGTAATTTCCTTCAGGCTTGAGTTCTTTTAATGCACGAACTCCTTGTCGTAAGCCTTCATAAAGTGATCCTAAAATAAGTTGGCTAAGGTTTACCTCTCGACACTCGTGTAGTTGAATGGCCAAAGGAATGTACATTTTTGCCACTTGGAGTGGCGAAGAGCGGAAAACATAAAAGGAGAGCCAACAAGTGAGAAAAGCGACGTGTTCTTCGTCAGAAACTTCTTCAGTGGTGATGACATGTTTGTCTTCAATGTATCCTTTGAAGGAAGCACGCTTGAAGTCGAACTCATGGTTGTTGCCAGTAGTGTTAGGGTCGAAAACTTCTCCTATTGGTTTAAGTCCAGTTATGGCAGCCACATCTAACAGAGTGGGAGTGAGCATACCACATTTCAGATGTAGGCTATTGGTGGTCAGCTCCCAAAAGTGTAAAGCTGCAATAAGCATTGGGCTTTGATATCTAGGCCCATATCTCGACAGCTGAATCAGGTCGAAGATGCCTTGTGCTTTCCAGGTTTCTCATTTCTTCGACTCAATTTTGTTAAGCCAGTTAATGTAAGGTGGGTGATTCTTGTCGACTGGTGGTGAAGACCTAAAAGCCCTATTTGGGTTACTCATGAAATCCATCACATATGGTCCTTTGTTGAAAATCCTAGGGCTATATCTATGATAGCTAGGGAAAACCTCTTTGATTTTGTCAGAATCATCACCAGAGTGAGGAAGAGGACCTAAGAATGCATGCTTGTAAGGCTTAGGAGAAGGAATTAGTACCTGAGATTGCAAAATTTTTGCTTCTTCTTCTGTCAAAGCTGGTTCAGCAACAAAAGGCTGTTTTCCAGAAGCTACAGTGCCAGAAGCTTGAACGTTGGAAGATGACGCCATTAATGATAGTTCTAAGTTTTTCAAGTGGTTTCGCTGCTTCACTGTTCGGGTTTTACAAGAATAGAGGTCGCGTAGTGTTGGATGAAGAAGTGAAGCTTCGCAAATGAAGTTTTCTGGTGCGTAAACGCTGGATTTCGCAAGGAAGAAGAAGAGAAAGAGTTCGCAGAAACAGAGAGAGTAAAAAAGGGAAAATGAAATGGAGAAGTTTCTTTTATAGCTGTTTTAGCAAGAGAGAGAAAAGGTAAACCTTTGGTTTTTCTTTAAAGAGCAGTTATTTGCAATAAGTAGTGGGGGAGTTACAACACAAAACGTGGCCCACTAAGTCTGAGAAAACGGCGCCATAAAGTACCTTTACTGGAAGTGTCTTTTTAATTCCGAAAACTGATGGTAGTGACGTCATAAGATTCAACATAAAGTTGTTGATTGTAATTTCAAAAACGTCATTTTCCGCCTTCATTTAAAACTCAATCGAAAAAGACATTTTTGGGGGCAATTTGTTAACCTGCATTTTCGACAGGCTCAATTAAATGCAGTCAACGAGGTTTGACTTGCTAATTTCAAGAGGAAAGGTGTTGATTTCGACAGTGAGAAGTTTTCCCAAGAAGGTTCGACATAGTGCTTAACTTAGTAGAAATTGAAGTTTTCCCAAGAGGTTTGACTTGCTCGTTGTCGAAATGGCGTAGCAGTTATTGTGGTTGAAGATATGGCAGCTACCATTTTTCAAATTCTATGTACAGTTAGTTAGTTATTGTGTTTCCCTCCTTGTATAAATAGTAGTTTTTCATAGGAAAAACGGGTCACAAACTCATACAGAATTCTGAAACTCAAACTTCCAACATCACAGAGAAAACGAGTCAGAGAACAGTGTATGAACTTGTGCACCATTCTCTTTACAATTAATGCAATTTCACTTTTACTTTCTTAAGTTTTCTGCATTTTATTTGTTTTCTCTTCGACTTCTACTCAGAATTCTCCCTTCTGGAGATAACTTCGACGGTAATCTTTTAATTTTCAAGTTTAAACCACAAGAACACTCATAATTTCTGAAAAAAACCTTAACACAAATGTTCTAGGATTTTCTAGTTGATCCTGCAAGTAACATTAATTTGTAACTGGTGGTGTTTACCAAAAAACATGGTAAACACCCCCACCGCAGGAGTTTCCATCCCTCCGCGTCTCCACATCTGTCTCTCTCCACCACACCCTCTGCGTCTCCACATCTCTCTCAGGCATACACCACCGCAATCCACCTTCAATCCACTACAACATAGATCTGAGCAAATCAGAGTGAAATGGAAAGATCTAATCGGCAAAAGCTAGATCTGGGAAAAACTGAAAGAAAAATATCGAGAAAGTGGGAGAAATATGGTAATCGGCAACATGCATAGCCAGATACGAAGAGTGGGAATGAGAGGAAGAAAAGGAAGAGGCTTGAGTGATGGAGGTTCTGGTTCATGATGGGAGGTTGAGAAAAGCCGAGGGAAGAGGATGGAAAGCAGAAGCAAACGAATAGGAAGTGTGTGTGGCGGTTTGTGTTATTGAACTGGTTGTGAACTGAGACTTGGTCGTGAAGAAGCATTGTGAAGCATGGAAGGTCGAGAATAGAGCAACATGAAGAAATGTGAGAAGCATGAGCAAACCGGAAATAAAAGTGGAGAAAGATAATGTCTAATAGTTTTTCCTCGAGTGTTTAAAGCATTTTGACATTACCCTTGGAATCATGTCTTTGACTGGAGCATAGAGCAACATTATGAGAAAGCATTGTAAAGCCTTTTACCTTGGGATGGCACATCGAGTTTATTGCAAATTGGATTTTTCTTTGATGGACTTCATTCCCTAGAAGTGAAATTGGTGGGACTCATCTCTTTTGCCTTGGGATGGCACATTCCTAATTTATTACTACAATTCAAAAAATTTCCTTTCGGGAATGTCTAAATGAAATTTTCCTTTCAGTATTAATCACTAAATAATTCTTAATAAAAATCGGTATAACGTTTTTTTCCACAAAAAGTAGTGTAAAGTTGTAAACCATATAATCCCTTTTCGTTTGTCAAAAAAATATAACCCCTTTTCTCAAAATAAAAATAAAAATTATCACATAAACAAATTTTATAAAGTGCATGCCGTAGATGATGTATGAATTGGACTATGCCCTTTTTTGTAAACCCGAGTATCCACCGCACGGACAACAGTGACTAATCTCTCTCTCATTATAGGTGCCTCGAGGGGCAAGACAGCTGACCCAGAGTTTTAACGCTGCTCCGTACCCAAGGCGTGGATCGAACCCCCGACTCTTGGTTAAGGGAGGATCAACCCCAACCGTTGAACTCCACGCTCTGAGTTTGACTATGCCCTTTAATTTATTATAGTTTGATAAAAAATTATAAATTGCATGAATCGAATACTTTATTAAATAGTGTACCAAAAAAATACATTGCAGTAAACAATATATTTGTAACATTTCCAAACTAGACCAATCTTTTAATTTGATAAAAATAAAAATACACCAACATTCATCATTAAAATTTACAAGGAAATTCCGAAACTTTAAACTTAAAAAATAAAATTACATTAACACTTTGTATTGAAGTAGTCTTAAAATAGATAAGAACTCATTCTGTAATAAAATATAAGTAAAAATGACTTGACGAAAGTTGTATATTTGGCTCTAGATGAATCTAGGATTTTCGACTGGTAAAATGTAAATTAGAGTGAAATGCTTTTTTAAAAAAACAGAAAGGTTGTGAAAAAAGACGAGTAATGTTATTTAGCCAAAAAATTTCAGCCAAAAATCACTTTATAATACTAATTAACCAAGTTTTTTAGGTCAATAACCAATTAACCAAATTTTAGTCAATGACTTAGAAAACATGTGAAAAGTAGGTTGGTTAATGACCTTAAAAACTTGGTTAATTAGTGTTGTATAGTGGTTTTCGCTATTTTTGACTGAGAATTTTTGGCTAAATAACATTACTCAAAAAAGATTTATCAACAAAATTATAGTATTGTAAGTCTGTAACCAAGATTTAAAAACAATAGCCTAAATTGCTCCCGGTCCCTTAACCTAATTTCAGTTAACGATTTAGTCCTTATCTTTTTTGTCCCAAATAAGTCTTTTATGTTTTAAATTTTTAGCACTATTACGTACCCTTTTCCGTTAGTCCCCGTCTAACTCCGTTGAAAAATTAACATATTAATGTACTATTATTATTTACTAAGTAAGACAAAAATACTGTAGCTTTTTTTTTGCATAGTTTTTCTTAGTATCAAAAATTTAAACATTTGTAAAGAAAAATAAATTTAAACAACCAAGACAGTTGACCCAGTGGCTTAATCTATGTTGGGACATGGGGAGTCGGCCTGGTGCTCTCGGGTTCAATTCCTGCAGTAGATAAATTTAGTGTTGGTCAGTGCGAAATTTGATCCTAAACACGAGCGAAGATTAGTCTTTCATTGAAAGTATTGCGACAGTCTTGGTTAGCCAGCAATGATCCAAACTAAAAAACAATTAAATGGATTGAATTTTGTTAGTTTTTCTTCATGTTTTAATACTTGTTTTACCAAATAAAAAATTATTTAAAGTACTATTATTATATTTTTTGTTATTACTCGCCGCAACCCCCTCCTTTTTCTTGCATAATAAAATGTTGTCAGCACAGCAGCACTTAGTATGCCGTTATTTAGAGTTAAAATAATTTATCTATGAAGACTGCACTTAACATTAAGATATAATTTATGAGATACTACTCAATTTCTCAACAAAACACGTACTATAGTCAATTAGCATTTTATTCCTAAAAGTCGTTACTACCTCATTCCTTTCAGTTCCTCTTTTTTTGTGTGGTTTTTTTTCTACATGAGCAATTGTAAATAAATATATCTTTACTCCTATCTTTATTTATGTTTGTATACTATGTTTTTATTTATATATATTTGAATTTTAATTTATTTTTTTATTAAAGTATCCAGACCGTACCTAGCACACTAATAAGTTCAATTCTATGTAGTAGTTAGTTTTTCCTTTACATCAGTTTAGTATTTTTACATTCGTTAATACTGGCACTCCTTTGCATCACACGGGTTGTATGGTATAACCGAGAAAGAAACAAAGTAAGCAAATACTACATCTAACATTTTGAGAGTGTCATCAGCATTCAGGTGTATATTAGCTTTTTCCGAACCTTTATTCCATAACGTGTCTAAAACACAATGGCATCATTAATAGCAAAGATCTCGCCACGATCGCATTTAATGCGATACCAGGTAATTACGCCTAAGTTAGCGGAGACCACCAGGGTTAGACTTGAAGTTGTCAACCAGCGCATACAGAGTAGATTTACTACTAACAAATATCAATTTAGAGTTTTTACATTCGTTATACTGGCGCTCCCCTTGCATCGCACAGGTTGTATGGTATAACCGAGAAAGGAAAAAAGTAAGCAAATACTATATCTAACATTTTAAGAGTGCCTTTTCAGGTGCATATTAGTATTTTTCCGACCTCAATTTCATAACGTGTCTAAAATGCAATGGCATCATTATTAGCAAAGATCTCGCCACGATCACAGTTACTGCGAGACCAGGTAATTACGCCTAAATTAGTGGAGACCACCACAGTTAGAGTTTGCATCACTACACCTAGGGTTTGTTGAACAACACTTTTATAAATAAAGGTCTCCAGTGTGGAGACTTGAAGTTCTCAATCACCGCATATGGAGTATATTTAATACTAACAAATATCAGTTTAGTGTTTTTACATTCGTTAATAATTGCGCTCCCCTTGCATCGCACGGGTTGTATGGTATAATCGAGAAAGAAACAAAGTAAGCAAATACTATATCTAACATTTTAATAGTGTCTTTCAGCATTCGGGTGCATATATTAGATTTTTCCCGTCCTCTATTTCATAATGTGTCTAAAACACAATGGCGTCATTAATAGCAAAGATCTCAGCACGATCACAGTTACTGCGTGACCAGGTAATTACGCCTAAATTAGCGGATACCACCACAGTTAAAGCTTGTGTAACTACATTTATGGTTGTTGAACAACACTCTTATAAATAGGGGTCTCTGGCACGAAGACTTTTAAGTTGTCAACCACCGCATACGGAGTAGACGTAGTACTAACAAATATCAGCTTAGTGTTTTTACATTTGTTAATACGGGCGCTCCCCTTGCATCGCACAGGTTGTATGGTATAACCGAGAAAGAAACAAAGTAAGCAAAATACTATATCTAATATTTTAGTACAAAAGTAACACGATTTCATTTGCAATTTTTTATTATTCCAAATAAATATAATGTATTATATCACATTTCTGTTAATAACATACTAATAAAATTGTGAACTGACCAATGGGGTATCTCCTTTGGTTAGAGTTGTTGTCCACAGCTCTTCTACTCAATCATTAATCTCCAAGTCCAATGTATCAACACAACCAATTTTACTCATTTTTTCAATAAATCCAGTGTCACTACATATCATGTCCACTTTCATGTTAGTTGTTCCATTGAACTTAAAAATTAGGAAATCCTTTTTTCTTCGATCCATAATTTCCACAAACTCTTTCCATCCATTAGTAAACCAAATGGATCAATGGATTGACAACCAATGGACTACCCACTTTATTTTGTCAAATCCAAAAAAAAAAATAAGCGGACTACTTGTATAACGCAATACAAAATTACATTGAATTTTGTAAATGAACGTTATAGACATAATATATTATATAACAATAATAATATAATAAATTTGGTAAAAAATAATAATAATAATAATAGTAATATTCCTGTTTTTTTTAAGAGATCAGAAAATTTAAAAAAGACAAGTCCGTGCGGATCACGGGTGTTAGAACTAGTCATCATCAATCTAAAATACCACAACTGGAATTCTCCTGGCAGGGTCGGCCTTACTTATTTTGCATTGGACACTTCTATTTATTAAAATTGCAAATGCATCCCTACATGGCTCTGTGGAAATTCCATTCGTGTTGTACTGTCTGTGTTTCCATTTCTCCGTTCCTCTGAAATTCTGCGGGAGATCTCCATCCGCTCCGCTCATGCCCAATCAAAGGTCGAAGGAGATTTGCATGGTTAAAGATTCTGCTCTCCTGCATCTTCACCACTTCTCTCTTCGATTCTCCCTTCACGTGCCACTCTCTATCTTCCATCTCTCTGAAAGTTCTTCCCTAACAATGCAATCCACCTAATTCAATGATAATTCAGTTCTCTATTTTAGTTTTCATTTTTCTGATCAAAAGACTCAGGTTCTGCTTTTCATTTATTTATATAAGTCGGCTTCATTTTTTTCTTCTTGAAATTTAGAATCGTAATAATGATTTGGATTTTTCACAATTTTTGGTTTATGGTGTCTGTGGCCAATTGAATGTGTTTTTTGTGTCTGCTGCATTGGAAATTTATCTTGTTGAGAAGTTTACTTTGAAGAGTGAAGAAGGAATATAACTTGTTAATACGCTTGTTTGTATCTGTAATGGGGCAAGAGATTAAGGGCTTCATGTCCAACTGAGGCCAGTTCCAGTGCAATGCATTTTCTTGTCTTCAGGGTACTATCAAATTCTCCTATGGGAAGAATCTTCCGAAGAAAATCTCTAGACAATCCAACAATATGCATGAAGGCAGACATTGCATCAGCAACCGAAGCCAAATTTGCAGGTAAATTGTCTAACTCATGCAAATTATTACTAAGCTTCTCATTGATCTTCTTAATAATCTCAGGCAATATTTTAGAAATAATAATTGCTTGCACTTGTACCAACCTTTGAGCCAAAATAGGAATACCCACAATGGATTTATCAATCTTAGAAAGAAGTAAGTGAGACTCAAAAAGTCTTGCTTCCACCAATCTAGCTTCTTTACAATAAGAATTTCACCTGCCCTCCAGGTTGAGACCTGAAGCTGATAATAGTTTGCAGAATGACGATTCAAGACTGCAAGTAAAACAGTTTCAAGATAATTCCATACATTATCCACAAAATTGAAAGCCCCCATATTTGAAGAGGCGAAGGAGATTTGCATGGTTAAAGATTCTCCTCTCCTGCATTTTCACCACTTCCCTCTTCGATTCTCCCTTCACGTGCCACTCTCTATCTTCCATCACTCTGAAAGTTCTTCCGTAACCAATGCAATCCACATAATTCAATGATAATTCCATTCTCTATTTTAGTTTTCATCTTTCTGACCAAAAGACTAAGGTTCTGTTTTTCATTTATTTACACAAGTCTACTTTTTTTTCTCTATGAAATTTAGAATCATGATAATTTGGAATTTCACAATTTTTGGTTTATGGTGTTTCTGGCCAATTGAATGTGTTTTTTTTATGTCTGCTGCATTAGAATTTTATTATTTTCAGAAGGCTTCATGTGTCCTTGAGGTGGCCAGTTCCATTTTTAGCAGGGTTCTTCCTCAACTGAGACAGTTACCATATATTCTTGCCTGGTCAGGTTCGTACAAACCTGCTTTTTACTTCTTATTTAAATTAGTTTTCTCTATCTTGATAATGATAAGACTCTATATAGTACTTTTGTACTAGTACTATCTAGGTAGTTAAGTTTGTTATTGAAACAAACTATTTTCTTAACATTTAGCCTATAAGGGCTATATTTCAGTTCATGCCCTAAGGACTCTAAATACAATCTAGCCGTTGTACTAGGATTATTACAAACTAGGTTTAGGGTATTTTTTGAACTAAGACTACAATAATCGAGTTGTAACATAAATTAACACTCAAGCATGACACCCAATGAACAAAAGAAAACAAAGACATAGAATCCATTAAAAGCAAGAAATGCTTAACACAAAAACACGACATAACTTGGATAATTCAAAAAACAGAAACAAAGCCCCCAGCAACATTATTAAAGCTTTCCAAGAAAAATTGAGCAATAGTCCTAGTTGTCTCCATAGACACCAATTCTGTCCATAATATTAGCAACTGTATCCTTACTCTCCCTCAGAACCCTGACACTCCTGCTCAGCTTTTCTCTCTTCCCAGCTATAGATGGAGACTCCTCAAGCAGCCTCTCTATCCCACCACCGATTGGTGACAGCAAATCATTGCATATCTCCTTCTGCAAATCAATGTTAACCAGCTCATTGATACTCAACATCAAATGCAGAGCAATGCTGTCAATCAGCCTCCTCAGAACAATCTTCCAGTAAGCAATCATCCTTGCCTTCAAATCAAATGCCTGACTTAGAATTGTTTGTGGATAGTTTCTCAGATGTACAACATCTATCTCCCCAACTCCTTCAAGCTTCACACGTGTTGGGTTGGTTTCCACATTGAAAACTTCTTTAAAGAAAGCTTCCTGAAGTGATATCAACTTATCATAAACCTGCAGGTACTCAGGATTACAGGTGTAGTCGGTCAGCTTCTCCATTTCCACAGCCTCCTTCACATGTGCGATGGAATTTTTCTTCTTCTTTACAATAAGAATTTCACCTGCCCTCCTGGTTGAGACCTGAAGCTGATAATAGTTTGCAGAATGACGATTCAAGACTGCAAGTAAAACAGTTTCAAGATAATTCCATACATTATCCACAAAATTAATTGGCATGTAGGCAATGCCCTTTACTTTCCTCTGAAGTATTGTAAGAAAAGCAGTCCTTGGAATGAAGTTTGGAAGTCCAATCCACTTTGCTTCCTCAAGCACCTTAATCTCTTCCAACAGAAAATCCTTAGTAGCATCACTTTCAGCACAATTCTGTAGATCACCTGCGTATGAATTAAGCATTTCCACTAAGCGTGCAGTGCAATGCATTTTCTTGTCTTCAGGGTACTCCTCAAATTCTCCTATGAGAAGAATCTTTCGGAGAGAATCTCGTGACAATCCAACAATATGCATGAAGGCAGACATTGCATCAGCAACCGAAGCCAAATTTGCAGGTAAATTGTCTAACTCATGCAAATTATTACTAAGCTTCTCATTGATCTTCTTAATAATCTCAGGCAATGTTTTAGAAATAATAGTTGCTTGCACTTGTACCAACCTTTGAGCCAAAACAGGAATACCCACAATGGATTTATCAATCTTAGAAAGAAGTAAGTGAGACTCAAAAAGTCTTGCTTCCAACAATCTAGCTTCTTCATAAGATTCCTCACCAATGCGGTTCCTAACACATACATAACCAAGGCCAATGTTAACATCATCAGCAGTAACCTTTTCTAACAAGCCTTCAGGGGACTTATCGGCTTTAGTTACAACAGCCAATGTCCTCAAACCACTTTTATCTACAGACTGTGACATCCTTATGGACTCACAAGTTGTGAAATCAACAGTAGCAGAAAGAACATTCAATATAATACTCTCCTCAGGACTTATGTACTCCATTATAATATCCTTAATCTGGTCATAGATATTATCTGGTTGACCATGAACAGGCACACGAGTTATACCTGGAAGATCAACCATTGTTAGATCAGGAACACCATTCTTCTTCACAACCAAAGTCAAAGGATTGTTAGAAATCCCTTTCCCTAAACCTGCAAGCTCTTCAGTGGCAGTATTAATGGCATCAGAAACATTTGCTTCATCAGTTAAAACAGTTTTGCCATTGAACTCCAACATAAGCTGTGGTTGTTCAAGTGGGTGGTTTTGAAGCCTCATTACCAAGGGAACCCTGGTGCAAATTCCTTGGCCACGGGGTAAGCTGATACCAGCAAGAGATTCAAGGACACTGGATTTGCCAGAAGATTGATCTCCTACAACAACAATGGATGGAAGTTGTATACCCTCCTTAGCAATATTGAGACGCCTTAGATTCTCGAGTGCATCAAGAACTGGACGTATCTTCTCATTGTAAGAAGAGACAATAGGTGCAACAGAAAGTGGCTGAGGCTGTTCTACTACTTGGACTAATGACAGAGATTCATCTCGTTGGGTAGCACCCTTGGAAGTAGTACTAGTACTCTTCTTTCCAACCACCATTTTGATGAAACAACAAAAGGGATTTTGTAACAACACAGAGGATATGCAAGATGTGGCTTAAGATGAATGTCGTAGCTTTAGTTTAAATTGATATTTATAGAGAACTTAACGGGAAAATGAAATGAAGGGACAGAGAGTGGTTTGGTAATTGTGAGGGATCTTGGAAGTTTAGTTGAGCTTTTAAGGGGAACTGAAGTTTAAAGTTACTAGACTATTGGTTTCTTCTATGTTTGAGTAACTGAAAGGTTCTTCTCGTTAAGTGCATTGTAGTAATAATTCCCCTAAAACCTTACAACTCCTCTATAGCCTTGCAAATTCTCGTGGAATGGAAATTAAATAACTATGCCTAAGAATCTGTATGCACTTTTGTAATTCATATTCATAATTTAATTGAATAAATTCATTATATTTATGCATTTTTATTCTAACATGGCTAATTATTTTTTGAAAAATAGGAGTAGCACTGTTTTTCTTTTTTGACACAAAGGAGTAGCACTGTTTTATAATCTGTACCTTTTATTTTGTGAAATAGTTATCAAACTCGATCTTAATATAGTTTTTCCAAAAAGCATCATATTATATATGTTAATTAAAATCACTGTGGGTTCAACGTGACTTTGAATTTTATTGCTGAGACTGGCACTTCTCTTTACTCTTATTACTTAAAATCATCGGTGGAGTTATAAAATTAAGGGAGGGAAAGAGGGTCGTTTGATATCTTGAAGAGAGTTGAGGTTTCAAGAGGAATTGGAGTTTGTTGGGTTTTGATAACTCTTAATAAATAGTAGTATTAAAAGGGATCTCTATAAATTCCTAGTAATTGTTCATAATTCTGTGGTAAAATCCACTAGGTTAGGATTTAATTGGCACCCATTAATAACGGCCCCACCATCCTCTCCATTTCTTCCAAACAGTTTTAAGATCAGAAATAATACCCCTTCTAAAAAAGTTTGTTCAAGTTTGTGCGATATATAGATGTCGTAGATGCTTTGAAGCTTTAGAAGGATCTGGACAATGTATGCATATGTTTGTGCTAAGGTTGTAAAAAGAGTGGGAGGGCAGTCTTCAACTTACCTATATGTTGATATCAATATGCAAGGTTTACACCCCTTGCTTGATGCACACGATACAAATGTGTTTAAAATCTTTTTATAAGCAAACAGAAAACAAGTTAACAGATAGAAAGGAGGCTCGCCCGTGGTAGAGTGGGGGGTTGTCCTTTACGCCCATAATACGTATGGGAGTTCTTCTGCCCATTTTCCCTTTGCCTCATCTAGCCGCCTCCTCAGCCCGTGTAAGATCACTCTGTCGACGGCCTCTGTCTGACCGTTGGTCTGTGGGTGCTCAACTGAGGTGAAGCGCTGCTTCACCCCTAGCTCGGTCAGGTACTCTTGAAAGTTTTTATCTGTAAACTGGGTACCGTTATCTGAGACTAATACTTCAGGAATCCCAAAACGGGTGAGGATGTTTTTCTTGAAAAACTTCAGACAGTTCCTAGACGTGATGGTAGCCAGAGGTTCGGCTTCCACCCACTTGGTGAAATAATCTACAGCGACGATCAAGTATTTGAATTGCCCAGGAGCGACTGCAAACGGACCCAAGAGGTCGATCCCCCACCATGCAAACGGCCATGGTGCAGTCATGCTGTTTAATTCGATTGGGGGAGCGACATGGATGTCTGTGTGTCGCTGGCACTTATCACATTTCTTTACTAACTTTTCGCATCGTCTTCCAATGTGGGCCAATAGTATCCCGCTCTTAATGCTTTTTTTGCTAAAGCTCGAGCTCCGAGGTGGTTTCCACATATCCCCTTGTGTATTTCCCTTAAAACATAACTAGCCTCCTCTGGTGGGAGACATTTCAAGAGTGGCATGGAAAATCCTCTACGAAATAGCTTCCCCTCAATTATCGAGTAAGATACCGCTCGCCTACGTATCAAGGCTACTTTTTTTACGGTCGCCTGATTCTTCTCCGTCTCTGATGTATCTGATGATGGGGTTGGTCCAGCAATCTTCTAGATCGACCATGCAAACATCCGGAGTCAGAGCGATATCAAGTCGTACATTGGGTTGAGGTAGGACTTTCTGAATTATGCTTCTATGGTTCCCAGGGTTTTTTGTGCTTGCCAACTTTTATAATATGTCCGCCTTAGTGTTTTCTGATCGAGGGACGTGTTTTACTTCTGCGTATTCAAACTTCCCGAGTAGTTCTCTCACTCTTGCCAGATAGCTTTGCAAGATCACGTCCTTGGCCTCGAACACTTCTTTGATTTGGGATACTGCCAGGAGTGAGTCCGAGTGCAGCTCCACTCTCTTTACGTTGAACTCGCGGGTGAGCAAGAGTCCAACAATACATGCTTCGTACTCCACCTAGTTGTTGTATGTTGAAAATGAGAAGGTCAAAGCCACTTCAATAGTTGTTCCCTCGGCATTTTTAAGAATCAAGCCCGCCCCACTGCCTCTGCTGTTTGACGAGCCGTCCACATGTAAGGTCCAAACTGGCATTATCGTCTCAGGGATCGGGGTCATCTTGGTAAGAAAGTCGGCCAATGCTTGAGCTTTAGTGGCCAACCTGGGTTCATATTTGATGCCAAACTCCGACAGCTCAATCGCCCACTTTATCATTCTTCCTGCTAGGTCCGGCCTGTGGAGGAATTGCCGTATGGGCTGGTCCGTCCTCAAGACGATCTGATGGGCCACATAATATGCCCTTAATCATCGCGCGGCCACAACCAATGTGAGGCCTAACTTTTCAATTTTCTGGTACCTGAGCTCAGGACCTTGAAGGGCTTTACTGATAAAATAAATGAGATTTTGCTTGGAGTCGCCTTCTCATACCAACACTGCGGCCAGTGCTTCTTCAGTGATCACTATGTAGAGGTACAAAGTTTCTCCTAGCTCTGGTACTGTCAGCACAGAAGGTTTAGTACAGCGGCCTTCAGCTGATCCAGAGCCTGATCGCACTCGGGCGACCACTCAAACTTTGTCTCCTTCTTGAGAGGTTTAAAAAGTGGGAGCGACTTGCTTGCTGCTTGGGCAATGAATCGTGAAAGTGCGCCCACCATCCCGTTCAATTTATGTATTTCTTTTTTGGTGGTGGGTGGCCTCATTTCTGTCACAGCTCGGCATTTAACTGGGTTGGCCTCAATTCCTCTTTCGGTCAGGTACAAGCCTAAAAATTTGCCCGCCCTTACTCCAAACGTGCATTTCTCAGGGTTTAGCCTGAGCGAATTCTTACGGGCTTCTGCGAATACTTCTTCTAAGTCGGCCACATGGTCAGTATCCACTTTACTCTTGACAATCATGTCATCCAGGTAGACTTCTGCTACGCTGCCTATCTGCGCTTGGAAAACTTTATTCATCATTCTTTGATAGGTCGCTCCTGCATTTTTCAGCCCAAAGGGCATAACCTGATAGCAGTAGTTTCCTTTTTCTGTCATGAACGCTGTCTTCTCTTGGTCAGGTGGGTACATGGCGATCTGGTTATATCTCGAGTATGCATCTAAGAATGATAGTAATCGGAACCCGCTGGCATTGTCTACCAATCGATCAACACTGGGGAATGGGAAAACATCTTTAGGACATGTACGGTTGAGGTCTGTGTAATCTACGCACATGCGCCATTTCCCATTGGCTTTCTTGACTAAAACCATGTTAGATAACCATGTAGTATACTTGATCTCTTTGATGAAGCCGGCCTTGATCCAGTCTTCGACTGCCTTTACTGCAGCTCGTGCCTTTTCCTCTTTCTGAACGCGTCTTTGTTGAGCAACCCACCTGGCTGAAGGGTCAACAGCCAAATGGTGACAGGCTACCTCGGACGAAATCCCCGGCATATCGGCCGCACTCCAGGCGAACAAGTCCGGATGGTTTCTCAGACATCGAATGAGTTGTTCTCGTACCTCTTTTGGGAGATCGTTCCCGATCTTTATTGTTTTCTCGGGATCGTTCCCTAGCGGGATTTGAGTGAAGTCTCCATCAGGCTCTGGCCTCTTAATTATTTTCTTCAGCTCTCTGGTCAAGAGGTCGTCTTCTTCCTCTACCTCGCTATCAAGATCGTAGCGGGCATCTAGGTCGGTCATGTTGACTTCGTTCCCTCCTTTCCTAGGGTTATCCGCTCTTTTCGTTTCTAGTTCCCCCTGCTCTTTCAAACTCATATAGAATGTCCTCTTCGCGAAGAGGAGGTCGGCTAGAAGGGTGACCACTTCTCCTTCATCGGAGTAGAATTTCATCTTAAGATGGACGGTAGAGGGGACCGCTTCAAGTCGTCCTAAGGTTGGTCGACCGATTATACATTGATATACTGACTTAATTGGGAGTACTAGGAAGTCGGTTTTTACTGTCCGACACAACGGTTTTTCTGTACTGTCGTCCCCAAAGGTAACCATAAACTCGATGCGCCCGAGGGGTGTTGTAGACGACCCATTGAAGCCGGTCAAGTCTGATCCCCGGTAGGGTCTTAAATTGTCTCTAGAAATTTTCAACACGTCCAGGAGATCTTCAAAGATGATGTCAGCTGAGCTCCCTTGGTCGACCAAGATCCTCCTTACCTCCACATTGGCCATTACAGCGACTATTAGTAGTGGAACTTGTTTGTTCGGCTTTCCATCGAGCAAATCCTCGTCCCCAAAGGATATGGGCGGTCTCTTTGAGAGGACCCTGGGAATGGATGTTGAAGCGACGCTCATAATTTCTTTCCATCTTCTTTTCATGGACTTGTTAGTTTCCCTTCCATCACTAGGGCATCCCGAGGTAATCACCATGGCGACTTGGCGCCCTTTAGATTTCCTGGTGTCTAGTTCTTCTTCTTCACTGTCGTTGTCTTCTCTGGCTTTAGACACTTCGCTGACCACTACCTTCCCCTTTCGAGGGGATCGAGCTGCTTGCTTTTCATCTCGTTCATCTTTTTGTCCCTTCTTTACATATTGGGTAAGCATACCCTTTCTGATCAATTCTTCTATATCATCTTTTAAAGCCATACAGTTGTTGGTATCAGGCCCATTACTGCGGTGATAGCGACAGTACTTACGGGACGGGCACTGTCCTTCTTTAAGGACAAGTGGTTCAGACCTCTTGATATCCTTAAACTCTGTATTTGCACATTCAGTCAGAATTTGGGCATAGAAGGTGTTGAGCTTAGTGCGATCTAAGAAATTTCTAGATCTGGAGTCCCTTGACGGACCTCCGTGGTCCCTTCTCGACCTCTGGTCGCGCTCCCCTTGGGGTTCTTTGGTCGTACCCCTTGCAACAGCTTGCGTCGCCATTCCCCTCTCTTCATAATTCATGAATCTCTGAGACCTGCGGATGAAAGTTTCCAAATCGGGCGGTTCGTTCGCACCCACTTCAATTTCGAGCAGGCTGCCCGTACGTAATCCGTCACGGAGGAACCATAGTCTCATATCGTCTTCCAGTCCCCTCTCGTTGGCAGCCTCTTTATTAAACCCTTCTATATAGTCGCGGAGGGTTTCCCGGGGCTCTTGTCTGTTCACTTTCAGGATTGCGTGCGACTTGGGTTTCATCCTTGAAGCTGTGAAACGGGCAGAAAAAACCCTAGCAAGTTGTTCCCAGGAGGAGATGGTATTCGGCCTCAACTCCGTGAACCATTCTAAAGCTGGCCCCTCCAAGGTTAGTGAAAATATCTTGCAGTTCACTGGCCCGTATGCCCCCCTGGTATTGCATCATCAAATCGAAATATCTCAGGTGGGCATCGGGGTCTTTTACGTCATTGTACATTCTTAAATCTGATGGGGGTTTTTCAAGGGCACGAGGGATGGGATGTTCGTCAATGTCTCGGGTGAAGGGTCCCATCCTCATGTCGCCCCTTTCTCTGCGAGGTGTTCGGTCCTCGAAGCGTCGGCTTTGATGACCACGTCGCTCTGGTGGGTACCCGTATTGATAGCGTCGTCCTGGTGAACGCCTCCTGCGATGAGGACGGGCATATTGATTAGATGACCTGCTCGTTGACCGGGTGGTCGATCCGGATGAATCGTAAGAAGACTCCTGGTAGGAGGGCTCTTCTGGCCAATAAGTGGGGTCGGTCGAGGAGGGCGGTGTTCTTGGTGGCGTCTGAGCCCCTCCTCGATTCCTTCTTCGAGGCGGGGACCGGTGGACGAGATGCCTTCTAGGAGGTGATCTATGTCGTCGAGATGGATTCCTTCTTTTGACCAGAGATTGAACGTCGCGCTGGTATTGTTCAGGTGCGGTGTACGCCCGCCCCGTAGTCACTTGAGTTAACATTTCCAGAATCTGCTGTATGGCGTTGACCGGTAGTACGACATTTGCCTGAGTGGCTAGTCCAGAGGGTGCGCTTTGAACAGTGTTCTCAGCTGTGACCGGGACGGACTCCGGGGTTGCTTGCGGTTGGTTAGGAATACCAATCACGCTCTGCACGAGCGGGATCCTTTGGCGGGGAGGTCTATACCTCGCTGAGCCATAGGAATGGAGGTGGGATAATGCCTGGAGCGGTTCTCCCACTGTGGTCGCTAATTAATTGAGGTGCTCGACCTTGGAGCGGGCACGAGCAGTCGAGTACTAAGTACGAAAGTATGAATTGATTGGGTGAATGATATCTGGTAGTATGCAGAGTCCTGCCCGGGTGGGGTGGTACCTGCAATGACACTCTGACGCCCAAGTCAGTGGAATAAGAGTGTGTGAGCAGAGTAATAAAATGGGTAAGAATACGTGTACCTGTCAGTGGGAACAGTGCCTCTTTACATAGTGTCAGAGGGGCAGTGCTGGCTGTTGGATCGGCGTGGTCAATCTCGACCGTTGATCAAGCGAGCCTCAGCGAAGGCAGATCTGAGCTGTTGATCTTAGTGGATTTGGGTCGTTATTTCTCCATTTCGTTCGTGGGCCGGTCTCGACCAGTCCTGCATCGGATTGGGCAAAGGCCCAGTCCAGAACAATACATACGATACGGCTTGTAAATGAAATCCAAATGATTGCACATATAATATTGGTAGATGTTAAATTGGTGAATGGGGCACGCGGGCGGGCGGGATAGAGGGGTTTAATCTGGAGATGTACAGCTGTTTTATTGCTCCTACAAGAAGAAGATACACGGCAACTTGGTGAATGGCTCGAGCGAGAAAGAGGGGTTTACATATGGCGGGCGCAGAAGGAAAAAGAGAGGGTTTTGAATTTGATGATTGTTTTGGAAACTGGTACAGCAATTGAACCGGTAGAAACGAGTTCAACGTTCAATGGTTCAATCGTGTTTAAAAATAAAACTTATACTTTTAATATTATATGTTATATTAAATGATAAATTTTAAATATAACTAAATTATAAATTAAGATAAAATAATTATTATATGTATTTCCTATGACTAGATATTAATCACAAGGATAAACAATAAAAAAGGATGTACATGTAATTTTATAACTTGACATTGGCATTTAGTTTGACTACAAAATATATTTTTTGAATTTAAATCTTGAATTTTTTTTAAAAACAAGCTGGTTCAAACTAGATGATCATAAACAAATATTTTGATTAAATATATAATGACTGAAGTTATAAGTCTGCAGCGTCTGGTTGGGAGTTTACTTACTATTTGATTGTTATTCATCCTTTGCTATCATGCTTCCATTAATGCAATAATATGTTAATACAAATATGACAATGTTCTTTTACTCTTTACATGCATAGGTTGAGGTACTAAGCTGCATTAGACATCCGAATATGGTCCTGCTCCTCGGTAGATTATGACTAGGTCACATTTTCAAAATTGGTCAACATTCCAGAAATTAACAAATCTGGAGGACAAAATTTGAGAAAGAAAAATGGGTGGATTACACCGAGAATTATACCTCACAATATTCCATGGTCCCGAATCTAATCTGTTTCGAAAATTCCTTAACAATTTTAACATTGAGTGTTTCAGTGCTGACGTCAACCTTACTTACTATCATGTTCTCATCTCTAGCTAGTCATGCTAATCACAGTTTTAGCTTGCTTCGACGTTGGCGTTTTTTCGTCCACTTCCAAGAGGTAACGACATTGTTCTTTCTTATGGCCATACTTTCCACGCAAATCTGGTGGAGTCCTTTGTCCTCTATGTAAACCTTGGTTCCTCTGATCACAATCACTAATATACGAAACATTTAATATTTTGTGATTTAACACCAGTTTTATGAAAAAATCGGTGTTAAACACAAACACGATGACTTTTTTGTTGATAAAATCTAATATCTCATTTTAGCGTGTTACAAGCATCAAATACAACACCAAATCTTAGTAAATATTTGTCGTGGATACATTACAGACTTAATTGTTTAAAATGCTAACAGTTCCATGTTGTTTTTTTATAAGCTGGTTAATTTCTAATACCCGACTTGGATCCGTTCAGGGAACTTTAAACGTATAAACACTGACAATTCCTTGCTTACTATTTTATAATACCCAGCGATAATGCCTTTAGAAAACTTAAAACATCGCCACTTCCACATCGGGTGTATCTTAACAACTGGCGTGGTATATCTTTACACAAATATATATTAACGCCAGAACACCCTTTATTTTGTCTATTCTCTTACTCTTTTGCCCACAACACTTAAACCCTATCTCGCGTTCTCTCTATCTCCCTCATGCTCATTGTTCCCGTTGTCGCTCTCCCTCACCAACATGCTATTTTCGAGCGAGCGAGCTGTCTCTAGTGGTATCTCGGTGGGTGTTTTCTCCCTCGCATCCACCTATGGTTTAAGAGGGAGACAACAGAGGTTCCCAAAACTGAAGGTTTCATTTTCAGTGGATTTATGTTGGATTCTTCTTTGCAAGGTTAGTTTCTTTGGTTCATCTTCTTTATACGATTTTTTTGATTCAATTTAGGGTTTAAAATAAGCTTAAATATGTTTTAGGCCCCCTGCAAATATAGCGTGTTTTGGTTTAAGCCCCTGCAAAATTTTTTTTTAGTAAAAAGCCCTTGCAAAATACACTCTTTTGGTATAAGCCCTTCTTTTAAAGGGCTGTTGCACTGACGTTAAAAAAACTACGTGTCTGCCTAGGTATCTTAAAAGTGCTGACTGTACATGTTGACTCACCAAAAACATAATTATTTTCTATTATTCTCTTTCTTCTCTCCCTCTCTCACCCACACAACCACCACAACCACTCTCTTCTCTCTCTCCACCAAAAACAATATCTTCAAATCAAGAAAACCTTCAAACCCACAAAACAAACTCAGATGCCTCGCCATTGGATTATGTTTTGATAATGAACTAATGAACAAACCCAGAAAAATGATTATGTTTTGACAATGAACTAATGAACATAATCATTTCTGGTGGCTTTAGTCTTAGGCGCTGGAACCTCCAATGGAGAGTGAGAGAGGATTTTGTGGTTTTTAAATACCCAGATGGAGACTTTGTGTGAGAGAATGGGGAATGATGAGAGAGGATTTTGGGGTTTTTAAATTGTTGCATCAGCAAAGGTGATGTTGTGAATAATCATGGGGATAAAGATGTACAATTTATGGGTTTGAGGTTGAAGATGGGTTTGGGGTTGAAGGTGAAGATGGGTTTGGGGTTGAAGGTGAAGATGGACAATTTCTGGGTTTTGGGTTGAAGATCTTCATCTCAAACCCAAAAAAATTCTTCAAATTCAAAAACCCCAAACTAGGAAACACAACCAATCTTCAAACCAAGAAAACCTTTAAACCCACAAAACAAACTCAGATGCCTCGCCATTGGATTATGTTTTGATAATGAACTAATGACCAAAATCCATCATATAAACAAAACCCGTAAGATGGACAATTTCTGGGTTTCGGGTTGAAGATGGGTTTGGAAGAAGATGAAGTTAGGGTTCATGAGAAGAGGAGGATGATGAAGTTGGGGAAGAAGATGAATAGTAATTTTTTTAATAGGAAATATGTGGAAAAAAATAAATGAAAAATAATTATGTTTTTGGTGAGTCAACATGTACAGTCAGCACTTTTAAGACACCTAGGTAGACACGTAGATTTTTTTTAACGTCAGTGTAACAGCCCTTTAACAGAAGGGCTTATACCAAAAGAGTGTATTTTGCAAGGGTTTTTTACTAATTTTTTTTTTGCAGGGGCTTAAACCAAAACACGCTATATTTGTAGGGGCCTAAAACATATTTAAGCCTTTAAAATATAAACAATATAAATTTCATTGTATATTATATGTTTTACTCGTGTGGTTTCTTTACACCCTCTAATTGATCCTTACTCATGTTTCTTCCAAAACAAACTCAAAAAGTAGATTGAAGTTGAAGAAGTTCTAAAACATGAATTTATATATTGGTATGAATTTTTTTATCTATTGATAGAAGGATAAGATTTAAGAAAACGAGTGTTTGTCGCTTGGCACTCTTAGTATATATATACGTATTTTCCTGTGTAGATTTTAATAGTGTCTAGCGATCTAGACGCTCAACTCCTTATCTCCCCTCCATCTGTCAATTGATAATAAAATTGATGCCAAAATACAACGGTATACAAATTCATTTCCTAAAAGTTTATCAACACCAGTCCTACTTCTTGGGTTTGTTTTGGAAGAAACACGAGTAAGGATGAACTTGATAATAGTGTCAAACAACCCACTAATCTAAATTGACCGTGTTATTCTTTAGAAACAGAACTAGTCGTTTATCATTCTGGGGAAGAATATCGAAAGTAGAGCTACTTTGAGAGAAGAAAAAAATGAGTATGGAAAATATCCGTACTCGTTTTTTCCTTCTCCCAAAGATGCTCTGCTTTCGATATTGTTTCTCGACATGATAAACACTTAGTTCCGATTTTGTAGGAACGTACGATCCACCTAAGTTGATATATATTTTTCTCGTTTTAATTATGTATTTGGTACTTTTATAATGTATCGTGTGTATATTATGACAATTCCTGGCAATAAACTTGTTTCTTAATATTAGGTTCTACTTTTTTATTACTTGCAATGTTCTTGTTTTTATTATTTGTGTACGTGCTTTTGATTCCAAAATTGTTGTTGAACAAGGAAACTGAAAAAACATATTATTTATTAAAAATCGCTTTAACTTAGGTTTTTCAATAATAACCGACTTACAATCCACATTATTGTGAGTTTTTAAAAGCGTTTAAATGACCATTTTACGTAGATAGTTAAACAAACCGGCATTAAAAGTCAAACTTACTATACCCGTAGAAACCACACCGCTCTATAACCGGTGTGGAAAGTCCAATATAATCGCTGTTGTATCCCTTTTGTTGTACTAGTGAATGTGTGAAGCCAACAGTTTATCGAGGTCAAGCTCCATACATATTCTGGCATAGCGAACCCCGTCTTAAAACACGTTGGTTTGACTAAAAAAGGGAACTTATCTTCGCAGTCATTCTATTATTTAGCCGGCTAACTGAAATTTTTAATGAATGGGAGTCACAGCAGAGAGCCAATTACAAGACTTTAATTATAATGTAGAAGCAACAAGTGGGGTTCTGTTACCCAACCTGAAGAATAATCAATAAGACCAAATCACTGTCATCATCGCCATCATCAAAATTTATATATATATATATATATATATATATATATATATATATATATATAGTATGATGTGAATTCTAACATGTCACATATGTGTTTGTATACTTGTAGATTTTTTATTTCTATATGAAACGTAATAACACAAATATCTTTTGAGTCACACTCACATACAAAAGACTAAAGTTTAATTTATTGCTTACTAGTACTGGTAACTACTAGTTTATAGCAAAAAGGCTAATATCGATCTAATGAATAATCTCCAAACAAGTAGATGTTTGAGTCCTGAGTGATGGAAAATAACGGTTTAAAAAATGCCATTTTTGTCTCAAAGGGGAAAGAAAAAGTTAAACAGACAGACACTCAAGTTAAGGAAGCTGTTATCCCCCAAGATTTTTCCTCGCTGGAGAGTTGCTTTTGTTACGAACAAAATATACAAAGAAGAGTTCAAATGCTTATAATATTTAATAGAACCGATGATTTTCATCCTAACACAATTTTACAAAATTGGTTTTGTAAGATAAGTGAATTTTATATATTATAACTTTTTTGAGAATCTAAGGTTGAGTTTCTCTCAATATACTCATTCACACGGACACAATATCCAGTTTGGTGTGTGGATAATAATGGAGGGTGACTCAACAAATTTAGGAGATATATATTGATTCTGTAATAAGATTTTGAGTCTTACTTATCTTTAGAACATCGACTTAGTTGTCATTTTATTATAAACTCTGAGAATTTATCTCAAGTGAAGGTGCATGAAACTCGTGTTTTCTTCAAATATCTCCCACTCTGCATATCCATGATCGATCCATCTATCAGTATTATATTATGCCTTGCAGGGGATAAATCATTTAACTAATTTGTTCGCTTAAACAATTATGATATGGTCAAGTACTTTTGATTTATTATTTGTTTTTGTTTAAACCTTCGGTTTGAGTCGAGTGGTACTTTTTTATTTACATAACACTAGTATTTTTCTTTTTATTTACATAATAACTCGCCAAACTAATGGTACTTATCTCTAAGCTGTAACTTGTAAGACTAATTAAGTTGTCAAAAAAATCATTGCTGTATTTGATAATGATATGAAATAGTACTGTTGAGCCATATGCCAGAAGAGGAAGCAATATATTTTCCCCAAATTAAATTAAATTAAAAACAAGCTAGCCTGGCATCTTGTTACATAAATTGCCGGTTATTCTTTTAACTCTTGTGAAGTAATGGGTAAAAATCATTTTGTGCATGTACGTCATTATGATTTTGATGCTAAAAATACAATAGTATATTTTTGAATCTTCCTTCTTCTAAAGACGGCAGATTCCATATAGCTGAATTTTGCTATGGAACAAGAACAGTGAATCCTACAAGTGCCTCCACAGAGAAAAAGGGTCATCACTTGATGTATACATAAACTATTTATTTTATATATGCATTGCTACTAGTTGTTGACAGTAAGTATATAAATATATACATAGCAGAAACTGGTTTTCTCAGTGTCATTGCATTTTACCTTCTTCTCTTCCTTTTGAAATGGCCACTCATAAAGATTTCTCCCAAGCCATGGTACGTATTCACGTTTGCACCCAACGTTTTTGAGTTAATTAATTTCTTATATGCTACTTACACATTCAATGCAGGAAAACGAACTAGTTGATGATAAAGTTGATTGGAGAGGAAGAACAGCTCTGAAACATAAACACGGAGGGATGAAAGTTTCTTTGCTCGTACTAGGTAAGGGCTAAGGACTAACTAAATATATATATATATATATATATATATATATGATTCATGGATTTGTTTTTGTCAAATAGTGAATATTGATGATTGATGTTGGGTGGTTTGGGGTGCATGCAGCGGCGTTTGCTTTCGAGAACATGGCAACACTTGCACTGGCAGTGAACTTGGTGTCATACTTCACTGTTATTATGCATTATCAACTATCAGATGCAGCTAACATGGTCACCAACTTCATGGCCGTTAGTTACCTACTCTCCATTGTCGTCGGCGTTCTTGCTGATACTTGGATTGGCAGATACAAATCTGTTCTTCTTTCTGGCTTCTTTGAGTGCTTGGTAAGATTCATTTAAACATAATATAATATGCCATTCTTTTATCGAGAAAGCTATAAAATGTCTCAAAACATAAATGAAGTGGGATCAAAAATGTTATATTGTTATTTATTATGTTATTCTTTTAATGTTTTTAAAATCTTAAATATATAATAAAATATAGATCAATCTTTCTAAAGCATAGTCTAAGGGTATGTTTGGAAGGAGGTTTTGAGAGGGGAGAGCTTGAAAAAAATTAAAGAAGAAAGGGAAGAAGGATAAAGGGTAGTCTCCCACCTAGAATGTAAAATTTATTTTTCTTCACAATTCTAAAACCCTCCAGAACGGAGGAACTCAACAAATGTATTGGAGGGAGTTTCGAAAGACTCACTACAACATTTTATAAGGCAACAACAACGCTAGAAAAGCGTTGCCTAAAGTCAAAAAACCGTTTCTGTATCTTTTAAAGTTAAAAAACCGTTTCTGTATGTTTTGGCAACGGTTTTGAAACCACGGTATTTGCAGGCGTTGCCTATTCTTTAGGCAGCGATTTTTTGCTAGCAAAGGCAACACCAATACAAAACTGTTGCCATTGAGGGAACAAAGACAACAGTTTTAAAATTTAACGGTGTAAAACCTTGCAGTCAATGGCAACAGTTATGAACTGATGTCTAAAATAAAACAGTTGTCTATTGACATCATATACTATGTTTTGAAACCGTTGCTCTATAAATAATAAAAAAATTATATGGTGCGATGGTACGACGATGGGAGTCAGGTGTGATGGTACGACGAAGTGCTTTAGTGCAGTGGTGCTAATGAATGATGTTGAATGAGGTTGTGGAATTATTTGCAAAGGTATATATTAGGGTTCCTAGTTCACACGGGAGGGATAAATGGTTAGCACCTAAACGAACTTGGTAAAACTAAAAGATAGTCCGATGGTTTTTCTTAATTTTTTTAATGAATGAGGGAGGTGTGTTTCACACTGATTTTAACGTGTACTATGACAACGGCTTTTACTTTAGGTGTGGTCATAGACCCATGATGTTGTAGTGACATCTAAAAAAATCTTCAAATCTCTTCCATCTTGTTATAATAATCTCAAAATTAAAAATATTTTGGTCATAAACACTTTCTTTCACCTCTCTACAAATATGCTCTCCTAAACTAAAAAAAAATTCTCTCTTTCGTTCTCGACCTCTTCTCCCACCAAAGCCCTCTCCTCCCATTCTAAACTCCCAAACGGAGCATTAGGTGTTATTGGGAGTTTGGAGGGGAAGGGAAGGGAGTCATGGAACTAATAGTATTTTTTTTACTAGGAGAGGGGTTTGGGGTATAATTTTTCTCCTTATCACTAAATAATTAACACTATTAGTCTCATGTCCTCCCATCCCTCCAAACTCCCAAACACACATTAAAGTTTGGAGGGAGGGATTAGGAGGGTTTTGAAATATATATATATATATATATAGAATGTTTATAATTTCAATTAAAGGGTAATTAAAATAAGGCTTAAATATGTTTTTGGTCCCTGCAAATATGGGGTGTTTTGATTTTAGTCCTCGCAATTTTTTTTTTACAAAAAGGTCATTGTAAAAGCAATATTTTTCAAATAAGTCCTTCTATTAACCAAATGTTACAAAAAGGTATTTAATTAATATTTTAAATTGTGTTTTTTCATATAAGTCTTCTTCATAATTTTAATAATATGATTTAGTTAATATTTTAAAATGTGTTTTTTTTTAAAAAAAAATGTATTTTTTTCATCATTTTTTTCCAACGGGACTGCCAACCTGAGTTTCAACGAGAACGCCAGCAGGAGTACCGACTTTTTCTAGACTTTTTCCAACACAACTATTTTAAAAAAATAATTTTTTTATTTATTTTTATAATTTACTCAAACTACTAAAATCAATCAATTTAACCACCACTAACTATCAAAAAAAACTTTTGTCAAAAAAAATATTGTAAAAAAAACCCATACCCTTAACAAAATTTTAAAAAAAATCCAAAAAACTAAATTATTAAATTCATATTATTCTCAAAAATTAAATAATCTAATATTTATTATTTACAATAATCTCTCTATTAAAACTACTAAAATTACCAAATTAATCTCTCTATTAAAATTACTTAATCAATTTAACCACTAAAAAAAATTACCAAATTACTATTTTATAATTAATAAAAAAGAGTAAAATGCCAACAGGAGTACTGCCAACGGGAGGGCCAACGGGTGCAAACGGGAGGGCCAACTGGGATGCATATTTTACGACTAATGTCCATATACATTATTGTGGATCAATGTAATTTTGATTGTCAACGGTGATGCATATACCACTTTGAATTTCAAATCATACATTTTAGACATTGTTCACAACTTATGAATATCTTCCAAATTACTATTATGATTTCATGACAATTCGCACGGGTAAAATACTAGTTAGATGAGTGTTACAACACTTAAAAATCCAATTAACAATCTCAATCTGGGTATTCTATACAATCTCCATTTTCAAGCACAAACTCCATTTTCACACATTTCAATGACAAGAATGTGGTCACAATCTCCCTGTTTCCTTCTTCACAATCCCAACCTCCTTCACAAACACCACTTGGCCCTCAAAGAATGGGCGATTTTGAAGAACTGTTTATTGCAAATCATTTGGTTGTTGGGTTGAAGAAGATGGAATCGAACAGGAGAGACAGAGTGGCATTTCCTCTTTACAGAGAGTGGGTTGAAGGGATTTGGGGATTGAAGGTCGAAGAAGATTAAGGATTTGGGGATTTAGCGATTTGGAGAATACATTTATTTTTTAATCCAACGTGGATACCTTTAAAATAAATAAAATAATTTAAAAAGCTACATAGGAATTCTGTTTGCCACCTCAGTGTTTTTGTAACGGATAAATTAACATAAGGACGAAAATGAACAAATTGGTATTTGCGGGGATCTTTTTAAAAAAAAAATTGGAGGGACTAAAATCAAAAGACAAAATTAATACTTGTCAATTTTCAATAACTCGGCGTTGTTGTTGTTGTACTCCATCCGTCCTATATTATATGTCGTTTTGGGTCATTTCACACATATTAGGAAAAGTAGTTAATTTTGTATGGGAAAAAGAAATTGTGAGTTAGTTAACCAAATTAACCTTCATTAGTGACATTGGGAAGATAAATTAGTAGAGTTATGAAAGATATTATTAAATAATGAAGGGTATTGTAGGAAAGAAACATTAATGTTTCATTGGAATTCTAAAAAGTCATGTATTATGGGACAATTTTTTTTTTTTGGCTATATATGGGATGGAGGGAGTATATACTATATATATGAGTAATGTTATTTACCAAAATGTTCTTACCAAAAATAGTTAAAAACTAAGTTACAACACTAATTAACCAAGTTTTATAAGCCATTAACCAACCTGTTTTTCACAGTTTTTAGTCAATGGCCTAGAAAACTGTAAAAAAGCAGGTTGGTTAATGACTTATAAAACTTGGTTAATTAGTGTTGTAACTTGGTTTTTGGCTATTTTTGGCTGGAACATTTTGGCTAAATAACATTACTAATACGAGTATACTATATACTACGATAATATGAATCAACCACACCCTACAAGTAACACTGTATTGTGAAATGTGTTGCAGGGACTGGCATTGCTTACAGTACAAGCACACTACCCTAAACTAAAGCCAGCTGCATGCAACATCTTTGACATAAACGCAAAGTGTGAAAAGCTTAGTGGCAACAACGAAGTTTTTCTCTTCATCAGTCTCTATTTGTTGGCATTTGGCAGTGCTGGTCTAAAAGCTTCCTTACCATCACATGGTGCTGACCAGTTTGATGAAAAAGACCCTAAAGAAGCTAGACAAATGTCTAGCTTCTTTAACGGTCTCTTACTTGCTGTTTGCGTTGGTGGTGCTGTCAGCTTAACGTTTAATGTATGGATACAAGACAGCAAGGGATGGGATTGGGGATTTGGAATCTCCACTATAGCTATAGTCTTTGCCACCATGGTCTTTGCCTCTGGATTGCCACTATACCGAATTCATGTTGCACAAAGAACAAATTGCCTTATTGAGATCATGCAGGTGTACATTGCTGCAATTCGCAACAGAAATCTTCCACTTCCTGCAGACCCTGTAGAACTATATGAGATTCAACATGACAAAGAAGCTGCAATGGAAATAGAGTATCTACCTCACAGAGACATTTTCAGGTTCACTAGTACTATTATTATCCAAAACTAACAATATATGTCACTTGATCATAGCTTAGGCACTAAAAGTTTTTAGTAAAAGCATCTAAATTTTGACACTTAAATTGATGCTCTTTTTTAACAGGTTCTTGGACAAAGCAGCCATTCAAAGAAAAACAGATGTGCAATCTGAGAAACTAGATGCACCAAAGTCATGGAAACTATGTAGAGTTACACAAGTAGAAAATGCCAAAATCATTCTAAGCATGATTCCAATATTCTGCTGCACAATTATAATGACACTTTGTCTAGCACAGCTCCAAACCTTTTCAGTCCAACAAGCCTCCACAATGGACACAAATATTGGCAATCATTTCAACATTCCACCTGCATCCCTACCAATAATCCCAGTTGTTTTCTTAATCTTTATTATACCTTTCTATGACCGAATTTGCGTGCCTCTCCTACGTAAATTCACTGGCATTCCAACCGGTATTACACACTTGCAGCGTATAGGAGTTGGCCTAGTACTATCTTGTATCTCCATGGCAATTGCAGCAATCATAGAGGTGAAAAGAAAAAATGTTGCTAGAGACAATAATATGCTTGATGCTTTGCCAATAGCTCAACCATTACCTTTGCGTGTATTTTGGCTTTCATTTCAGTACTTTGTATTTGGTATAGCTGATATGTTTACCTATGTGGGGCTACTTGAGTTTTTCTATTCAGAGGCACCTAAAGGGCTTAAGGCAACTTCAACTTGCTTCCTTTGGAGCTCTATGGCACTTGGATATTTTCTAAGTTCCATATTGGTTCAAATTGTTAATAGTGCCACAAAGAATATCACTGCTAGTGGAGGCTGGTTAGCAGGGAACAATATTAACAGAAACCATCTGAATCTGTTTTATTTGTTGCTTTCTCTATTGAGCTTGATCAACTTCTTTGTCTATTTGCTTGTTTCAAAGAGGTACAAGTATAGGCCTCAAGGACCTGCAGTTACAGATGGCAAATCTGAGGAGTGAATTTCATTAACATGTAACAAGTGAAAAATTTGTGGGTTTGGCCTTTTTTTTTTTTTTTGTAAAATGTATGTGACAAAATAGAGGTTTGCATGTTTCGTTTCCTTGTAAGTTCTTAATTAGAAGTATTGTTTCAGACAAATCAATGTGAAATTTTATTCTACCTCATGCCTTGTCACATATTTGAATTCTATTTTTATTTTGCACCTTTCTTTTGACTTCATCTTTCCAGCAGCATCGTTTACTTAATTAAAGAGGTTCATCGAAAACTAACACAAATAGTCTTCTCCCCAAAAATTAGCTTTAGTAGAAGAATCCCTCACATTCTTAAGAATGAAATAGGTTCACAAACATTTGTTCAAATGTGATTCACTGTTAAACGAACACAAACGTGATTTACCGTTAAATGTCATTTTTTTAAAGTTCGGACCAGTGATGGCTACCAAAGAGTGTCCCAACTTTCAACAAAAGTGTTTAGGATCAAATTTTGCACCGACGACACTGCAAAAATCAAATCGTAAATAGTAATTCACATAGTTTTTTTGGACGAATTTCTCATAGTGCAAGTCACAAATTCTCAATACTGGTTAACATACTGCTGTGGCCTATCATGGTCTTTATTTTGTTTTATGACAAACTTTGATAGTCTTTGTAAGTCTCCTTTTTTAATTTCAAAATTATTGCCTATCATATATATTTTTTTTCTCCACGGCATTTGCATGAAAGTGGGGAGGGAATATGCGAGGCAAGTGCTCTGCACATGGCATGACACGTTTTAAGCAAAGCATAAATCAAAGCACAGTTCTGTTATTCTGTAAGGAAATTGTGATTTTTGATATGGCGGCACAGAAAGAGGTGTATTCGGTGTGGGCGATTCCACCGGAAGATGTGACTGTGCGCCTCAGCAAACTCATGAGCGATCTCCGATCCGACTTCAATGGACCCTATTTCGAACCACATATGACCGTCGTCGGAGCCATTGAGTTGACCCCCGACGACGCGGTGAAGAAGCTCCAATCGGCGTGTGAAGGTCTCAAGGCTTTTCAGGTTACCATTGACCGCGTCGCCACCGGCTTCTATCAGTGTGTTTATCTCCTCCTTCACCCTACCCCTCAGGTTTTCTTTTTATTTTTCTATTTTTCATTTATTTCTCGACATATTGTGCAAGAATGAAAGTCAACGGGATTTAATTTATGGAATAATTATTTATATTTTACAGTTTTTATCATTTGACACTCTTTTTGTGTAACTTACTTGCCAGATAGTGAAAACCAGTGCACACTGCTGCGAACATTTTGGTTATAGGAATTCAACTCGTAAGTTACATATCTTATTACTACCTCTAAGAGTTTTATCATTATTTGCTGGTGAACATAACATAACATAACAGGGGTGTATATAGAATGAATGAATGAATGAATGATTGAGCATTCTAGGCATTATTGGATTTTGCAATTGATGAATAAAATATTCAGCTACGGTAGATTAGAAGATCAACAATATGATATGATATTCATCATTAGAGCCTGAGATGAGACAGAGTTTAATTTATCAGCATTCTTTCATGTCATAGCTGTGGTACACGTTAATACTGAGATGATTCTTGATAGTTTTCTATGCCAGGAAATATATCATATCAGAAAATCTCATTTAATGTCATGAGCCTAATGATAAAAGTAGTCTCTTTTAGCTACCCTAAATAAGAGATAATAGATGAAAAGATTGTGTAGAGTTTGGTAAATAAGATAGAACAAAACATATGAGTTGTGTTCAAGGTGAAAGTCTCACTGCATAAAAATCATGGTTTTCGCCACTTGTTTATCAGTGGATATCTTGTTTTATGGAGCAGCTTACATGCCACACCTGAGCATTCTGTATGGAGATTTGACTGATGAAGAGAAGCAAAAGGCTCAAGAAAGAGCTAATGTTCTTGATCAAAGTCTCACTGGCTTGACCTTTCAGATAAGTCGGCTTGCATTATATAAAACTGACACTGAAGACAAAACTCTGAAATCTTGGGAGAAAATTGCTGAATGCAATCTTAGTCCAAACTAGCTTGTTCTGTACATCAAACAGAAATAAATAAATTGAATAATAATGTATTAATGTTTTATAAACTGTTTATTTTCTGCAACCGCGATCGATTCTTTTTATAGTCTCTTTAGTTGTATACTTGTACTCTCAGTCTTTCTACTGTGTGCTCTGCAATTTTCATATTATATTATTCAATATAATTTGTTCCTGAGTTGCATTAACTTAGTCAAAAAAAATCTCAATATGTAACCACATTATAAATCCTTATTAAGATTGCAATTTAGTCCAAAAAATTGTAATTTGGAGTCACATAATTCAACATCTCATGGTTTTGGGAGATTATTATATTTATATGTTCAAGCCTAGAGAGATGACCTTGCATTTGAGAATTAATGCATGCACCATAGGTTTTGGACTTGGACAAGACAACTGTACCTTTTGGAAAGCCCATAACCCTGGGGTGGCAGTTGGACTTTGAGTATTAAGAAGATAGTTTGTTTTAATCTCTTGGGTGACCTACCAATGGGCCAGGAGAAGCATTATGGTTCATGTGAGCAATATGGTATTTCCAATTAGTTCCCAGGTGAAGTGATTAACACTAAGTTATACTGGAGTTTTGGTCCCAGTAGCCCATTATGTTTAGTGTTATCAGCTTCCTTGAGGATGATGGATTAGGCTTGGTTATATTGCTTGTTGGTCTTTAGCTGTTTAGTTTTTACAAGTGGTGTGGTAGGTAAATTTTGGTGCTCCTATTGAGCTTGGTGATCTTTTACAGCATCTGTCCATTGTATAGTGTCTGATTTCTCTAAAGACATTGCATGTGTCTGAAAGATTATAATATATTGAGCCTAGCTTGGTGTAGATGTTGTGTGTGTGGTTGGGGCTTTGCCATGAAATGCCGCCAAAAAATGAACATGAGTTCCTTGACAAGAGAAATTGTTACCACAAGAGAAATTGTTACCAGGTTAAAGTTCAACGTAAAATGTGGTTTCTGTTCTAACTCATCATGCACCAAAACTTATTTAGACCATGTTATACATATCCCTGATTTTAGGATAAATTCCATTTTCCAACTACGTTGTGGTTTTTCAAGGATGCCATCACCCAACAAGTGAGAGATGAAAGTATTACATTCTGCTCCATATGAATTGTGATTACCAACTGTGATGTTTGTTCATATCATCCCTAAACCGTCAACCCAAAAGGGAAAAAGGGAGGCTAATTAAAGCATGATAAAATTACTTAACAAAATTTTAGAGCCCTTTTACTTCCCTTTTCAATTGTTCCAAAACGAATTCGAATTCACAAAAAAGAGAGATATTTTTACCTTTTTTTTTTAGAATTTGAGAATACGAATGCAGTGCGTAAAAAGACTAGGATTTATTAAACATGCATAGATCTAACCCCAACTATAGCTATCTATGTCTCTTACTTTATTCCAGTCATATTTGTTCGGGACAAGGCGTATGTCGTGTTAATTTCTTTTTTCTATTCATGGTTTTCAAATTTTCAATTCATTTTTCTTAATAATCTACACATAGTCAAAGGTGATATGCGAAGTGAGTTGATAGATATAGTCGGAGAGTGGTATATTTGAAAATAGTGAAAATGCTGCTAAGTTGTTGCTTTTCTATTGAGCTTGATCAGCTTTGTCTATTTGCTTGTTTCAAAGAGCTACAAGTATAGGCCTCAAAGTCCTGCTGTTACAGATGGCAAATCTGTGGAGTGAATTTCGGTAATAAGTACCAAGTGAAAAATTTGTGGATTTGTAGTTTCCTTTTTTGTAAAATGTATGTGATAGTGGCCTGTATGTTTCGTTTCCTTGTAAGTTCTTGATTTACAGCTATTGTTTCAAAGAAATCAATGTGAAGTTTTATTATCTCACGTAGAAATGATGTTTGTTTCCATTTCAAAGTGAAATCATTCCACCTTCTTCTCACCCCAAAAAAATAATCATTCCACCGTCTTCACCTGAACCTTAATTAAAGACGTTCACCAAAACTAACACAACTTACACAAGTAATATTCTCAAAATATAAACCAAGCAATAACAAACTTAGAATATGTTACTTGAATCAAATATTCTAAGTTGTGCATAGGTAAATTTTGGTGCTCCTATTGAGCTTGGTGATCTTTTACAGCATCTGTCCTATTATATGGTGTCTGATTTGTCTAAAGACATTGCATGTGTATGAAAGATTATAATATATTGAGCCTAGCTTGATGTAGGTGTTGTCTGGTTGGGGATTTGCCATGAAATGCCAACAAGAAATGAACATGAGTTCCTTGACAAAAGAAATTGTTACCAGGTTAAAGTTCAACGTAAAATGGGGTTTCTGTTACAACTCATCATGCACCAAAACTTATTTAGACCGTGTTATACATATCCCTGATTTTAAGATAAATGGTTATAACTGATTCCAATTTCCAACTACGTTGTGGTTTTTCAAGGATGCCATCACCCAACAAGTGAGAGATGAAATGAAACTATTACGTTCTGCTCCATATGATTGTGATTACCAACTCTAAATTTTGTTCATATCATCCCTAAACCGTCAAGGCGTCAACCCAATAGGGAAAAAGGGAGGCTAAAGCATGATAAAATTGCTTAACAAAATTTTAGAGCCCGTTTACTTTGTTTTCAAATTTTCAATGCATTTTTTAATAATCTACACATATCAATACACATAGTCAATATGATATAAGCCAGGGGTGTGGTTGAGCGGTTGGAGCTCATCCTCCCTTAACCAAGTGCCGAGGGTTCGATCAACGCCTCGGGTATGGAGAAGCTTTAAATCATTGGGTCAGCTGTCCCACCCTTCGAGGTGCCTCCAATCCAGCGAGGGGATTAGTCACTGCGTTCGGGCGATGGATACCCTGGTATATACCAAAAAATAGTCAAAGGTGATATGCGAAGTGAGTTGATATATATAATACGGTCAGAGAGTGGTATATTTAAAAATAGTGAAAATGTTGCTAAATTGTTGCTTTCTCTATTGACCTTGATAACTTCTTTGTCTATTTGCTTGTTTCAAAGAGGTTCAAGTATAGGCAGGCCTCAAGGCCCCGCAGTTACGGATGGCAAATCTGAGGAGTGCATTTCAGTAATAAGTAACAAGTGAAAAATTTGTGGGTTCGTAATTTCTTTCTTGGTAAAATGCATATGAGATAATAGAGGTCCGTATGTTTTGTTTCCTTGTAAGTTTCTTGATTTAGAGCTATTGTTTCAAAGAAATCAATGTGAAATTTTATTCTATCTCACTTAAAAATGATGTTTTTTCCATTTCAAAGTGGAATCATTCACCAACACAATGTGGCACAAGTGGTAGATACTTGGGTCCTTTAACCATTTGGTCCTGGGTTCGATCCCTGACCGGTGCGTATGGAAAAACATTTGTTGGGAGAGGTCAACCCCTTAAATGGATCTCAGATACCTCGAAGGATTAGTCTCAACAGTCGTCGTGGATGATACATTGGTTTTAAAAAAAAAAGTGAAATCATTCCACCATCTTCACCTGAATCTTACAACATCATCTATATATATCTATCTATATCTATATAATGTTGTAAAGGAGACTTGCTCTTTTTTAGCACTACTAGCCTCATTACCCGTGCTGGAAGCGCTAGTATTTACGAATGTAAATACACTAAATTGATATTTGTTAATATTAAACTCAGTATTAGATATCGAATAGATAAGAGTTATAAAAATTAGACAAACACTTTAAAAGTCATAAATATTAAGAAAGCACAATATTGCAAGTGAGGAACCCTAGATGTTTTAGTAAGTATATATTGGGTAAGTTGTTTAATATTGGGTTATTATCTTTAAATGAAATTGGGGTTGTATAATATGGGTTTATTTGGGAACTTTTTTATAAGACAATATTCAATCAATAGTTTTTGTCGTTTATTTTGGTTTTTTAATAAGGAAGATTTACAAAAATGCCACTTTGCCAACTTTAACATAGAAATGAGATATTTAACTTTTTCTTTGGAAAGCATAAGTTACAAATTTATTTCACTTAATAAAAGTATTTCTTGTCACCACCATAGACATGTATATGAAGATTAAAGAGCATCGAGTAATGATCATTAAAATTAGACTTTCTCACTTGCTTTGGGAGATGCCAGTGGAAATAAAAATAAGCAATTCTGTCTCATTGTAACCAGCTGGTTCGGACCTTCATGATGGATGCAAATAAAACCTCCTTTCTTCTTCTTCTTCAATGTTTATTTCAGGCACCAATGTCTCTTGTTTCTTCTAATCTTCAAAGAGTTAATTGAGAGAACAAAGTTGAAGGGGTAGTGGGACTTGGAGGATAGCTAGTAGAATATTTTCAGCAATTAATTTATTGACCCTGAGATGCTTTGCAAAGAAGGGCGCCAAGATTTTGACCTTTGTACAACAGCAGGATTTGTAGACCCTCCTCCCCTTTGCTCGTGTCTCTCTGCTTTACTCCCCCTGAAGTTCATTGTCAAGTTTAACATCATTACAAATTGACAAAGATGTTGCAAGTTCATAAAATTAAAAATAAAAATTGAGTTTGAAATTATTTGACTGAATGTCATTTGGCTATGATCACTCATTATTTTCTCATTTTTGTCATAAAAGAGATATTAATATGGCTATAATAGTTTCATAATGATTGCATGTTATATTGGTATCAACATTCATAGAAGGAAAGAAGAAATATCAAAGAAAAGGACTACTGATATATGAAAATGAGATGTCTAATATGTTTTTCCCTTATTGGAGGAGTCCTCTTCTTTCTTTGTCTCAACCAAAACCTTGCTCTTCTGGCTTTACTGTTTTACTTTGAGATTTATCAACTTCAAGCTTCTTAGTCTTTGCATGCTTCTTTGCCTTCAACACTTTCATAACCTCTAAAACCACAAACAAAAGAAGTCAAAATTTTGAGAAAATGAAACCACGCAAACACAAACCATTCCAAACCAGCAAGTTTTTAATAGACAAATGTAGTTATTAATTAATTAGAAGAAATATAGTGACCTGGGTGTGTTCTCATAACCTCACTTGCAGTAATTGGTCAACATATCCTCTCCATCTTCTCACATGGATGTTGAATTACCAGAACTCCAGCTTCCACACCTTGACAATTCCCTATTAACAAAAACAAAGATAAAAGAATGAATGAATGAAAAGATGGTAGGGGTGTATTACTATTAAGTAAAAATGTATCTATCTATACAGCTCCTCTTAAAACCCAGCAGCTTGGACCACATCAATCAAACTCCAAAACTGTAAAAATTAAACCCTAAATCATATAAACAACAAACAAACACAACAACAAAAATCCCAAAATAAGAGAGAGGGGAAGAAGGGGACAAACAATCAATGAAACTCAGTTATGTAACATGCAAACAATCCATAGGAATAGTAAGAAGACATGGACATAAAACCTGTTTTTTTCAAGTTCAAACTCTAGTTGCTCAAAATGAAACAATGGAAATTTGGAAATAAATGAGTGATGATGTAACACCCCGATAATTTCTAACATGTAGAATTACCGAAATGCACTAAATGGCATACATCAGAGTAACTTCCTGTTAATGAATATTGAACACAACTAAAAATTTCGATAAATACATATCAAGTGGTTCTCTGAACCTCATTAACTTCCTGAAAATGCTTAAGTTTCACAACTTAAGACTTATACAATCCTGGTGTTCAATACTCAAAACATAAAGTAGCGAAAATGATTTTACAACTTATACAGTGATAGTCATACAATCGGTAACATAACTAGACGGAAATACAAGGACTAAACAGGAAATCAAATCTCCCATGACTCCATGAGTCGCACCTGCTAACCGTGCTTCGTCGCCTTGGCTTTCCCCTGCTTCTCTGTAAAAACCACAATATATAAAGGGTGAGATAAACATTATCTCAGTGAGTCCTATCGAGACCCCTTACTAACTCTAGCGGTTTATTAAACTTTATCTTTGAACTCGTGGCCCTCATAAGCAACCACGTGGACATATATTACTTTCATGTAACTTGTAGCCCTAATAAGCGACTACTCGTTAAATTAATTACTTTCCTGATGTAGCCCTAATAAGCGACTACATAACATGTTTTAGCTTTGAACTCATGGCCCTAATAAGCGACCATGTGGACACGTGTATTATTTCTTGTAACTTGTAGCCCTGATAAGCAACTACTCGTTATTATCTTTCTTTCTTGATGTAGCCCTAATAAGCGACTACATAACATATTTTAGTTTTCATGAACTTAGCACAACACCTCGACATCACTTTCTCTTTTCATGATTCTCGGTGAACCCATCCCGCTAACCTTGGAAAGCGGGCAACATGGAAGGGGCCTAGGGTTCGGGCTCATGACTTCCCTGCCCTAGTATGCTAATAACTTAGGGTCGTCACCCTAGATATACTCGTTTTATTATTCGTATATCGTCTACCTTTCCACAAGGGAAAGTAACTTCCTTTCCTTTTGGGAAAGTAACCTGTCTTGTATCGATTACGATCTTTTATCATGTCTTGACTTGCGTAACTTTACATGTGTACACTCGCGTATTACTAATGTACGATTTTTGAAACATTTATAGGTTTGAGGGAAATTTTCAAAACCATCTTGAACATGTCAAAAGCAATGCCTTAAAAGTGAAAAAAAATCATCACAAAGGGTTGGAAAGGAGATTAGAAGAAGTTTGGAATCGAAAAGAAGTAATCCTGGAAACAGCAGAAAACACGGCTGCCAGTGTTTTAAAACACTGGTGCCCGTGTTTTAAAACATGGCCGTGTTTCTGCATTTTGAAAATTCTTGCGCAGAAACAGACTAAAACACTGCCAGCCGTGTAATAAAACATGGGCCATGTTTTCTACTGACAGCCAAATCCTGCACTACGAAAACAGTGTTTTTAAGTTCGTTTCTTCGCCCTTTTTGATTTCACCTCATTCCCAAATACCGAATCCAGCCCAATAATTCATCATAGCAATAATATTTCCAATCAAGAATACAATCAAATCATCATTTAACTTCAATCAAAGACAATGACATGAGTTTCCAAACAAGGCACAAACACAAGACTTTTACAAAAACTGTTTTTAACTCAATTTCGAGATGAACACCAATCAACCAAATTCCAGAAACACGCAATATTTAACTCTGAAACGAAAACAAAATCCTAAGCGAGTTAGAACTCACCAAATGCGATGATAATCACACAACCAACGGATCAACGGGTCGACACGGTCAAAGTAACCTCACGAACGGTCCCCGTACTCGAACTCTTCACCATTACGAATCTCTCGCTTCCACGAACATCGAATGGATCCCGAATGGATCCCCAAACATGACCAGCTACAGAAGCTTCCCCCCCCCCCCCAATGCATTCCAAGTCAATGGTGAAATCCTCTTTTTACTCCGATCAAACTCCAATCCCTAGAACACGGCAACGACTTTTAATTCGGTTTAACAGCATCTGGACGTTGTTTCGTAATAGGATAACTCCTTCAATTATTTACCAAAACTATCCAAACCAATGCCTAACATGAAGGAAATGTTGTCTAGTTTCTAATTGTACATACTTCAAACCGATTCAACAATTATACAGGGAGTTGTGACCAAAACGATGTGAGTGGTTAGATTCTGCCACAGATCCAAATTTGTAACTTGTTGATACGATTTCTCCTTTCATACTCCATGAAATCAGTTCATTCTTGTGCCTAAATCGAAGAATTTCTTGTCTAGTTTCTGAATCATCAAGAATCACGTTCATCTGAGCCGTGTACAGAGAGATATAGGAAAGACACCGAACATGGTTCAAACGGGTTTCTCACAGATTTTCTGTGGAATTTGTAACTTCAACCTTAACCCCTCTATGACTACGAATTTGAGTTCTAAACTGGACCCAAACTCTTCCAAATCAAAACCAGCACTGAATCAACTCCAACTTGATCTCTATCAACAATGTAACTTCAGTAGTTTGGTTCTACCACTCTCCATAAGCCTCTATTACCACATGCAAGCAATGCTACTCAAGTTTGGTCAAATGGAGCTTAAGGATACAACAATGGTGAAATGGGTTAGGAGGGGATTGGGGTACTGAAATGGGTATCAGAATGTAGAGGGTGAAGAGCTGGTTTGAATGGTGTGTAGATTCCTCACATGCATCCAAATTTGGCCATAACCTCTCCTTCTCCTCCCTCCCTCACACTCACGACTTCTCTCCCTTTCTTAGCTTCCCTTTCTTTAAATTTCTGGTTCCAGCAATTGAAATGTGTTTGTGTTTTGAGTTTTGGCTTGGTTCAGCTGGAGTCTCATTTTAAATGGGTAAGAAAAGACCAACATATCCTCCCTCACCCATACTCACTTAAACTACTCCTAACACCACAATTATTCCAAAACTCACTCACTTAGCATAATATGTCAATTATGCACAACAATAAATCATTTACCTATTTGATCCATGACACCATCTCATAATTAAAATAATTTGTGCTAATCATTTTCAATTATGCTAATTAATTAACTTGACCTCTTGCTAATTTAAATAAATTAAATTAGCTAAATTGGGGATGCTACAGATGATGAATAAGAGTTGGTGGAGCGAGAGGGATCATAAGGCAGCAGGGAGGAGGAAATCGGAAAGTGACAGGATGTGACGATGGCATGGTAGAGTGGCTCAAGACTGGGAAGGAAAAACAGAGGAAACCCATCACCGACGTTTAACCCCATGTCAGTTGCAACAAGCTCTATGGTCGTACCCAACTCATAGCCACCTTCCACCGAGCACCTCAGGCATCCCCCCTTTCTCTCGGTGCTGGCCTCCCTCACAGACCCCCTCTCTCTCATCCTATTTTCTTCTCCCTATTACGTGTTGGTGTTGGTGAGAAAAAGTTATAGAAAAACACAGCACATATATGGAAGAAAATAGAAAAGGCAAGACATGTGGAGGGTATGCAATGACCTGAGATAAAAGAAGAAAAATTGAAGCAAGTGGAAGAAAAATGGGGTAGCAAAGACATGCAACTTATTGAGAGAGGACAACATAGAAACTTGAATCAAAACCACCAGTGAATGAATAACGGTGCATCAATTTGGGGGTGAGGTGGCAAGTGGTACTGAAGGCTTCCCGCCTTTCCCAGCTGAAGACTACCTTTCCCAGCTGAAGACTAGTTCCGCTGAAAAGGTAAGATACTGAAGTTCTATTTTCAATGCATAATTAAAATTTGTTGTAACAATTTTAGTTTCATATTAACTCATGTAACAATTTTGAGCCATTGTTTTTTTTACAAAAGTTGGTTAGTTTTTATTTCTTTAAAATTTTATTTTTTTCTCAAAAAATGCTTTTAATTAAATATTATACTTAATTTCTACGGTTACAAGAAATGTAAAAGAGTGGAGTCTATCAATGTAGAGTTTAATTAATTACAACTTTCAACTCATTAATTGCTATATTTATTTTATGTTACAAAATAGCATTTGGGAAAGCTAACGGCATGCAATTGTCTACATATATATATGCTCAATTACCATGGAGCACATTGTGATTTTTTTGTCAACGAAACATCTTTTACCTTTCCCATTATTTTCTCCTTGGATGTATTGTCGTTTCTTTTTATCACTTCTAACATCAATTGTATTAGAGGGGCAAATTTTACGGTTCAAATTAATTGATTTTGCCTTCATTGCACGTGATTATTTTGAATATGTTTTACTAATGTGGTGATTTTTGTTTTATAATTTAACCCAAGTCTCAATGTTTGGATTATAGTAAAACATATTCATTTTAAAATTGAGACTTATAACATCAATTATAGCGCTTTTTTGACCTTTTATAAGCGCTATTAAAAGTTTTGAAGCGCTATTAAAAGTCATGAGGGACTAAAATTGAAAACGAAAAAATAAAATGAGGACCAAAACACCTATTTCGTTAATGTAGGGACTAAACTTAGAAGGAGCCGATTTTGTAGGGACTAAAAACATATTTTACCCTTGTTTTTATTTTAATTTATTACTATTGTTTTGTTATTTTTTATAGGAGTTTACTCTTTGCACAATATTGTCATTATTAAATATTTAAATATATATATATAAATTAGATATTAAAATATAAAAATTAAAAAATAATTTTAAAATATCTTAATAGTTAGTTTGATTATCATAAATTTATAGCAATAATAGTTTACAGAGAATGTCCTTTTATGTCATTTTACATTTATCAGCTAGTTCAACCGTTAATTTTACCAAACACTTCTTTCTCTATCAGCTAGCTTATCCGCTATCAGCTAGTTTATCTGCTATCCGTTATAAGCTCATCCGCTAGTTTATCTGTTATCCGCTACTTTTTGCCAAACAGAGTCTTACTTTGATAATGTCAAATCCATTTTATCTACTATCTATCTATACCATTTACCCACTACCAAAATACCAATTTTATCATTTTCACTTTTTCAAACTTTTTCACTTTTTCACTCTCTCACACTTTTTCAAACTTTTTCACTTTTTCACTCTCTCACACACTTTTTCACTCTCCCTCACACTTTTTACTCTCTTCTCCTATTTCTTTTTCCAATTCTCTCATTTCTCTATTTTTCATATTTTTTCACTCTCTCACACACTTTTTCACTCTCTTCTCCTCTTTCTTCCTCTAATTCTCCCATTTATCTATTTTTCACAATATATCTACTTTAATTTAATCTACATGTCACCTTCATTTTTCCTCTTTACTATTTTAAAATTTTCAAATTTTGACAAAATTTTAATATTTGTTTTAGGCTAATTAAATCTGTTAACTTTAAAATTGTCTTGATTTTCACGGGATAAAGTTCTGACTAATTAAATTTTGTCTGAGTCCATACATTACCCACTACCAAAATATCAATCTTATCATTTTTTCAACTAAGCAATTGGAGTATATTTAGGTAATTTTATTTCTTCACCTTTTCAAACTTTTTTACTCTCACACACTTTTTCAAACTTACCATTTACTTACTACCAAAATATCAATCTTATGCTTTTCCCAACTAAATAATTGGAGTATAATCAATTATTTAAAAAAAATTATTCATTTTTATAATTTACTCAAACTACTCAAACCTACTTTTTTTAAACTTTTTCCCACACAAATATTTAAAAAAAATTATTCATTTTTATAATTTACTCAAACTACTAAAATTACTAAAATCAATTAAAATGAGTAAAATCAATTAATTTTTTCATAAAAAATAAAATCAATCAATTTAATCACTACAAAAAAGTACCAAATAACTATTTTATAATTACTAAAAAGGAGTAAAATGACAACGGGAGTGCAAACGGGAGTGCCAACGAGAACGCCAACGGGAGTGGCAACGAGAGTGCCAACGGGACTGCCAACATGAGTGCCAACGGGAGTGGCAACGAGAGTGGCAACGAGAGTGCCAACAGGAGGACCAACGAGGATGCAAACGGGAGGGGCAACGGGGATGCATATTTTACCTCTAATGTCCAAATACATTATTATGGATCAATGTAATTCTGATTGTCAACAGGGATGCATATTCCATTTTGAATTTCAAATCATACATTTTGGACATTGTTCACAACTTATCAATATCTTCCAAATTACTATTATGACTTCAAGGTAATACACCGACCATACAGTATCACCCGTGCATACGCACGGGTAAAAAACTAGTCTATTGAATAATCAAAACTTGGATCCCTATATTTTGAAATATTCTCCATAATATATTATTCGATTAACACAACTTTACTTTTTCCCAAAAAGAATTAACAGAGTTTTACTTCTGAAATTTACTATTAATCTTATTCTCTTCAAAACTTATCAATTTATTACTAACTCTATATTTTATTCAATACGTATATTTGTCTTATTCAACAAATAATTGTGGCTTATTTTATGTACAAATTTATTAGTAATATAAAACTGACTATTAAAAAAGATATGAAATTGATTAATTAGTAACATTTTCATTTAATCTATAATATAACAATTTAAAGTCCAAAAATCGTTTCATCTTCCCCTAAAATAATATTTCGGTTGAAAGATTGTTTTTTTTTTTGACAAAAGGTTGAAAGATTGCTAAGAACCACTCTTTAATTACTTGAGCCATTGTTGAAATACCTTGATGGAATAAATTTAGCTGAAAGCTTTTACTATATTTAAATAATTTACATATAATAACTACATCATGTATAAATATAGATATAAATTGTATATATTTTTAAATAAAAAATAGATATGATTATTAAATTCAAATGAGACATTCGTAGTATATTTCTAAATGATGGCAGTTTGTAGGATTTTGGTTTTTATACAATATTTAACAAGAAAATATAAAAGTAGGTTGGATGGTGTCTAGTATAAATTTATACAAATTCACCACATAGGATTTTACCAATACCCCCATTTTATCTAAAAGACACCTCAAATTTTTGAGGGTAAAAATGTCATTACACTCTATTTCTTTTTTTTTTCTCTTTATTCTTACACTCTCTTTCTTACTTTTCACTTTTCTCTTACACTCTCTTTCTTCCTTTTTTCTCTTTCTTCTTACACTCTCTTTCCTCATTTTTACTTTTCTTTTACACTCTCTTTCTTCCTTTTTTTCTTTTTACTTTACTTTTCCCATAAATAATTATTCTCTTTCTCTAATCACTTCACTTTAATTCTTTTAACTAAATTTCTAAATTTATACAAACACTACTTTAATTAAAAATTTTGAAGACTACTACTATAAACCTACTATCTAAAAAACAATAAGACTTAATGACTATTTAAATTAGTAATTAATATTTAAAACAAATATATCTTATTGATAATCTAATATCTAACTTTTATTATCTATTATAATCTACCAATCAACTAAAATAATCAATTGAAACTACGAGATAACTGCATTGATAAATAAAAAACACGGGATAACTGCAGTGATATATAAAAAAACACGGGATTAATATTTACCATTGAAATTTATAATTTTTTGACAATTTATAATTAATATTTACCATTGATAATTATAATTTCGGAAAACTACTATAAAACTACTATATAAAAAAACACGTGATAACTGCAATAATCTACTATAATCTACTAATCAACTCAAATAATCTAATATAAAAATACGGGATAACTGCAATAATCTACTAATCAACTCAAATAATCAATTGAAACTATGAGATAACTGCAATGATATATAAAAACACACGGGATAACTACACAAATATATAAAAAGACAAAGGATTAATATTTGTCATTGATAATTAAATTTTTGGAAGACTACTATAAACCTACTATCTAAAAAACAATAATATTTTATGACTATTTAAACTACTGATTAATATTTAAAATAAATATTTCTTATTGATAATCTACTATCTCTCTTTTACTATTTACTATAATCTATTAATCAACTAAAATAATTAATTGAAACTACGAGATAACTGCACAAATATATAAAAAAAACACGAGATTAATATTTGTCATTGATAATTCAATTTTTTGAAACCTACTACTACAAACCTACTATCTAAAAAATAAGTAGGCTTAACGACTATTTAAATTACTAATTAATATTTAAAACAATTATTTCTTATTGATAATTTACTATCTAACAAATTTACTATCTACTATAATAATCAATTGAAACTACCAGATAACTGCACGGATATTTAAAAAACACGGGGATAACTGCAGTGATATATAAATAAACACGAGATTAATATTTGTCATTGATGATTATAGTTTTTGAAAACCACTATCTAAAAAATCAAGAAGACTTAATGACTATTTAAACTGATTAATATTTAAAACACACGCGACAAATATTTGTCACTAATACCTAAAAAGGACAAATAATTGTTACCGATATATAAAAAAACACGGGATAAATATTTGTTATTGATAATCTACTATCTATCTTTCACTATCTACAATAATCTACTAATCAACTCAAATAATCAATTGAAACTATGAGATAACTGCACTGATACATAAAAAACACTAGACAACTGCACTGATATATAAAAAATACGGAGATAATTGCAATGATATATATAAAAACACGGGATAGTTGTACTGATATATAAAAAAACATGGGATAACAACACTGATATATAAAAAAACACTGCACTGATATATAAAAACACACGGGATAAATGCACATATTATTTTTAAATGATACTTTTACATTTTTAGTTTTAATATTTATCAATTTTTTATTTGAAACTTCTTTTTTATCTACTTTCAATTTTTCTTTATTTTCACGGGGTAATGTTCAGACTATTTAAATATTGTCTAAATTCATTCCTAAAAAGAGCACGACAGCATCTGTCCGTATGCAAGTCATCCTCTATATTTCACAATTGATTTTAGATTAATGAGATTTCAAACTAACGTTTCTATTTGAGGTAATCGTATGACGTAACGCGATCGGCCCGTGCGGATGCACGGGTATAGTACTAGTATCCATAATGTTCCTCATTATTTTTATCTGTATATACATTTCTATTTATATTTATATATCATTTTTATATAAAAGAAACTTTAATTATATATTTTTATGTACGAATAAATATTAAAGAGCATTTTTATTTTTTATATTCATTATTAATTACTCTAAATTCAGGAGATAAAGTTTTTAATTTTTTTTTTCTTTTGATTTTCAAAAACCTTTATATACGTTGTCAAATCTCGATAGATCATTTTTGTAGCGACCGAAAAATCCGGAGGAGGGATTCTTCGTTGTTTTTGAACAATGGAGCCGCCATCAATATTTATTTTTAGGGAAACATTGAAAAAACCTTTTGTTTTTGGGTTCGGGGGTCGATTAAGTGCGGGGAAGGTACAAGCACCCCGCAACATCCTAAAAAGGTTACCTTTTAATTTAATGTGTAGAAAAATTAGTTTAAAGAAAACATTTTAATTTACCCTTTTTGTTATTTGCAAAAAAAAACGGAAAGGAAGACTTAATAAAAATTTTAGTTTTTTGCGCTTGACAGGAGTGGGCCCCCGCTCCTACGTATCTCCGGGTGCGATGGAGAAATCAAAGCTACGTAGTTCTTGGGTAGAAAATATTTGTGTGTTGGTATATTTTTTATTTTTTTGAAAAGTTTGGGAAAACTAGAGACCGTTCATGGTGACCAAACAGATACATCCAGAGTGGTCGTCATTAATGGTTTATTCGGAAAAGAAGGTAAAAGGGGGGGGCAAATAATAAAGGAGTTGTATTAAAAGGGAGGTGTGAATAGCGTTTTGACGCTAGAAAAAAAAGTGTCACCGGGGGTGCAAATAGCGTTTTGACGCTAAAAGAAAATGGTTGCCGGGGGTGTAAATAGCGTTTTGACGCTAAAAAAACGATTGACGGGTCTATTACCTTTTTTATTATTCTACCCTAGAGCACGTGATTCTTGAAACGCTTTTCTTTTAAAAAAAAGACTAAATAAGTGGTATTTTGAAAGCGGATTATGGAGAAAAAAAAACTTTTGTTGTCTTTTTTTTTTGTTGTCATAGTTATTATCTAAATAAAAGGGGGGCCTTTTTACCCTTTTTTTTTTAAAAAAAGATTTTTGTTATTATGTTATTATTTTTTTTTAGAAAAGAGTAGGAACACTAGTAACCATTTATTTTAAAAAATATTTTTTAGTATTTGAAAAAAAAACTTTATTTAAAACCGAAAAAATAAAAAAGGGAACACATTTTTTATCACTCTCTTTTTTTTATCCGGAAAATAGTAATTGTTATAAAAACAACATATCCTTTTTTATCATTTTTTTTTAGTCCGAAAATTACAATAATTTATTTAAAAAAAAAAGGCACAACATTTTTTATTTATTTTTTTTTTAGACCGAATATATTAGCACCTAAATAAAAGGAACACACATTTTTTGTTTTTTTTGGTTTATTTTAAATCCGAAAATAGTAATTGTTATAAAAACAACATATCTTTTTTTTATCATTTTTTTTAGTCCGAAAATTACAATAATTTATTTAAAAAAAGCACAACCAATATTTATAAAAACATCAACTAATATAAAAACATGACAACAACAAAATAAAAACAGTAACTAAAAAAAACGAAAAAAAACATGAACAACAATAATTAAAATACAATGGCAATGATTATATGAACAAAATTATAATAACTAAAAATTACAAAAAAAAAGCAACAATACTACAAATTATTACATTTTTGTACCTTGAACAAATCCAAGCTTTCTTCTTCGGATCTCTTCAATACACCAAAATTTTAAACTAAAAAAAAAACTAAGAAGGAAGAAAAGAAGGGGAAGAAGATTTTCTAAGAGAAACCCTAAATTTTTTAGATTCTCCTTTTTTTCTAAGAGTCCAAATTCGTCCCCCCTCCTCTAAGTGGGGAACCCTATTTATACAAAAAAACTTGCTCTTGCTTCTCTTCATTGCTCCACTTCAACCACCCTTGGATAGTGATGATGACTTTCTTTGATATGATGGAGGTTTGGGGGGAGTTGTTGAAGGGGAAAATAAAAAAGAAGACATGTGAGATGTGGGGGAGGTGATGGCCGAATTTGTGGGTATGGAGAAGGTGAGAGGAAGGAAGGGAGTGCCAAGTGTGAAGTGTGTGATAGGGAGAGGAATGGATGAGTGTGTGAAGAGAAAAAAAATGAGTGTGTGAGAGGAGGGGAGAGGAGAGAGCCGTGGGTGTGATGTGAAGATTGTGTGAGAGATGAGAAGAAAGGATGGAGGTTGAGTGTGAGTTTGTTTAGGGTTTGGAAGGGGAAGTGTGTGAGAGAGAGTGAGTTGAGTGATGTGTGAGGGAGAGAGAAAGAAAGGGGGCGTAGGAAAAGGGGAGAGGAGCCGTTGGGAATGAGAGAGAGAGAGGAGTAGGCGTGGAGTGTGTTAGGAGAGAGAGGTTGAGTGTATTGGGAAGGGAAAAATGGGGAAGTGGGGTTGTGTGTGGAAGTGGGATTGAGAGTTTCAAGGAGGGAATCAAGGAGAGTGGGGGGCGGATTTCTAGGGATGAATGTGGATGCATTTTGGGGCTTGGGGGGAGAGTGAATGTGGACATTTTTTAGGGTAAAGGGGGGTGGGGTCGAATTAGGGTTAGGAGAGGAGGGATTTTAGGGTTTTGGTGAGTTGGGTTGTGCGAAATGGATAGGGTTTTTTGGATTGGGCTAGGCGAATTGGGCTAGCCATTTTGCTGGGTTGGGCTTCCATGACAGCACCTTATTATTAATAGACCCCCCCCCCCCCACTTCCTTCTTGGCTTATTTTTATTTCTTCACTTCTAATTATTATTTTTTCAAAAATTAAAAACTTGTAGCAAACTAAAATAAAATAAAGCATGGCATGAAAAAGAAAATAATTATTTTTATTAAAAATAAATAAAATTTCTTATTTTTGGATAGGACAAAATTAGGGTATTACAGCTGCCCCTCTTTATTTATATTTTGCTAGGAAATCGGAGGGATTCCGAGTTTCTCGAGGAAAATAGAAATAAAGATAACAAGACGCTAATTTTGTCCAGACTGAGGTTTTTTGTTGTTTTTTTTTTTTAGAAACTTATGAAAACTGGGTTGCTTTAGATAAATAGGGATCGCTGGGGATCGGAAGGATCGCTGGGGATCTGAAGGTCTAGTTCAAAATTAATGCTTGGCGCATCGATTTGAGTTTGACTGAGGGATCGTCGGGGTCTGAAGGGCATGCCTAAGCCTGAAGGACCGATGGGTCTGAAGGAGCGCAACTAGCTTATGGTACTAGTAATACGGTCTGCTTGTGGGGTGGCCTTTTTCGAGCGGCCGCGAAGGACATACACTGAGTCTTAGGCTGACACAGCTAGTCTGAAGGACCTGGGGTCGGGCGATCCGTCGCGCTCAGTGTCGACTTAGTGATCTGGTGGTATGGTTCGAAGTCGTTGCTTGGACGTGTTGATTCGAATTGACCTGAAGGACCTGGGGTCGGATGATCCGTCGTGCTCAGTGTCGACGTAGTGATCTGGTGGTATGGTTCGAAGTCGTTGCTTGGACGAGTTAATTCGAATTGACCTGAAGGACCTGGGGTCGGATGATCAGTCGTGCTCAGTGTCGACGTAGTGATCTGAAGGTAGAGTTTGAAGTCGTTGCTTGGACGTGTTGATTCAAACTGAACTGAAGGACTTGGGGTCGGTTGATCGGTCGGTTGCTCGATAACGCGACATGCGATCTGGATTGAAGGACCGCTGTTGGTCTGAGGGATCTCTGCTAGACTTGGTGCTAACATTGTGATTCGGTTTGATGTAGGATCGATGCTCGTTAAAAATGGAAGGACCGACACTTAAAGTTGAAAAACAGCAGATGCTATGCATATGACATGCATGTAATGTATGCATGTGTGATGATTGGTTTTGAGTGGAATGATGAATGAAATGTAATGGATGACTTTTGTTGTTTTTTTTTCCTTTTTTTTTTTTGCTTTTGTTTCTTTTCTTTTTTTTTTTTTTACTATTTTTGCTCTTTTGCTCTTGCTCTTTTGCTCTTTCTTGTCTTTTTCGCTTTGCTCTTTTGCTCTTTTGCTCTTGCTCTTTTGCTCTTGCTCTTTTGCTCTTGCTCTTTTGCTCTTTCTTGCCCCTTCTTGTTGATCAACTCGCAGGACTTTCGACGTAAGATACGGGAGTTGCCCAAAGTAGTGCTATTGAAGTGCGGCCTATTGTTATCATTCGCCTTTTTGAAGTGATCTTGCATGTATTTATCTTTTTTGCAATTTTATTTATGAGAGATTGCCTCGTTTATGTGACCTTTAGAAATTCCGTAATAAACTGTAATGCTTTTAGTCATGCACATGTTTCACAATTCAATATCGCTTATCATAAAATGTCATTTCAAAACAAGGGAAAATAAAGAAGAAGGGAAAGTGTTTGACATTAAGACTGGAGCCGAGTGTGCGAAAGGGACACTGGCTTGAGAGTATATTAAGAATTTTGAAATAAACGAAAAGGCAAAAATACTAAGCAGATCTTTGGGTAGTTAGTGTCCTTGAAGTAACAATGTTGGCCGCCCATGACCTCGATCAATTCACTATCCGGCTTTTGTTGGTTGCCTAAACATTTACTTTGTCCAGCTTCCTGACCCTAATTTTTGCCTGGATTGCCCCTTTGGGTTTTCAATCCACCGGGTCGCTCTAATTTTTGCCTAGGCCGCCCCTTCGGGTTTTCAGCCTAGCGAGCTTGTTTTTCTTGGCTCATTTTTTTCTTATCTTTATATGCATTTTTAGGCATAGTATTTGACCGCATCAGAATTCATCGGGAGTGGGACGTCTTCGCCCTCTACTTTCATGGGGGTTAGGGCCCCTCCAGAGAATGATTTCTTTACCGCATAAGGTCCTTCATAATTCAAGGGTCCATCTTCCACGGGGATCCTTTTGGATGGGTATGATTTTCTTGGGCACCAAGTCTCATTGAAATTGTCAGGGATGAACCCTTTTCTGTTAATCTTTCTTTGCTCTTTTCTGACATGACGCATAACAACCATCCTTTTGTTTGATAAGGTTTAATGGAAGTGCTACTTTCATTGCACGGGGTTGCCCCTGTTGAAGTGTGAAACAAGTTCTGATCTCCGTGTAAGGTAAAAAGGAGCGTTTGAAGGTTACTATCATCTCTGATATTCTTTGTTTGTCGCCGCAACTGCCTCATTCATTTTTGGGTGGTACGAGGATGGTTTATGATGTTCGACTTGGGGTCTCCACACAAACTTTTCCCCACTGTTCGATGATCTTGCTTGGAAGGTTGTAACGACAGACCAAATTCATTAACAATCACTGATTTTCTTACACCGGTGGGTATCTTGTGTTAGACAAAGTGATGCGAGCGAATTTTCTTGATTCGCTGTCCTTTTGGTGTGATGTTCATTCTAACACCTTTTTGCCTTCTCTCGTTCCCAAGTTAATCATCTCACTTGATTCCACGCGAAGCTGGACCACTTCATCTTCCTGCTTCATTATTCTCATTACCTCTAGAGGAGTTTTCCCAGTTATCTTCTACATCTTCCTTAGTTTGGGCTGATCGAAGTTATGATATGGGTCAACGATGTTGTTATTTTCAAGGACAAATTATTTAGATCTGCATTAGTAGAAATTGAAAGAGGATGGAGGAAGAAGCGAATCGAGCGAATGAGCGAAGAAGTTTATGGCAAAATTCAAAATGCTATTTTATTAATATTGATATTGAAAAGAAACATGTGTGCCCTTATTGAAATGTCCTAAGGCCTTGGGCAGAGCCATAGGATTGCATTACAAGAAAATTACTTTGAACTAAAAATCACAAGAAACTCGACGGTCCCCCAATTCATAAGTGCTCCAGATGCAGGATAACGGCGCACAAGGATGATGATGTCCTCTCTAGTGTTTCGAACGCCTTCAATAGAATTGACAAATGACTCTTCATGCCCCTAGAAGGGGTTATTGCCTTCATTGAAGTTCAACCATTTGGATTCGATCAGATCCTGAATCACATGTCTCAACGCCTTGCAGTTTTCCACTGAATGTCCAATTGCGCCTGTGTGAAAATCGCATGTGTCATTTGGGTCGTAGCCCCTCGGGAAAGGAGGTTCAATAGGTCTCATCGGGCGGGGGGAGATTAAGTTGTGACTGGTGAGGTGGTTGAACATGTCTGAGTAGGATACGGGAATTGGATCAAACGGTACATGTTTCCTTTCTGGATAGTTTGGTGGCCCATGGATTCTACTGGTTTGGGTAGAGAAGCGCAGGGCTTGGGGACGGTTTTTGGAAGCGTAAGAGGCTTTCCCTGGTCCTGTTATGGAATTGGTTTCTCCTTCATCGTTTTCGGTTGAACCGTGAGTAATTTTCCCGTTTCTCATCCCGCTTTCTAACCTTTCCCCTATGGTGACCATATCTGAGAAGTTAGAGGATACACTCCCAATCAACCTGTCATAGAAGGGTGACTGCAAAGTGTCCCTGAACATGGATACCATCTCCTTTTCTAGTAAAGGTGGTGCTACCTGCGCTGCTAGTCCTCTCCAACGTTGGGCGTACTCCCTGAATGATTCATGGTTTCTTTTCACCATATTCTGCAACTGTGCTCTATCGGGAGCTATGTCGATGTTGTATTTATATTGCTTGAGGAAAGCATCGGCCAGATCTTTCCAACATCGAATGTGGTTGCGTTCCAACTGCATGTACCATCTTGAGACTGCCCCAGCTAGACTGTCCTGGAAGTAATGAATGAGCAGTTTATCATCATGTGCAAAGGCAACCATTTTTCTACAATACATGGTCAGATGGCTAGCAGGACAGGTTACACCCATGTATTTATCAAAATCTGGCACCCTGAATTTGGGAGGAATGACCACATTAGGGACGAGACACAAGTCATAAGCGCCGGTTGCCCCAATATTGGATCCTTCAACTGCTCTCAACCTTTCCTCAAGCATTTGTAGTTTGTCTTTGGCTTGAGGGTTCTCCATAGAGTGATTGTGAGGGATCTCACTCATACCATAGTAAGGATGAATTATCGGAACTATGGCTGGGTTCACATTTGGGGTATGTGAATGAGTGGGATTCCTGAGGTTGGAACCCTGAGCTTGAGCGTCAACTATCGGCGGTGGAGGGCAGCCAAGTGGGAGTCCTTGTGGTGCGATGACGGGGTTCGGGTTCTGAACTTGTGGTGCCCCCGAATTACCATCGTGACCCGTCGGTGTAAGCTGTTGTTGGCCCGCGACTCCTGAGGGACCGTCTTCTGGATTAGCATCGACTGTCGGAGGGGTGTAACCTTGTGGAAGTCCGTAAGGAGGCCATATGTAACCTTGGCCATCAGGCCCAGTAGGGGGCATTGTATGCGGGATCCCGAGTCCATTGGGAGGAGGAGGGTTGGTAACTTGATTTTCCGTGTTCCCAGCGGAGACATCTTCACTTGTGTCTTTGCCCCTCAAAGCTTGTAAAACCTTTAAGATTTCAACCATCTGTTCTTTCATCTCATCTATTTCTGCCCTAAGCTCTTGATTGCCTAGGTTCTGATGTGGATTGCCTTGATCTGGGTTATCTTGAGGCGGATTGTCCTGATTTTCTTCCATGTTTCCAGCCTGAGAACGAGTCCAATAGCGATGTTGACGCACCAGCTTGCCTTTTTTTTTTACTCTCTGTTGATAGGGTACATGATATGAGTATATGAATGGATGAAAATATGAGTGATGCATGGACAAGTGAATGAATGGGAACATGTATGTGTATGGGTTTTATGCTTAATGAAATGAATGCATGTAAGGACTTTTATCATTTTTTTGAAATAATGATTTTGTATGATGGATGAAAGAAGAATGATGTTACACGTGTTAAAAAAAAAGAAGCTTTTTTTTTTGGTGATTCAACTTTGAGAAAGCGTTAACTATATGTCTCACGTAAAAAGAAAAAGGAGATAGATGATTTTTTTATGGCTTGATGATTTTAAAAAAAAAAAATCTGCGATGATGCAGCGGGTAGGTGAATTGCCCTTGTGTCCTAAACAGGTGATGTCTTATACATAGGTCACGATCTAGGGTCATTTGTGTGATCAATCTCTCGAGTGGCTCTATTCACTTCCTCACAAAGGTCTCCAGAGCTGAAATCTCCTTCGTGATATGACCCACAACGATAGCGAGCTACCTGGTGTGGGATACCACGAAAGAGCGTACTCTGGCTGAGGCTTTCATGAGAGTCAGACAGATAAAATCCAGAATGACTGACACTAATCGCCTCCACTCGTCCTAGGTTTTTTTTTCCAGACCCGGGTATAGGGCCCCGCTCAAGAGTGTGTGCAATAAACAAGTGTAATTGATGTGTGTGATATAAGCAACCTAAACTACCCGTGCTGCAAAAGAAATACAGATAATAGTGCAAAGGTTTTCTACCCTAAGGTTCAATAAAGCAAATAAATAGATAAGTAAAATAGACATGCAAATAGAAAGACTAAGGGTAAACAAAGGTACTAAACTAACAAATATCTACACATTTAACTAAATTAGGCTTGACCCTCTTAAATAGTGTCCCCAGTGGAGTCGCCAGCTGTAGCGACCGAAAAATCCGGAGGAGGGATTCTTCGTTGTTTTTGAACAATGGAGCCGCCATCAATATTTATTTTTAGGGAAACATTGAAAAAACCTTTTGTTTTTGGGTTCGGGGGTCGATTAAGTGCGGGGAAGGTACAAGCACCCCGCAACATCCTAAAAAGGTTACCTTTTAATTTAATGTGTAGAAAAATTAGTTTAAAGAAAACATTTTAATTTACCCTTTTTGTTATTTGCAAAAAAAAAACGGAAAGGAAGACTTAATAAAAATTTTAGTTTTTTGCGCTTGACAGGAGTGGGCCCCCGCTCCTACGTATCTCCGGGTGCGATGGAGAAATCAAAGCTACGTAGTTCTTGGGTAGAAAATATTTGTGTGTTGGTATATTTTTTATTTTTTTGAAAAGTTTGGGAAAACTAGAGACCGTTCATGGTGACCAAACAGATACATCCAGAGTGGTCGTCATTAATGGTTTATTCGGAAAAGAAGGTAAAAGGGGGGGGCAAATAATAAAGGAGTTGTATTAAAAGGGAGGTGTGAATAGCGTTTTGACGCTAGAAAAAAAAGTGTCACCGGGGGTGCAAATAGCGTTTTGACGCTAAAAGAAAATGGTTGCCGGGGGTGTAAATAGCGTTTTGACGCTAAAAAAACGATTGACGGGTCTATTACCTTTTTTATTATTCTACCCTAGAGCACGTGATTCTTGAAACACTTTTCTTTTAAAAAAAAAGACTAAATAAGTGGTATTTTGAAAGCGGATTATGGAGAAAAAAAAACTTTTGTTGTCTTTTTTTTTTGTTGTCATAGTTATTATCTAAATAAAAGGGGGGCCTTTTTACCCTTTTTTTTTGAAAAAAAGATTTTTGTTATTATGTTATTATTTTTTTTTAGAAAAGAGTAGGAACACTAGTAACCATTTATTTTAAAAAATATTTTTTAGTATTTGAAAAAAAAACTTTATTTAAAACCGAAAAAATAAAAAAGGGAACACATTTTTTATCACTCTCTTTTTTTTATCCGGAAAATAGTAATTGTTATAAAAACAACATATCCTTTTTTATCATTTTTTTTTTAGTCCGAAAATTACAATAATTTATTTAAAAAAAAAAGGCACAACATTTTTTATTTATTTTTTTTTTAGACCGAAAATATTAGCACCTAAATAAAAGGAACACACATTTTTTGTTTTTTTTGGTTTATTTTAAATCCGAAAATAGTAATTGTTATAAAAACAACATATCTTTTTTTTATCATTTTTTTTAGTCCGAAAATTACAATAATTTATTTAAAAAAAGCACAACCAATATTTATAAAAACATCAACTAATATAAAAACATGACAACAACAAAATAAAAACAGTAACTAAAAAAAAAACGAAAAAAAACATGAACAACAATAATTAAAATACAATGGCAATGATTATATGAACAAAATTATAATAACTAAAAATTACAAAAAAAAAGCAACAATACTACAAATTATTACATTTTTGTACCTTGAACAAATCCAAGCTTTCTTCTTCGGATCTCTTCAATACACCAAAATTTTAAACTAAAAAAAAACTAAGAAGGAAGAAAAGAAGGGGAAGAAGATTTTCTAAGAGAAACCCTAAATTTTTTAGATTCTCCTTTTTTTCTAAGAGTCCAAATTCGTCCCCCCTCCTCTAAGTGGGGAACCCTATTTATACAAAAAAACTTGCTCTTGCTTCTCTTCATTGCTCCACTTCAACCACCCTTGGATAGTGATGATGACTTTCTTTGATATGATGGAGGTTTGGGGGGAGTTGTTGAAGGGGAAAATAAAAAAGAAGACATGTGAGATGTGGGGGAGGTGATGGCCGAATTTGTGGGTATGGAGAAGGTGAGAGGAAGGAAGGGAGTGCCAAGTGTGAAGTGTGTGATAGGGAGAGGAATGGATGAGTGTGTGAAGAGAAAAAAAATGAGTGTGTGAGAGGAGGGGAGAGGAGAGAGCCGTGGGTGTGATGTGAAGATTGTGTGAGAGATGAGAAGAAAGGATGGAGGTTGAGTGTGAGTTTGTTTAGGGTTTGGAAGGGGAAGTGTGTGAGAGAGAGTGAGTTGAGTGATGTGTGAGGGAGAGAGAAAGAAAGGGGGCGTAGGAAAAGGGGAGAGGAGCCGTTGGGAATGAGAGAGAGAGAGGAGTAGGCGTGGAGTGTGTTAGGAGAGAGAGGTTGAGTGTATTGGGAAGGGAAAAATGGGGAAGTGGGGTTGTGTGTGGAAGTGGGATTGAGAGTTTCAAGGAGGGAATCAAGGAGAGTGGGGGGCGGATTTCTAGGGATGAATGTGGATGCATTTTGGGGCTTGGGGGGAGAGTGAATGTGGACATTTTTTAGGGTAAAGGGGGGTGGGGTCGAATTAGGGTTAGGAGAGGAGGGATTTTAGGGTTTTGGTGAGTTGGGTTGTGCGAAATGGATAGGGTTTTTTGGATTGGGCTAGGCGAATTGGGCTAGCCATTTTGCTGGGTTGGGCTTCCATGACAGCACCTTATTATTAATAGACCCCCCCCACTTCCTTCTTGGCTTATTTTTATTTCTTCACTTCTAATTATTATTTTTTCAAAAATTAAAAACTTGTAGCAAACTAAAATAAAATAAAACATGGCATGAAAAAGAAAATAATTATTTTTATTAAAAATAAATAAAATTTCTTATTTTTGGATAGGACAAAATTAGGGTATTACAATTTTATTATATATTTTTTTTCAATGAAATTATATTATTATAATTAAAATTGCTAAAAAACTAAATTATTAGTTGAATAGATATTTACTAATTTTAATAGTTTAGATGAATTTAAAATATTACAATACACATGCATTTGCCTTTTTTAAAATCATACTTAATCTATGTTGTTTTTTTATGTTAATCTAATTTGTTTTTGAATTTACAAAACAATTAGCGGCCTTTGAAAATCTTTTTAATGAAACAATTGTGCATTAAAAGTGAAGAACTTCACATTAATATGAATTATTCTTTTAATGGACAATAAACTCATGAGTTGATAATATGAGTGGAATAAATAGAGTTTTAGTCATTATAACAAGAAACAACAACGTAAAGAAGACAATTTTGTATGGTGAGTGTAGATTTTATTGAGATAAAATTCAGATTAAAAAACAAAATGTACATATGAGTAGAACAAAGGAGTGAAATTCACGTTGAAAGATAGAATCCGCAGAAAAAATAGTTGGTTTCATATTCTTGATAGCTTTGAAGTAAGAGGCATATATATATATATATATATATATATATATATATATATATATATATATATGATAAATTTGGATTAGTTAGTCAACGATGGAATTTGAGGCAATAATGTTTCCTAAACTTATAAGTATCCGGGAATCATGTTTAATTCTAATGATTTGTGTATGCTCCTTGAACGTTCACAATTATCTATCTATCTTTTTGTGTTAGATATAATTTATTTATTCTTACTTTTAGTTTCAATTTCAATTTTTGATTTATCTTCAATTTATGAATTATTTTTCTTCATATAATAGACTTATTTTTATTTTAATGCTTAAAGTTAGATGTAAACTCTTATCAGTTTCATCTTTCACTTTCACATGTCAAATCACCTTTTTGGTATATAAAAAAATAAAATATTGCAAATTATTTGCATTGTGATATTTTATCTAACTTTTTTCACAGATAAAAAATATTATTTAGAATTAACCAAATGTTTATTGCTATTAAATGGTAGATTACAAAAACACTTTCTTTGCTTTAACTTTCACATGTTCAACCATACTCTAGGTTTAAAAATAATCAAAATTTTGAGTATTACTTGCATTGAGTCATTTTCTCTAACTGTTTTTCAGAGGAAAAATATTATATATCATTGACTTTATCACAAAAAAGTATTTATTAATTTTAAAATAACATTTCTTTTAATATTGTGAATACCACACTTTTTTCACTTCCTTTTCATATTATTAAAAAAAACAAAGAGTAAATCATTTTATTATTTTTTTTTCTAAATTTAGTTTAAGATTAAATTTCTTAAATTTCCCTTTTACTTTAATTTTATTAATATTTTAGTTTCAATTTATGAATTACTAAATGGTAATGAAAATAAAAGAAATAAAATAATAAAGAACGGTAACTTTTTATTTTGTAGGATTTATGTTTTTTCATACACAGTTCATTTGTCTCTGTTGTTTAAAATTCATACTCATAAGTTCAACATATCAAATAGTGTTATATATCTTATTAATAAATATAATGAAGCGAAATTCTAACAACACTCTCTTTTAAACATTCTCTCCAACAATCACTCTATGACTGGTTAGAATTTATGTTGGTCCCACCATTTTATAAATAGGACCTATTAATTTAGTGGGACCACACGAACTTTAACAAATCATAGAGTGTGTATTGAAGAGAGCGTATAGAAGATAGTGTTGTTAGTATTTCTTATATAATGAATGATACTGTATTATTCTAAAAAATAACAAAAAAATATATTTACAAATTTTCAACAATAAAGTCACTCCACAGTTTTTTTAAATTTATTTCACTTATTAATATTATATTTTCAAAAATTAAACTCATAAAAATTACTTACAATTATTTATATTGAAAAACGCATCAAGCCATCTATATAAGGATATTGCCTAAAAAAATAATTATGTAATATAAAATGCAACAACATATTCATATAATACTATATTTTTAGTATACATAACTTTGATTACAATTTATATATTTTTATATATAAACTCCATAAATTTTAATAAAATATATTATAGCAACCCAGTCGAACGCACGAGTTTTTCCTAGTTAACTTAATTAAACACATCTAATTTTCTCCACAAAACATAAACTAAGCAGTAGCTTGTTTATGATAAGCAATGTTAGTGGAGGTGGGTGAATGTTAGTTTCTGGGAGTTGAACCCAGGACCTCCTTCTTGCAATCATTTGGTTCACTCCTTCGGTATCCCTTAGCTCGCCAACTGAGCTACCTACTTGGGATAAACTAAGCAAGTAGCTAACTTAGAATTGAAATACTTACTTACCTGGCCTTCATGGTATTTGTCAATCTCCTTTTTTAATTTCAAATTATTCGCTATCATTATTTTTTTCTTCACCAATACCACAAATGACTCAAATGTGCACAAAGGTCGGTAAAACCCTCAAGGTTTTTTTTTACCCCCCTCTTAGATCTTATACCCTCATAACTCATTTTATCCCCAAAATACCCCTCAATTTTTACCAAACGTTAAATGAAAATTGACTTTTTTTTTAAATATCCAGAAACACCTCAAATGAGGATGATTCCGGAAACTATTACGATGAACTTTTCGGAAGCACCTCAAAAGAGGTATTTTCGGAAGACAAAAATGACTTCCGGAAATACCACTTTTTAGGTGTTTCCGACAAGTCCCTCGAAATAGTTTCCGAAATCATCCTCATTTGAGGTGTTTTCGGAAAGTTGTTTTTTTTTTGTTTTATTTTTTTCTTTTAAAATAACGTAAACACGAATAATTACGCTAAAAATACGATAACAATAAAATACGACAATGATAAAATACGAGAACCATAAAATACGAGAACGATTAAATATGAGAACTATCAAATCCATGAAATACGAGTACAAACACGATAATAAAATACATCACGAGTCAATGTCCAAATCTGATAAAGCTATCGAGAGAAGCTGATATACAGGAGGTGGAATGTCGTCGAATGCCATGGCCTCCCGGATACGTGCAACTGCAGACTCAAGTCTATCCTCTAGAGTCCGTGGAGCAGGTGATGGCATTTCCTCATCTGATACAGGTGCTTCCTTTGGAGGCACTGTGAGGCGGGGAATCGACACAGGATAAGTACCATGGGAGGTAGCTCTCAGTATGGATGGTCTGGCGGTTCCAAACTTCCATAAGCACCTTGTCCGTCATGTAAGGCACAGTAATCTCATCCATAAGCAGATGACCTCTGAAAAGTGCAATGGAATGAAATGGTATGTGCTGCCTGTGGTCCTCACAAGGCCTCCATACGACATCAGTGGGTCGTAAGACATCCAGCTGACCCCGAAAATGACTAAGCTTCACAGCACCATTCTTTCTGTTTCTCCACTTGCAGCAACGTGGACGCTCAGAAGAACCAAAGTCTGCGATCGCCGATGCTGGGAAAATACTCGAATATCCAGCACTGAAATTAGGAATAAATAAATTATTATATAAACAAATGGTCCTGAGGAGCGTGATCAACAGCAGCGTGTCGATCACGGACACGCTGCCGACGTGCAGAAGTGTAACAGCCCAAAATAATTGATTACCTTATTTAATTAATTATTTAGGATTCATGTGGTAGAAATAATAGAAATAATTATTTATTAGTATATGTGGACCTAATTATTAGTGTTAGTATTAGTAAATTAGAAGTGTTAAGTGGAGGCCCATGATTAGGTCACATAAGATAAGAAAAAGCCCATGAGGTTAAGTGAGTTTATAAAAGGGATAGGTTAGGGTTTTGTTGTCATAAGAAAGAAAAAGAAAAATAAGGATTAGAGAAGTGAGAAGAGGAGAGGGAAGGCGTGATCCACAAGCTAGAAGAGAGAGAGAGGCGTGATCTACAACCAAGGAGAGAGAGAAGGAAAGCTAGGGTTTCACACATCTCCTAATCTAAGGTTTCATTTTCTCCAAGCTAAGGTAAGGGTGGGATTTAATTCAATATAAGGGTTTATGAGGGATCTACATGTGGGGTTTTAGGGTGTCTTGATCACCATGTTGTTGTCTTGAAAAATCGCATGCCCTATGATTGTGTGCCTTGTTGAGTAAATTGATGTATGCTTGATTTCCTCACATCCCTATGCCTAAATGACATGTTGTTATGCTCATAATAATAATTGTTGCCATATGATGATTTGTTGTTGAGAATTTATGATTTTGCATGTCAAGTGTTTGAGCAAATGCATGAGTATGTGGTGTTGAAATTGTTGTTTGGGAATTGATCATGATTAGTCCTACTTGTTTATGGTCTTTGTGCATTTCTGGACACTGTTTCGGTCCTCCTAAAACTGGTACTGTTCGTTCGATCCAAAAATTATGTGGCTGATTGTTTTTTAAAATAGACTTAAAGCCGGTCGTTTTGGCACTGGTTTCGCTCAATTTGGAGTTGTGTAGCTCAAGTTATGGGTCACCGAAGTTAGGTCAAATTTCTGGAATCAAACTGTGAGTAGGTTCGGTTTTTGTAGGCTTTGTGTTATCAATTGAACTCCGTTTTGAACGATTCTTGTTTCATTGGAAAGTAGACTTAATTCTCCACGAAATAGGCACTGGTTTCACGAAATTTTTATTAATAAATGAGAAAGAAAATTTGGTTGCAAGCTGGGTAGAGGGTTCTGTCCGATTTTGGTAGCTCAGTGTAGTGTTTTGAAAAACTGTACCAACTGGATACTTATTTTAGAAAATAAAAATCATAGGCAGAAACTACACTCAGAGGGCTTTCCAATGAGTGGTCTTTTGTTGAAATCCGATGTCGTTTGCTATTTTAATTAATTCGCCGAAGTAGGTGTACTGCTGTAGGAATTCAGCACTTGTGCTGTGTTGCCATTCTGTGTTGTGTTGCTGTCTTCGGATCCCTACCCATGGGCGCCAAGCCCTATTCTGTTTCTCTTGGTGTTTTGGTCCGTGCCTTTGCTGGATGCCTTGCCTAATCATATTGAGTCATTCCATTCTTGCTCCTGTGCGAATTGTTCACTTTTGCGAAAATTTGGTTGGATCCCCTTCGCTGGGCGCCATTTTCAGGATGTCTTAGTTTTCTCCTAAACTGTTTTCGAAATAACTTTTGACTCGGGAGTCCGATTGAGGCGTTTCAAAATGTTTTGGAAAGCTTATCCAGGTGCCTAACTGGATACTCTAACTTTAAGGCATTCTGAACTATTTTTATAACATTGTTCCCTGGAGTTGTTTTGGTGTCCCGGGATGCCCTTGAGGCGTCTCCGGTGTCTTTTTCAAAAAGTGGTCGTCAATTCTAAATGTTTTGGAAAAGTGATGTGATTTAGGCCTATGGCCAGTGACGTTGATGTGTGATTGTTGGACTATAGCGTTGTCTATTGTTTTAGGCCCTTCGGCCAGTGATGTGAATTAAGCCTATGGCCAGTGACGTTGATGTGTGATTGTTTGACTGTTGTGCATACATCATTGAGTCGCATGCATACCATGGACATTAGGCCTTGTACCAACGACGAGAAAATTAGGCCTTTGGCCAGCGACGATATTTTAGGCCCTTGTGCCAGCGACGAGAAAATTAGGCCTTTGGCCAGCGACGATATTTTAGGCCCTTGTGCCAATGACGTAAATTAGGCCTTTGGCCAGTGACGTAGGTTGGTACCACATGCATGTGCATTGCTGGAGTCTCATATCGCATTCATATTGCACGACTGATTGAATGAAGTTGTTTGGCCATTGTGATGTGTTGTTAAAGTGATGTGTTGTTGTGAAAGTGACTTGTTAATGTATACTTAGCTGTTCTTAACTGTTAAGAGTGATGTTGCTTCCTGTGATTAATTGATGTCTTGAGCTTTGTATGTGGTCTTTCATACACTTCTTATATTGTATGGAATCTCACCCCTTTTTATGGTTGTTACTTTATAGGTGAGTCCGAGTGAAGATTGTAGTCTTCCCTTTGCCCGGTGTCGTCTGCTCTGATAGGTAGCACTTGGGGAAGGGTCGATTACTGTTTTTAATTATATTTCGGTTGATGTTGAATCTTTTAGTAATTGGTGCACTTGGCACTTTGTCGGTTGTTGATGTTTTTAACGATGTTGAGTAGTTCCGCTGCATGTTTTGAGAAAACTACGAGATTTTGTTTTACGTTGAAAAATGCGACACTCTTTTGGCGCGAAAAACTCTGATAATTTATGAATAAACGATGGGTGAAAAAAGGGTGTTACAAGAAGCGTGACCAGCCATCCTAATCCTGGTGCGGGTACTAGAAGCAGGAGTCTGGTCGGTATCTCCATCTCCTGACTGTGAGGTCTCACCTCGCTCGAACCGTCGTGAAATCACACGTGGAATTCTGAATGCCACTGCAAAAAAAAAACCTCAAATGAGGATGATTCCGGAAGTGTAATATATGAAGATTTCCGGAAACACCTCAAATGAGGATGATTCTGGAAGTGTAATATATGAAGATTTTTCAGAAACACCTAAAAAGAGGTATTTCCGGAAGTCAAAATGATTCCCGAAAATACCTCTTTTGAGGTGTTTCCGAAATATCTTCATATATTACACTTATGTAAACACCTAAAATGAGGATGTTTCTGGAAAAATTCATACATATGCTTTCGGAAATACGTAAAAAATGGTATTTCCGGAAAGTTGAAAAAAAAATCTTAGTGAGAATTTCAGAGATATGTGAAAATGAGATGTTGGTTTTGGATTTTTATTGGGATTAAGGGTAAAATGGTCAATTTTGTGAAAGTGGGGAATACAAGGTCTAAAAGGGGGGGTAAAAAAAAAAGCCAACCATCAAAACTGTCTTACAAATGTATTTACATATTACTCACCAATGAGCTTCTTATATTGGTGTTGGAATTCGAACTATGTACTTGTAGAATATGAGCTGAATTCTTATCAACTAGACCGACATTTATTTGCCAAAAATACTCAAATGTCCTGAAATGAGGAAGTAATATTTAATTATAACAGATAAAAAAACAAATTTGTGCTGATCAAAATTAAATAAGTATTGTTACAAAAAAAATTAAATAAATACTAATCGGTAAATTTCAAAGGGAGCATAAAATAAAAACAAAGCAATAATGTGATGCTTTGGGATTTTGATATGGCAGCACAGAAGAAAGAGGTGTATTCGGTGTGGGCACTTCCACCGGAAGATGTGAGTGAACGCCTCCGCAAGCTCATGAGCGACCTCCGATCCGAGTTCAATGGACCCGAATTCGAACCACATATGACCGTTGTCGGAGCCATCGAATTGACCCCCGACGACGCCCTAAACAAGCTCCGATCGGCGTGTGGAGGGCTCAAGGCTTTTCAGGTCACCGTTGATCGCGTCGCCACAGGCACCTTCTTCTATCAGTGTGTTTATCTCCTCATTCACCCCACTTCTCAGGTTTTGTTTCATTTTTCCTCTTTTTCATTTGTTTCTTGACCCTAATGTTTTTTTTTTTTTACAGTTTTTATGATGTGACACTCTTTTTTTGTAACTTACTTGCCAGATAGTGGAAACCAATTCACACTGGTGTGGCCATTTTGGTTATAAGAATTTAATTCGTAAGTTACATATCTTATTCCTACCTCTAAGAAATTTATCATTATTTGCTGGTTAAAAGAACAGATCATGGGTCTATATATAATGATTGTCAGCATTCTTTCATGTGTTAGCTGTGGCATACATTACTATTGTGATGTTTCTTGATAGTTTTCTAAACCAAGAAAAGAAATATATGATATCATAAAACCTCACTTAGTGTCGTGAGCCACTGCATAAAAAACATGCTTTTTGCCACTGCAAGTGTTCTAAGATTAGAGAGCCTCATTAGTTTGCAAGTACTAATGATATGTGTTGCAATAGCATAAGCTAAAACTTTAAAAGGTTAATTAGGTGAAGGTCCCACTGCATAAAAAACATGCTTTTTGCTGCTTCTTTAAGTGGATATCTTGTTTTATGGTGCAGCTTACATGCCACACCTGAGCCTTCTGTATGGAGATTTGACTGATGAAGCGAAGCAAAGGGCTAAAGAAAGAGCTAATGTTCTTGATCAAAGTCTCACTGGCTTGACCTTTCAGATAAGTCGGCTTGCATTATATAAAACTGACACTGAAGACAAAACTCTGAAATCTTGGGAGAAAATTGCTGAATGCACTCTTAGTACAAATTAGCTTGTTCTGTACATCAAACAAAAATAAATAAATAGAACTTTTTTTGTCTTATAATCTTTTATTTTCTGCAACGGCATTCTATTCCTTTTATACTCTTTGTAGTTGTATTCTTAGTCTTTCTATTGTGTACTCGGCAATTTTCATAGTCCATAGATAATGTGGAAGAAGACACTAATAATCTTAATTGTTTCTCTGCTGCTCATTTGGAGCATTGGCTGACATGAGTCACACGACAAGAAAAAAATCTAGTGAAGTGATTTGAAATTTCTCTAGTTTGATAAATTATTTCCTGAAGTGCATTAAATTAGTCAAAAAAATCTCTATGTAATAATCACATTATAAATCTATATTAAGATTATAATTTGGTGTCATGCATAAATTACATCCCATGGTTTTGGGAGATTATTAGATTTATATGCTCAAGCCCAGATAGATGACCTTGCATTTGAGAATTAATGCATGCACCATAAGATTTGAACTTGGACAAAGACCACTCTGTCTGTCTGTCATCTAGTCTAATGGGCCAAAAGCATAATGGTTCGTCTTAGCAATATAGTATTTCCAATTAGTTATCAGGTGAAGTGATCAACACTCGGTTACAGTGGAGTTTTGGTCCCAGTACGCACAAAAAAGACTCATCCGCTAGATTTCCACACCAGGAAGCAATTGGTTGTCGTTTCCTCTGCAAGTGGCGCTCGTCGACCCCATTCAATCGCCCATTGTGTTTTAAGATTTATCAGGGTCCTTGAGGATGGATTAGACTTGGTTGTATTGCTTGTTGGTCATTTAGCTGTTTAGTTTTTACAATTAGTGTGGTATGTAGATTTTGGTGCTCTTATTGAACTTGATGATCTGTTACTCACGGGCACAGCATCTGTCCTATTATTGTATAGTGTCTGATTTGTCTAAGACATTGATGTGTCTGAAAGATTATAATATATTGAGCCTGGCTTGATGTAGATGTTGTGTGGTTGGGGATTTGCCATGAATTGACACCAAGAAATGATAATGAATTATTTGAGCAAGAAATTGTTACTAGGTTAAAGAAATTGTTACTAGGTTAAAGATGGGGTTTCTGTTCTAACTCATCATGCACCAAAACTCATTTAGACCATGTTATACATATCCCTGATATTAAGATAAATGGTTATAACTGATTCCAATTTCCAACTACGTTATGGTTTTTCAAGGATGTCATCACCCAACAAGTGAGAGATGAAAGTATTACATTCAGCTCCATATGATTGTGATTACTAACTCTGAAGTTTGTTCATATCATCCCTCAACCGTCAACCCAACAGGGAAAAAGGGAGGCTAAAGAATGATAAAATTGTTTAACAAAATGTTAGTGTTGTTTACTTTGTTTTCAAATTTTCAGTTCATTTTTTAATAATCTACAGATATCAATACATGCAGTCAAATGTGATATGCGTAGTGAGATGATATATTTGAAAATGGTGAAAATGCTACTAAATTGTTTCACCATTTTGCATATCATTAAGTCTAACTAGCGCCTTGAGCCGTGCGATGCTTGGGGTAAAAACTCTAGTCAATATAAATTTGTTGTTGGGTAAAATTTGTTTATTAAATTGCGACTATAAGAAAACATTATTTAAATTGAAAGTGAGTATGAATTAAAAAAAAAGTGAAAAGGCAGTTGCAAACTTCAAAACAAAAACAGAGTGTGTACATATTTGTCACGAAATTTTTATTTTTTTCACCAAATCGGTTATTGGGGAATGAACTCTGAGTATTTGAACAGTTAAAATTTTTTCCGAACACTAAAGTAAACCCAAAATATGCTGCTTAGCATCACACTTTACGTATTTTGTCACAAAATTATATATTTTTTCACCAAATCGGTTATTTAGGCACAAACTTTGCATATTTGAATAGTTGAATTTTTTTACGAACACTACAGCATCAAAAAACACACTACTTAGCATCGCATTTTACATATTTTGTTTTGAAATTATCTTTTTTCACGAAACAGACCATTGAGTAACAAACTTTGTGTAATCGAAGTTAAAAAAATCGATATTGAGGAATGAACTTTGAGTATTTGAACAGTTAAATTTTTTTCGAACACTAAAGTATCTCAAAACACGCTGCTTAGCATCACATTTTATGTATTGTTACAATTTTTTTCACCAAATCGGTTACTGAGGCACAAATTTTTCATATTTGAATAGTTGGATTTTTTTGCGAACACTAAAGCATCCAAAAAACCACTACTTAGCATCGTACTTTACATAAATATGTTATGAATTTTTTTCACCAAACAGGTTACCGAGGAACAAATTCTGCGTATTTGAACCGTTAAATTTTTTTCGACCACTTAAGTGCCCCAAAACACACTGTTTTGCATTGTATTTTACAGATTTTATTACAAAATCACTATTTTCTTTCAACAAACCAGTTATTGAGGAACAAATTTTGCGTATATGAATAACTAGTTTTTTTTTCAGACTCTAAAGTACCTCAAAACACACTTGCTAGCATCACATTTTTCATTTTTCACCAATCCGATTACCAAGGAACAAACTTCATATATTTATAGATCCAATTTATGAAAATAATAAAAAGAAAAAGAAAAAGGGGTGGGGGGAGTAGTGTCATTTTGGCGCCAAAGGGGAAGTTGGAGACTCCCAAGATTTATATTCTTTATATTTGTTGAATAAATGCATAGGTTGTCCAATAAGAATTCTTTTTTCTTTGGAGGACTTTAATGATATCAACCAACAATTGAGATGGTGTTTTGGAGGACTCGGGAAATATATAAAATAAAAATCAACTAGGCGGGCTTGCCCGCCCAGGTCGTCGGTCATAGGCGGACCTATGTAGAACTCGTTCAATTGAATCCCTTGGAAAAAAAAAATTGTATTAGTACCATTATGTAAATAAAATTTGGAACCCCTTGAGATAAATTTGCACTAATATCCTTAAATTTGCACCCAATTTTTAATAAATATGTCTTACTAATCTCTGTAAGGAACTATTTATAAAATTTTAAGAAGTAATTCTACCAATATCACATACTTTTACGGACTACTTCTTATTTTCGTATACTTTAGGACTTAATAGGAAATGACGTGTAAACTTAGAGACTAATTTGGTGATTTACTCTTAAATAAATTTAGAGTTAGATAAGTTGATTATTTAATTTTAGTAAATTATGTGAGTATATTTGAGAAAAAAATTTAAACAATCCTATAAACCAACAAATTTGATAATGATTTTTTTTCACCCATTGGCGGTCCTGAGTCCGCCACTGCCGTTAGTGGCGAATTGAATTGACGGGCTAGGTAGGGTAGGCTACTATGGGTTGGCGGGGTGAAATTGCCAACCCAACTCGCCATTTTTTGGCGGGCCGGCGGATTGAGCCCGTTTTGCTACCTCTAACTTTAATGGCATCAGCAAACTATCAATTTTTTTTACGGGAACCAATCTACTTTTTTATAAGCAATGTTATTAGGGGTGGGGGAAATATGTTAGTTTCTCCTCCTGCTTGCAGGCCTTTGGTGCACTCATTTGATATCCCCTAACTCACCAACTGAGCTACCTTCTTGGGATGGAACCATTCTACTTATTTCCTTCTTATGACTGATACTTTAGTTCACTTTAAAAACCATGCGTAGCCAATAAAATTGAGAATAAATTCTTAGATCCCTCGATCATGCCCCCCGAATCATGAACTTCCACGGTAGGATTATTACATTTACTCATTATTCTATAATAATTAACTATGGTGATATACACACTATAAATCTTTTACTCTCGGAAGCATATGACATTTTTCCATTATTGAAAGGTTACATATATGCTGCCTGATGAGTGATGACGACAGAATTAACTTTAGCATGTGCTGCCATTGTGCCGTGTGGCATATACTGGAAAAATGTTCTTCTTGTGAAAATATAACGAAAATGACCCAGGGGACCTTGGGTTATATCTCTAGGGTTTTCCATGATTGAACTAAACAGAATTAGAATTAAAGTTGTTCATGAGTAGATTAAATCCTAGGGGAGGTTAGAGCATCTCCGATTGAAGTACCTAAAGGATACTTAGTACTTACCCATTAAAAAGTGGGCAGTTTTTTTTTTAAACAACCAACCCCCCCCCCCCCTATACCCCATACCCCCATATTTGCTTTTAACCCAAAAATACCCCTTCTATTTTCACTAAAAATTGGTTAGACCCCAAAAAAGTTAAAGTTTTCCGGAAATATCTAAAAAATGTATTTCCGAAACTTTTATCAGTTCAAATTTCCAGAAATAGGGTATTTCCGGAATACAATTTTTGCTTCCGAAAATACCCACTGTTTAGGTATTTCCAAAAATTCAAATTTTTAAACTTCCGGAAATACCGTTTTTGACGTATATCCGGAAATACGAATTTTTATCCTTTTTACCAATATGACTACGACAGATGGCAGATGCCCCTTTATGGATTTATCGGATGCGTTGACCACATCACAGATTTTTCCTACTCGGGATATTGTTACCCGTTGGGCTAGAGATATCGGGAAAGCCAACGGAGTAATTGTCATTATTATTCGATCCGAGTCGAGTGAGAATGGTAAAGGGAAGAAAAATAAGATTGTTTTTGGTTGTGATAGGCATGTGAGATATAGTCGAGTAGATGTTGAGTGTTCTAGTAGACACAAGACCTCAAAAAGGTGTGGTTGTCCATTTAGATTGAAAGCTAAACAACTCGATCCTCCTAGTCTTGATTGGATGGTCAAAGTTATGTGTCGAATTCACAACCATGAGCCTCTTAAGACTATCCTTGGAGCAGCAATATTTGGTAGGTTCAACAAGGAGGAGCGGTTAGCAGTTGAGGAGCATATGTGGTTAGGAGTGAAAGCGGCAAAAAGTCTAGAGTCAATAAAGAGGATATTTACCAACAATTTGAGTAACATTTCACAGTTGTATAGAACCCGCAATAGTCTCCGGAAGGGAAGGAGATGAAGTAGGACTGAGATGCAAGAGCTTCTGACACTGATTCAGTCTCATCATTATATTTGTTGGACCAGACGGCTTGAAGGAACCGATATTGTTGAAGAGATCATGTGGTCACACCCTGATAGTATCAAGTTATTGAGGATGTTTCCTACTGTCTTGATTACGGACTGCACCTTCAAGACCAACAAATATGCATTGCCTCTACTTGAGATTGTTGGTGTCACTTCTACTGAGTTGACATTTTCTGTTTGCTTACTTGTCTCACGAGAGATATGATGACTACACATGGGTTTTGCAGAGCCTAAGAGATTTGATGGTATTAGATATCCCACTTCCTCAGGTTATCCTCACTGACTGTGAGGAGGGATTGATGAATGCTATCAAGGTTGTGTTTCCCGAAGCGGTTAATTTGCTTTGTCGGTATCACATTAACAACAATGTGAATGCTAAAATTAACAAGGCTGTCAAGGGAGATAGGGTGAAGTCAGTGATGAGTCTCTGGCATGCAATAGTTGATTCTGTATTTGAGGATGAACTTTATGAGAATTTGCATGATTTTGAACAATCATGTGCTGATATACCCCAACTTATCAAATATGTGAACAAGTATTGGTTGTATCCTCACAGGGAAATATTTTGTGGACCGTGGACGGATAAAGTGAAACACCATGGAAACACCACGACTAATAGGTACGTTAACATTTTGCTTATGTGTTTAAAATTTAATTTTACGTATAATATTTTTTTTGTCGGTTTGAGTCGTTATATTAATTTCGTTATGTGTTTAACATATAGGGTTGAGTCAGCCCATTGGGCATTGAAGAGATCACTAGGTTCAAGTGGAGGTGACTTATGCAGAAGTTGGGAATCCATGCATGGGATAATCAATGCACAAATTGATAAAATTGTCGGTTCTTTTCAAAAGAGCATCAACCGTGTAGATGCACGGCACAACACTCCATTCTACAAGAATCTACACGGTTTGGTGTCTCATGAGGCATTGAATCATATAGTTGATGAGTTTGAAGGAATGTTGGATGGAGTAGGGACCGATAAGACCTGTTGTGCTGGTTGTGTGATTAAAGTTACTCATGGGTTACCTTGTTCTTGTGACCTTGGGAATTTGCACCTACATGGCCGTCGAATCCCAACAGAGATGATTGACCCTCATTGGATGAGGCTGAGTATTGAGAGTATGGATGAGGAGAGGGTGAAACAAGCGTCACTTGAATGTGACATAAGCTATACAATAGAGGAGGTTTGGAGGCAATGGGCTGAGATGTCTCTTGAGGAGAGATGTGTCTACAAGAGAGGTCTTGATGATTATGTCTTCAAAAGCACTACAACCATGATTCCACCTAAGCACAAAGTCAAGACTAGGGGTGCACCAAAGAAGAAGAAGAAAGAGTATGATGTGAAGAGAGATCCTTCTTCTTGGGAGCACGTGGATGCGTCTTTGAGCTCAGTTAAGAAACCCACCCAGATTTCATCACAGAGACTTTCCCAGCGGTCCTCACAGCAAGTCTCACAGTTACCATCATAGAGGTCAGCAGCTGAGCGAGCACAACATGACATTCATTTCATAAGTCACTTTCCAGAGCATATGCATAGGTACATTGATGACATTATCAATGTGATTGGGGATGGAAACTGTGGCTTCAGATGTATTTCTGCCTCACTTGATTACTCGGAGCATAGCTGGAAAATAGTTCGCAATGATTTGATTGAGGAGATGGACTCAAATTGGTTTCAATACTCAGAGGCGATGGGTAACAACATTCACACAATTAGGGAATCATTAGTTGCTCACCCACAAGACTTTCAACCTCCTGAGAAGTGGATGTCGATGCCTGACATGGGACATGTTATAGCGACTAGGTATCAGATAGCCCTTGTTATGTTGTCACTTCATGATGGTGGGTCATGGACATTCTTCCCTTTGAGAGGAGCCTATGTTCCTAGTCAGAGCCGCTTGTTCTGTGTTGGGTTTGTCCATGGGAATCATTGGGTTCGGGTTATGTTGAACGCTACTAGTCCAGTACCTCCTATTCATCCTACTTGGGGTGCATATGCTTCAGATGAAGCTAGATCGTGGTTATATCCATACCTTGGACGTGTATAGTTATGGTGTTCTTTTGTCCCAGATCATGTTGCACCGACCCTCCCAGCTGTTGATTATATTTCCATTATATGATTGTATTATATTATATTATATTGAATTTTATTCCCCAAATTTATATTATATTAAATTTTATTCCACGAATTTTTTATTTAACGGTTTAGATTTTTCCGACACTTTAAACGGTCTAGATTTTGCCGACACTTTAAACGGTCTAGATTTTGCCGACCAATTTTCATCCAACGGTGGAAATTCACTTTAGGGTTTCATATTTTCCCTATAAAATATAAATAGACCCATTGGGTTTCACTTCTTTCATACACACAACACTTCTTTCATACAAAATGATGATGGCTATGGCCAATAAAGACTCTTCTCTCACTATCATTTTTACTAATCAGGGCTTCCCTGATCATCAGGGCATCATTATCAACGAACATGATGATGTCTGTTTCGAGGGGCGAGACATGTTCCAGTGTAGGTTAAAACACAACATAACATTCGCTGCCCCTGAAAGAAAGACTACTGCGTAAGTTGCAACCGGAGGGTGACGAGCATGAAATAATTAGTATAATTTATCGGAAACCAGGTTGGGTTAATGGACATGTGCACTGGTCTGCAATGGATGTCAACAACGATGATGACGTCCAAGCCATGATGGCCATTCGTGTTATGTTTAGATGGAAGGGGGGTTATCTGCATTTATACGTCGAAACCAGAAGGACCGTCACTGAGATCCTTGTCGTTTGACTCCACCACCATCTCAGTAGTTTCTATTATGTTTTCGTTTTGTTTGTTATTACAATCTGTTATTTTAAATCAATGTAGAAGGCGTTTTTAATTAATCAAATGAATGTTTGAGTTTTTATTTTTGCACTCCAGAAACACTATATTATATGATAAATTCGCAAGGCAAATTTGAGGTATTTCCGGAAATACCTCAAATTTAGATAAATTCGGAAGACAATTTTTTTTTGATTTTCGGAAATACCTCAAAGTTACATAAATTCGGAAGGCAAATTTTAGAGATTTCCGGAAATATCTCATTTTACGGTATTTCCGAAATGTAAAATGTGTTCCGAAAATACCATAAAATGAGATATTTCCGGAAAATCAAAAAAAATATACTTCCGGATTTATCTTTTGAGGTATTTCCGGAAATTTTTGAAATTTAAAGGGTATATTTGTCCGTTTGGTCATTTTGGGGGGTATATGGTTTAATGGGGGGGGGGGAGGGTAAAAAAAACTGCCTAAAAAGTGAAACCAATTAGGTACCTAATAGGAAAAATAAAATGAGTACCTATTAGGTATGGTACCTCTACAAGCATTCTCTCTCCTCTTATAGTGGGTCATGCGTTCAGACTAACTGCCTAAAAAGTGAAACCAATTAGCTATATTTTGAAGAGACTAGCTGTTTAGACTAGTTGGGTTTGAAAGATTACCAATTTCAACAAAGATCCACATTCTTTAATTTCATCTAGTTACATGTGATATCTTTGACTTATGCAGGCTCAGTTCGACTATAAATGGTCTTGACTCTTGAAATTAACCAATTTAAGCACTTGCTTGTAAGACATTTTGAAGGATGGCGAGTTTGGCGACATCCATCATTTGCTTTCTGTCAGAAATGTTTTTTCCAAAAAACCCCCCAATCACTCATCACGGGGCTTTACAAGGAACACCATGCATGGGTAAAAAGTTAACACAAGCAACTAACCTTAAAGATAAACCAAAAACAAAACACATAGCAACAGAACCATAAAAACACAGGCAAACACATAATTACTAGAACTTAAACCAGACAACATCAATGAGACCAAACAACAAACTTGTCATTTGTGGCTTTGAAGGAGGGCGATTTGGACTTGTCACTGCCGGAGGGGGAGCAACCATTGGGAAATAATTTTCCATTGAGAGATCTAAGAGCATGCATAATAGAGTTTCTCAAATTTGGATACCTAAGTAAGTCCTACATGTACACATCAATTATTTATAATTTTTTAATGTTAGTATCAATAAAGCATTCAATCTCTCCGGTCCAACACTTAAAAAAAATAGGCTAAATTGCACTTTTGGTCCTTTATCATTGACTTAACTTTCATTTTGGTCATTTATCTTTTTTTTCACGTTTTGATCCTTTATCTTTCATTTTTATGTCAGCTTGGTGCTTTATCTTTTTTTCTTTCTCACTTTGGTCCTTTATCTTTTATTTTTGTTTCGGTTTGGTCCTTATAAACGAAAATTTAGAAAAATGAAGAACACTATGAATGTGCTCAAGAACACCAATAAGACTTCGATTTCTTGTTTCTTGAATAACTCACGCAATACGCGACCAAATTGAATGAAACTAAAATCTAACTTGAATAAAATTTCGCAAGGAATTCAATGGAACCAAAATAAAGCTCAGAAAACTGCTTATGCACAAAATCACTTTTGGAACCAAAATCTTGAATTTGAAGTTCAAAAAACCTTCAATCTCAACGATGGTGATTTTGCTATAGAGCACCAAATTGAACAATTCTTGAGTCTAAAATGCTCAAAATTCAACAAGGAATCAGAATATGACAAGTATTTTGTTCAGTAGAGTGTGTAAAACGCAAACGCGGTCAAAAAGCAATTCACATCTATAAAACGTGTTTTGGCTCTTATTTGCTCATTTCTCAACCAATTTGTCAAACCAATTGTGTTCAACTCGTATTGAGTGCAGAAATTGAACTATAGCAGAAGGTTTCAACAAAAACGATGAAAATTCGAGAACGATGTGAAAAACATAAACTTTCATTCGCGTTTCTATTCTTCACATTGTTATCGAATTTACATCGTTTTCGATAAAACCTTTTGCTTTAGTTCAATTTCTGCACTCAATATGAGTTGAACGCACTTGATTTGACGCAAATTGGTTGAGAAATGAGCAAATAAGAGCCAAAACACGTTTTCGAGATGCAAATTGATTTTTCACGGTATTTTGTATTTTAGCGCTTTACAAAATAAAATGCTTACCATATTATGATTCCTTGTTGAATTTCGAGCATTTTAGGCTCAAGAATCAGTCAAGTTGGTGCTCTATAACAAAATCACCATTGATGAAATTGAAGGTTTTTTGAACTTCAAATTCAAGAATTCGACTCCATAAGTGATTTTAGGCATAAGCATTTTTCTGAGCTTAATTTTGGTTCCATTGAATTCCTTGCAAAATTTTATTTAAGTTAGAGTCCAGTTTCATTCAATTTGGTCGCGTATTACATGGGTTATTCAAGAAACAAGAAATCGAAGTGTTCTTGAACACATTCATAGTGTTCTTCATTTTTCTAAATTTTCGTTTATAAGGACCAAACCGAAACAAAAATAAAAGATAAAGGACCAAAGTGAGAAAGAAAAAAAGATAAAGCACCAAGCTGACATAAAAATGAAAGATAAAGGACCAAAACGTGAAAAAAAAGATAAATGACCAAAATGAAACTTAAGTCAATGATAAAGGACCAAAAGTGCAATTTAGCCTATTTTTTTTAAGTGTTGGACCGGAGAGATTGAATGCTTTATTGATACTAACATTAAAAAATTATAAATAATTGATGTGTACATGTAGGACTTACTTAGGTATCCAAATTTGAGAAACTCTATTATGCATGCTCTTAGATCTCTCAATGGAAAATTATTTCCCAATGGTTGCTCCCCCTCCGGCAGTGACAAGTCCAAATCGCCCTCCTTCAAAGCCACAAATGACAAGTTTGTTGTTTGGTCTCATTGATGTTGTCTGGTTTAAGTTCTAGTAATTATGTGTTTGCCTGTGTTTTTATGGTTCTGTTGCTATGTGTTTTGTTTTTGGTTTATCTTTAAGGTTAGTTGCTTGTGTTAACTTTTTACCCATGCATGGTGTTCCTTGTAAAGCCCCGTGATGAGTGATTGGGGGGTTTTTTGGAAAAAACATTTCTGACAGAAAGCAAATGATGGATGTCGCCAAACTCGCCATCCTTCAAAATGTCTTACAAGCAAGTGCTTAAATTGGTTAATTTCAAGAGTCAAGACCATTTATAGTCGAACTGAGCCTGCATAAGTCAAAGATATCACATGTAACTAGATGAAATTAAAGAATGTGGATCTTTGTTGAAATTGGTAATCTTTCAAACCCAACTAGTCTAAACAGCTAGTCTCTTCAAAATATAGCTGTTACAGCCAGCTGTTCACATACAACCTATAACTACTTTTAAACTAGTTACACATAGTTTAAAAGAAAGAAAGCTTGTTATGTAAAATAGCCTATGTGGTTTATTCAGTTAGGAGTTTGTTAGGCCTAACTAACTAACTCCTCCTAACTGACCTGTCCACTTTTGTGACTCTATGTGTATCTATAAATACTTATGTACATTGTGTAAATATTAACATTCAGAAAATAAAAGTTTTACAAGTTTTACATTCAATTCTTTCGTTCTCAAGTCTCCTCTATTTTCCTGAAAGTCAGTTTGCTCCATTAGGCATCCTTCAAGATTCTAAAGTGTGTGGTACAGAAATTAGGTAAATTCAGGTACCTACAAGAGAAAGAAAGTGAAGGGTTAGTATTGATTAGGTGAATCAAGACTAACTAAGTGCAGAAAGGAGAAACAGTGGCAAGCAAGAGAAGGAAGAATAAGAATTTACCTTCTGAGTGCTGTGTTCTTGTGGTGTTCAAAGGTGTTGAACATTGCAAGATCCATTCCAACATCAGTCTTATTGCACAGAACAGATAACAGAGAAGTTAGAGTTTGTGTGAATAAAGGCTAAGAGTGAAACAAGAAGAGAGTGAAGGGTTTCATCACCTTCATTCAAGAAGTCTTGTAGAAATAGTGATTTCACGAAGTGAAATCACCAAGATCAGTTACCCAGCAAACAAATAAATCAGTACATGAAAAGAAAAACAGAGATCAGATACATTTTGTATACCATTCACAGTGTAATCAGAAAGTAAACCTGAAATCAGTTGTTTTACCTTTGTAAAGTACTGCGAGCCAAAACCCTAGTACCAAATACCTGAAAATCACAATAAACAGAAAGTTAGGGTTTCTATTTGGGAAGAAATACAAACTGGTAACAGAAAGATTACTAGTCTACGAAGTAATACCTGTTTGGGTGAGTTTGAAGTAAGTCAAGCTCACGGTAACAGAGATTGCAAGCCTAGAACAAGTTACAGTTTGTGTTGATCTCAGATTTAGAGGCTCAGTCTTGCAAACAGTTGGTTTGCAAGATTCATCATCACCGTAATCATCATCGACCAGAAACAAGGTGTTTCATCGCTTCCATCACTCAGCCTAAGTGAGAGCAGCGAAACCCTAAGTGTACGGGCCTGAGAGAAGAAGAGAGAAGAAGAAGAGGCACAGCGAAGAACAACAGTGAAACTGAGTAGGGTTTCACTGCAAGCGACACTTTTATATTCCGGGTCAGCAAGGATCCGCGTGTCCTTGTTTGTTTCGGTTCGTGGGTGCCGCAGGACCCAGCTGGGTCGTTCTGCCTGAAAGAAGAGAAAAGAAGTGGACTGGGCCAAGAACAAAGTGGGCTGTGTGTTTACCACACCTCCTGCACTTCTCAATACACCTGCAAAGGAAAATTGAGAAAATTTAACAATCTTCAATTCTCCTTCGCCATGGAAGAAATTGATTTATTTATGAGGGAAAAAAACGTATTGGCTTGGTTGTTGGCTTTTGACTTCGTTACATATTGTTATTTTCACTACAACAAGTTTACTAATGAGTAGCGCTTTTTTTAGGCCATCAGTAGCGCTTTCGGGCGCTCCTAAAGCTTGCGTTCCTGTTGCCATTCCCCCAAAGGTAGTGCTCCAAAAGCACTACTAATGAACAGGCAAGAGTAGCGCTTTTTGGTGTAAGCGCTCCTTATTCGTAGATGGCTAAGACAATAGGTAGCGCTTTTTGTATCAAGCGCTACTTATGGTCTTAGCGCGTCTAAGAAAGAGTAGCGCTTTTTAGTACAATCGCTCCTTATTCATAGATTCGCTAAGACAATAGGTAGCGCTTTTTTGTAACCAAGCGCTGCTTATGGTCTTAGCGCATGTAACCAAGAGTAGCGTTTTTTTTGTAAAAGTGCTCCTTATGCCTAATTTTTTTTAAAGAATTTCTTGTATGTTTCTTCTGTATTACCAATCCCAGCAATCAAATAACAAACAACCAGCAACAACAACAAACAATCAACAACCAACAACAAACTTCCAAATAAAATTCCAAATCAAAAACCAAATTCAAATCAAATTCCACCTAATTTATAAATCCAACATATATATATATATATATATATATATATATATATATATATATATATATATATATTTAAGATCAACAAAAATTACAACATATCCAATGAGGTAGAATATCCAAAAAAAATTACATCAATTTTGATTTGCATGCATCAAACCGGCAACATGATGACACCACTCTTCTTTGAGCTCAGTAAGTTCCTTATCAGAAAATTGAGCTCCACGCACATATTTAGGAAAATACTGAAAAAATAAAATAAAATGAACTTAGAATTATATCAATATCAATTAGAAATTGAATTACTTGTCAAAAAACAAACTATCAAAGTACATACATGGATTGGGATTTCCATTTGGTTGTGAGTGGTGATATCCTTCATAAACTTCATTACATAGTACCCGCAATCATTGCCGTTTGGTTGTTTGGGACTCTATAAAACAAAAGATTACTTAGTTATTAAATTTAATTAATTACATATGCATAAGAATATTGATTATAAACTTACCTTTATTGCTATCCATTTTGTAGAAGATGATGATTTTCTGTACGCAGTCCTAACATCACGCAATCCCCAATAAGTTGCCAAAGCACTGAAACAACATCATATATATAACTATATTAATCGAAATACATACATAATTTAAATTATGAGATATACGAGGGAACTAAATACACACCTATTAAATACTCCCACCAACTTGGGGTAGTTGTTGTAATGACCTTGCAGTGAATCCAAATAGAAAATCACATCTCTTTTGGGATCAACAGCCAACAATATCCAATGGGTCCTATAAAATTTTTGAATAATCAAATTAATGACAAATATTTTACAAATACATGTTATATACGATTGATATATAGATTAAATTACTCACCCTAAGTTGATGGGTGCCAAAAACAAAGTATCACAGCTTAATTGATGTGCTAGTGCCAATCGCCGATCGATATTGGCTTTAACCTCTACCTTGCTTCTTTCCATTTGTTCCTTGCATTTTTCTATATGATCTTTTGACATTGTTTTATCCAGGGGGATATTAAGTAGAAAAGTACTTTCGGGGCATAAGAACACAAATCTTTGTGTTTGTTTTCTTGGGACCAATATCTCATGGTACAAATACCTTTAATTAAAAAGTATTCAAATTATAATAATAATAATAATAACAACAATAATAACATCAGTAGGTCAAAAAATAAGATAGATACGTACAAATACCTTTAATTAAAATGTATTCAAATTATAATAATAACAATAATAACATCAGTAGGTGAAATAATAAGATAGATACGTACCTGATATATGCTCTAATAGTAGTCGCACTTGCCCACTCGTGCTCATATACCACTGCGAGTTCCTCTTGATTCAAAGTCAATGCTTGCTCCTCTCCAAAAAATTTTGTATCCATCAACGACTCTATTATGGTTGCACTATCCATGTAGTTTGACGCATGGATTTTTAAATAACTGATGAACTCCATGGGATTATTAGAAGATCTGCCAGCAATAGACGAGGAAGGTCGGGATTCAATCTCATTCTCGCTAGCTATTTACCGAGACATTTTTGTCTTGCCAGCAATAGAAGGGGAAGGTTGGGATTCGCCAACATTCCCACTAACTTTAGATTTTGCCCTTTGGGATACCTATATATATATATATATATATATATATATATATATATATATATATATATATATATATATTTGGAAAGATATAATTAGTTAGTAACAAATATAGTTGAAAAGATAATATATGACATGAGCTAATAAATTACTAACAAATATAGTCACTTACACTGATAAGGTATACTGGCCATGCCACAAAGGTACCAATTGCATCACCCACAGTCATGATCCCTATATTGTTTACTGGTACAGACAAGTTTGCATTCCCCACAATTGCAATGTCAACTTTGACCCTCACATGATTTTCGGGTAGGGTAGATTGTGCAGTAAGGTGCCCAGCTCTTTACAAATTACTCCCCTTGCGACCAATTTAAGCGGGCTTGATATATATAGTTCACAATCATTATTGTTACCCTGAAACAATGATAAACAAAAATTAGAATATGTATAAATTGATGTAATATGTATAAGAAAAAGAGGATCTAATGATTAATACCTCATTGGACGCAATGATACAACTATCTCTGAAGCTATCTAGCTTAGGGGATGGTAGATCAATCCTTGGTCCAACTCTATCTTTTAAATCCGTAACTTCATCCATTAGCTTGTACACCAATTGTTCCAAATGTCTTTCTCTACTTTCTTTTTTTTATGCCTATTTGGACCCCATAAAGAGGTCGGAGTGACACCAAATCCCAAACCCCTCAGACGACCCAGATACTCTTCACGTTCCAAAGCACGGCCAAGGATGTCATTCCCACCATAACAATCAGGTATCACTCCTTGTTCTATTGATTGTGATATGGACTCCTGATTCACAAAAATTATTAGACATTATAACTATCATCAAAATTACCAAACAATTTTAATTTTATCATACTTACAATTCTTTGAGACACCTCTTTCGTTTTCGGATCATAAATCACACCACCTTTGTTTACTCGGGCTTCTAGCCACAAAACATGCCGGTCAATGGATTCTTGAGTTGGATCTTTCCCGGCCTCCACTAGCTGTTAAAATTTACCAATTGTTAATAAATATATCAAAAGATTCATTTATAATAGTGAAAGTTGAAATAAAAGAAGTTGTGCCTACCATTTTTTCTTCAATGTCTTGATAACCCTTAACACCGCCTCTATAAGGGTAATCAGAACTTCTTGCTCTCTCTCGATTTTCATTGCATAATGTCTATATAGACACATAAATATACATTAATGCATAATAATTGTCAAATATAGTTAAGTTAAAAGGTAATTGTACAAACCAAGAAGTCCTCATCTTCGGTGCGTTTGGTTTTAAAGACATTCCAATCCTCTTGTGTTATAATCCCACTATATATATAGTGGTGGGGGATGGTGTATGAGGTCCCCTTCATCATCTGTCATCCATTTATTTTTTAGGATAGTTCTGAACTTCCTATGTAACATTCCAGCTTTCATATGGCATAATTCTTTGAGACTCATCCACGTCAAAATAAGTCTGCTTACACATAAACAATGAAAAGATTATAAATACATGCTTACATAATTATAAAAGAAGATAACTATATAGATTTAAAATTATATACCTGGATCAAACACCATAGCTCCTCTTTGAGTTTTTCCAAAGCGAGATTACGTTTATCATGCCATCTATTGATTGTAATCGGTACAATTTGCTTCACCTTAGTACCAATGAAGCTAGTCAACTGTTTACCATTTGGACCAAATGGCTGGCCTTTAATATTCCATTGGACCTGCATTACTACTTATGTAAATTAGATAACAAACAGTTTAAACTAAGTAATAAATTTAGTTAATTGGTAAGTATCTTACTGGAAGTTTAGGAAGTCCTTTACTCGCCCAATTGATTATATTATTTTTAACGGTCATTCCACGGCGAGTGGCCTTTTTTGGGGGCTCATGATCACTATCATGCCCACTATCATGGCTATGCGATGTCATCTGACCTGCGATAAAACATAATCAGTGCTATTGTTATATTTATGCAAAAGACCAACAAAAAAATAAAGAAGATGAATAAAGAAGAGACAAGCAAAAAATGCCAAAAAGTAAGTTTAGATTACCTTTTCCTCGATACAATTTTATTTACAATTTGCTTATTCATATGATATTTTTCTTTTCGCTTCTTGGTACTTTGTTTTCGACGAAACGTAATTCCATCACTATGATCCTTTCTAATATACACAACATCCTCTTTAGAAGTACTTTCCCCTAGTATTGGTTGTGATGTCCCGAAGAAAGGGTCATCCTCAATATCAACATCTTCGGGTGCTTTATCACCAATGTCATTAACCAATAGTTTTTTGTTTGTCAATAGAACAATGGACCAATTGATATCAACTGGATTAGTGACATAAAACACTTGTTGAGATTGCGAGGCTAAAATAAAAGGCTCATCTTTATACCCTGACTTGTTGAAATTCACCCGCATGAACCCCGACTCATCCATCTGTATACCATTATTATTGTCAACCCACTTACATTGGAACACAGGCTCACAAAAAATATTGTAATCCAACTCCCATATGTGTTCAATGACTCCAAAGTATGACATATTCGCGTAAATGGGATTTCTGTCTTTGGCACTTGATGTATGCATAGATTGAGCTACAAGAGTCACCCCACTATTTTGCATTTTACTCTGATCATCTTGGTTTTTTGTACAGAACGTGTACCCGTTTTGTAGATAGGTGGTGTAAGAGATAACATGTATATTTGGACCTTTTGCTAACAATCTCAATCTATCAGAAATCACGGTAGGATTCAAAGCAAACTCTAAAGAAATGTGATTTCTTAGCCGCACTATAAAACTCCTATTGTGTTCTTTTCTTAACCAAACTTGACCCTTACTTTGGTAATCACTCTTAAGCACATGTCCATGTGTTTCGCAACATATGAATCAACCTCACTGTCATTGTGCAGAACAAATAAGTGTGATTGCTCTAGTTCTTTTCTTAATACCATAACTATTTTGCTTCTTGTCATCCCTTTACCAATGCTTCATATGTGACGCTCCCTTGGCAGCCCCACAAAATGTTCAACACTAGATAGATAGCTGGTGCAGAACTCAATAGCTTCTTCAATTATGTAGCGCTCAGCAATACAACCCTCGGGTCGTGATCAGTATTTAACATATCCTTTTAATATCTTTATCTAACGTTCAAACGGGTACATCCATCTCATGTAACATGGGCCACACAATTGTGTCTCTCTAACCAGATGAACTATTATATGAATCATTATGTAAAAGAATGAAGGTGGGAAAAACATCTCAAGCTCACATAATGTGACAGTAATTGATCTTTGCAACGCTGGCAACTTTCCAGGGTCAATCACTCTACTACAAATCGCCTTAAAGAAGAAACAAAGTTTAGTTATGGCCTGGCGCACTTTGTTGGGTAAAATGGATCGTATACCAATGGGTAAAAAATTCCCCATGAGAACATGACAATCATGGGACTTTAGAGACTTCAACTTGAGGTCTTTCATCGATACAAGGTTCGTAACATTTGAAGAGTACCCCTCTGGACTTTAACTCCGTGAAGAAATTTACAAAAGACGGTTTTCTCCTTTTTAGATAGAGTATGAGCTGTCGGAGGTAGATATGTACGTGTACCAACCTTGCATTGATGGTATCTTTAGTCTTTCCTGGCATATTGAGTAAGGTACTAATGACACTTTCGAAGACATTTTTTTCCAACATGCCTCACATCAATGAGTGGCTGTTTCAGTAGATAAGAGAGAAGGGTTGTTGTTTTGAAGTTTCGGTTGGTGCCCTTCAGTGTTCATTCGTGAGTTCTCTCGTTCCGGTCATCGCGCGTTTCGTCGGGACTTCTAGAACGATCGTCAACGAGTGAGTTCTACTCACGATTAGAGAATATTGTTTTCTGAAATTATGTTGTTTTCAGTCCTAAGACAAAATACTGATTTCGAAATGTTTAAGAACCGAAAACCGTTTTATTAAAATTATTGCGTTTTACGGTCTTTCCTTAGAATCTATATTTATGTTATATAATTTATGAACTGGATATATAGTCTGGAATTGCCTGGATTTTCTGTATTTTAGGTGGGATTGAGATTAGGAATCGAATTGGGAACGATCGGAGAAACGAATCGGTAAAATCTGTGCAAGTTCTGTAATAGAACAGGACGCACGGATCGTGCGCCCCTGGGCATGGATCGTGCGCCTGCTTTGGTTTGGCAAAATTGTGAAATAATACAGGACGCACGGATCGTGCGCCCCTGGGCACGGACCGTGCGCTCCTTTCGGATTGACTGGATGGTTTGAGGTGCATCACGCACGGGTCGTGCGCCCCTGGGCACGGACCGTGCGTGGGGTTCTGTTACCGGCTTCCGATTTCTCGTTTCGTCGCTCCGATTGATTTCAAACCACTTCTAATCTCCTTCCCGATTATTTGTGACATAATTAACCTAATAAAAACTCCGTTTTAAGCATGTTCAACTTGAGTTTTTGAAAAGAAGTCTTGAAGGTTAATTGAACCGAAAACCGGAAACTTAGACCGCGTGTGAGATAATGTTTTTGGCATAATAAACCGGGTCGTGGATCCTTCTCGACGCTATGATTATAACGCCGGATGTCTAACTTTGAATTCATCGAAACAGGTTATAGATCGATAATAGATATAGATATCTAAAACTTGAAAGACGGTCCAATGCGGACACGATATGTATTTTATTACATATCACGTTGGGTGACGACCCGACAAGTAGTATACTAGGGAGGGAAGTCATGATCCCTTACCTAGGCCCTGTATACGTTTTGGCGTGGTCAATTCATGGGTTATCAGGATTCGTAATCGTTGTACAGCCGATTTATGCTAAACTCAGTTAAGAACATGATTTATCGGGATTCGTAGTCGTTGTACAGCCGATTCATGTTAAGTTAAGTTAAGAACACGATTTGCCGAGATTCGTAGTCGTTGTACAGTCGGCATTTCGATTTGTAGCTTGTGATGGCTATTAAGAATATGTTGTAACAGTTTAATAATTGAACCGAGTGTCAGTGAGGGGGCACGGTAGAGCTCACTGAGATATGTTATCTCACCCTATCATTGTTGTTGTTTTTCAGAGAAGCAGGGAAAGAAGAAGACTGTCAGGCACGAGTAGGTGACATGCTCTTGGGGATGTCAAGGACCTAATCTTGATCCTCTTATGTTTCCTTTTGCTGTCTTTGTCATGGTTGTATGACTTGTATCGTTTATGAGTTGTACGAATCGTATTTGTGTTTCCTGTTTTAGTTATTGAACTCAGATGTTGTAATCCTTTCGGCTGTGGACCGAGTAACTTCTATTATATGAAGTCGGGATGTTCCGAATGTTATGTTTAATTTCGGAAAAAGTTTATATGTTCAATAATTATCCAGGAACTGTGTCCTCTGATTATTGCTATTATTGTGCATTTCGGTGTATCTACACGTTAGAAATATCGGGGTGTTACACAAGCCATCTTTAATCCTTTCATCCTCATGCCAAGTCAAGTGTTTTGCATCTTCTGAACTACGGTACATGCACCTAAATCTAGGAATTATAGGAAAATACTACAACACCTTTTTTGGAGCAGATTTTTTCTTCTTATATCGCGATGCATTACATTTAGGACACGACTTTAACAATGAATGTTCATTCCAAAATAATATGCAATCATTGGGACAAGCGTGTATCTTCTCATAGTTCAAGCTAATGGTACCTAACATTTTTTTTGCATCATACGCCCAAGAAGGGAGCACATTATCCTTCGGCAACATATCTTTAATTAGTGCGAGTAATTCCGTAAAGCTCTTATCCGTCCATCCGTGGCAAGTTTTCAAGTTATACAACTTTATCACAACCAATAATTTTGTGAACTCAGTACAACCCGCATACAACGGTGTCTCCGCATCGGTTATCAACTTCTCAAACCTTTGAGGACAATCATTAAGAACATCTTCAACCGCCTTTGTCATCTCTTCAAATTGGTCGCCATCAAATGTCTATTTTTCGGTGTCAACCGGCGTACATCTCTCAGTACTATTATTCATATTTGAAGATTCACCTCTTTCCTCACCGTGCATTGTCCAACAAGTATAACTTTGATCGATTCTGTAGGCCTTTAAATGTCCTGCCAGCTCAACTGCAGTAACTGGGTTTACATAACAACACTGTAAACAAGGACATTTGATATTACTAGAAGTTCCCAATCGTCGAACAACAAAGTTAACAAAATATTCTACTCCATCAACGTATTCCTTCGACAGACGATTTGCAGACATCCACTTTCGATCCATATTTAACCAAAATTGATAATAAAATCCTGATAGAGAACTTAAATATGTTATAGATGAAAAACACACAAAGTACAATTTTTTGAACCTAAGACATTGGACTTTGTTATATTATCGTCTAAGATAACTTAAAAGTTAAAAGATTCCCAACAAAATAAGAAACAAAAATCAAAGTAGCCATTTTCAAACAACCTAAAATTTGTCATAACAATGCACATTTCAAAGTTCAGACTTCAAAGAACACAAATCACACACACACACACACACACACACACACACACACACTTGTCACATAGCAGCACAATTTCATGTTAATCCAAATTCTAGTATATAATAAAATGTATCAGTTTAGCATTTTACTTTTGGTTAACATTATCATGCTTAAGAAAACAAAGTTTAATTATAAGTGTTGTTGTTACCTGAAATATGGAGCTCAAACACACTATCTCTCCTCTTCGTATCTCTCCCCTACGGTGTGGACGACAGCGTCGTCGTTGGCGAGGAGTGCGTATATCGTCGGCGAGAACCTCAAACACGACTGTCACGGTCACGGTCAGAATCACTTCTATGCATCCACAGGAAGAAACCACAGCCAAATCACTCGATGCTATATGAGGAAGAAGACGGGTTATTGTTGCTGCGGTTACTAAGCGCGGTACTGAGTTAACTAAGTGAATGTATGTTACTTTTTACGCCTTCCAAAAGTTGCTTAATGTTGGTGATTTTTCACTTCAATGGTTGCATTTTCGTTCCTTTTAGATAATTTTATGCAATGCTATTTTTTAGGCCAGCTCAGTTTCAGTATTAGGGTTAGCTTCTAGGGTTTCAAAATAGGGAAATTAGAGGTTTTTTTATAAGCAAATTTTTTTTATAAAAGGGGGTGCAAGCGGGCACCTCAACCGTTACATCTACAAGGGGCCTCATTAAAACCTCTGGGAAAAAACACCCAAGGAGGAAAAAGAGTACCTCATGAAGAAAGAGGCATAAATTCAATTACACCGAGTTCATACAATCCAAATGATTACCCCACCAATCCGACATCTTAAAAGTAGAACTGCGGCCTTCTATATTTATGAACCAGGTCCATGTTATGGACTTAACATGATTATTATCGGTTGTTTTGAGTTTGTTTATGTTATTTAGATCATTTTATGCAAGATAAATATATCAAGCCTTTTCTTACTTTATAAAAACAAATGACAAACATAATTAATTAGTAAGATAAATTAATTAAAACTCAATTTTCTTTAAAGATAACTCTATAGTTTCTTGATTTTCATATATTATCTTTTGGATTTTACTCTTAAAGTAAAGTCTACAAAATACTATTTTTACACACAAGATGCCCATCAATCAATTACAATAATGCATAAAAGCTAGCTAGGTCTAGAACGAAATATGCCCAGGATCTACACAAAAGGAAAAGAGGTTGTTTTGAATTTATACTGTGAAAATACCACTTGCGCTAAGTTTTGCAACTTTGCTCAAAGTCATTTTCACCCCATTAATAATCGTTTTCAGACCCCCCCTCTCTCTCTCTCTCCCTCTCTCTCTCTCGTGCCCTACTCCATTCACTCCTCGTGAAAAGAAAAAGAAATTGAGGTTGGTTTTATTTCCAGCTTTATCCTTCTCTTTTGATTCTGATCATCATACCACTCAACCAGTGAGGCTAGTGGGAAAGAAAATAATAATAATAATAATAATAATAATAATAATAATAATAATAATAATGAAAGACAAAGAAAAGTAAAAGAAAGAAATTTATATATAGAGATGCAGCTAGATGAGTATGCTGCTTGAAATTCATAAACCATCATAGATTGAAAGGTGGTTTTTCAGTTTATAAATACCCTTCTTTGGTCACTTTTCTTTCATTTTCTAATATCTCCTTCCTTCCTTACTAAGTGGAAAAGAAGGGAGAATATATATATATATATATTTACATCAACCTGTGTTGCTGTACTAAATACATCAATTCTCTCTCTCCATTTTGTTTCCTCACCAGTCACAAGGTTAGTGAAACATCATTTGTAATCCTCTCTCAATGCTTCCCCACTTTTAGGGGAAAGATCAAACCTTTTCACTTGAAAACCAAGATTTGGAAACACCAAAAACTGCTAGTCTCTAAACTATTACAAGAAAATGAAATTTGTAGCTAATTAGCCAGTGATTAAATGCTAAGCTTTTCCAAGTTTCCATTTTTTTTGCTTTCCCTTTTCCTTTTAAGACTCTTCCTCTTCCTAACTAATCAAACAAAACTAGCTGAAAAAATACCAGAATTTTCACTCATGATTTTTGTTCAGATGTATCTTTTTTTTTAGTGAGGAAAAATTTATTGATGATCTTTTACTTGATTCAGCTAGGAAACCATGAGTTTTCCAAATGAATCCATGTCAGATTCTCCCCAGAGAAAGACGGGAAGGGGAAAGATTCAAATCAAGAGGATTGAGAACACCACCAATCGCCAAGTTACCTTCTGCAAACGCAGAAATGGCTTGCTCAAGAAGGCATATGAATTATCTGTCCTTTGTGATGCTGAAGTTGCTCTAATTGTCTTCTCAACCCGTGGCCGTCTTTATGAATATGCAAATAACAGGTAACTTCTCTCAAACCTTTTTGTGTTCTTTTCCTTTTTGTTTCTGGTGCTTCTTTTAGGATCATTCATATGTCTGTTTTCTGCAACTTGTGTTTGTTTCTTTTATTTTGGTCTATTTTTTCTTCTATGAACTTTTATGTCCATTCTTGATTCTTTCCTACTACTCTACTTTATGTTTCTGTCTATGACAATTTTCCTAACTAGTTTTTGGTTTGGTGGGCACATAGATCTGGTGTAAGTGTAACAGATAGATGTAGAAGCACTATGGTTGTTTGTTAGTTACTAGTAACATAACAGGTAAGGATTTGAGAAGTTATGGTGGCCTGTGAGATCAGCCAACCCCCTATAACTCCCTCTTCATTATGGTGGCCTGTGAGATCAGCCAACCCCCTATAACTCCCTCTTCATTGTTCTTAGATCACTTTCCATTTCCTTTTACCACTTTCCCCTTCTATTATTATTCCTCTCTTCTTTGTCTCTCTCCACCCATCTAAAGGAGAGAGGTCTAAAGCTAAGAAGGGTTAAAGCAAATGCAAAGCTGTCAATCCTGTCATGTTTCCATTAGCCCTATTCTCCCATTTCCTTTACACTTACTTGGTTGGACAGTGCAGTTTCAACAAATTGTCAACGAGCTAAATTGAAATAAATAAATAAATAAGAAGAAAAAAAGGAAGGGTTCTTAATTAGGGTTTGTAAAAAACCTAAAATTAGTTCACAAATTTTTCTTTTTTAATCCATCACAACAAAATTTGTTCAGCAAGACTGACACCCAGATAAAGATTTTCCATTCTGAAGCTGATACAGGTTTGCAAGATCTCAGCTTTGATAACAAAAAATAACCCTAAAATTAGGGTTTTATTAGCTTCTAATTTTTATTTATGTATGAATTGGGTGACAGCTAGCAAAATGAAAGAAAAATTAATCATGCTCTCTGCCAAACAAAACTAGAAAATAGTCAAGGAGGGTATGGAAAACTAGTATGTGGCCATTTAATTTTCCTATATTAGGAAATGGGGTTTGGTAGTTCTGGTTAGGGTTTGAAGTAAAAGAATCTTTGATCTTTGACCAAAAAATACAATAAAGAATCTTTGATCATGTATGTGATGTCACACGTGAATTCTCTCTCAGTTTTTGATTTTTAACTCTTGCATCTGAATCCTAAAGTTAAACTTCTATAGCTCTTTACATAACACAATATTAATTAACATATATCATAAGGATAGGGTAAAATATCTTTAAAATATGTAGCTTAAAAACAAAAAAAAGACAGTAAAAGGGAGTGAGTGATGAGGCAAAGAAGAGAAGAGAGTCCGAAGTGAAGTGGATTGTCATAATTTCAATACCAGACTGAGTTCTTTGAATTTGCTCGAGATTTTTGACACATACTATCATATCTGTGAAAGTTATAGACTGAGAAACAAAAAGGAAAGGGTTTCCTAAGCTCAATTAAAGAGAGAGAGTGTGACTGTGAAGTGAGAGGTAAATGGTGGCAGAGACAAAGGTACGATAATTTGAGGGAGCCAATGAGAGTGTTCTCACCATTTTGGCTTTTTCCATGCAATTGGAAGCGTACAACTCTACCTGCTGCTACTGCACCATCTATTGCAGTGACTGAAATGGACGGCTGTGATTTACGCAGACAGAAAAGACTGAAAAGAAAGAAAAACGTATTATAAATCACTTTATTAAGATTGGTAATTTTATCGAGGTGGGTAATAGACTATAGTTGAGACTTGAGAGTATATATTATCCACTGTGCATGATATGTTTCCTTCATCCGCCAGTTAAAAATAACTAAAATTAGCTCTATAAATAGTTGAACCAATCATATTTGGGTACCTGCGCCACCGTGGCAGTAGCAGCCAATCAGTAGCTCGACGAAATTAAGGTATCAACGTACATAGTGAAAATTAAAAGGTTGTTGGGTTTTTCCCCCTTCTTTTATATACTATTATTTTATTTTTATTTTGATATTTTAACATTTTATTTGAATCACATCGAATCAGAGTTTGACGTCAAGGTGAGGAATGAGATCTTTGGATGTATACTTTTGAAGATTGCGTTTAAGGTTCAGTTAACTGGACCAGCGAGCGGGGTGATTTGACCGTCAACCTACGGTTAATTGATCTATAGTAGAATTGCATTTAAGAGTAATTTTAGTCATTTAGCATTAGCATAATACATATATATATATAATAATGAAAATGAATGGTGGGTGAATGATAGTATGTATATATTACTTTTTCAGTGTGAAAGGATCAATTGAAAGGTACAAGAAAGCATGTTCAGATTCGTCTGGTAGTGGATCCACTTCTGAGACTAATACTCAGGTAGTAGTATTCATTTTACTTGTTGTCTACATTTCTTCCCATGTGGTGTAATTTTAATGAATAATAAATAAACTAACCCTTTACTTTAAACATGATTGCATAATCTCAGTATTACCAGCAAGAAGCTGCCAAACTGCGGGTGCAAATCAGTAACTTGCAGAATCACAACAGGCAAGTTTTGAATCACATACTCTCTTTCATGTATATATTAGGACAATAAAAACTTCACTATAAAAGAAGAATTCAAAAATAAATGATAAAAAATCATATAAAGGGATCTAAGCATTTTAAATTAAATGTGTGTAATGTAATTGGTGGAGAAAATGTTTAAAATTAATATGCAGGCAAATGATGGGTGAGACTTTGAACAATATGAATGCTAGGGATCTCAAAAACCTTGAGAGTAAATTAGAAAAAGGAATCAGCAGAGTTCGTTCCAAGAAGGTATTTTTTAATTAATTAACAACATTCTTTTTACAAATTTTGAAATAAATACTAATTATTTACACTTACTTTTTGCTGATAAATACTAATTTTGCCCTACTTTCTACCTTCTTTTTGCTATTTCCCAAACACCTACATCAGAATGAGCTGCTATTTGCTGAAATTGAGCACATGCAGAAAAGGGTAAATATTTTCCATGTATTATTATTCATCTTTTAATTTTTCAAGTCATATATTATTGCATTCCTTTGTCTTTTCTAGTACTAATTTGTTAGTAATTGATTTTGAAAGGTGATCATTAATATAAAACATCCACAATATTTTACAACAATTTCTAGTTATATATCCTCGTTGGTTCCATTAGTTGGTTAGTCTATTTAAATATAAACCAGGTGACTTATTTAAAGATCTTAATATGAAATATGGCCTTAAGTAGGTTAACATGTCATGTCGAACTTTAAAAAATGCTAAGTCAAGCTAAAAAGAGTTTATGACATGTAATAGATCAGATTTAGGCTTTGAGTTCTTTGTATAGGCCGGACTGAGGACTTAAAAAGTCTGGTTTGAGCCAACCTACTCTTGACAGTATTTACTTATTTGATTAACTTAAGATCTAGTTTGACGAATAAAAAGTTGTTTTTTTCTTAGAATTCAAAACAAGTTTATTTATAAATCATGTGGCATTTTTCATAATTTTTATTTGAATTTTTAACAGCTTTGGCATTTTTCATATGTCATACTTATTATTATATTATTTACACTTTTACCATTTAATAAAATTTCTCCATTTTCTACTCTTAACTTCGGAAAAAATTAAAAGTCTCTTTTTCCTTTTACGTTTAAAATCTGTAAATGTGTATTTATAAATAAATATTTATAAAAATATTTAAGAACTAATACGATTAACATTAACAAAATATACATTTAAGAATTAATTTGACAAACTGGATATAAGATATATATGCATATAGGAAAAAATTCCTGTAAAAAAAATGTATATATAGGATAAAAAATGCATATGATAAAATATCTTCTATATATAGAATGGCTTTCAAAAGTATGATGAGACTAAAATGAAATGTACATATTACAGGAGATTGATGTGCATAATAACAACCAGCTACTTAGATCAAAGGTCTGTCACTGTATCTAAGGCTGATATATGTGTGTGATGTTTGTGGTCATATTAATTACTAATTATGGCCTCTTTTTTTTTTGTTTATGGTGGTGTAGCTAACGGAAAGTGAGAATGTGAACATGTTACCTGAAGGCACAAACTTTGAACCTATGCAATCTCAGCAGCAGCAACAACAACAACAGTTTGACTACTCTCGCAGCTACTTTCAAGTGAGTGGATTACAACCAAATAATCAATATGCAGCAGCAAGGCAAGACCATATGTCTCTTCAATTTATGTAAGCTTCATACTGCTTCTATATATGCAGTTGATGTGTTTGCACTTGACAAGGGAACAAGACTTGAATTTTTCTGCTATCTGTATTTTGGCACTTATACTGTTATAGTATGATAGCAGATGCGTAAAACAAATAAATATAAAACTATGTGAAGGGAAGATTCATTTAGGTATTCCCCTTAGTATCGTATTCGTATGTAATATCTATTATGAAAGCTTCTATGGTCTGTTTAGTATATGTACTAAGGGTATTACATATTGGCAGTTTTATCAATCGTTGCATTGCAGCACACACATACACATAGATTGTGATCAGTGATCAGGATAAAAGCAATAAAGCATTAAATAAATACTGATAAATTAAAACAGAAAAATTGATACAAAGAAGTAGAAAGTTTACAACAAAATTAAGTATATATGGATTTAGTAAAATAATCCAATAATTGTGTATCTGTGTATCATCGGTAAATATAAAGATAAAGGCAAAATATCCTAAGTAGGTAGCTCGGTTGGCGAGCTAAGGGATACCGAATGAGTACAAGAAGGAAGTCCTGGATTTAAACCCCTAAAACTAACATTCCCCTCATCCACTAACATTGCCTATATATAAAAAAAGAAAAAGGAAAAGTTTCCATCATCATCATCATCATCATCATCTTAATTATTTAACACTTAACAAGGTGGCTGATATCCATGGGGTGAGCGTAGGTTGGAATAGGAGCATGATAAGCACTTCTTCCAGTGAATTGGTTGACAATCTCTGTTGGATGAAATGCATCAAAAAATGGATGCAGTTCTCTCGCCATGCATGGCTTCTTGTTACGGATACACTGCCCGTTCGACCCCACTTCGCAACATTTCACAATAGGTGGTATTGGGACCTTAAAGTCAAATTTGAGGATAGGACTGTTAATGTAGATAAATTTGGCATCAGATAATTCTTGATTGAAACGATCAACCAGTGCTTTAAGTTTGTCATTGAAAAGAAATGCTGTCCTAGTCTCCTCTACAACACATAGTGAATCATTTTTCCCATGAACAGCAATTTCATGTGGAATGCAGCCCAAAGGGTTCAACCCAATCAAAGAGAATTTTCTTGCTCCAAGCACGTGCAAAGCCTGCACATACATACACACACACACACACACAACACAAGCATGTTAATTAGTAATTATTGGTGAACATCAACATGCACCTTTTTGTGATTGTTAAGGTAAATACCTTTAAATAAACTGATAATTCGTCGACAAGAGCAGCAGCATACTGAGCAGGAGTAAACTGTCGGCTTGATTGATAATGTTCAGTGTCGAAGTAGTTGTTAATGTAATCATTGCTTCCTACATTCACATAATATAAGCACTTATTTAGGTGTTGTTTTGTTTTCTCGCTTCCAAGTTTCTTAACGATTTGGGATACAATGTCCGTATGATGTTTTAACTGTAACCCAATGCTCACATCTTCACCCTGCATAATAGTGCATAGGTCAAGTCAATCATAAATCTGTGGAAGAAATTGATGATTTAATGAATGAATATATAATAATTGAAGTAATTAAAGAGTAGTATTAGTAGGATTGAGATCCTCTCCGCCGGATAGTTCCGGTAGGAAAGAGATTGACTCATATAATAAAATAATATTATTTTAATAATAATATTATTTTATTTGATGTGTTTATCTCTCTCCTACTAGGAATTGTCCAACTGAAGAGGATCTGAATCCGTATTAGTATACCAGGTGTGTGCCGGTCTCATTGCGGATCCCTGCTGCACCGGATGCGTAATTAACACCTAGAGTTATGTCTTCACCAACGGTATTTGCATAGGGTGGGATAAAATTATCGAATCCCAAAAGCTGAGCTGCCAACATAATAAAATCATAAGATCAATAAAAATGAAAAATTAACTGAAAACTGACACGTCACATGCATAATATTTTCTTTAAATGCAAATGTCGGATGCATAATAAAAAAATTTATATGTATGTGTACTCTTTACCCACTAGCTTCATCCGCTATCCGCCAGTGGATGAGACGTGCCAAACAGAGCTTAAATCTATTTATTCAAACTCAGTCACGTATCTTGCCAAATTCTTTCAAATGCACAATTAATTCAAAATATTCAAACAACAAAGTAAAGTAAGGTGAAATCTTTGTAACCCAAGAAATTAGTTGTTTACCAATGCGTGGTATATAGATTTCACATCCACATATATCTAGTAAACTAACTATGTTTGAGATTAGCTAGGCACTAGTATGAGATTTAGTTATAATTAAAATATTTATTATCATTATTTATCTTCAAAATTTTAATCATGCTTTTGTTTTTTTCATCTTTTACTTTAATTTAAATAATGATTTTTAGTGTAAACCATTTACTTTACATTTAACAACTAATTAGTTTTAAAATTAATCTTTTGTTTAATGGTCATAACAGTTAAAAATTTATATTTTCTTGTGAGAGTTATATTTTCTGTGTTACTGGGCTGATATGCTTAAAATGCTGCCGCAGAAGCATTTCTAGTTTGGTGATGATAAAAGTGCAAGAATTTGGTATGTGGCAGTAACTATTTGGCCATCTAATGTGATAATGATGTCTAAGGATGGAGGGATTAAATGGTTATGCAGCTGGTGGAGGCCTTGGGTTGGATGTGTAATCAAGGGTTGGGGTATTCCGAAATCTACATTAAGTGAGCCTGTGGATCATTTTTTACATCATGGGGGCGCTGTCTTCCAGGAGCAAAAAAGAGGAAAAAAATCAGATACATGCATGATATGGCTAGCTGTGACATGGATGTTATGGGGAGCAAGGAACGATGTGGCTTTTAAAGGACAAATAATGGATACGTGGAAACCATTGTTAACAGGGTGATTTTCTTTTCGTGGCAATGGTTCAAGGAGAGGGCCGGCAGAAACACTTGTCTCCCTTTGAGCGATGGCGCTCTTTGCCATTGACTAGCCTCAATCAAATATGAAGCGGGTGGCGAAGGACATGGCGATGGTACGATGAATTAAGGAGGGAAGCATGATGGTTTGTTAGGGTGGGAGTGGTGCTTGGATGGCGTAAATTCTGGCGGTTGGAGATCGTGGATGGTGGTGCTGCTTCTATTAGCAGTAACTGAATTTGCTGGTTTGACTGTCAGCATCTTTTTCTCTTTTGTTTCTTTACCAGAGCAAACTTCCATTTATGTAATTTGGGGGTACTCTTTTTCCTCCTTGGGTCTTTTTCCCATTGGGTTTTGGCCCTCGGAGGTTTTCACGAGGCCCCCTACCATTGTACGGGTTCGGAGTACCCCTTGTACATTCCCCGATAATAAAATACCTTTGCTTATCAAAAAAAAAATCAAGGGTTGTTTGAGGGCGCATAGTTGCTGGAGCTTGGTATATTCACGCAGCAATTAAATATTGGCTGGTGTAGTAATTTTCAGCAGCTAGTTTATTTTCATAGTGTCGTTGATTTGTAATTGCTCAACTTATTTCTCAATTGGATATACTATTTTTTCTCCTCGGGTCTTTTTTCCACTGGGTTTTGGTCCTTGGGGGTTTTAATGAGGCCCCCTTGTAATTGTACGGAATTGGAGTACCCCTAGTACTTTCGTCAATAAAGTTTTGCTTATCTAAAAAAAAGTCTAATATAAGGAATGTAGTCTTAAAAAATTAATGTTTTTTGTTTTGGACTAAAGTAAATATATAATATAACTACATATTTGAAGAATAAAGATATAGTACAAAAAAATTAATTGTATATATACACACACATATATATATATATATATATATATATATATATATATTTATATATAAGATAACATAACAAGTGAAACTATTTGGTTATTATGAGAAATAAGGGTGGCTATGATGGTCCCATGATGGCTGAAGGATGTAGGTTCGAATGGCTAATGAGAAGAGTGTGTGGGAATGAAAAATATAAGGTATAAAAATCTATTTCCCTGACTTGGATATTTGTATCCAACAAAAATTATGAGTATCAAGAGTCCTCACCATTACTTGAAAACATGCGTTCAAAACATGTCCCAATCAACTTGTAATATGCAATATATATGAATCTAGCTAGGATCGTTTAAGGTGTCCTTAACCCAATAGATCAAACCATATATGCAAGAGAGAAGAATTGAAGCTAGTGTGAGAAAGTATTACTGATTATGTCAACTGAAGTACGTCCATTGGTAAATCTTCCAGTAGGACCAGCAGGAAAATCAATCCCATAAGGACTGTAATTAACTTTGGCATCCGTAGTTAGGTCATTGTTGTTTCCACTATCTGATAAAGAGTCTCCAAAAATAAAAAGACAAGGTACTTGTGGCTCCCCAACAACATATGTAGCACCGAACAAGAAACAAAGTAATCCCAACCATAACTTAGTCTCACCACCCATATTGAAGAAAAAATGTGAAAATGCAAAAGTTAGTTTAGATCCAATTTTTTTTGGAGTTCAACACAAGATTGCAATTGTTACTCAATATATAGACTAATGAGAGAGGAGAGAGAAAAATATGTATGACTTAGTTTTGTGGTGAAAATTTGTTGAAACAATTTAGATAAATGACTGGAGCCTGAAAAACAGAAGAAAAGTTCAACTACTTGCCATGAGAATGTAACCACCATTACTTTCTTAATGTTTTCAAAATCCGACAAATGTAAATGTTTTGAGTTAACTTGCTTGTGCTAATCTATAGCTACCACAAGTAGTTGGAATAAGACATCCAAGAGAAAGTCAAGTGGAGCCACCCACAATTAAGCAAAGAATACAAACGTCTCCTATTCTCTACATGAGCCTATAATTGAGTTTAAGAGAAATGATAGCGCCACGTTCTCTATCACACTCTTTCACTTTCTTATTAGTTGAATATGAAGGAGTTCTGGTAAATCCTTTTTTTTTAGCATAGGAGTTCTAGTAAATCATGTGAGTTGCATATAAATTGTTGGACATATATGAATTTCATTCAATATAAAGGAGTGTGTTCAAATAAGTGTGATAGTGACTATGATCTCGGCATTTCTCTTGAATTTAATTAAATGTGATTGGTTTAATTAATTCAAAATCAACATAACTAAAGTCGAAAAGGATAAATTTGTGAGCAAACTATGACAAAATTCCCCACAACTATGACAAAATCAAAGTGATAGCAATATCCATGTCTCTGCATATGTCATGTTGATGCGGGAATTAAAGTTGTCAATTTGGCTCCAAGCCCAACCCCATTAGCTCTCTATTTAGCCCTATAAAATTTGGCCCATACTTCGTACAACCCCCCCTTCTACTCACTGGACACCCCTAAAACTAGCGAAAAGACCAAAATGCCCTTAATGAAACGCGCGCTTCCATTTTTTTCCCGGAGATTAGGAGGGTTCGGAATTTTCCCACCGAACCTATTCGGAAGTTTACCACCGAGTGGTGTATCCTCACAGACACCCCCTAATATAGAATTTACCAGGTTCGGACCTTACGAACCAAACCGGTTCGAACCTAAATTAGCGAACCACTGTAAATTATGACAGATATTTTATGTCGCTCAACGGCTCAGACTCTACCTTCCATTATCATCAACGGCCTAAAATCAGTCAAAAAGGTAGTCAAATGTGTCAGGAAAACGAGTGGCTGAAATTTTCTTTGGAAATTGTGCCACAACGAATAAAATCTCGACGGTTCTGATCAGTTAATAATCAACGGCTTCTATTCGACCACACCTATTATAAATAGGTTCTCACTTTTCACTAAGTTTCACAAACACGCTACCCACATTTCTGCTTCATCATCTCTGCTTCTTCACAAACACACCCTACCCCCGCCCACCTGCTGAAATGGAATGGGAGTTGTGCCCAACCCAGTACTCAAGTGATAAATTCCTAACCATCCTTCATCACCGTGGAACTGTCACCAACAGTCAAGATGGTGTGTATTTTGAATGTCGCAATCCTATCTTCTGTAGGATGAACTAGTATTTTACCTGTGCATACGCACGGGTGATACTGTATGGTCGGTGTATTGCCATGAAATCATAATAGTAATTTGGAAGATAATCATAAGTTGTGAACAATGTCCAAAATGTATGATTTGAAATTCAAAGTAGAAAGAGATAGGTATTATGTCATATAAGATACAAATAAAAATTATATTGAGTCGAAGAAAAGAAATGAGATTGACAATCAGAATTACATTGATCCATAATAATGTATTTAGACATTAGAGGTAAAATATGCATCCCCGTTGATACTCCCGTTTGCATACTCGTTGACCCTCTCGTTGGCACTCCCATTGGCGCTCTCGTTACCTCTCTCGTTGCCACTCCCGTTGCAGCTCCCATTGCCAGTCTCTCGTTGTCGCTCCCGTTGCCACATGTTAACTCATATTATTCTATATGATTTAATATTAATTAAATCATATTCGTTTAATTATAAGTAAATTATTTTGTAAAGTTTGGTAGTGGCTAAAGTTGTATTTTTATAATTCTTAGTGGTTAAATTGATTGATTTTAATAGTTTTAATAGAGAGATTATAGTAAATAATAAATTTTAGATGGAGTAAAGATGAAGAAAAAAGAAAATGAGATTTTTTAAAATATGCATCCACGTTGGCGCTCTGTTGGCGCTCTCCTTGCCTCTCTTGTTCCCACTCATGTTCCCGTTGTCGCTCTCGTTGTAGATTCTATTGCCAGTCTCGTATTGCCGCTCTCGTTGTGTTGCAAATTTTGTCTTTTAGCGGTGAATTTACTAAAATAGTTGTGTTGCAAAAAGTTAAAACAAAATCGGTATCTTCTTATAATATTAATAATGGAGTAAAAGGTAAAATATGCGGCCCCGTCGCTCTCGTTCCCTCTCTTGTTGGCAGTACTCCCGTTGCCGCTCTCGTTGCCGATCTCGTTGTCAGTCTCTCGTTGCCGCTCCCGTTGCCACATGTTTTCTCTTTTTTCTATATGATTTAATATTACAATTGTTAGTGGTTAAATTGATTGATTTTATTTATTACATGAAAAATTGATTGATTTTAGTAGTTTTAATAGAGAGATTATAGTAAATAGTAAATTTTAAATTGTTTAATTATTGAGTGTGATATTAATTTAATAATTTATTTTTTGGAATAAATAATTTTGAAACTATTGTTAGAGGTATGGTTTTTTTTGACAATTGGTAGTAGTTAAATTGATTAATTTCAGTAGTTTGAGTAAATTATAGAAATAGCTAAAAAACTTATGTTTTTAGTAAAAAAAGGGTTAAATATGTTTTTAGTCCCTACAAAATCGGCTCCTTTTAACATTAGTCCCTACATTAACGAAATAGGCGTTTTGGTCCCTACATTTTTTTTTCGTTTTCATTAAGAGTCCCTGTCGTTAACTCCATCTGATTGTGCAACGGAAAAGTGACGTGGCTGTTACACGTGGAATTTTTTATCTACGTGGCTTTTTTGGTTGTCCATGAAAGATCAGTCCACTTTTGACCATTAGATCAAGTAAGACCATTGGTCCTACTGTAATGTTTTCGCACTATATCTTTTTCCACTCCATCTTCAACCTCTCATCTAAACCACCGTACACGATCTCTCTTCTTCTCCTTCTTCTACTTTCTCTCATCAACTCAGATCTCTCTCATTTCCAGAACCAAACCGAACACTCATCTTCTCCACCTCCGTTCTTCTCACCCTCTCAACCTCATTTGACTCTCCTTTTACTCACTCATCTCTCCACCTCCGTTCTGCATCATCTCACCTCGTCTCCCACACACACACGTACACTTCGTTCATCTCTCTCTCAACACTGCAACTATCTCTCTCAATCCACTCCAGATCCGCTCCTTTCAACCCAGATCTGTACATGAGGGGGTGGACATGCAGCGGTTTTGAGGGGCTTACGGTGGTGACGGGTAGGTTACGGCGGAGGCCCGATTGACGGCGACGAAAAACGCAGGGGAATCGGCGACGAAAACGCAGACAGGAGAAGAAAACGCAGCGTAATCGGCGACGAAAATGGATCTGAGAACATATTCCGCTACCACGATGCCTCTCTCTTTCTCCTCTCTATGTATGGTTACTGTTTGATATTTAGAACCGCCACCTTCTTCCTTATTTTCCAGCAACCATGGACCTCCAATCGAAAAACAAGTTTGATATTAAGAATCCTCGTGTCATTCTCTCGCAAAGCCCTCAATTTTTTTTGTCATCGGAGTACCCTCCACCGGCGACCACCTTGCCGGAGGTCATCTCCGCCGCTTCTGCCGCCGGAGGAGAGGAAGAAGAAGACCAGACTTTTTTTGACATAAAAAACAAATATTATTAAAATAGAAAATTTTGGTAAAAAAATAGAAAAGCCACGTGGATAATAAAAAAAAGGTGAATGTATTTGCCACGTAGATAAAAAATTCCACGTGTAACAACCACGTCACTTTTCCGTTGCACAATCAGATGGAGTTAACGACAGGAACTCTTAATGAAAACGGAAAAAAAATGTAGGGACCAAAACGCCTATTTCGTTAATGTAGGGACTAATGTTAAAAGGAGCCGATTTTGTAGGGACTAAAAACATATTTAACCCTAAAAAAATGACAAAAAGGTGATTTTTTATGGAAAGAAAAACTGAAGAAAAAAATGGAAAAAAACTGAAAAAATGTTGGTTTTAAAATTTGCTGTTTTTTGTCATTTTGCTGCGTCAGTTGCAGCTTCTGATTGCAGTTTTCAATCAGTATTTTGTCCCTCACTTTGTTGTCCCTCTATCGTTGTCACTCCCGTTGGCGCTCTCGTTGCCACTCCCATTGGCGCTCTCGTTGCCACTCCCAATGGCGCTCTCGTTGCCACTCCCGTTGGCATTCCCGTTGATATTTTACTGTTTTTTAGTAATTATAAAATAGTTATTTAGTAATTTTTGTAGTGGTTAAATTGATTGATTTTAACAAAAGTAGTTAAATTGATTAGTTTTAGTAGTTATTTTGTAATTTTTGGTAGGGGTTAAAGTTTTTTTACAATTCTTTTTTTGACAATGGATAGTGGCTAATTGATTTATAGTGACTAATTATTTTATTAATTTTAGTAGTTTGAGTAGATTATAAAAATAGTGAAAAAAATTTTATAGTAATTGTTTTTATAAAAATATTGACAACCGTTTTTTTTTAAAAAAAATTAAAAAAAAAGTGTATAAAATTTTATTTTAAAATATCAGTTTTTTTAAAAAAAATTGAATTAAAAAAACTGTATTGGTACTGTAGCGCGTCAAAAACGTCACTGTAGCGTACTGTAGGGTGACATAAGCAGTACTGTAGCGCGTCAGAAACGTCACTGTAGTGATACCGTAGCATTTTGTCTTTATGTGGTGAATTCCCTATTTTGCCCCTAAATTGTGACAAATGTCAAAATTTGGTGATGTCTAAAAATGTAAATGTGCTAGCATATGTTTTGATTATATAGAAAGTATTTTAAAAAATCAGTTTTTTTTTGTAAAAAATTGAATTAAAAAAAACTGTATTAGTACTGTAGCACGTCAGAAACGTCACTGTAGTGCACTGTAGAGTGACATAAGCGGTACTGTAGCGCGTCAGAAACGTCACTCTAGCGCACTGTAGTGATACTGTAGTATTTTTTCTTTATGTGGTGAATTGCCTATTTTTCCCCTAAATTGTGACAAATGTCAAAATTTGGTGATGTCTAAAAATGTAAATGTGCTAGCATATGTTTTGATTATATAGAAAGTAGATAAGGATATAACATTCACCCAGTTGAAGGAAAAGGCAGAGAAGAAGGTTCGTCGAGAGGGAGAGTGGCGTAAAGAAGTAAGTCGTTTACGTTTCCGCAAGCCCAGTCGAGATAACGACAGGGCTATTCGTTATTCAACTATGGAGATTCGGAGTGACGACGACGTACGCATCATGATGGAAGCACATGCCAATGTTCCAAGAATCCGTCCGTTGGAGTTGTATGTCGAAACAATACGCACTCCGGACGAGATCATTTATCTTTTGCAACAAGGACTTCCCAAATAATCGCTAGTTTCGTTATTGTTTCATTATGTTTTGTTTTACCGGCCTCAAAGTTTTATCGGCAAAAATTGGGAAGGTTCGGAACTTTGAGGCCGAACCATTCTGAGTTTCAGAAAAGAAAAAAAAACAGCAAACAAAACGAAAAGGGGACGATTTCCATACCTGTTTGATTGCAGATTTCTTGAAAAACACCAACAAAAACGAAATGGGAATTAAAGTGAACCAATATGGATTTGCTTGGAAGTAAGTGAAAGAGAGATTGATACGGAGAAGTGGGAGAAATTGGGTTTAGGGTTGGAAAGGGGAGTGTGAGAGAGGGAGGAGTGTGAAGAAATGAGATTTAGAATAAGGGTATTTTGGGGATATTGGGGTGTTGGGTGTCCACCGAGTAGGGAGGGGGTTGTACAAAGTATCCCCCTAAAATTTAAGCCCTTCTTAATGGGGCTTTTTTTAGCCTCAACCCACATCTTAAAATTTTTAGTGGGTTAGGGTCAGGGCTTTGTGGGCTGGCCCCAAATTTTTTTGACTCAGTCTTTTCGCACCCCCACTTCGATTCTTTCACCTCCCCTTCCTCTTCTCGCTCGCTATCACCACCACCTCCTTCTCCCTCTCACCACCACCACCACCTCCCACTCGTCGCCACCACCACCACCACCAACTATTTTTTTGGCTCCTTCTTTTCCCACCTCCCCTTCCTCTTCTCCCTCACTATCACCACCACCTCCTTCTCCCACTCACCACCACCGGCCACAACCACCATCACCTCCTTTTACCTCTCACCACCACTACCACCACCACCACCTCCTCCCTCTCAACCCCACTTCCCACTACCACCACACCTCCTTTATTTTGCTAGTCATTGGAAAGGTGGGTTACATAGTTATAGATTATCTAGGATTTTTTTAAAAAAATAAATGACCCATGGGTTAGCCTAGGCCCATCGAATTGTGTCGGCCAAATTTTTCCAATCTTTGTGCAAAAGTAGAAAAGGAAAGCCTATGTGCTGGCCCTAGCCCATGGGCTTTCTGGCGGTTTTTCCATATTTTATTATTTTAAAAATATAAGCCAATGCATTAAATCTTCTCGTGATAGACTTGAAAAAAGAAAAGTTAAATCAAGTTTCTTTTACACCACTATGATTGATTACAAAAAAATTGTCTTGATTTGGATAGAGCATTGAAGATCATTGCTAGTGTTCTTTGAAAATTCTTTCATCTTTTGAAGTCTTCACCCCATTGCTTAAAAAGAATTTCCAAAGCAATTGCCTTTAAACACCGCAGTTTGTCAACAAATATATTTTAAAAAGGAGACAATTCACCATGAAAATGGAAATCAAAGAAAAAAGAAGTAATAAAATGGAACGCAGAAATGTAAAATGACTTGTATTGAAAGTAATAAATTGCATTAAATGTAAAGAGAATGGTGCACAAATTCACATACGTTGTACAATAATTCTTTTACTCTGTTTTCGCTGTGACTTGGAAGTTAGAGTTTCAGAACTGTGTGTTTGGTATAATAATTTGCCACCCTGATTTCTACGTAGAAACTACTATTTATACAGAAAATAATGACTGAAATGTAAACTGCTATGGACACGTGGCTACGTCTCATTAACCAGTGATGGACTTCGTGCCACGCTCGATGCCACATACTGCCTACGTTGTATTAACCGTAGTCTTGAAATTCGACACAACTGTTTGCCAATAACTGCTTGACGAAGTCCTGAATACACTGTCTTGTCGAAAACTCTTCCCTGTCGAATTGGTGAAGACTTCTTCTGTCGAAAACATGCTGAGATGACTTAAATGTCACTTTTTCTTTCTGAAGGCATTATGAATGATCTTTAATGAAGAGTCAAACCCTATTAACTAACCACTCAAAAGCCTTGTCGAAATTCTAGGCTAACAAATTTCCTCCCAAAAATATCTTTTTCGACAGCACAAGTGTTAAGGAAGAAAAAGAATATTTTTGAAGATTTCGAAACGTCACCTCCAACAACTTTGCATTAAATGGTGATAGGCAAAAATGATCATGACCTTACGCAGATAAAGCGAACCGTTTCATTGGGCCACGTCATTTGGTTGGTAGACCACGTCTTTTCAGAATCTCAAACGTGCGAAGCGTCGTAACTGTGCAACCATTGCACCTCTAACGTATAAATACGTTTCACTTCATCTTCTTCATTATGCCTTTCAACTTGTCGAACTCTATCAGCCAATTGGGCCATGTCTCTTAGATAAGATGTGTCCAATTTCTTTCTGATTGAATAATCAAGACCACCAGCAGCCATTTCGACGAGTTCATGTTCAGGCACTTGTGTGAAACAACGAGCCTTCAGTAGCCTAAACCTATTCAAATAGTCATCAACAGTTTCAGGCATTTTGCGCTGAACACTGGCCAATTCTTTGAGACTAATCTTAGATTGGCCCATGTAAAACTGCGCATGAAATGCTTTTTCTAATTGCCCCCATGTGAAAATAGAACCAGGGGGTAATGTAGTAAACCAAGTAAAAACATTTTTTGTTAAAGAATTTGGGAAATATTTCATCTTCAAATTCTCATTTTGGGCTATATCCCCAGACTCAGTCAAATAACGAGCAAGATGTTCGACAGTAGACTCTTTTGTGTCACCACCAAACTTAGTATATTTAGGAACTTTCCAGCCCCTTGGTAACTCAGTTTGCAACACATATTCACACAATGGTGATATGAAATTTGGCCTATGTAAGCCTACATTAACGCCATTTTGTGTCAATATAGTTTCTACTAAAGTGGCTATATTATCTTGAGCGCCAACATTATTTTGTTGCACTTGTCGAACAACTTCATCAGCGTTCTGATTTCGATTTACCAGAACAACTTCAGGAACATGATTTGCAGTTCCCTGACGTTCACCTACATTCACTGGGACTTCGACTGGAATTGTTCTTTGGGTATTAACAGGCAATCCATTATTTACTGTGTTAGGCATCTGCCTATTACTAATATTTGGAGCCCCAAAGAAATCTGCAATTCGACCCATTTGATTGGCTAACATTTGGTAACTAGTATTAGTATTTTGAATCAATGGATTAAAAACCGTACCGATTTGTTGGGTTAACATATTAACCATATCATGATTGCTCTCATCAACTTGTTGTCGTAAGGCAAACAAAGATTCATTGGTTAATGCTGTGGGATTTCGACCCATTACACTTTCAGAAGAAACATGTACAGGAGACATGGTCGAAATATGTGGCATTCCAGTAGGCATGCCATATGATCCAGAAGGAAATGCAGGAAAACTTACATTATGAAAATGTGGATTTAAACCGCTTCCTATTGCCATATAAGGACTATGAAATCCCATATGTGACGGCAAAGGCATAGGCATAGATGCCATGTTTGACTGCGTTGATCCAACGTTAGTCATTGATACTGAAGGAACGGTTGTTGATGATGATGGGGATATTGTTCCCACAACCACCCCTGCATTTACGTTTGCAGAGTCTACTATTGTTCCCTGTTCTTGTGAAATCACAGGATTAGAACTAGACGCATTATTAGTAGGACGAACCATTTTTCCACTTCTTAAGTGCATGCAAATACAAACACATACAAGAACATAGAAAAATTACGTATTAAAGGCAAACGGTCCCACTGGGCGTGCCAATTTGTTCGCTGGTGTTTTTAGCAAACAATCACTGGTTTTATTAGAAATGTTTGTGAGATTAAACCAGAAATCTCCAAAGCAATTGCCTTTAAACACCGCAGTTTGTCAACAAATATATTTTAAAAGGGAGACAATTCACCATGAAAATGGAAATCAAAGAAAAAAGAAGTAATAAAATGGAACGCAGAAATGTAAAATGACTTGTATTGAAAGTAATAAATTGCATTAAATGTAAAGAGAATGGTGCACAAATTCACATACGTTGTACAATAATTCTTTTACTCTGTTTTCGCTGTGACTTGGAAGTTAGAGTTTCAGAACTGTGTGTTTGGTATAATAATTTGCCACCCTGATTTCTACGTAGAAACTACTATTTATACAGAAAATAATGACTGAAATGTAAACTGCTATGGACACGTGGCTACGTCTCATTAACCAGTGATGGACTTCGTGCCACGCTCGATGCCACATACTGCCTACGTTGTATTAACCGTAGTCTTGAAATTCGACACAACTGTTTGCCAATAACTGCTTGACGAAGTCCTGAATACACTGTCCTGTCGAAAACTCTTCCCTGTCGAATTGGTGAAGACTTCTTCTGTCGAAAACATGCTGAGTTGACTTAAATGTCACTTTTTCTTTCCGAAGGCATTATGAATGATCTTTAATGAAGAGTCAAACCCTATTAACTAACCACTCAAAAGCCTTGTCGAAATTCTAGGCTAACAACCACTATGATTGATTACAAAAAAATTGTCTTGATTTGGATAGAGCATTGAAGATCATTGCTAGTGTTCTTTGAAAATTCTTTCATCTTTTGAAGTCTTCACCCCATTGCTTAAAAAGAATTTTTCAAGTATTTTTTAAAAAGCCCATGAGCCTAGGCCCACAAAGTTGTAATTAAGGGCCATTTTTTTCATTTTCTACAATAAGTAGGAATTAATGGCTCATGGGTCAGCCCTGGCCCATATGGGCTTTAGGGTCTAGATGGGGCATTGGACATATGGGCTTTGGGCCTAGGCCCACAAGGGCCCTTGGGTGGGCTGGCCAAATTGACGGCTCTAGCGAGAATCATTGACTGAATCTGTAATGGATCAAAGATGATCTGTCAATATGAACCAAACGAACACGGTAACAAGATGGAAAAACAAAAAACGCCACCAAGATGACAAACAAAACGTCGCAATTCGATCAAAAAAATATGTATAAACATAAAAAAATATCATAGCAAACAAATATTATGTTGGTTGGCGATCAGCACAACCGGATTGATAGGGCTAGTGGGCCAACAACTGAAGCATCATAGGGGTTTTCTTCCCGCACTCCCCTTTTCCACTCCATGCACTCCCCTTATTGATAGGAGTTTACCTAGAATTATTTAGTTGGACTTTATCTTAGTGTTCTTTTATTTGGGCTTTATCGTAGTGTTCTTTTATTTGGGCTTTTTAGCTTTAGGTCTTTTATCAAAGGGTTTTTTTTTTTGTACCCCCACCACCTCCCTATCTACCCCCATCGACCCTGCAAAAAGACGCAATTGCCCTTCACAAAAATTAAAAATCCCGAACGTATCCTGATTTCAATTTTTTTTTTTTGGAAATCGGATTTAGGTAAATCCGATTTCCACTAAAAAATTTAAAAAATTTAAATCGGATTTAGGTAAATCCGATTGCCACTAAAAAATTTAAAAAAATAAAATCGGATTTATTTAAGATGGGGTAGATCCGCTTTGAAAAATAACAAATCGGATTTACCTTAATTGGGGGTAAATCCGATTTGTTATTTTTAAAAGCGGATCTACCCCCATATAAGGTAAATCCGCTTTTAAAAATAACCAAAGCGGATTTACCTTATGTGGGGGTAAATCCGCTTTGTTAACCTAATTAATAAATAACTCAGTTAAAATTTTAGATACAAATTTCGACCGTCTTTTGGTTCTGTTTAGTGTGTGGTTCGTTAACACGTGACGATATTGTACGTCGGGAGAATAATTTAGGCTAAAAAATCAGTTTTCGGGCAACCTACTCAAATTGTAATGAAACCACATTCTTTAAATCGGAAAAATATCAAGGATCAATACTCCTCAAGAAGGGACTTCTTTCAGGACTGGGGACCTCAAAATCCCAAATTCCATCGTTTACTATTTTATATTAATTTTTTTAATTTTTCATAATCTCCAAAAAATCTGAAAAAATTTGCATAACCTTATTTTGGTTTTATTAGATTTTTAGTGGTGTTTTTATAATTTTTGGATTAGTTTTGGCTGTTTAACGGATTTTTAGTAGCATTTTATAACCTTTTTTAAAAAATTAAATAAAAAACAATTTTTTTTAATAACAAAATCGGATTTACCTTAGGTGGGATAAATCCGATTTTCTTTTTTTAGGGAAATCGGATTTACCTTAGGTGGGATAAATCCGATTTTCTCTTTTTTTAGGGAAATCGGATTTATGTGCCCACCAGGTAAATCCGATTTCCAAAATAACAAAGCGGATTTACCTTCAGCTAAGGTAAATCCGCTTTGTTATTTTTGAAATCGGATTTACCCCCATCTGAGGTAAATCCGACTTTAAAAATAACAAAGCGGATTTACCTTAGATGAAGGTAAATCCGAGCGAATTGTAAGTTGGGCAGGGGTATTTTCGGGTTTTAGCAATTTGATGGGGGTAGATGGGAGTTGATGGGGGTACAAAAAAAAAAGGCCTTTATCAAATGATCCATTAGTAGTCATTATAAATAGTCTCCTTGAGACAGTTGTCAAATCAATGAAAAAATATTTTATGTAGAAAAATATACGGAATTATATTTTCAATTGTGTGTTATTACACTCACTAATCCTTATTATATAGACAAATAAGATGAGCTAAAGCTAACGAGCCTTATTAACAGGCCTAGTACAAGGACTACAATTAAGTACAAAAAAACTACTATTAATTACAACACTCCCCCTCAAGGTGGTGAATGTATATCTACCATTCCCAGCTTGCAAGTAAGTTGGTTGAGACGTTGTGTTGACAAGCCTTTTGTTAACACATCAGCTAGTTGATGCCCAAAAGGATTGTATTCTGTCATTATCAATCCACTATCCAATTCTCCTTGATAAAGTGTCGGTCTATCTCAATATGTTGTGTTCTGTCGTGTTGAACAGGATTATGAGCAATACTTATAGCGGATTTGTTGTCACAAAATAACTTCATAGGGGCACTAATGGAAAAAAGGCTTTTCATATCGGTTAAAATTGATATTTCATATCGGTTCCCGAACCGATGCCGAAAAAGGTGATATAAAAAATAGAGACATTTCATATCGGTTCCTGAACCGTTATGAAAAGTTGTTTTTATATCGGTTGCCCCTAGAACCGATATGAAAAGTCTATTTTTTTAAAAAAAATGATTTTTAACATCGGTTTTATATGAGAACCGATATGAAAAGTCTTTTTTTAAAAAAAAATGATTTTTAACATCGGTTTTCTATGAGAACCGATATGAAAAGTCTTTTTTTTTTTTAAAAAATGATTTTTAACATCGGTTTTCTATGAGAACCGATATGAAAAGTCTCTTTTTTTTAAAAAAAAAGTGAGGTTGTCTTCCATCAACTCTAGATCCTTCTATAATAATTCTTTTATGGACCACATATATTGTTTGAAAATATAAACACCAATATTAAATAAAAACATCCAAAATCAACATGACAAGGAGATATGCAAGTTACAAATCAAAAATTTGATACATTGTATTATAGAGGCAAGAACTGTGGCAAAAAAACAACTATGGTCAGGATACACAAAAACCTATTAATTAATATTATAACTGAAATGAAGGACTAATAAAAGTCACCACAGTAAATTGAATGTATATTGTTTTCTGTATAGGACACAACTCTAGACACTAGACTCAACCAGAACAATCTATAAAGAAAACAAAGATTCAGAACGGTTTGTTATCACCCTCAGCAGAGGTCACTGCTGCAATTTCTGAAGGTTTGTTATCAGCCTCAGAGGCAACTGTTGCAGTTTCTAAAGGCTTGTTTTCAGGCTCGGCTGAGGCGACGGTTTCGGTGGGCTTGTTTTCAGGCTCCACCCAGAACGCAGTCTTCTTTCCAGTTTTGGAAACAATCTCAAAAACTTGTTCTGGCTTCACATTTCCCTTCACAGTTACCTTCTCCTGTTTCATATCAATGTCAAATGATTCCACACCTGTACATATATAACAAAAAAAATTCTTAACTCTTCTTTTACTACATTATCTGCAAATATAAACTCAACAGCATTCTTGGATAGCTCAAACATTTCCTTCCAAGGCCTAGATAACAACCAAATCAACAAGCAGTAAGCAAAGTTTATTAGCCATTAGTTTAAATTCTACTGATTCAAAAGAGTGAAATAAAACGTACCGAATGAAGCAGCAATTTTGTATTCGTTGGAGATGGTGGTAGAGAACACGCCCTGTTGCACCCCAAAAAATCCGGTTTGGACTTCTCATTGTACAACGTGGAAAAAGTATGAAGCTGCCATCAATATTTTTATTTAAAGACTAAAACATTGAAAAAAAATGTCTTTTCAAGGCGGATGGTCTTTTGAAAACTAGAGATGTAGGTTCGGGGGTCGATTAGGTGCGGGGAAGGTATTAGCACCCCGCACCTCCTTTCTATCGAAAGGGAACCTTTAACTTGATGTGTGGTTTTGACGGAGTTGATTTGAAACGATTGTTCTACTTCTTATTTTTTTGAGAAAGCGCTTTTGAAAACGGGGGAAAGAATAATCTTTTTGGTATTTTTTGAAAGTGTGCTTGACGGGGCGAACCCGCTCCTACGTATCCTCAAATGCAATGAGGAAATCAAAGCTACGTAGTTCTCGGTTCTTTTTGAAAATAATTGTTTGAAAACTTATTGTGAAAATGATTTTTATTTGTTATGCTTGACGGGATGTGACCCGCTCCTACGTATCTCCCGGTGCGATGGAGAATTCAAAGCTTACGTAGTTCTCCTCTGTCGAGAAACTTTGGTGTGTTGGTGTTTTTTATTGCAGGGGTTCTCGGGCTTGAACTGTACAGCTCACTCTCCCTAAAACATAGACATCCCCGCCTGTACAGACGACGTGCCCCCTACTTATTGAAAATGATTTAAATTATTTGAGGAAAAGATTTGTTGTGAGGTTGGTTGCTTTTATTTGAGCAAGTATCTTAGGCTCGCACGAACTGTACAGCTCGCTAACCCTAAGACGCTAACCAACTCGGATGTACATCCGACTTGATTCCTTACTCATTTTTGAAATAGGGTTCAAGTTGTTAATTACTTGCTTTAATTCTCATAAGTATCCCAAGATGTTTGAGTTGTACAACTCCGATCTTAGGACACTAGTCAACACCGGCCGTACGTCCGACTTGACTCCTTATGAGCTTTCAAAAGGGTTTGTTATTGATCTTAGAAAGAATTTGATTGTCTTATGAAAACAACTTGAGAAAAGTTGAGCTTTGGAAAAAGCTTTGGAAAAGAATTGATTTGAAGAAAGGGGAAGAGAGTTTGAGGGTGATATTGATCACAAAGAGTTTGTTGGGATGGCGTGGCATCCAAAAGAAGAAGAAGTAGAGAATTCAATCAATTTCCAAGTCAAGAACCAAAGTGCGAATTTTAACAAATTGCAAGCAAAGCAATCATCAATGCAAGCATAGGCATACACATTACCAATTATAACATTTGCGCACAAGGATGACAATTAGTCTCCAACATTTAATGGCATGCATATGTAAGATCAACATTAACCACATAACTTGCAAGAAAGAGTACACAAAGTGATGATGCAAAAATTCAAATCAATCTAGGTATCAACACATGATAAAGCACGAGGTTGAATCCCTTTTAGTAATCCTTGACACTTGGAACAATGCACAAGTGCGTAAGTGTCTAGTCCTTTTACCAAATCATCAACACTAAAACAAATTATAGACCTAGAATGAATATCACATTTGCAAGACTACAAATGACCAAATGAAAGCACTTACAAGTTATTTTTATGACCAAGATTAATTAACAAGAAAAGAAACTTAAAACTTGCATTTTTGTTCGTTAAGAATTGCAAAAAGAAGTTGAATCATTTTAGGTAATCCTCATCACTTAGAGTAAAGTGCACAAGGCACAAGTGAGAATCATTTTACCAATCATCAACACAAGATAATTTACAAACCAATTCATAAGAACAAACAAACTCATAAGCTCAAAAAAGGTTGAATCATCTTAGGCAATCCTCATCACTTAGAGTAAAGTGCACAAGGCACAAGTGAGAGTCCTCTTGCCAATCATCAACATGGTGCGTGATTTATAAACAAGTTCATGAGAATAACAAGTTTCAAGCAAACAAACATCAAGATTAAAGCCTAATTTCAAGTAAATACAAGATTACACAACCAAACCCATCAAAAATCTCTAAACCCTAATTTATTTGAAAAATGCGAAATGAACATAGACTCTAAACTTCATTTTATTCATGAAAACAACAAAATAATGCAAGAGAAACAACATAGATTAATCTTTTTGACAAAGATTCACATGATTAAGCAAAGGAATGCACAAAAATCACATGAACCCTAATTTTTCCTAATATGCGAAATGCAACAAGCTTCAAATCATCATTTTATTTCACAAAATGCAACAAACAAGATCAAAACAACACAAATCACAATTTATTCAAGGGTGAGAAGCATCTTAAACACCCAAGCCTCCCTAAGTGCTTGTCAAAGTGTTTAAGACACTTCTCACCAACAACAATCAACAAGTCAATAGTATAACAACATGAATATGATGGGACGCAACATGAGAAACATGATTTTTACATTTTGATAGAAAAGGGTTGAAGATGATGCTAGGTTTTAAGATGCTTACCTCAAATCCAAGCTACGAAATGAATGATATGAAGAAACAAGACCACAAATCAACTAGATCTTCAATGAACTCCAAAGAAGGACCCACGAAAATCTTGGTCACAAGCCCCTTTGATGACGCAAACTTGAACTTGAATAGGAAAGGGAGAAGATATATGAAATGGGGATGGAAATGATGTGAGATAGTGATATTTTGGTGGAAGAAAAAATGAAAAATGGATGGAGGAGAAGGGAATAGATGCTTCGGCCAAGGGAGGGAAGAGGGAGGAGTTGATTGTGTGCTAGGGTTTTAGAGTGAGAAATGAGGCCAAGGGTCCTTTGAAAGGTGGAAATGTGAAAGTATTTATAGAGTGTGTTTAGGGTTAAGGGCATTTAGGTCTTTATGCATTAGCAAGTGCTCTAGGATTTGATTTTAATTTTGAATCAAAGGCTAGGATTGAAGTTCACATGGATTGGGGATATTGAGAAAGCACAAAATGAGAGAGTAGTAGAGAGGAGAGGGAATTTCGGCCATGAGGGGAGAAATGGGAGGGAATTTGCAAGTTGTCAATTGTACAATTGTACTATCACATGACCATTCCATTATCTCTTCATTTTTTGATTATTCTTTTTAGGATAATTGTACACAAATACACCCAATTTAGGCCACATACTAGGAATCTTAGGAATATGCCATTTTATGAGATCACCATGACCAAAAATATCATAAAAATCTCATCTTGAAACTTTTGTAGAATATTCCTTTTTGATGCCTTTTTTGAATTTGAATTTTTTGGTGCACAATGCATGCATGCACATACATACACATGACCAAAAATGTTTTGCCTCAAATAAATTTCTCTAAACTTGCACAATGATTTTTTGATGAGAAATTATCCTATTTTGTAAAATGACCAAAATACCCTTTTGCCCTAAAAACATTGTTTTTTGCCCAAAAATCCATTTCCACTCCAAAAAGGAATTTAAGAGCTCTAGAACGCATGCACAACATTCTTCACACTCTTCAAAATGATGCCACATCTTAATTTATTCATTTTTTGCGGAAAATTAGGGTTTTAAACCTAGGCGGACAAAATTAGGGTATGACACGCCCGAGTCATCGGTACATAGGACTAGAGGATGTTTTGCTTTATACAAATCCACTGCATCAACAAAAGCATTATATTAAGAGAGGCTCATTGAAGTTCATTCCTTGATCAAAGTCTAATATACAACTGTATGGAATGACTTCAGAAGGGATCAGCTTCTCTAAGGGGAAAGAAATGCACTTTTCTGGTTCTATGAAGCTCTTCTGAGGAGATTTAGCTTCAAGAGGGTAACCAGAAAAGCTGGGGCAAGGGTTCTGTACTTCTATTTTAAAGCCAAAACTCCCAGCTACCCCAAAAATTTCCCAATCTCTCTTATATTAACAAAAATATATCCTTTTTTCACCAAAAAAACAAAGCTAATCAAAATACAGAATCACTTTAAAGCCTATAAAATCTCATGCAAAGTTGAACAAACAGTGAGGTTATTTTCTTAGTTCTATATTTACTATTTATGATTTTCAATATAAAAAAGAAACAAGAGAACCTACCAAAATGATGAGCATCTATTGATGGAACAGACAATGTCGTAATGTTTGAAGTCAAACAAAGTTCAACCTGAAAATGGTGAAGATGTTATAAATGATATGTAATGTTGTTGCTAATAAATTGGGGAGAGACTTTAACAACATCATAAGAAGCAATCAAATCATAGGGTTCCACTTATTCCAGACTAAATCAAAATTTCAATTTGAAATAAAAAAAAAGTTGTAAGAGTATGCATAACCTTTTAGTTATTTACAACAAAAATTTGCTTGTTGCCACACAAATCATAATATATTACCATTATTTTGCTTTATAATTAGAGTAATTACAGGCATTTCAAAGTCTAACCGGAATCTTAGAGGACTTTAGCTTTCTCCAGTGTTCCTCCTCAAAGAAACAAGCATGTCCAATCCTTTGGGGAAAAAAGCCAAGCATATCATGTATCTCCTTCAAATTAGGTACCTAGAAACCGTAACTCACTTAGTTATAAAACAAACCAGCCAGGGAAACACCAATAGCAACAGGTACAGGAAAAGACTACCACACCTCTCCACAGTGAAGAGTTACATAAAGACCTTGTTCTCGAGCAAATTTCAATGATGGCAAATATGTAGTCCTGCAAACAATAACAGAGGACTTGAGCATAAGCACCAACTTTTGATTTTAACTAAAATACTAGAGTGCAGTCCTAGATTGAGCTGATATACCATTCACCAACAGCTGGATTCCCAGAAAGATCAATTCCAACTACCCCAAATTTCCTCATTTCCAGCGCAAGCATGACCTGCAGCAAATAAGAGCAATACTCAAAGGCAATAATAATAAACAGACTAAAGCTTGCCCAAATTACTTGTGTATTACTGCTTACAGTTTCCATTGCTGCTTCTGTTGTCTCCAAATTAGAAGCTTCCTGCTACTAAACTTCTTGATTCGAACCAGGCGTGTTCGTTAAATAGTATGTGTATGGTGTTTATTTATCATTTTATCTAAGCCGACTAAAATAAATACAAGTGAAAAATTGACCAACATGTGTGTGACATAACATAACTAACCTTAGCACCTCTTTTGGGGCCAATTGGTGGAGGCTTAGGTTTTGAAGCTGGTTGACCTTCAGCAGTGGTGGTGGCAGTTTCAGCTGGTGCTGCAGGAGCCTCCTCAGCCGCCCTTACAATAAGCCTAGAATTGTTGTTTTTTGAAGGGTACATCATCATCATATTGATTCTAGATATTCCTGAGTTTGTGTTGTTGCTTGAAACATTATTAGGGGATATTAGAAACCCAGAAGCTGCTGATGTTATGTTGCAACTAGCTATCACCTCTCTCTCTCTCTCTCTCTCTCTCTCTCTCTCTCTCTCTCTCTCTCTCTCTCTCTCCAGTCTATGTGATAATCTAAAGTGTCGCAAAAAAAAATAGTAGCTAAGATAAGACCTATCCAGAGCCTGTGTGGGTTGTTACATGATGAAAGTTATACTGGTGTCTCTTCTCTCTTTCTGGAGATGGCCTATCCAGAGCCTGAGCAATCGCCATAGCAACTTTTGTGATGTTCCAGGGGTTGACCAGAATTGCCCCAGCACCAAGAAACTGCGCAGCACCAGCAAACTACAACAATACCAAATGTCAGATGTGAGATCAGGAAAGTACATGTCTAACCAAAATAACAACAATTGAGCATTATCCCATAATGTATGTGTGGTGGAAGAGGGGGGGGGGGTATGAAAGAAAACAATAGAGTAATCAATAAACAGAGATTGTAATAGTATATTGATAACATTGAGAGGAAAAAAGAGATAAACTTTGTATCTCATTTATCCATACTATGTAAATGGTCAAAGTTAAAGCAAAGTCCTCAAAGTTGCAAGAGGTTTGACAATGGATTTTGTCTATGTCCCAAAAGTAACTGACAAGATTCATTCCATCCCGCAAAGACATGACAAGTGCTACATCTGGGTAAGAAACAGAGAGTATGAATATTAGCAACAAACAAATTGAGAACTTCAAAGACAACTGAGAATTCAGAGAACTATGGAATAAATTAAAGTATGTTTTTATGTTTACCCCGAAACAATTCTATAGACCAAACTCCAAAGGTATATTTGCAAGATGGGGAAAATACATTGTTTCAGAAACCAACCAATAGCTTTTAAACAAGATTCCAGCAATACATAACAATACCAAACAATACCTAATTAAATTGCTTCTCAATTCTTTGTAGATAGCTTTAGCTTTGTCCTGATATGGCCCATTCTCTGCAAGATTCCACCAAAAGATTAGTTTCGGGAAGTAGTGAATAAAGTGGAATATCTGCAGATTTACCTTTGGAGTAATGGTGGAGTGCTGCCAGAATTCTGTAATTCATGTTTATCCAAATTGTGCCCCTCCAATATGGAGCTTCATGCTCTGTGTTGTATTTCATGTACAAAGAACTGGAGGGGAAAATATTTTCGGTGCACTGTAATCAGCATAAATGCTGAATAAGGTTACTCAAACTAAATCCATTTAAAATGCATTAGAGCTTAGCTTGTAGACCTTGTTTTGGCAAGAGAACGCAGTCCATAGTCAGTCCATAAGAGGCTGCGATTTGAAATGAGTTCAAGCTGCTTTTCCAGAATCCATGATCCCTGAACGAGAGGTAGTATTTTAAAAATGCATATAATTATAAAATCATCCTAACAAGAACTATCTTCTTAGTTCTTAGCATAAAAAATCATGATATTCAGAACTACTTAAAGAAAAATAGTTCTTATTGTAAAACCACTGGCCACTATCTTCTTAGTTCTTATTGTAAAACCACTAGCCACTAGCCACTATCTTCTTAGTTCTTATCCTAACAAGAACTAATTAAGAAAAATAGTTTCCAAATTTTTATATTTCTCCTGCATAGCTATATCCATAAACCACTTTTATTCACAATACAATCAAACACGAGAAACTACTGAATAGGTAGCAGGTGTTACAAAAAAAATAGTAAATGTATGTGTCAGTAAGTGAAGAGAAAACAACAAAACTCAACAAAGAATGTATTGCATCGATTATGAAAAAATCATGCAGATCAAGGCAAGACTGATACAGATGCTTCATAATCAGATTTCACATAAACCTTTTCCTCACTAAGAAATCAATGGAAACCAAAGAAAAAACCTAAATCAATTGCATAAGAGGAAAAAACATAATAAAACCCTAAAGCGTGAAATTGAGAGAGAAATCTGAAAGAGGAACCAAACCAGTGTAGAGAAATAGATGGAAATCGTTCACGACAGATCCGGAGAAGCAATGGAAAGAACAACGAGTATACTTTAACTGATCGGTGGGAAATCGATGCGAAGAGGCTACAACAGCGGTGGCATCTCATCATGGTGGGGCTCCTAGTGATAGCGAGGTTGCATCGGTGCATCGTGGTGAGCTCGTTCTAGTGCATCGTGGTGAGATCGGCGGTGCATCGTGGTGAGATCGGTGGTGCATCGTGGTGAGCTCGTTCTAGTGCATCGTGGTGAGATCGGTTGAAGAGGAGGACTAGTGCGCGCTGTGGAACGCGTGGAAGAGATAAGGGAGAGAGCGAACAAAATGAGAGTACTGAGAGAGGGAGCGTATCTAAAAAACCAATTCTTTAGTTTCTATAACGGGTGGTGTTTTGACCCGTTATGGAAGCCCCACTTTCTATAACGGTTATGCTATGGAACCGATATGAAAGATTGTTTTTGCACTTTCTATATCGGTTCCTGTGGCAACCGATATAAAAATTGTAATTTTAATTACAAAACTGCCACCGCGTCACTTTTAATATCAGGCCGTTTTTAACCGATATAAATAGCAGTTATAAAATGCATTTTTTCCACTAGTGGGGCTTCATACTTAATCTTTAAGTCATCTAGCACGATTTTCATCCATAATAATTCACATATCCCTTGTACCATAGCTATAAACTCTGCCTCAGCATTTGATCGAGCTACTACATTTTGCTTCTTACTTCTCCAAGTGATAAGGTCCCCACATAAAAATGTGCAATAGCCTCAGGTGGATCTTCTGTCACTTACTAAACCTGCATAATCTGCATAAGTATAAGCCTCTATAGTCAAGTTTCCACCTCTCTTGAAAAGGAGTCCTCTCCCTGGAGTGGCTTTGAGATATTGTAGAATACGGTCTACTACCTGAAGGTGTCTTGCTCTTGGATCACGCATGAACAGACTTACAACACTAATTGCATATGCCAAGTCAGGTCTAGTGTAGGCTAAGTATATCAATTTCCCCACTAGTCTTTGATATTGCATTTTGTCAACCTTAGTACTTTCCTCTTCAGTGCTCAGATTGTGATTTTGCTCAATGGGAACGCTTGCAAGTTTACATCCAAGCTTTCCTATTTCTTTCAGGAGGTCAAGAACACATTTTCTTTGAGAAATAAAAATGCCTTCTTTGGAGTAGGCTACCTCAATCTTTGGAAATTACTTAAGTTTCCCAAGGTCCTACATTTCGTGCTAGATGACAAGGAACTCAATATGTTATCCCGTAGGGCAGTGACAGCAGCAAAAACGGGGCAAAACAAGTAAAACATGTGTGGGTTTCAAATGACCCACAAACAAAAGTGGTCGTTTCTAAAAACGAACCCCACAATTGAAAGAGGAACCTCTAGTCTACAAAATGTCCCAAATTAAGAATCGTTGCGAAAAAAAGACTGCAAGGCAGCGCGTGGGCCCCACGCAAGCGAAAGGTCAACGGAGCTTGCCGGTGCGTGGCGTCGTGTGCGGTGTTTTGCGATGGCGATATTTTCTGGTCTGGCTCGGAATTTGATTCTGAGGCTGATGGTGGATGCGGTGTAGCGAGATCAGGCGTGAAGATGGACTTTCGAACTGAACAGTAGCAATGACAAAAAATACGTAAAAAGAAGTGGTTCTAGAATGAACAATAGCGAAGATGATGGAAAAGGACTTCAATGAAGGCAGTACATATCACAATGAAGGTGACTAAAGTTTTTTTCGCAATTGAGACGGCTAGGATTTATGTGGAAGCAAGTCTCTCAAGATCGAGAGCTCGTGATACATGTAGAAAACTATACTGAATTATATTTTCAATTGTGTGTTATTACACTCATTAATCCTTATTATATAGACAAATAAAATGAACTAAACTTAACTGACCTTATTAACGGGCCTAGTACAAGAACTACTAATAAGTACAAAAAACAACTATTTACAATATTTTAGTAGTTTAATTTCTCTATTGTCTTCTTGATTTTGTATTTTTCCTTAATTTTGTTAGGGTAGCTTTAGCTTCCTAACAATTACCCACTCCGTATCTAAATACCGAGTGTGTAAGGGGAGTGTAAGGAATGGGAAGGGGAGTGAAGGAAGAATTTGTCATTAGAGGGTCAATAGTCGGCGCTTTTTGATGAATTGTAGGCCAATGGTTCGTGGACCGGTGGGCCAACGACAGAAATCATGATTCAGAAAAAAATCAAGCCTTGATCTTGAAGAACAAGTACCGTTTCGTGAATGGAATAATTGGAATTCCTCCCGAAGATATGAAAGCAATCGTTAACATGTACATATAGTTTATAGCATATAACTTATAGAAGATCAAACTCAGAGATATGAAAGCAACCGTTTAGATGATTATGAATGGAAATTTCATAAGGAGACAATCAGCCAACATTATCCACAATCAGATTGCATTCTTCCAAAACTTCACGACAAACTATTATTACACTTGTACTTATGTCCGTGAATCCATGAACACACACAGCATCACAAAGAAAGAAAGAAAGAAAATATTAATTAAAAGTCTTAGGCTTCATCAAAAGAAACAACACATTCCAAGATCACATTCATTGTTTGTTGTTGTAGCACTAACACACACAGCTTAATTGCCACTAGACACCATGCATGTTTCAGAGAAATCAGATCTGAGCTAAGTGGTTGATATCAATAGGATAAGCATCCGATGGAGATTGAGCATTGTAAGCTCTCTGAGCAACAATAATATTTCCAGCCTCAGAAGGATGAAAAGCATCCCAAAACAAATACTCCCTTCTATTCGAACATGGTGTTTGCATTGGAAGACATGTAATTTGACCATTGTTTCTTCCAACTCCACAGCACCCAGCATTTGTAACACTGAAACCTGAAATTGATGTCCACAACAAGGTTACAAATCCACCATGCATGTCTTGTTTAATTATAGAAAATTACTCCCTCCGAATACCAGATACATCAGTTGTTCAATAAACCTAAAACTGCAATTTTTATTTTATAAATAGGACCAGAAGAAGTATTAAGCAATAATTATGAGTAGAAAAATAATGTTAAGGATTGAAAGAATTACCGTAGGCTGAAGGGTTGCTAATAATATCTTGAAAGATACCATAAGTATTTATGTAGATAACTTTTGCATCAGGAAGTTGACTGTTAAATTGATCAACAAATGATTTCAATTTGGTGTTAAATATTTGGTCTGCTGAATTGATTCTTTCAACACATGTTGTACCATCTGGGCTGTTTTGTGCCAATTCATTAGGGCTGCACCCTATTTGACCAATCCCAAACAGCACCATTTTCCTCGCTCCAAAACTATACAGATTCTAAATCACAAACACAAATAAACTTATTGAATATGATGAAATTGAAGTGATAAAATAAAAGAGAAAAATAGGGAGTGACTTACTCTAATTTGTTCACCATAGGCTTCAATAAGATTATCAGCATACTCATCTGGTGTATATTGAGAGCCACTGCTATAGAATTGAGGCATGAAATAGTTGTTTAGGTAATCGTTGCTACCCAATCCAATTGAATAAATACACTTGCTCAAGTAACTTGCAGCTTGGTCCTCATTTCCTAGTAAATTTACCACTTGGGACACTGTGCTTTGGTAATTTTTTACCTGAGCACTGAAAGTAATGCGCCCTCCCTACAAACATATGAACAATTTTAGAACACAATCAAATGCTTAACAAATGAAGCAAAATGAAACTATATATATTATATGAGTACGTACCAATTGCTGGCCAGTTTCCTCTCTAATTCCAGCAGCTGCAGATGCATAATTGACACCTCTGAGTATGTCTTCATCATTTGCTAATGTATAGGGAGGAATATAATTGTCGAATCCCAATAGTTCAGCTGTTAAATTTCTTCACATAGTTAGACAACAATCCAAGTTTCCTTTGTACTTACAAGCTGTGCCAGAATATATTTAATCTCTTTTACTTGTTTGTTTTTTACTAAATCAGTACTTCTGGTAATTATGGATCTGGCAGTAATTTCTGCCTCATGGTGCACTTTCTTTCTTTACTTGTATTTTTAACCTTTATCAAAAAGGTTCACCATACAGTCTTAATTGCACATTCAATGCTACCAAACAGACCCATGTGAATGAAATTCAAAGGCCAGTCACACACACTTATTAGGTATAGTAAAAAGGAAATTTAGTTATATTTTGTTGACTGACATATGGAGGTTACACTTTTATTTTCACCGCTAAAATGACCCGTGCTTCTCTAGGTAATTAAAACAAGTGATGGGACAACTACCAAAAAAGACTAACTGGTTGGGTACATTATTTGAATTTAGCATAAAAATTGACATCCATAATGGCCATACTGTAGAAAGATTATGCATGGCATGCATGCATTTAGAATTAGATGCTTTCAATTATACATCTGATCAGTTGAAATCCGATCCAGGTAAGAATAACAAAAATATCAGTATAATGTATGTTAAGTTATCAATAAATTCAAAATTTAAACCTCTAGGTAAAGATTTTATGACTTTATTGACTCATCATCACTGATTCTGACTATGATGATTATTGCAGAGTGCATGCATGTGAAACTAGTTTAATTAAGACCATAGAAGCAGACAGCTGTATATATTCAATTGTTCTGTGGTCAAGTGACATGCAATGCAATTTTTATAAGCTAATTAAGAAGCTTACCAATTACATCAACAGTAGTTTTGCCATTAGAAAATCTTCCAGAAGGTCCACCAGGGAAATCAATTCCATAAGGAAGGTAATCAGCTCTAGCCAAAGATCTAAGCATATTATTGTTCCCATTGTCAACCAGAGAATCACCAAAAATGAAGTAGCAAGGGACTTGTGGTGCAGCTCCAACCTCAGTACTACTCCACAAACCAAGAACCACAACCAGAAGTAGTGAAACCACCATGTTGAGATTCTCAACTGTCATTGAAGCAAGAACTGGTGAGTAGTAGTGAAGAGTGAGAGAGTGAGCTAGATAAGGTTGGTAGTGAATGAATGAAGAAGTATAGTATATATATATATATATATATATATATATATATATATATATATATATATAGTAGTAAGATGAAAAGTATAGGGCATTATTTTTGTTGTAGTAATAGCTTTTACGGTTGAGATGTAGCTAGGTGCATTAAATTGACGCGGATATAACGTGAAATTCAATGACATTGGCCCACTACCAATATTACTTACCACCACCACCACCTCATTCATATCTCATCCAATCAACACTCTGATCTGGCGTTAATAACAAATTGCATTTTGCAGTCATACAAATTTCCCCATTTCAAGTTACAACAACTTGTTCAGCATGGAGTACATTTTTTTATTGAGGAAAATAAGATGATTAATGTGTACATTAATTAATGTCAATGACATTATGCTGGTTGGATTTGAAACGGGCTGTGTCAATGACAGATTAAAACAGTAATCTTTTGTCTCCGCCGGTTGCATTGACAATTTGAGTGACATGAGTATTGAAATATGTTTGTAATTCAATTGCTTAGATTCGACCAGTCATATAAGCTTTCGACACCTTCGACTAGCTATATATAAGTTGTCGACCCCTTACAAAATATATGCTTTTCATTTTTTCAGTATTCCATTTTTATGTTATTCTCGTTTCTCTTCCTCCTCTCCTATCAATAGGAATATCCCAACAAATTGGTATAACAGAGCTATAAAGATCCTTAAAGATTCTTCCAATGGCGACGCGAGACAATGGTGGGATTCCGACGAACCTCCCTATCTTCAATGGAAAGGATTACGAACGGTGGTGTGCGCAGATGAATGTCCTGTTTCGTTTTCAAGATGTACTTGAAATCGTTGATGAAGGTGTTCCACCATTGGCAGCAACCACTGAAGCGCAGAGGAACAACCACCATGCATTGCGAAAGAAAGATGGAAGAGGGCTGTTCTTGATTCACCAAAGCGTTGATTCAAACATTCTGAACCTGATCATTGATTGTGATTCAGCAAAAGAAGCGTGGGATATCCTCAAGAATGCATATGGAGGAGCGGATAGACTGAAGAAGATACGCCTACAGTCTGTCAGGAAGCAATACGAGACATTGAAGATGAAAGATGGAGAATCGATTGGTGATTTCATCACAAGGTTAGTAGCTTTGACTAATCAAATGAAAGGCAATGGTAAAACTGTATCTGAAAAAAGTAAAGTAGAAAAGGTGCTTAGATCCTTAACTCTAGATTTCTACTATGTTGTAACTGCCATTGAAGAATCCAATAACATAGATGAAATGAAGTTAGATGAACTTCAAGGTTCCTTAGAGGCTCATGAATTGAGAATTAGGCAGAGAAGTTCAGAAAAGGAGACTGAACAAGCCTTGTTGACACACTCCTCTAAGAGAAATTGGAAGGCAGGCAACAAGAAAGAAAAGGGAAACTCGAAGGGTAAAGAAAAGGAATCTGACAGCAAGAAAGATGAACAAGGAAACTCTGATAAGAAGAAATATGATCTGAGCAAAGTGCAGTGCTATAACTGTCAGCAATTTGGGCATTATAGGAACAAATGCAAGAACAAGAAGGTTCCTAGGAATAAAGATGCTGAAGCTAAATTTGCAAGCGATGGAGGCACAGATTCTGACTCTGACTCGGAAGGCTTAATGCTGATGGCAGTCATAGATGATGAGATTGAAGAAGACACTCATCTCAATGTAACAGTTGCTGAAAGTAATGAGCAGGACAGTGGGAACACTTGTGACAGTGGAAACACTTGTAATGCTTAAAATACTTGTGCAATGTGTGAGGGGCAGGGCAGTGGTGACACTGGTGACGCCCCCAACATGGCCAGCAACAATGATGAAGAATTATCCTTCATGACACCTACTGACACAGAATTGTTGTTGCTGAAGGCAGATACAAATGAGATCGAAGGAAAATCTGATGAATGGTATCTCGACACAGGATGCTCAAACCACATGTGCTGCCATAGGGAATGGTTTGTCGAACTGAAGCAAATAAGTAAAAGAATCAGATTTGCAGAAAACATCAGAGTCACTGCAGAAGGAATTGGCACCATAAAGTTTCTGTCGAAGGATGGAAAGTGGTGCTACATTCAGGAAGTATTCTGTGTGCCAAAGATGAGGAGTAATCTGTTGAGTCTTGGGCAGATGATTGAGAAGAAATTTTCTGTCGAAATGGATGATAACAGTCTCAGCTTGTTTGATTTAAACAAGAGGCGGATCCTAAAGGTGCCAATGCAAAGTAACAGAACTTTCAAAATCAAATTGCAAGTAATTGAAGAGCAATGCCTCACAACCACTGTTGATGATGAAAACTGGAAGTGGCACAGAAGATTTGGCCACCTAAACTTCAAGAGCTTGAGACAACTACATGAGAAGAAGATGGTTCATGGGCTGCCAGCAATGAAAATGCCTGGTGAAGTATGTGATAGCTGCTGAAAATCAAAGCAACCTAGAAACTCCTTCAAATCAGAGGTGCCAGGCATAGCAAAGAAGAAGTTAGAGGTGATATTCTCTGATGTTTGTGGTCCCTTTGAGGTCAGTTCATTAGGAGGGAACAATTACTCTGTCACCTTCATTGATGAGTACACTAGAATGACATGAGTGTACTTGATCAATAAGAAGAGTGAAGTACTTGAAACATTCAAGAACTTTAAGGCGATGATTGAGAAGCAAAGTGAATGTGAAATCAAAACCCTTAGAACAGATGGAGGTGGTGAGTACAACTCACATGAATTTGTAAAGCTTTGTGAAAAAAAAGGCATAGTACATGAAGTCACTTCACCTTACACACCTCAGCATAATGGAATTGCTGAGAGGAAAAACAAAACCATCCTCAACATGGTGAGAAGTATGATGAAGGAAAAGAAGCTACCTCACTGTTTATGGGGAGAATTAGTAGCCACAGCAGTGTACATTCTGAACAAATGCCCCACAAAAAGACTGATTGTGAAGACACCTGAAGAAGCTTGGCTAGGAAGAAAGCCAAGTGTCAAGCATCTCAGAATAATTGGCTCATTATGCTACAGACATGTCCCTGAGCAACTAAGAAAGAAGCTGGATGATAGGGCACAACAAATGATCTTTGTTGGATATCATTCGACAAGAGCATACAAACTGTATGATCTTGTGCAGAAGAAAATAGTGAAGAGCAGAGACATCATAGTGGATGAGTCCAAGAATTGGAACTGGGATACTCAGAATGAAGAAGGCTGTGAAAGAACTATAATACTGGATTTTGATGAGATTCAGGATCCAGATGATCAGAATGAAGCTACTAAAACTGCAGAACCTGAAGCACCTGTTACTGAAGCACCTATCAGAAGGTCACGGAGGGAAAGGCAGAGATCAATAAAGCTAGAAGGATTTGATACATTCCCAGATTCTGCTATTACAGCAGAGGGAGACCTGAATCACCTTGCACTGATGGCTGATTGCAAACTAGTTTCTACTCCAATCGACACAAGCAACAAGTTGTCGAAGGATGGGGAAGAGAGTGAAGTAGATGCCACCCTCTACAAACAGATTGTTGGATCCCTTAGGTACGTCTGCAACACACGACCTGACATTATGTTTAGTGTTGGATTGATCAGCAGATTCATGGAGAAGCCAAGAACTTCTCATCTAATGGCTGCAAAAAGAGTGATTAGATACATCAAGGGAACACAAAATCATGGTATTCTGTTCCCTAGCAAGACTGAATCCTCTGCTACTGTCGAAGTGTTTGGCTACACAGATTCGGATTGGAGTGGAGATAAATGTGACAGAAAAAGCACAAGTGGCTATGTCTTTATGTATGGAACAGCACCCATCTCATGGTGCTCCAAGAAGCAAAGCATAGTAGCCCTGTCCTCTTGTGAGGCAGAGTATGTGGCTGCTTCCTTTGCAGCCTGCCAAGCATCATGGTTGAGCATGTTGCTCACTGAAACTGGACTGCACAAGAACTCATTAATGAAGTTACTGATAGACAACAAATCTGTAATAGATTTGGCCAAAAATCCCGTTGCCCATGGAAGGTCGAAACATATAGAAACTAGGTATCAATTCTTGTGTGATCAAGTCAACAAGGAGAAGCTGAACCTGCAATACTGCTGCTCAGAACTTCAAGTAGCTGATGCAATGACCAAGCCATTGCAAAAGGGGAGATTTGAAGAATTAAGGACAATGCTTGGAATGATGTCACTTAGCAATGTGAATTAAGAGGGAATATTGAAATATGTTTGTAATTCAATTGCTTAGATTCAACTAGCTATATGAGCTTTCGACACATTCAGTTCGACCAGCCATATAAGATTTCGACACCTTCGACTAGCTATATATAAGCTGTCGACCCCTTACAAAATATATGTTTTTCATTTTTTCAGTATTCCATTTTTCTGTTATTCTCGTTTCTCTTCCTCCTCTCCTATCAATAGGAATATCCCAACAAAAAGGACGCTCGCTCCCAAATTCAAACTCTGATGTAAACTATGTGATAGTGTGCATGCGTGGTATTTATTTATACACAAAACTCAAACTAGAAACCGGCTTATTTATATAGTAGGCTCCTAAGAGGTCCACAAACCTTTCCTCAAAAAAAAAAACTGGACCACAAACCTTTTCATGAAAGTTTACCATCAAAGAGATTTCCCAGGACTGTCCAAAAAAAAGGAGACCTCTCAGGTAATATTGCTTTAATCTATATAATAAAAAGTAAAACGATTTCATTTTCCACCAGGTTTTTTTTCGTGAATACCAGCTTTTTTTTTGATAAATTTTCTTTTTCCCTAGATAATTTCAAAACAACCATTAACAAAAATAGAGACGGTTTGTTATTGTCAAATACGCTAACTTTCTCATAATTTGTGCCTTTAAATGCTACTTAATACGCTAACTTTCTCATAATTCATGCCTTCAAATGCTACTTAATGTAATTTGTGCATCACACGAATGTGTGTTCTAATATGTAGACACTTTTGTATTTACTAGAGGCTAATGCGATAGATAGTGTTCTATTACTATATTTTTGATCTTTGTGCGAAACATTGTAAATGTTTTATGATACTTACGACTAATCAATTCGAGAATGTGTATTTCTTAGTTTGAAAAAAAAAAAGTCTTATTTAATACTCCCTCCATCTCTAAACATAAGACTTCTTTGATATATTTTCTTGTTTGTTTTTATAAGATCTCTTTCAAATGTTCAGCTGCATTAATTACTTATTTACCAATATATACCCCTAATCAAGGCTATGCTATTAATGATAATTTGAGGTTATGCTATTAATGATAATTTGAGGTTTTCCATTATGCAGTTTGCGGATGATACAATGTTGATGGGGAAAGCGACACGGGATAATTTATGGAGTATCAAGACTATTTTGAGAAGCTTTGAGCTCGTGTCGGGTTTGAAGGTCAATTTTCATAAGAGTAAGCTCATTGGCGTTAATATTGCGGATGATTTTCTAGAGACAGCCTCTACTTTCCTTCATTGCAGAACGGAATCCATTCTGTTCAAATTTTTGGGAATCGGTCGGTGCCAATCCAAGAAGGGCAGCAACGTGGAGGCCGATACTTGATATGCTTAGAAAGAGATATCTTCGTGGAAGGGGCGTGCTCTCTCTTTGGGAGGCTGGGTTACTCTAATCAATTCAGTACTGTTGAACAGTATTCCCTCTACTTCTTTTCTTTTTATAAGGCACCTAAGGGGGTTATAAATTCTATGGTAAAAATCCAAAGGGATTTCTTGTGGGGTGTTAATGACGGTGATAAAGGTATGTATATTGGGTGGCTTGGGGTAAGATTTGTCAACCAAAAGAAGGCGGGGGGGAGTCTTGGTATTAAAAATTTAGAGTTATTCAACATAGCATAGCTCTCTTAACTAAGTGGAAGTGGAGGACTTTGGTGGTCACTAATGCAATTTGGAGGGGATTGTTGTTTCATAGATACGGTGACTTTGCGTCAGCTTTTCCCCATGGTTCAGTGGATGTGTCTAGTAGAGGCTCTCTTGGCTCGTTGTGGTGGCGCGATTTGCTCAATTTGGATACCTCTCATAATCCGACTTGTTGGTTTCGGTCTTGTGTTAGGAGAGGCTTGGGGACCTGTGGATTGGTTGATTTTTGGAAGGATCGTTGGCTAGGACACACTCCTTTATCCTTGGTGTTTCCTAATCTTTTGCAGGTTGCGAATTTAAGCATGTTTCAATCTTGGATATTGGTGTTTGGTCACATGACAGTTGGAAATGGATGGAGCCTTGGATGAATCTTCAAGACTCTGTTTGTGTTGCTGAAGCTGTTGATCTTCACGAGATTCTTCTTGACGTTAAACCAGGCCGGACGAGAAACGATTTCTGGATATGGATGCTGGAGCCAACTAAATTTTTCTCGGTCAGATCGTATTACAGGTTACTGGCCGAAGCTGGTGTGGCCGCAGGTCAGGAAGGTGAGCTGCATAATTTATTAGAAAAGTTGTGGAGAACCATTACTCCGTCCAAAGTTACTGTTTTTGATTGGCGCTTACTGCGCGACTCACTGCCAACGTGTGCTCAGCTTTTTCAGTCGTGTTATCACTTCGGAAGCGAACAATTTGTGTCCTATCTGTCAGTAGCACCGTGAAGACTCTCATCACTTGTTTTTGAGCTGCACGTTTGCTATGGAAATATGGCAGCGAGTTTTCTTATGGCTGGGGGTGCAGCATGATGCCTCATTGAATCTTTTTGAGCATATCAGATGGCTTGGAAAGGTATGTAAGGGGAGGAGGGTAAAGAAAACCAAGTATTTGTTTTGGTTAACAACGTGTTGGTGTATTTGGTTGGCCCGGAACGGAATTGTTTTCAAGAACGAGGATGCTTCTATAGACTCGGTTGTTACCCGCATCAAGAGTTTAACGTGGAGTTGGTTTATTTATAGATTGGGTTGTAATTCTAATTTGTCTATTACTTCTTGGTGGACTAACCCCACTCCAATGCCTAACACAAGGTGTAACCCTTTGATGTTGTTTGGATTTGAGCACCCCTAGTACTCCGTTAATGAATTATTGATTATCTAAAAAAAACTATACTATGGGAGTACAAAGGGACCAATGACGCTCCATGTACATGTTTGTGAGTACTCCTTGTACTCCCATTGATAAAAAAAAAAATTTGCTTATCAAAACAAAAAATTATACTAAGCGTAAAGCAGTGCTCTCTAACTACTTTGACCAGCGTTATAATTAAAATTATTTGAACATCTTCATGCACAAATTCGATTAATGGTTTGTGATTGAGTTCTTCATATTTGACCATTACTCTTGGTATTGGAGCATTCACACCAATTGTATGAGTGTTTGCTTCATTTTTATTAACATACTATCTTTTATTTAAAGCCATTCATATTGTTTCACTCACTCCGTCACTTTTTCTTTTTGCTCATTTTTAACATTTTGTTTTTAACATTTTGATATTGTTGATTGAAACAATATCAAAAGTCTTTTTTTTTGTTTTTTCTTTATTGTAAATTTGGTAATAAGTTATCCCAACAAAACTAATGAAGCTAAATATTTAGAAAGCAAACCAAAAGAAATATCTCCTCATATTAGGGTGATGTTCATATTGGGCTGACACGGTTTAGTATTGAATTTGCTTCCATGGTGCTATTTTTGTGAAGAAAAAACTAAAAGGTGCATGCAATTTGACAAAGCACTCTTGAAAAAAAACATTACTTTAATTAACTTTTCAAAAGCATATGCGAATCCCGAACAATTGCATACAAAACTTTAACAAAATAAATACATCACAAGTAGGTAGCTCAGTTGGCGAGCTAAGAGATATCGAAGGAGTGCACCAAATGAGTGCAAGATAGATCGTGTCCAAAGCTTCAAAAGATTGTAAAAAAAATTTAAAAGTTCACTTTAGTACTTAATTTTTTTCTAGTTTAGTCTTCTATGTTTTAAATTTGTTATACATAAATCTTTTTTGACATTTTATCCATTTGAGTTAACAGATTATGACGCATCTGTTATGTTGATGACCAGTAGCCTACGTGGCTTTCACGCGTAGATTTATATGATTCTACAAGGCAAACAATGCATTTCATATCCTTAAGTTTAATTCTTTACGATTAAAATTACATCTTAATTTATTTATTATCTTCTTCCTCAAAACTAAACCCTAATTTTCAACGTCATTTCTAGATCTGGAAACAGGTCATGGTGAATGTGTATTGTAGACTTGTAGCTTCAATTTTAAGTGTAAGGGGAAGGAGCGGAAGGAGAACGGAGAAATTTCTAGCGGTGAGGGAGAAAAGATAAAAAACTCAAAGGACCAAAATGAAACTAAACAAAAACTTATAGGACTACCCAAATGAAATATTTGGTGTTTACATAAACTCAAATACATATAGCAATAGTTGAATCCAACTATGAATCTATCACAAAATACCTACACCCCTCATAACTTCTTTCTCATGTTAACGTTTGGCCCATCTTCTTTCCTGGTTTGTGGTTAGAGAGAGAGATGGAGATCCTTAAGCGTGAAAGTGATGAGGGAGGATCGCGGCGATGCCCATGGCGTTGCTGGCGGTGTCGTGGTGGACGGTGGCTGGAGATGGTGGTGGTTATAGAAATGTAATTGATGTTTCTAGAAATGTGAATTTAGGGTTTAATTTTAGGAAAGATGAATATGTTAATTTAAATTTTAAATTATGTAAATTCATGTCGTCCATATCTCTCCCACATGTACAAAGCCATCATAGCAAGTCACATCACAGCTTAACAACCTGCAGCCCAATTTCTTTTAACCCAATTTCTTTTAACGGATTTGGATGAAATGTGCAAAAAAATGAATTTATGTCCCGAATTTAAAATATAAAAAGCCAAATTAAAATAAAAAGAAAACTTAAAGAATCAAAATAAATTTTGAAAATAACTTAAAGGATTAAAAATATATTTTAACCAAAAAATTATAGAACTCTTCCTGCAATTACTTTCTGCTCCAAAAGTCAGCGGTAGGTGAGCATAAAATTGAAAACGGCGGTGAGCAACGGGAAATGTAAACCGGTGGGTTGATGAGAAAAATAAAATGAATTCAGCTAGCTTTCCAGGAATGGACACCTTCACCTCTACTAGCCTCTCAATCCAAGACAAGTGCTCCTCAAGAGAGAGAATGGGATCCTCTTCAGTTACTGGATGGTTTCAATTGGAGAGAGAAACACACAATAAATAAAATATTATTATTTTATTAATTGTGTTTTTCTCTCTCCTACTAAAACTATCCAGTAAATGGAGTATCTGAACCATGAGTAGTAATTTAATTAATTTGGTAACTTCGATTTTCGAAGCCATGCAAGCAGTAGCTATATCATAAATGTTAGCGGCAAGAAGAATTAAATGATTTGGCCAAGTCATACCGAGGAACGTGCTATCCTTTACCATACTTATTATGCATTTAAAGCAAAAAGCCCACACTCCATTCCATGCCTGCTTCTTGCAAACAATATTGCTGCTCAACAACACTTCCTTCACAACTTTTTATAATGAATGTATACAATACATAGTACTAGTACTAAAGTTTTTTTTTTCTCTTAGTAAACAGAGTTGGAGTGGAGGGATTGAGAAGGGGAAAATGAAACGTCACAAATTCAAACTCGCGATCTTGATAGCCACACATTGTTATCACTAGATTGTGCTATCGAGACATAAATATATATTACTCCCTCCACTCTGGTTAGAGTGGAGTATTTTGTTTGTTGTTTTAGCAAAATCAATTTATCTCTAATTGATTGTTGTTTTACATTTTCAATGAAATATTTAATATTTTTTTTCCACTCATACCCTTATTTATTATGAGAACATTTTACATCAAAATAATAATTCACGTTTATTTATGTAGAGAGATAAGAGTAAATTAGACGATATTTTTTAAAAAATCTAAACTACTAATCATTTTCCATGTCTTGTTGCTCAGAGGAAGTTTTGGCAATGTCGAAAACTGTAACAAAGAGTGTTTGTGAGAGCAGTTAAAAAGAGATTTTATATAATTGCATATTATGATATATTGAAGCAATCACTAGAGACCGTTCTAATTAAGGTTAACTTATAAGGCAATTTTTGAAAACCGGATCACACATTGAATTGGTGATACCACTAGGTCATGGTTGAACCACTTTAAATCAGTCTCAGCTGTACAAACATTGGAAAATAGAAAAACAAAAAAGATTGAATTGAAGAACCCTAATTCCCCTTTCTCACTCTCACTTCTCAATCACGGTTATGTCAGAGATTCCATACTCAATGTGATCGTTGGCATGCTTACCAACAACATCTGCAAAATCCGCAATGAAGTTTCCATATGCCGACAACATGTTTTCCAGGGATATATATTATGATTTGTTCCCTTAGCTTCTTATCAAAAGAACTCCACGTAGATTGAATATTGCAAATCTCCCTAAAGTGTTGATTGGACAAGCTGAGCTTGTCTTTCATTGACTCTGCTGCAATATTGGGCTCCATTGACTCACTGCTCTCCATCTTCAAAATGTCCAGCAATTTGTTCCATGAAAAAATAGCGCAGTAAGCGCTCAACTTGACTCGGGTTATTTATCATGAAAAACAGCGCAAAACAGGGTCCTCATAAATTTTGGATTTGGCTTCCAGTTTCATCTCAAGTTGCTCCATTGACCGCTCCATCTGCACATCGAATGAAGATGTTCTCTCTCCGTCTGCAACCATTTGGTATTCTTGTAAAATTTTCTCTAGGTCATTGGATGAACCCCACCATCGGCCCAATCATCTAGCCTGCATCTGGAATATGAAATATCTGATTGTCAAATTCAATGAAAATGTCCCCATCTACTTCTCACAATCGTGATTGAGAAGTGAGAGTGAGAAAGGGGAATTAGGGTTCTTCAATTCAATCTCTTTTTTTTAATGTTTTTTGTTTTTATTTATTTTCCAATGTGTACGACTGAGATGGATCAGTGGCAATCACATGAAGATGCCAACACATGTGAGCAATGCCATCCGAGCAATGTCATCTAAGCTCTCTTAGTGAAAACTGAAAACTACCCGCACGGACCAAAAGCGCTAACGAAAAATAATGTAGGGACTAAAAGTGTCCAAAAAATTTTAAAGGGACTAAAAATAAAATTCGTTATATTTATAAGGTCAAAAACATATTTAACCCATAATCACTCATTTCTTGTTAGCTCTTTATTTTTTCTATCATTTTGAGGCATTTGTTGCCATTCCGCTCAAAGTTATCATTGTAAAACTGTTAACTTTAGGGCAACCTGTTATAAAAAAAATCTATTCAAGTTCAAAGTACCTTTTGTGCATAATCACTCATATATGGGTGCATGTTATAAATTTCTGAAAACTACCAACTTCACTTATAAACCTTTAACCGTTTTTAATAAATTTTAGAAGAGAAGAGAAGTTTGAATTACACTTCCCTCCCCTCTTATGTTAAAATATACACTTCCCTCCTCTCTAATGCAAAACATGTTAGAAAAAATTACACTCCCCTCCTCTGAGAGAAGCTTGAATTACATTTCCCCAACTCTTATGTTAAAATCTACATTTTCCTCCCTTAATAATTTTTTTTTGAAATTTCTAATAATCTAACAACGAAAATCTAACACACAAAGTGCAGAGATAAGAAGAGTATTGAAGGTCCATTTTAATATATTCAAAATTTGTATGCATATTTTTTTCTATTTTTTATTCACAATATTATTAATATATAGTTTTAAATCCTATTATAAAATATGAGACATGTAAAATAAAATTAAAATCTTGGAAAAATTACTAAAGCTGAAAAAAATGGCTATTTAAAAATAAATTCTATATTCTAAATCATTAAATTATTAATAAAATATTCAGATTTAATCACCATATTGACTTTGAAATTATAAAGTAATGAATGATTTTTTCTTAAATGGTGGCTAAAATTTAATTATTGGGGGAGATGATTGTAATTCAAGCATCTCTTAGTGGATGGGAGTATAATTTAATTTAGGTTTTTATTTCTCAAGGGAGGGGAGTGCATATTTTAACATGAGAGAGGGAGGGGAGTGTAATTCAAGCTACTCTTAGGAGATGAGAATGTAATATACTCATTTTAAAATAAAGAGAAATCAAATAAAGTAAGGCTCTGATTGGAAAAATTATGTACATTATTGACAAATTTATTATAAATAACTAGATTAATTAAAAAAATTAGTTTTTGTTAATGATAAAAATACATATGTATATATAGAATGACTCGGGTGAAAACATATATATTAATATGAGAAATGAAAACATTTAATTATAACCATTAAGTGAAAATTCATATTTAAACAAAAAACCTAATCCAAATTTGTAATGAATGCATAAAATATGATTCATTAATTCCCTTGAGTTAGACTAAGAAAAGAGAAAGAAAAAAACGGATCAGGATTCACTGCAGTCATGCTTGACTACAGTTCCTGAAGTTACACTACAAATTTTTCTTGGCAGCATTTAAATATTAACAAGAAAAAAAATAAGTGGGGAGAGAGTACTTTTTTATAGTGTAAATTCAGGAACTGCAGTCAAACATGACTGCAATGAATCCTAATCCGAAAAAAACCTACTAAGAAAACAATCAAATCTTTTGTCAAAAAAAAAACAATCAAATCTCAATGAGGTCCTATCCATATTCTCACATTTCAAGCACATAACCTTTTCTTTTCTTTTTTTTGTGTCAACTATATCTCTATCTCTAATATCTCTATATCTTCTCTATAGCTCTGATCAAAACACCCACCTGCATAAATACGAAAATACTCATACTTGAAATCACCATTTTATGGGTAACTGTTGGAGTTGATTGAAATTGATATCTTGAAAAAGTCCCACATTGCTTAGTTTTGTGAAGGAAGAGAGGGACCAAGGCTACAAAATGCACCGGTCAAAAACACCTTAAGTTGTATTTGACTTTCTTTTTTCTTTTATACTCTTGTTTTAGAGTGTTGTGAGATGTAGTTAAATATTTTCTTTGGAGGGTGTGGGTGTACTGAGGCCATGGGGTGTTTTTAGAGAAGTCTATGTGTTGTAACAATTTTCATATAGTGGTACTCTAGTTCGTGGTTTTTCTCCGGTTTGGAGTTTTCCACGTTAAAGTCTTGTGTTCCAATTGTGCTCATTTTATTTCTTTATGTTGTTTTTCCCAACAAGTGGTATCAGAGCCATGGTTCGTCTTGGTGGGGGAGCGGGTAGTGGATCCCGGTTTGGATCAAGTATAGTGATGTGGGTGACTCACACTTGGGGGGAGATCTTGGAAATTCAAGTGTGAGTGGTTATAAGTCTCACATCGGCTATGAATGAGCTATATGAAGGACATATAAGAGAGGGGACCCATATACCTAACACATTAAGGTTTTGGGTGGAGATGTGGCATCCAAGTCTCTTGGTGGTCCGGTTCATTAGATAGCTCGTTGTTGCTCTCGGTGCTCCCCCAGACTCCCCAATAAGTGGTATCAGACTTATTGGCTATCAGACTTACTAACAAAAATTCCAAACTAACATTAATTTCGTAGGAAAAAACAAGAAGACTTATTGACTATTTAAAAAAACCAATAAATACTTAAAATACATGTGAAAAATATTTGTGACTGATACCTAAAAAGAGAAAAAATAATTGTCACTGATACATAAAAAAAATACTCGGGATAAAAAAACAAAAAGACTTAAAGACTATTTTAAAATACTCGGGAATAACAATAAGTGTCACATTACTGGCACACGAAAAAAGAAAAGAGAGAGGAAATGTCACATGGCTGACGCAAGAGAGAGAAATACATATATCTATATCTATAATCAAAACACTCACCTGCAAAAATACTAAAATACCCATAATTGAAATAAACTTTTTAGGGGTAACTTGGTACCAAAATACCAATCTATCTATACCATTAGCCTACTACCAAAATATCATTCTTGCCATTTTCCCAATTAAACAATTTTAGGATATTTATGTAATTTCAATTTTTGATTTTTTCAAACCTTTTCACTTTTTCAAACATTTTCACTCTCTCTCTCTTCTCACACTTTTTTCAAACCTTTTCACCTTTTCACTCTCTCCTCCTCTTTCTTCCTCTAACTCTATCTCATTCTTCTATTTTTCACAATATATCACTTTAATGTCATCCACATGTCTTCTTCATTTTTTTAATATTCTATTTTTTCTTTGTCAATAAGTTTTATTTAATTTAGTCTCTACGGGTAATATTACAATTTGTAAAATTTGAAACATTACTACAAATTTGTTTTTTAATCTCTACAAGAAATATTAATTATCACCCTCTCTCATATTTTTTTTTCAAACTTTTTCAATCTTTCTCACACATTTTTTCACTCTCTCCTCCTCTTTCTTCCTCTAACTCTATCTCATTTTTCTATTTTTCACAATATACATACTTTAATTTCAGCACATCTCTCCTTCATTTTTAATATTCCATTTTTCTCTATCAATAAATTTTATTTAGTCACTATGAGAAATATTACAATTTGGAAAATTTAAAACTTTACTACAATTTTGTTTTCTAATCTCTACATAAAATAATACTTATCACTCTCTCTCATATATTTTTATCAAATTTTTTCAATCTTTCTCACACAATTTTTCACTCTCTCCTCCTCTTTAATTCTTCCTCTAACTCTATCTCATTTTTCTATTTTTCACAATATATCTACTTTAATTTCATCTATATGTCTCCTTCATTTTCAATAGTCCATTTTTCTCTATCAATAAGTTTTATTTAGTCTCTATGGGAAATATTACAATTTGAAAATTTTGAAACTTTAATACAATTTTATTTTCTAATCTCTACGGGAAATATTACATATTGCTGGTAGATGTTCACGGGGTAATGTTCGAACTAACTCAATTACTATTTGAAACTTTTTGTTTATCTACCATCTATCTATACCATTAACCTACTACCAAAATATCAATCTTACCATTTTTCCAACTAAACAATTTTAGGATATTTTTGTAATTTCACTTTTTCACTCTATCTCATTTTTCTACTTTTCACAATATATCTACTTTAATTCCATCTACATGTCCCCTTCATTTTTAATAATCAATTTTTCTCTATCAATAAGTTTTTTTTGAGATTAATCAATAAGTTTTATTTAGTGTCTACGGGAAATATTACAATTGGGAAAATTTGAAACTTTACTACAATTTTGTTTTTTAATCTCTACAGGAAATATTACTTATCACTCTCTCTATATTTTTTTCAAACTTTTTCAATCTTTCTCAAATATTTTTTCACTTTCTCCTCCCCTTTCTTCCTCTAACTCTATCTCATTTTTCTATTTTTCACAATATATCTACTTTAACTTCATCTACATGTCTCCTTCATTTTTAATATTTCATTTTTCTCTATCAATAAGTTTTATTTAGTCCCTATGGAAAATACTACAATTTGGAAAATTTGAAACTTTAATACAATTTTGTTTTCTAATCTCTACGGGAAAGATTACATATTGCTGGTAAATGTTCACGGGGTAATGTTCAGACTAACTCAATTACAATTTGAAACTTTTTGTTTATCTACTTTAAATTAGTCTTGATTTTCACGGGGTAATGTTCGGATTAACTAAATTATGTCTAAATCTATTAATAAAAATAACACGACAACACCCGTGTGTATGCCTGGGTATACTGCTAGTATCTCTAATCAAAACACCCACCTGCAAAAATACTAAAATACCCATACTTGAAATCACCTTTTTAGGGGTAACTAGGTAAATATCTCTAATCAAAACACCTACCTGCAAACAATGGAGGACCCACCTATAGCTCAGGGGGTTCAATTGAAGCCCCTGAAAAAATTGCACTTACCACCCTATATAAATAACCTAAACCCCTGAAAAAAATTTGAACCCCCTGAAAATTTTAAATTGTACTAGTAGACCAAGTTTTGCACCCATTTGACACTGACCTTAAAAAATTTGACACCCCTTACCCCGGGGTCCTTGGCCCGCCACTGCCTGCAAAAATACTAAAATACCCATACTTGAAATCACCTTTTTAGGGGTAACTAGGTAAATAACTGTCAAAAAAGCATACAAACTTTTTGTAAAAGTAGGCTGACGCAAGGAAAAAAGAAAAGAGTGGGAGAAAGTGTCACATTGTTGACACACGAAAAAAGAAAAGAGAGAGGAATTGTCACATGGCTGAGGCAAGAGAGAGAAATACATATCACTAATCAAAACACCCACCGTCAAAAATACTAAAATACCCATACTTATCCCCTTTTTAGGGGTAACTAGGTAAATATCTCTAATTAAAACACCCACCTGCAAAAATACTAAAATAACCATACTTGAAATAGCCTTTTTAGGGGTAACTAGGTAACTACCTGTCAAAAAACCATACAAAATTTTTGCAAAAGTAGCCTGACCCAAGGGAAAAAATAGAGAGGGAGTGTCGCATGCATGGCTGACACACGAAAAAAGAAAAGAGAGAGGAAATGTGACATGGCTCACGCAAGAGAGAGAGAGAGAGAGAGAGAGAGAGAGAGAAATGGAAAAAAATTGCTTAAAGAGAGATAACATGGCGTGCGAGAGAGGAAGATAGAGAGAAAGGGGAAAAAGTTTGGAGAAAATTACTAGAAATTTACAATCTATTTTTAAACTACTAGCAAAAATTTCAAACCAACTTTTTAATCTCGTAGGAAAAAAACAATAAGACTTAATCACTATTTAAACAATCATTAAATATTTAAAAAGCATACAAAAAAAAAGCATACAAACTTTTTGTAAAAGTAGGCTAACACATTAAAAAAGAAAAGAGAGAAGGAGTGTCACATGGCCAACCCAAGAGAGAGAAATAGAATACATATCTCTAATCAAAACACCCACTTGCAAAAATATTAAAATCATATACTTGAAATCACCTTTTTAGGGGTAACTACGTAAATAACTGTTAAAAAACATACAAACTTTTTGTAAAAGCAGGCTAACGCAGGGGAAAAAGAAAAGAGAGAGGGAGTGTCACATGACTGACAAACGAAAAAAGAAAAGAGAGAGGAAATGTCATATGGCTGATGCAAAATAGAGAAATGGAAGAAAAAAAACTTGCTTAAAGAGAGAAAACATGGCGTACGAGAGAGGAGGATAGAGAGAAAGGTGAAAAAAGTTTGGAGAAAATATAAAGACTATTATAAATTTAAAATCTATTTTTTAACTACTAGCAAAAAATCAAAACTAACTTTTAATCTCTTCGAAAAAAATAAGAAAACTTAATGACTATTTAAACTACCGATAAATATTTAAAATACACGTGACAAATATTTGTGACAGATACCTAAAAAGAAGCTAAATAATTGTCACTAATATATAAAAAACACGGGGATCAATATTTGTCCTTGTTAATTATAATTTTTGAAGGCTACTATAATCTACTAATCTACTAAAATTAATCAAACTAACCACTAGCAAAATCCAAAACTAACTTTTTGCTACCTTAGGAAAAAAAGGAGGAGACTTAATGACTACTCAAAATACTTATAAATATTAAAAAAGGAGCAAACTTAATGATTCTACGCACACACTATCGAACCCAAGAGCCTGCATCCACATGTTGAAGTTGGTGAAAGACGCCGTTGGTTACATATTATTTAAGGAGCAGGTATTTTTTTAATAATTTTAGTTGTGTTTGTTTAAGCTTTTATGTTAATAAGAATCTTAAAATACCTTTCTTGTAAAAAGGAAAAAATTAATGAGTGTGCTAGATAAAAACTTTCCTAAGATAGAACATTACTCAAAATTAATGACTTTTATCCACTCATCGAGTTAATATCCTCTCAAGTAATTGTTGTGTCAAGTAGGAGAGAGAGATAGAGAGAGAGTGACACATACAAAAAGATAATAACATTTAGGGCCCATTTGGTGGTCAGGATAGGATAAAGACGGGATATAATATGAAGCAGGATAGAGATATATAGGATATAATAGTGACAGGATAACACTATCATATCCTGTGTTTGAAGTGCAACACTTGATAAGATATAAGATAATATATATTATTCCCTTTTAGATATTTTTGTAAGAAAAAACAATTATATATTTTAGATAAACTAATAAATAATAATATGATATAAATTATATATTAATGACAAACTACCCTTGCGACAACTACATTTCATTTGTTGATTGGGCCCCTTAAGCATTTGGTCAGGGATTCGATCCCTAGCCGGTGTGTATAGAGAGACATCGCTTGGGAGAGGTCAACCCTTAAATGAACTCCAGTACCTCGAGGGATTAGTCTCCACAGTCGCCGTGGAGGATACCCGGGTTTACCCAAAAAATTACATTTCATTTGTTGAAAAATTAAATTAATGTTCTATTTTTTATACTTTTTTAATAATAAGTTTATTTTTTTCTCACTTATTTTAATTTTTTTTAAATTTCAATAGATTTTTAATTTTAGATTATACAGAATGATAAAATTACCCTTATCATAAAATTATACATTATTTTTACATTAAGAACTAATATTTTTAATTTTTAATTTAATATCATTTTTTTTATTTTTATTTATGTTTTTTAATATATATATATATATATATATATTAATAGATTTCAGATTTTTATAATTTAAAATATATTTTAGAATGGTAAATGAAAAAATTATCTTCTTATCCTATCCTGCTGGTTTCTAACTCAGCTCAAACTCGGGATAAAAATTTTATCTACAAAGACATGATAGGATAAGTCATATGATTAAGTTATCATGTCCTGTTGGCTCAAAAAACATTGGACTGACACAAGATATGATAGACTTATCATGTCCTGTCGACTTATCCTGACTATCAAACGGGCCCTTAGATCTTTAAAGAACAAAAACACAAATGAGTTTATGAACAAAAACACAAATGAGTTTTTGCTTCACATAAAATTCTCTAAAAATAATATAAGAATCATTTTATCTAATAATTATTTTTATTTTAATCTTTAATCTTAAAAAAAGACTTTTAATTTGATCGGGAACATGAATGAAGTAGATTAAAGTAATTAAGTGTAATGCATAAAATAAAAACATTACTAATAATAAAACTAAATAAAAATTGTAAAGCATATGTGTTTATAAGTGCTTTTTTGTTTGTCAAAAAAGAGCTTATTTTAACCACATTTCCTCTTTAATTAGTGGAGAAAACATATATATGTTGTTTTTTTTTTCAATCACATTACAACATGTGGAATAATTTTTATATTATTTATTATCTCTTACTTAATTTTTAAAAAACTAGTCTATATGTCATAGTGTGATTGAAAAACAACCGTAATCACTCTATAGTATAGAACCGTACGTAAGTTTTCTCCTTATCATCAAAATAGTTTGGAAGTTATTTAGTACAAAGTTGAGAGAGTTTATTTATACATACATATAAGAGAAATGCCAGCAACACTCACTTTTTAACACTCTTTCAACACACTTTTTGATCGGTTAAAATATATGTGGGTCCCACCACTTTAAAAATGGGACCCATTAATTTAGTGAGACACACATAAATACAAGGTCTCTCGGTTGTCCCTCGGAATCAAGCGCTTAAACTCATGCATGCCTTTACACATGGATAATCGTTTTTGTTCCACCATCATCACATCACCTTTTTTAATGACTTCTACAAAACCACTCTATGTGGAGATTAATTTATCAATTCATCTCAAGAGATCTGCATTCTGCTGATCATCATCAGGTCACCCCTCGCTTTGATTAGCCTTCTTTTGCATTTCAAATATTTTAACAAAAAACAATGTGACAACTACATACTTCGCTTCTGCTTCTGATTTAGCTCGTACCCTTTATTTGTATTTCCAATTCCCTAACTAACAACATTTTTTTTTCAAATGCATTTGATTCAATTTTTGTTATCGAATTGTGTACCTGTTATTTCTCTATTGCGGTTACATACGTTCAATTTTGCCTATTACTTATGTTTTAGGTCACATGGCCTGGCTTGTAACTTGTAACAATAGGTGCATGATCAATAAGATTTCTTTCAATGTCTGTTAAAATGGTTGCTTCGACTTTCAAACTATGAAGACATTTAGCCATTGTTATTATTGACAATACAATACGTTGATCGTGTTTTTTAGTTCTCTTGAGTGACAATTTCTTGTTTGGTAATTAACCTAAATGAATTTGGAGCACAAAATTGCGATGTGTTGCAAGTGCAATGCAACTACTCTTGTGATGGTTTGAGAATGCAATTGAGCATTATTAAGTGAAAAGGAATTTGGAAAATTTCAGGCTAAGCGTATGCAAGGGAACAATTATAACTGTCCTCCTTTAACACCAAGATCAAGATTGGAAAGGCTTTTAAGGGAAAGAGAGTTAAGGAAATCAAGCAGGTATGTTCAACCAAATGAAGAGGCAAAAGATGGAAACAAAGAGAATGATCAAATTTACAGTGATTCAGGTATAAGTGATAATGAAGTTTTGGGTGCTCATAATGAGGAAGAGGTCACGGAAACGTCTGCAGATGATAGAAGTCAAAGACAAGATGAAAGGTCTCGCAAACAACGTTTGTTGGTTGTAGCTAACAGGTTGCCTGTCTCTGCTGTTAGGGAGGGTGTCGATTCATATCACCTTGAGATCAGTGTTGGTGGCCTTGTCAGTGCACTTTTAGGCAAGACTAAAATTTATCACCTTGCATTATTTGGTTTTAATGTTGTGAAAAACTTAGGTCCATTTACTTAGGTCAAGTTGGTACTGTTGTAGACCCAAAGAAAGGTGCATAGTAAAACTGTCTCATTGTATTTGTTTTTGAATAACTGTGTCTTTGTGTCTAGAACAGTAATAGCTTGACTAAAAGAAATGGACTTAAGTTCTGTTCTTTATTTTTATATTTGGTGTGATTTGTAATCTCTGTAGCACCGACACTTTCAGTTGAAGACGTGTCTAGTATCCAACACGTATTGTGTCGGACATTGACACTGACACTTCAATTACTTGCATTTTCCAAATTAAAATTGCTGTCTACGTGTCTGTGTCTGTGTCATGTTCGGTGTCCGTGTCTGTATTGGTGCTTCATAGATTGCAATTCTAGTGTGCTATTTGATTATGTTTGTCAACAATGATATTCATCTTCAGAACTTTCTAATGATACTGATTACTTGGAGAAATAGATTGTATTTTTCTACTTTTAATGTGAAGGTTGTATGAGGTTTATTTTTTCTATTGAAGGTGTAAAGGAGTTTGACACAAGATGGATTGGGTGGGCTGGTGTAAATGTGCATGATGAAGTTGGGCAAAAAGCTTTGACTAAAGCTTTAGCTGAGATGGTATTGAATTTTATTTGTTTTGTGGTTGAAGTTTAGTGATAATCAAGCTTTTATATTATGCATTTGTTAACTGCAGAGATGCATCCCAGTATTTCTTGATGAGGAGATAGTGAATCAGTACTATAATGGTTACTGCAACAACATCTTGTGGCCACTATTTCATTACCTTGGGCTTCCACAAGAAGATCGGCTTGCTACCACACGTAGCTTCCAATCTCAATTCGATGCATATAAGAAGGCTAACCAAATGTTTGCAGATGTAGTGAATGAGCATTATGAGGAAGGAGATGTTGTTTGGTGCCATGACTACCACTTAATGTTCCTTCCAAAATGTTTGAAAGAGTACAATGACAAAATGAAAGTTGGTTGGTTTCTTCATACACCTTTTCCTTCCTCAGAAATACATAGGACTCTGCCATCCAGATCAGAGTTGTTGAGATCAGTACTTGCCGCTGATCTGGTCGGGTAAGTTATCCATGCTTCTCAGTGTTCTTTAAGTTTTTTATTTTGCTTTATAAAAATGATGGCAAACTTTGTCTCTGCATCTATATGGTTTCTATTCTCAAACTGTTACTTTATATGAAAGTCATAAATTTTCTATGCTATTGCTTGTTGAACAGGCATCCAACTCGATGTTAAGTATAGTATTACATTTACTTGATAAATTCCTTTTATAAATAGGCATTAAATAGCTTGCATTTAGAACAAGTAAATTCTGTTCAAGAAAGTAAGATTGTGATAAGTCCTAAAGACATTTTGTTGCAATGATTTTTAAGACATTTTGTCTAATGTTGTGATTTCAATGTGCACATTTGTTTGCATCCCAGATTCCATACTTATGATTATGCAAGGCATTTTGTTAGTGCTTGTACTCGGATTCTTGGGCTAGAAGGTACACCTGAAGGAGTAGAAGATCAAGGGAAGCTAACTCGTGTGGCTGCGGTATATCTGCACATATCCTCTATCTTTTCTAATTCTATAAGCTTGACAGCATAACTGGAATTTCATCTTTTGTGTAGAATGTTTAACAGCCTTAAAATACCTTTTCCAATGAATATACATTCCCTGATTTCTTCTCATGATGACAATGTTCTATTTTTGGGAGTGTGAAACTTCAGTTTCCTATTGGGATTGATTCTGATAGATTTATTCGAGCCCTTGAGCTTCCTGAAGTCCAGAATCACATGAAAGAACTCAAAGAAAGATTTGCAGGCCGAAAGGTAAAAGCCACTAATAACTAAGTCCCAGGTTCAACATTTTGAGAAGTTAGAAGATTATTCTATGGTTTTTTGCTTCTGCTCTACATCTTCTGGTCTATGATAAATGTGAATCATTTGAATCACTGTGTTTATAATCAAATGAACAGGTAATGTTAGGTGTTGATCGCCTTGACATGATAAAAGGAATTCCCCAGAAAATCTTAGCATTTGAAAAGTTCCTCGAGGAGAATTCTAGTTGGCGCGATAAAGTTGTCTTGCTGCAAATTGCTGTACCTACTAGGACAGATGTTCCTGAATGTATGTTATTTCTTTAGGCATGTTAATTATATCTTGAAGCATTTTTATTCATATTTTTTATGTTCTTACAATTGGTTGCAATTCCTATTTTCACCAACTATTAGTACTTTTGAATTTCAAATTGATGAATTTCAGCTATCTTCTATTTTCTTTTGTACTTTCTTCTTCTTTTCTATATTAGTTATGATTTTTTTTACTTATTGCTTTGACAGATCAAAAGCTTACAAGCCAGGTGCATGAGATTGTAGGACGCATCAATGGAAGATTTGGAACACTTACTGCTGTCCCAATACACCATCTGGTTGGTATTTTAAAAATTTCCTTATATGATTGTAGACATTAATGTCTTTCTTGGTACTTGACCATGCTGTGTAATTACCATGATTAATGAGTTTGGATAAAAGTATCTATCATACTAAATCTCCTTAAAACACAAAAACATGTCACATCACTAACAAATATTAAATGTCTTCATTAAATGAACTGATCCCTTTCCAAAGATAAAATTGTTGATGTCTTTTAGCTGGTCTTGTGAAAATTTCTGAGGCATCTCTTTCTATGGTTGCAGGATCGGTCACTTGACTTTTATGCATTATGTGCACTCTATGCTGTTACTGGTACTCAATTTAAAAATTTCTTTCTTTCCAAACTTTTCCTCTTCTCTTTGATATGCTCCACATGCTTTTAACTCCTTGGATTATAACATGTTGTATCTTGCTCTAGGAATACATTGAGCTGATTGATATCTAATGTGTTTTGGATATTGATGATGAAATTTGTATTCCTTGAACTGCTACTTAACTTTTCTTGAATTCATCAAGAAAAGAATAATAGAAGTACAGCCCTTTATAGTGCTTTAAATCCGCTGAAAAGGGAACTAAAATTCTAAATAACATGTGAATTGTGAAAAACATAGACTTTAAAAAGGAAAATGAAAAAAAATATTTAGATAGATTCACTTCATTGTTTCATATTTGAAATGTACTTCTGTCATGTAAATGTCATGATTTTTTATTTTCCTTCTCCTTTAAGAAAATTTAAGGATTTACCTTAAGTGTTGTAGAATATCCAAAAATGGGAACAGGTCGAGAATATTTCCTTTACATTCGTTATATTATAAAAACCATATTCAGTAATATATTGAACTAAGTATTGATCACCATCCATGATATGTATCAGTCTGACATAGATCTTATTTAGATGTAGCACTTGTTACATCTTTGAGAGATGGAATGAATCTTGTCAGCTATGAATTCGTTGCGTGTCAAGCTTCCAAGAAAGGGGTTCTCATTTTAAGTGAGGTAATTCGTTTCTTTTTTGATATCTCCATTTATTGTATTATAGCATAATTAACTCCTACTAAAATCACTAGATGATTGAAACTCAAAAAAATTTAAATTTTTGGTTTGTTATCAGTTTGCAGGTGCGGCACAGTCACTTGGTGCTGGTGCTGTCTTGGTAAATCCATGGAACATCACAGAGGTTGCTGCTTCTATTGGTTATGCTTTGGATATGCCAGCTGATGAAAGAGAAAAACGGCATCAGTTTAACTTCAAGCATGTGACAACTCACACATCACAAGAATGGGCTGCAACTTTTGTGAGTGAACTGAATGATACCATTGTGGAAGCTCAGCTTAGGACTAGACAAGTTCCTCCATTACTTCCCAATGAAGTGGCACTTGATTGTTACTCAAAATCCAATAACCGATTAATTATACTGGTAAGCTGTTAGATTGCCAAACACTGGAAAATGGTACATGATGTTTTAAATTATTCACCTTATTTTGTGCAATAAGTTGTGGTAAATGATTCTTCCAAGGAAAATGGTTGTTCAAAGAAAACTAAATGAGGTTTTTGTAAAGTGAATGTAGCTTTCATAAATGATCACAGCTTGTGGGACTCACTTGGTAATGTTATAGTTGTTTTTCACTATCATTGTGCCATTTTGACACTACTCGACTGCAGGGTTTCAATGCCACTCTGACTGAACCAATTGATGCCCTTGGAAGGGGTGGTCAAATTAAAGAAATGGAACCAAAAGTGCACCCAAATTTGAAGGAACCTTTAAAGAAGTTATCTGAGGATCCAAAGACAACAATAGTTGTTCTGAGTGGGTGTGGTCGAGCCGTCCTGGACAAAGTATTCATTCTTAAGAAAAGTTCATCTGTTTTTGAATTTTCAGCAACATTTGCTTTTGGACTAACAACTATTTTGTACAGAACTTTGGTGAATACAATATGTGGTTGGCAGCAGAAAATGGGATGTTTTTGCGACTTACTTCAAGCGAATGGATGACAACCATGCCAGAAAATCTAAACATGGAATGGGTTGATAGCGTAAAGGTAGATTGGCTACATGAACACGCGTGTTTCTTATATTAAGTTTCTTTGATTTGAAGTCTTAACTTTTTATATTTTTATGAATTATCAGCATGTTTTCGAGTATTTTACTGAAAGAACCCCGCGGTCTCATTTTGAGCTTCGTGAGACTTCAATTGTATGGAATTACAAGTATGCAGGTATGTGACAATATTCTGTGACTATCTTCCTATGCCCCGTCCCAGAAAAGTGAGAGCCTGTTATGGTTAGTTGCTAACGTATTTTTTGACTAAATATTAGATGTTGAGTTTGGAAGGATTCAAGCAAGAGATATGCTTCAGCATCTTTGGGCGGGGCCAATATCAAATGCATCTCTTGACGTTGTCCAAGGTGGTCGATCTGTTGAGGTCCGTGCAGTTGGCGTGTCAAAGGTATAAGAAATAAACTTCAGTTCACTATTATAGCTTTTTTCTGTCCAGAAGCTTTATCTCTACATGCTAGGACTTGACAAATATTTGTATAGGGAGCTGCTATTGATCGTATCCTGGGAGAGATAGTTCATAACAAAGGCATGAAGGAACCAATTGATTATGTCCTATGCATTGGGCACTTTCTACCAAAGGTGACCTTTGTTTGATTTTCTATTCCTAGTTGTGGTTTTGTGTTGTTAGAAACTCTCGAGCTTCACAACACTAAAAACCAGCTTTCAGATGAAATATGTGGCAAGATAATGACTTTTGATGACAAATCATTGTTTTAGGATGAAGATGTGTATAAATTTTTTGAGCCAGAGCTCCCTTCTCAAGCATCTCCAATGGCAAGAGCTATGTCGTGTAATTCTTACAAGCCATCATCTCTGCCAAAGTTTTCAGCCAGCAAAAGTGGATCTAAAGCATCTCGCTATAAGAAGCAACGTTCGCTGTCAAATATAGAGAAGAGAGATATCGACCGTACAGGTGGGGAACCTTGGAAACCAACATATCGTGATAGAATAGCACTGCATGAGGGTTCTTCAGTTCTTGACCTTAAAGGTGACAACTACTTCTCTTGTGCCGTTGCACGAAAGAGATCAAGTGCCCGCTACCTTCTTAAAACCTCACATGATGTTGTCAATCTCTTGAATGACCTGGCGGATCATTCTTCATCACCATCAACTTGACTAATACACCCTACTTTCATGTTAACTATGTGAAGGTCAAGAGATTTGGAAGGTCTTCTATTGTCTAATTGACAATTTTTTGTTTTTCTCTTGGTGAAAGGTCGTTGAACATTGATAAACACACCTACCGATGTATCAATTAATTTTGTAATGCACCAGATGTCTCATTGCTAGACATTATCTGACTAACATTGATTCTAGAATGCATTAACATAGACAATTACAACTTCTTATGATGGTATTGCAGAAACTGGCAACATTCTTTATCAATGAGTTCTAGTATCTTGATTGATTTAAGGCACATGAGCATCAATGACACTTAATAACCTGTAATCTCAACCTTCCACCCTAGGCAACGTACCAATGAATCTAAAGGTAAGTAGCACGAATGCACAAGTCGTAGATGACAAAAAAGCAGTTGACACCTTATATAACCTTAAAAGATTACAAACAGCGACAAACAGAAAATTAATATTTCTACACTTCGATTAGTATCAATAAAATGAACAATACGAGGTGATATACAATATTCAGTGACTGCCTAACCAAAGCTCCCACTGTTTGACAAAGCAATTCAACTAAGTTTACCCTTGGTGTGGGTGGTATTAAATGAAGAACCACACAACACAAGATAACTAATTCCCAAGTAAATGAGTGGTTGGATCAAGAATACAATTTACAGCTGCCAACGAAGAATTAACTCAACAGAGGTCTTGGCTAGGGCAGAATGGTGTCCAAAAGATGGCACAAACCCCAATCCAGTAAAGTTCTGCATAAACAACTTGAATTAATTCCCAGGAGCCATTCTTCTAGTCTTTGTTTCTTTTGGCGCATACGCATATTGGCTGAAGTCCACGGCTGTTGGCCTAAGATAAGCAGGTATATTGGGGTCAAAAATCATGATATTAATATGAAACTCCAAGGGACAATGAATCCGAGCCTTATGACAGAAATGCATTACCTGTTATTGCTAGTTTTGTGAATATCAGGAGCTATTCTTCTAGTCTTTGTTTGTTTCGGCACATTTGCATGCTGGCTGAATTTCGCAGCTGTTGGCCTATGATAAGCAGGTATATATATGGTCACAAACCATGATATTGATATGAAACTCATCATCACGACATAAATACATTACCTATTATTACGAGTGTTGTGAACTTCTTTCAGAGGAGCACGGAGACCGCTGACACGAGAGCCAGAAGTGTATCGAAACGATGACATTAGAGATGTAAATCTTTCCAAAGACTTCTCGGCTATTTCTGAATAATGACCTAGATGGGAAATGTTTGTCCCAAATTTTTCTTCTTCGGCATTATTCTCTGCAGATGGTCCATCAACATTGTGATCACATAAACCTAAATTCAAGAAACATCAGAATTCAGAAACGCTTCCTTTCATGATTATATCTATATTAATCAATTTAAATATTTGACTCATCATTTCCCCCATCATAGAATTTTATTATCAATATGCAAGAAAAGTTAGGATCCTTCAATATATCAAAAGGTTTATAATATACAAAAGTGTCCAATAATACTAATGTTTCTAAAAGGTAACTTTATTTTTTAACTGATTTATACCATTATCATGAGTGGATGAAGTGGGATGCATTTCCCTGGGCTGAAAATTTTCCTGGAGAAATTCAAACCATCAGTACATGAATATAATAGAAGAAAATGTTAAAGAAAACAAAAGGTTCAAACTGGAAAAAAATCTTACACTTTGAATACTGTCATTAGGGGAGACTTTCCTTTTCAAGTCTGTATTCTTCAAATGGTTGTTACATAAATCATCGTCAGGTATGTCATTTTTTCTCTCATCAATGACATTGCCAGAGGACAGCTGATCATGTTTCTCATCAGACGCATTCTTTTCTACTTGCTTGTGCTGAAAATAAGGACTCCTTACAATTACCTTTCTTTTTGCCTCCTTGATATTCCCTATGATTTTGTCATCGACATTTGTGTGCTCACGCTCCTTATGCAACCCCCAAACAAGATTTATGAAATAAAATATCAGTACATGAATATCATAGGATAAAGTGTTAAACAAAACAGAGGACCAAAGTGAAAAATAAAATCTTACATTTTGAATACTGTCATTAGGGGAGACCTTCCTTTTCAAGTCTGTATTCTTTAAATGGTTGTTACATAAAACATCGCTAGATATGGCATTTTTTCTCTCATCAATGACAATGCCAGAGGACAGCCGATCTTGTTTCTCATCAAAAACATTATTTTCTACTTGCTTGTGCTGAAAATAAGGACTTCTTACAATCACCTTCCTTTTGCCTCATTGGTTTTTGCTTCAACTTTGTTTTGGACATTAGTGTGTTCATGCTCCTTATGCAACCCCAGACAAGGTTTATGAATTAAACCATCAGTACATCAATATAATAGGAGAAAGTGTTGAAGAAAACAAACAGTTCAAAGTGATAAAAATCTTACATTTTGAATACTGTCACTGGGGGAGATCTTCCTTTTCAAGTCTGTATTCTTCAAATGGTTGTTACATAAATCACCATCAGATATGGCATTTTTTCTCTCATCAATGACAATGCCAGAGGACAGCCTGATCTTGTTTCTCATCACACGCATTATTTTCTACTTGTTTGTGCTGAAAATAAGGACTTCTTACAATTACCTTTCCTTTTGCCTCCTTGGTTTTTCCTTCAACTCTGTCTTGGACATTCGCGTGCTTATGCTCCTTATGCAACCCCAGACAAGGTTTATGAATTGATTGGCTGGGCTGTCTCAGTATTGTATGTTCGGTACTTCTCTTCTCTCCCACCATAGATACTAAATTCACATAGACAATGAAATGAACATCAACCAACACATGCAAAGGAAAAATGAAGTATGGTTTTCCATCCAAAGCAAATTAACCGGCTTATATTCTTACCATGACATGGAGATTCTATAAGCTCTGAAGTTTTGGTGGAAAAACTGTTTTCAGTCTAAAGAAAGAATATGTTAGAAAATACTTAAGTGTTTAACTAATAACTACCAACAATGAACGATAGTTCTCTAGTTCAGGCAACTAACATCGTGATTAGGAAGAGGGCCACTGCCACAATTCTCGGTGTCAACTGTGGATGCACCAGAGTTTTTTGTTTCGCTAGCAGAAGCTTCTAAAGTCTCGTGTTCCAGGAAACTGGCAGAAGAGGAAATCAGTGTACTTTGATTAACAACGGGAGGTGACATCCGAGGCGCTCTGAAGTTCCTTTTTGCTTCAAGAGATGCAAAACCTTCCATGGCTAAGGAAAATTTACTTTCACAAGGAATAGAAGAAAGGAAGCTTCCTAAAAGTGGCAGTATGTCATTTGAGAAACTATTAAGATTCAATGACTCCATAAAATATTTTAGCTATAAAAATTTGTCGCCTTTTCTCAACTATTTTGAATGTTACACAGTCTGGAATCTAATTTTTTAGAGAAAAATAGTAGCTAAAGTATCAACAGCATCAGGATTCAGGAAGCATTCATGTGAACCACAGAATGCAACCCTGCATTCCTGCCGCTTAAACATGCTAAATTGATTTATATCAATCCAAAATGCATGCTTCAGAGGATACAAAAATACTTGGTCAATAGATTCTTCTGCACTGGCAGATCAATCCTTCTCTTCTCTCTTTCAGAATGAAGAGTTTTGAATTGAAAAGTTCCCGCAATTTCTGATCTGGTAACAAGATTCTCTCTCTGGCATTTCAAAAGAAAGAGACAGCAATGAACGATACCTTTAAACAAGGAGACGACTAATCGACTATAAGAAATTGGGGGGAGCATACAACTATGTCTCATGCGTTTTACAAGAGCTATTTCCTCTTTTTTTTTTTGACCAAAGGCTATTTCCTTATTAAAAAATGCTAAGCATGTATTTGCATTTTCCTTTTGTTTTAAATGAATTTTTAAGCATAATCATGCATCTCTTATCAAAACATGAAAAACTAACATGCTGAGTGATAAGAGTTGGTTCAGAGTATTATTATTGCAGTCTCGCTAAAAGCATGTATGATGGTGATACTAACTCCCAAAATAACCTTGTACTTGAACATCATAAGAATGAAAACATTATCTAAGTTATATGCAGAATTCACACACACTCATTTACACCCATGCAAACATAAAAGCAACAGTTATAGAACAGTGTTTTCGGTTGTTGTCAATCATATTCATATCATCATGAAAATCCATTTTATTTCAACATCATTCTAATCTAACTGACCTTCATATTCCAAAACTGAAAAAATAAAATAAGTCAAATTATTTTGACCAATATGTGGACAAAAAAAATAGAGATTTCAGTTATAGTAGATTTTCATTCATTGATTCTAACAAACAACCATACAAAAAATGCATTATGGATCAGGATAAAGAACAAATTGATGATGTACCTCAAATGGCATTTTGGTAATTGGATCAAGATCCCCTTCTGCTATTCCTTGTGCTATATTTTTTGGCAAGGGTGTGTCTCGGGTTAAGGTATCATTATTACAAGTAAGATCTCAGATGATTTAACAAAATGAAGCAAAGTCATATCAATACTCAATACAAAATGGTAAGAAAATATTTAAGATGAAGGATATGGGCCTAAAAAGTCTAACTCGCCACCAATATCATCAGGTATATTAGACAAATGGACAATATTTTCACTAACTGGGTCATAAACCCGTTGATATTGGAAAGTAAGTATAGCCTTCCTGAATGACTCTTCATAATAGGGAGGTACAGAAACACCGCTGTATCTCAAGTGCTTGAGAGCCTGATACATTGCAGTTGGCATCAGAATTACAACAAAATTCATATAGAAAATATACACACACATACACAGTTACAGTTAAATTCAGCATATCTGTTACGTGGATAAATGTGGGCCTAACTAAAGTTTGATAAAAAAAATTACATTTACAGTTAAAGAAACATGCTTGTTAGGTTTTTTGGTCTTGAACAATCATGCTAATAAACTGGATCAGCCACTCTTACCTTGTCATAACTTTTAAATCTTTTAATGCTTGCATGGGCCTTTTTGAGACCCATACCTGGCAAGGACTGAAGATAATCACAGCCACTTAAAATACACATTTCAAGAAGCATTTGTCTGTTGAAGCCTTCAAAACTAAGCTCCTTATTCTTTTGTAGCATGGAATACTGAAACTGGACACCTTGACCGAACTTGTCCATTTTAAAGATAATCTAAATTTTAATGGAAGAAGCAAGCCAGTCAAAAATCAGTGAGTAATGTATAACAAAGTAAGGAGTAATATATACTATCAATACAGTTAAGAATGACATCTAAATGTTAATTTAAGCCTAGTCAAAACTTACTCTTGGGCAACCAAAAGGTATAAGATCGGAGTCTTCAGTTATAACAGCATCAACTTGTCTACTTATTGCCAAGAATGCCATCTGGGCATCTGCCTCATAAGGGGCAACAATATAATGCACATTCTCCTGCTTCAATACCTTACACAAAAAGACAAGGTTTTAAGTTCTAACAATTAGGAGAAAATATAATTACATTATTTAATACATCCAAATGAAATATGGGTGTGTATCTAACAGTTTATTATCTCCTTCACAACAACAAGAGCAACTCTGATTTATTGAATTCTTTTCTACCTGAATTAGTTCTCGTGCAATCTGAGGTGAAATATCAACAGCTTTCTGGTAGCACTCGTAGGCGCCAGCAGAATTCCCATCCGATTCATGTTCAATTGCACGGGCCAAATTATCCTTTCTAACCCTGCACTTATACAATAGAAAACACTTTTCTCATTAGCAAAAGTGTGTGATGAGATTTTAAGGTTCCGAAGCCTGCTCAGAAATCAGAGTACACCTCTTAGGTGATCTTTCTAAGAAACTAACAATTAAGGTGTCAATGAACACAATAAAAATAAAAAGTCCTTCAACAATATCAATTAAGAAAAACAAATACAATAAATTTATGTTGTGAAACAGTGAAAGTGTGTGAATTACCTGGCACGCTTGTTTTCTTGTTCACTCTTCATTGGTAGAAGACCTCCATCAAATACCAGAATAGGCTTAACACCAAAGTGGCGCAGCAAATTCACTCTGTGCATGCAATACTCAATGTGCCTGTAACACAAACAAATAAAAAACAACCTCGGTTAAACCCTTTTTAGCTAAGCCCTTTTCCAGCCCCATTTATTCAATTCAATCCCATTTAAAAAAAAAACAACTTTTAACTCTGATTTTAGTAAATAACAAATTTAAGAAAAACCCAATCAAATAATCACAAAGGAAAGCTGGGTTGGGAAGAACATTTGAATACCCATAAAATCCAATGGCATTGTTTAAAAATATTAGGAAGCAAAATTTGTTTATAAACCCAATTGATTTATAGAAAAGAGAAAAGTGACCTACCTAGAAGTGGGTATTCCTTTGCAGAGGTCAGTGCTACAAGAAAGAGCACCTTTGTGAAGCCAAGAATAAGTGTCTATCGCCACAGAACAACCCCTCAAGTCCTTGATGTGAATTGGAAGCATTATCGATTTCAGTTGCGGCAAGAGACCCTGGATTCCCATTTCTCTTCCAACTTTCGAGATCGAGACTGTGCCCTGCTACTATTCTATACTGCACATTACACAACAACGCTATACTATACATACACTCTCGAGTGACTCTTCGTTCCGTAGATTAGAGAGACACGCGCACCGGAGAATTAGGCGGGAAAGCTTTCAGTTTTTTGGTGTAAGCTTTGATTATCAGCGCGCTCTCTCTCGCTTTCCTTTTTGGTTTTAGGACCCTCCAATAGTCAAATTTCTCTCGTTTTTCCATTTTTTTTTTTGCTATTTTTTAAGGTCGAAGAATGTACTACATTTAATTAATAAACTTTTATATTTTTCTGGTGATAACGACTTTTATATAAAAATTAACAAAAATAATGAAACATAATATTGTTTTTAGATTTATTAAAACTGTTTAAATAAAAAGTAGAATTTTCTAGGATCCAAAAATCTTTATAAGTATGTTACACCCAATAGAGTATTTTTATTAGGAACTATTTTATCAATGGTAAGAGTTTAACTTTGTATCTTCAACGTCTCAAGTTTAAATCCCTTTGGGGACTATTGTAAAATGGTAATTAGTGTCATATTGATTAATAAAATTTGCCCCTTCCCCAATTTTTAAAAAAAAAACTCGAGTAATTTTCTAAAATAGAGTCATACATATTGTTTTCCTCTTTTTTGGTAATAAAAGAGGCAATCGCATCAAAAATCTTGAATTGTTCAATATAGCTCTTATGTCTAAGTAGAAGTGTCGTTTTTGGATGGATGAGGAAGCTAGTTGGAGAGGTATTTTAACACATAGGATATGGTGATCTCACATTCATTTTTTTCAATCATGCTTCTCGGTCGGGAAGAGGGATAGATTCTTTGTGGTGGGGAGATTTTACTTGTTTGGGTAAGGAGCGGCTTACTGAGGGGTGGTTTGAGGCTTGTGTGCGTAGGGGTTTGGGTGATGGTCGTTGAGTAGATTTTTGGAATCACCATTGGATTGGGCATCAACCTCTTAGATTGGTTTTTCCAAATCTGTTTGCAGGCTTGCCATTATCAGATTTTAATGGTGAAAGAAATGGGAGGGTGGATCAACAATGTGTGGCATTGGAATTTCCTTGGCGTGATTTGGTTGACCAAACCGTATTGGAGGAGGATCGCATCTTGTATTCTATTGTTTCTGAGCTGAACATTGAGCATGGTAAAGAAGACTTTTGGATTTGGGTCTTGAATGCTTCCAAAAAATTTACAGTAAGCTCTTGTTATGATTGCTATTAATTCTGTTACTGTTAGCGATTTTAGTGGGGTTTTAACGGTTTGTGGAGCACTTCTATCCCATCTATAGTCATCATCCTTTGGTTGGATGATGTTCAATAATTGCCTCCCCATTCACGCGTTGTTACTTCGCCGACATGTGATTTCTTCTACTAAGGCAGTTGTATATCCGATGTGCAACGATGAGTGTGAGGACTTGCAACACTTATTTTTGTAGTGCAAAATAGCTCGCGAGGTTTGGCACAATATCAGCTTGTGGTCGAATTCTCAGCTCCCTAGTTCGACTGATTTGATGCCAACGTTTTACTGGTTTTGGCGAGTTGTGCAAAGGGAACAAAGGCGTGAAAAGTGAAGTATATTTTGTGGCTGACAACGTGTTGGTGTATTTGGTTAGCACGAAATAATCTTCTATTTAGAGGGGAGGCAGTCAATTTGGATTCTATTATGGCTCATATCAAATGTTTATCTTGGAGCTAGTTTATATATAGAGCGGGTAGACATACTAATTATCATTGGTGGAATAATGTTTTTCTTTGTATTAACAACTGTTGAGATGTTTTCTTCTATTGAGTTTGAGCACACCTAATGCATTTTTCAATGAATAATTGCTTATTGAAAAAAAAAATCGCCAGAATACGATAAAACGAAATTAACAACGAATCATAATGTCTCGAGACACACAAAAATAAGTAGCAAAATAATTTTGGACATATAAATAAAAAATAAAAAAATAAAAATAAAAACAACTGGAAAAAAAAAGTTAGTGTTAATTGGGTTTTTCCGAGTAGTGCGAAGGTCGACGACGAAATTATAATACACGGGCGAGGAGAGCCGTGAGTTAAAGAAGATTCCACCAAAAACAAGAGAGTTAAAGAAGATAGCGAATGGGGGATGTCAACGTTACCGTAAGAAACCCAAGCCTTGCTCCGACAACACTTGTTTAACTCCGCATTCCAAATTTCCAATTTCATTCCACCTCTTTCCTCTCCCTTCACATCACAACCCTAATCGATTCCGATGCAGATTCAAGGTTTTGTATAAACTAAACGAATTCCTTCCTTTTTCATTCAGTTCAGTCAGTTTATTCAATTCATGATGTGTCTAAATTGATCTGTTCTTCTAATTTCTGGAAATAGGTTTTGCACTTTCCTTCATGCGTGATAACTGATAAAGAGTGTCGTTAGTGTGTGTGTGCTACTGGGAGACCATGCCTCGTAAAGTAAACTATGGACTCGATTACGATGATTATGACGACTATGATGACTATGATTATGATGTTGACATAGAAGATCATGGTTAGTTTGTTTTCCTCAGTTTGAATGGATTTACTTCCTATTATCATTTTTGTTGCAATGTTGCTTTTATCTTGTATTAATGTCATGTGTTTGTTAGAATTTAGAAGTAATAGAAACAGTTAAGGCGGTTAAGGTAGTTAGAGGTTCAGTGGGTATGCATTTGGTTAGTTTGTTCGGTGGTCATGTAAGAGGGACCAATTGAAAACTGAGGTGGAAAGAAAGATTGTGGAGAACTCAGTTAGAATTTTGAATACATATTATTTTAGCAGTCTATTGTTGCTACCTAATAGCAGGGAAGTCATTACAACACTCAATGGCAACTGGAGCTTCCCCATTCCTAGACACCAGTGGCAAAGCATTCACTTGTTTCGTCTTGGTGCACCGCAATTATTGGCTGTTACAGCCAAGAACAATGTCAGCAAAGCTGAAAAGGGGAAAGGAAGAATTGCCTATTTTTTGGGTGATCCATAGATTAACATAAGTACATAGCTTATTTTGTCCCGAGTATTATTGGTATCAACAATTTTAATGAGTTATGTGAGAGGACTTTCATAACAGAAGCAGAAGTGTGGTATGAATTAACCAATTTTTTTCTGATCTGAGATCTACATATATTGAGAATATTAATCATCTTTATTGTAGAAACCTAGTAACATTTTTCTGATACAGCAGGAGCAGGAGCAGGACCTGATACAAAGCAAGAGACAGTTAGGCCTGGGCTTTGGCAATGCTCCATTTGCACTTATGACAACGAAGAGAGTATGACTTCATGTGATATTTGTGGTGTTGTACGTCATCCCTTGGTTAACAATAAAACTTCCAACAACAATAAAACAGGTAATCCAGTTATTGAAGAATACTTTAGTTTAGTGCTACGAGGAGGGAACAAAATGCCATTAGGGTCTAGGAGAGTGAATAAACCTAATTAATTGGCTTGTTTGATATGGAAGGAACATCAAGTTCTTTGGTCATCATCTTCTGATATGGGAAGATGGGACAGAATATGAAGTTTCTAATTCATCTGGCTTTATCACTATGAAGTATGAACAATGAGTTAGTATGTGAAAGTATATAAGTATGTGGTTTTAGTTTATCACTTTGATGTTTCTCTGTCTATTGAAATGGTAACTCCCTTGAGATAGCCTTGCACAGGACATATTGCACATATATACACAATCCTATAATACCAATGCAACTTCAGTGGAAATTGTAACCTGCAAAGATGCAAGGTTTCTCTCCAGGAAAATTCACTAAATAATTGCATGAACTGATTGATGCCACTAAGTTTTGGCTTTACTGTTTTGACCAAAAAAACCTTCACAATGATCCACGATGAAAACTTCTCTAGTAAAAACGTCAGTGCTCATCAAGAGTCCACCTGTACATAACATGCACATTATTAAGTCTATTTAATCATAGGCTTGGCACAAACTCGGGCTTACTCAAAAAGTCCATGTTGCATCCTTTAGCAGATACTGCAATGGTAGGCATTGTGTTTTTAAATGATTATTCCATCATAACAAATGCTTCCTTCAAATAAAGTTGTAGTTTCAGTGTAAATACTTGATTATCATGATGCTAAGGGCATACAACCTATAGAATGCTAACTATCATGATGCTAATACCTTTATAGAAAGTGCTACTATCATGGTGGTGGTGCTGTATACCACGTCCATGGAGTGCCGTTGAGTGGACCTGAGTGGCGATTTGCTCTATATGGCAATTGGGGGACGAAAAGCCAAACTGCGCCTCATAGGTTTCTCAGCAGGAGCTAAAGGATGGCCAGTAGATTAAAATAACTTAGCTAAATTGATAAGCAAGTGGTGAATACTGACTTTATCTTATGAGTATGTCATAATTCACTTGTTATAGTCCAAAAGAAGGTCGTAAACATGCAATCATAAAGGACAGAAGTTACTTCATTTTCTCGCCTCCAGTTGTTCTTTGAGAGTTCTGCTATGAGCGAGTTTTAAGGTTCCCTTATTAGTCACTGAACTAGCCGTGAAGATAAATTGATGCTTTCTCTATGAATCATTCCATTTTTCTTTCCTGGTTTCAGTGCCATACTTTGCAGGTGCTTTTTGTGGATTGGCTACCTAGTGAACTTATTACACATTTAGGTAGCTTTCCTTTACTGAAGGAAAACGCTAAGGCAGACAAATAATGTTGAAGTCTTTTCCAATGTGAAGTAGCCATCAGCTTACGAGTGCTCTTCATACTTTTTTTGGAAGTTTAGAAATAGGATTCCTCAGTGTTTCTGGTTGTTTGTTAGGTAATTTCCCAACATAGGTTTTAGGTAAACAAGGATAAATATTAAAAAGAATTTACTGGGTATAGAAGGAGGACAGTGAATCTTTGATGGAGGAAAAGCCAGAGCAAACTAATAATAAATTGGCAAAGATTATGAGGAAAACAAAGAGAAATTTGATTTTTTGCATATCTAACAGAGGAGAGGGCTTGGGGGAGGGGGTCAGAGTATTTGATAACTTGTATCTGGCTCTCTCTATATATCCCACATTGTATAGTGCTAGGTATACAACAATGGACATGATATTCCTATAACCTATTGAACAATATCTTTCATGCAGTTGAAGACATAAGCAAAACTCCTGGAGCATCCAAGCTGGCCAGCTCTCTTTTTCAGTCATTACCACAACAGATTCCCAAAGAGGTTGTGTTATTTCCAAAGAAGGGTGATGGGTTTCGGACAGAAGGCAGTGACTTCTACAATCTTGAGAATGTCCAAGGAGAATTTCATGAAATTCATAAGGCTTTTAGCACTCAAAGCCACCCCCAAATGAATATAGGTCTTTACAAGTTTTGATTCAGGATATACATTTATAGTTAGAGAAGTTTCTACCATATTTGAATCTTAATAGTGATTAGAATAAAAGATCTTAGTAGTCGAATGAGTATGTTTAATGATATGCTATGAGTGTGCATTTGATTCGCATTAAGGTACAAAACATGAAGAGCATTACACAACAAATGCTTGAGGTACAACATAAATTTGTCCCGCATCTTATTTGACGGACAATGGAAATTGGAAAACACAAGTAAAATAATGTGAAATTTACTTAAATACCCCTATAATATATAATATAATAATAATATTATTTATGTTATAGAAATATATGGGGGTGTATCAAGTGAGAGGAGTTTCAATACGAGGGGGTGAGAGGAGGAAATCTTGACTGTATAATAATACATGAGTGGTTGTGATTTAAAACTGGTTGGTTATCATATTGACTTTTTGTTTTAATCTCACCCACTAACCATTTAATATATGGCTACCATTCACTCCTCTCACCATCTCACGATAAAAGCACTCTCACTTGATACGCTCCCTGTGTATATATATATATATATATATATATATATAGAGAGAGAGAGAGAGAGAGAGAATTATTTTAATGGAAAATAAAAGGAGGCCTTTTTATCTTTTCAATGGTGTTTACTTTGTGTGTCTGCTCATGTATTTATAATGTAAATAAGAATAGCAATAAGAATCAGAATCGATTACAATTAAGACTAATTAAACTTAATTGATATGACATCTAGTAAATCATAATTGATTGATTTTAATAAATGATTTGTGCTTGGGTGTTGGGGCAACTTTTTGTCTCATGGTTTAGCGAGGGACAACATTTTGGTTTTTGTGCTGTTCTTAACCCCTTGTTTTCACTGTCCCATGACCAACTATTGAATCAAAAAATGGAACAATTACTCTTCTGCTGTCGTGTCCCTTCTTTTTTTTTTCAAATCAAACTCACCATATGTTTTAGCTCTTGGAAGTTGGAACTCCCTGTTCAAGAGTGAAAATCCTTGTCTATTCATTTTTAAATAATAATCATAAAATCTTTTTTTTTTGGGTGCACAGATCCTTTCAAGTTTGATCTCCCCTCCCCAGATGATGTGATTTATGCTGGCCTACATTCTTCCAAAAAGGGTTTGAAAGGTATCCCTCCCTCAACTAATCGTCTGATTTCCTATAGAGCTCAAGTTAGAGGAAATATGTTTATTCATTAAAAGAGCTAGTGACCATTACTTTGAAACTGAAAAATCATGCCCACCATTTAATAAATTCTTTCACTAAATGCTTGATATGGTTTTAAGACTAATAAAAACCTGTCTGATCCAATATCTGTTATGCATGCTTACAAACACTTTTTTCCATCTGTCTTCAAGTTGCATCTCTAGCACCATAGCTTTAACCCAAAAAAATGAAGGAAAAAAAAACAAACCTTTTCCATATTTAGTATCCCCATGTTTTAGTTGCTTGTGAATACATATTAATCTATCTTATTTCTGTAATGCCTTCAGACAAAGTTGCTAACTCTAAAACTTCCCGGCATTCATCAAGCGGCAGAGAAATAAACGAATTTTCTGTACAATCAAATGCTGAAAGTTCAGAGAACTTATCATCCTCAATGCAAAAGAATAAGCAGGATAATTCGGCCAAAAACAAGCTTCCCAAAAGTGTAGAAATTGATCTGGAAACAATTGGGAAAACTTCAAACAGCTTACCAGCATCTTTGCCGAAGGACAAAGGTGACAATGTAAATAAAATAAAGTCTTCCAAAAACGGTACAGTTGATATTCAATCAAGCAAAGACAAGTCAGGTAGTTTGTCTGCACTGCCAATCGTTGAAGAAGGTGATAAGATTAGTCTATCTTCCAGCAATTCTGGCAACATGGTTCTTGATGCGAGACCTGGAAATTCTGATAATACTAATGCTAAGGGGCCTCGTTCACAAGTTTCTTATAAGCCAGAAAAATGGATGCTCCCCCAACATGAAGATACATTGACTCAGCTGAATCTTGCAATTGTATGCCAATGACCTATTCTTTCGTGTATTCCCGGACTATATTTTACGGAATCAACGTCACAGTTCTTAATCTGTCAATTGTAGGTTGGTCATGTTGATTCCGGAAAATCAACACTATCAGGCAGATTATTACACCTATTGGGACGGATTTCCCAGAAAGAGATGCACAAATATGAAAAAGAGGCCAAGTTACAGGTAATTTCATTGTGGTAGTCATTTTCGTACTTTGAATGCTTGACACTTTTGAACTCATGTCAATTTCTGCTCCCCCATTTTTGTCAATCAGGGCAAGGGATCCTTTGCTTATGCTTGGGCGCTTGATGAAAGTTCTGAAGAAAGGGAAAGGGGAATAACTATGACAGTGGCAGTTGCATATTTTGACACTAAGAAATATCATGTTGTTGTGCTTGACTCTCCCGGCCACAAAGATTTCATCCCAAACATGATTTCTGGGGCAACACAAGCTGATGCTGCAATTCTTGTCATAGATGCCTCACTTGGTTCATTTGAAGCTGGCATCGATGGTAGCAAAGGACAAACAAGGGAGCATGCACAACTTATTAGAAGTTTTGGTGTTGACCAGGTTATAGTTGCAGTGAATAAGATGGATGCTGTGGCATACTCTAAAGATCGATTTGATTTTATAAGACATCAGCTGCGAATTTTTCTCCGTTCTTGTGGGTTCAAGGATTCTTCTATATCATGGATTCCCATGAGTGCCATGGAAAATCAAAATTTGGTAGCATCCCCTTCTGATGCTCATTTTAAAAACTGGTATGCCACTTATTGCTCTAGATGTAATATTGACTTCTCTTGGAGGGCGACTAATGGGGTTATGTAATTGTAGCATAAGCTGCAGTAAAATGCTTTCTTAGTATGTTGTTCTCTCTCCTCAATTTTCTGCTACCATATATTGATTATGATGGAAAAGTCAAATTTAACCCCTCCAACTGAAGCTCATGTCCTAAAACTTTTAAAACGTGCAACACGAGCCATAAACTTTCTAGCATGTACATATTTGTCCTGTTTTGTTTTCTACTCTAACAAAGTTTCTTACACCGAAATCTAGTCATGTGACCATATTTAAATATTTTGTACTATTTTTTTTATGAAAAGAGTCCAATTTACCCTAAATCAATAGGATCAGACTCACTTTCGTGTTGAAACTTAAGGAAATCAAACCAAAAGAGTGGTTTTTGACAGGATATCAAACAAAGTGCATTATGTGCAATTTATAGAACTGCTAGTGGTAAACAATGATGATTATGTACTCGTGTTCATTGTGAAACAGGTATAGTGGACCTTATCTGTTAGATGCAATTGACTCACTACTACCTCCTACTAGAGAATTCTCAAAACCTCTACTAATGCCGATATGTGATGTCATCAAATCAACTACACTCGGACAGGTGTCTGCTAGTGGTAAACTGGAAGCAGGAGCTCTTCGGAGTGGAACAAAGGTATTCAACTGGGTAGTGTTATGACTGTCTGTTACTGAAAAGTCAAATGAAAGTTTCGCATTTTTAATTCTTCAAATTAGAAGTGCTTTATATTTTATACTGATCTGAAATTGAGTTTCTGCTTGGAATTAAGAACTTGCAGTTAAAGTTTTTAGTCGCTATATTTTAATTGTGTTTATGATAGAATAGAGAGAACTATCAATGCCGAAAAATGGGGGAAAAGATGAACTTTATTGATGTAATTCAAAATTGAGAAACTCTCTATACAAACTGACCTAGATTATTTGGCTCCTCAAAGAAAGAATTCTCTGTGTCACTCTAACTGAAAGATAACTGAATACCTTCCATTATTTCTTATCTGTTACATATAACCAGCTCTCACATAACCTGCTAGCTAAGCAGGGCTCTTGACCGTCCCCCTCTCCTCTCTCTTCCTCTAATACACTCCATATTGTTGGCTTAGTAGCCAACAACACCTCATCAGCAGGGTCGCTGCGATTGGGGTCCTATCAGTTTTTTTAGTTCTTTTATCAATATGTTCATTTTAGTCAATTACTTACAAACTACATCAAATTATCTATTCAGTTGTTGTCCTTATGGCAATTTTCCATTCATTTATTCTATTTCTATTAATAGCCATATGAACTTCTCTATTTAACAAAATTTCATGTCGAAATACAAATACTTCACACATTTTGGATGAATACTTGTGACTTTTGTGATAAATTATTTTCTCAATTAATTTCCATACATAACACATTTTGGATGAATACTTTTGTAACTTTTGAGAAAATTTTATACGCTGTTCTCTATTTATAGTAATATTTGGTTAGTTAGACATAAGCTACCCATCTTGTTAATTTTTTAAGTAGAATTCTGCTGTAAATTCTGTTGTGATTCCCCAACTCGGTATTACTATTGATAATGAGAAGTGCTACCTATCATGTAAATTTTACATGAACAATATTATTACTGTACGAGAAAAATAAGTTATAAAATGGCATTTTAAATTTGAAAATTTCATTTTGATCACAGTAATCTTCGTTGTGTGATTTCAGCTTGTAATGTTTAACCTTTTTATATAGATTATGGATGTTTTGTTGAACGAATTTGATATAAAGAATCCAACTGTCAATTATGCAGGTGGTTGCGGTGCCATAAAAGGGTATAATAATGGCCTTCTTTTTAATTCTTTGGATCGAAGTATTGATGTTTTTGGGGATGGGGTTTTGTTTAACCTTTTTGTCTGCGGTTACTGTGTAATACTTATAGTGCATAGAATCAACGCACGCACGCGCTTAAAGTTTTCTTAACATGGCATGAAATGAAAGTATTTCTTTCTAATCTATAACTGTAATGTTTAATTATTGTAGGTCTTAGTTATGCCTTCAGCTGTTGTGGGAACAGTACGCGCATTGGAGCGTGACTCAAATGTCTGCACTGTTGCAAGAGCTGGAGATAATGTAGGTGTAACGTTGCATGGTGTTGATGGAAGTCATGTCATGGCAGGTGGTGTATTGTGCCATCCCGACTTTCCTGTTGCAGTTGCAAAGCATTTGGAGTTGAAAGTGCTTGTCTTGGATGGTGCTACTCCCATATTGGTGGGCGCACAGGTGTGTATTACTCTTTATTTTTCATTCTTTTGACAAATTATATTTCATTTTTTGTTTATTGGGAGGAAAAGTCAATTTTCTTTTTCTGTATGGGCAGTTAGAGTTTCATATACACCATGCAAAGGAACCTGCTAAAGTTTCAAGAATATTATCAGTACTTGATCCCAAGACTGGTAAGGTGACCAAAAAGTCCCCTCGTTGTCTCACGGCAAAGCAAAGTGCAGTAATTGAGGTGAATAAACAAAGCAAAACATCCTATTTCAATGAGCTTACTTGAATTTCTGTTCGTCTACAATGCCACTGACTAAGAAAACCTGTATAACTTTTATTGTCTCTGATTTTCAGGTGGTTTTGCATGAGCGGATCTGTGCGGTAGAGTTCTCTAGATGTAAAGCTCTTGGAAGAGTATCCCTGAGATCATTAGGAAGAACGGTTGCTGTTGGACTTGTGACAGGGATAATCGAAGAACAAGATTAATTTATGACATTCCTCAGAAAAAAATAACGACGATAACATGGAGAGGTTATCAGTATACCATGTATATGTATGCTGTTCCAGTAAACATCTTTGTTTAGCATCCAAGTCTAGCTAGACTAAGTTACTTAGGCAGACACCGTGCGACTATGCAACTCTTGTTGAGGTTCTCCGGTCGACATGTGAACTCTGTAACCATATGTTGAGTTTTTCAGGTAAACTGTTGTTGAGGTTCTCTGGTAAAACTGTTGAGTTTTTCTTTTTTCCAAATGTTTTTAATCATGTGTATCATACTAGAGCTTGCCTCTTTTATAGTCTGGACCTTTGTACTAGCAATGGCGATGTCTACCGTTTAACACCTATTTTGTGAAAGCCGGTGTAATAAGCGTTCCTAACAATCAGATTTGTTATAGTATTTTAATGAACTATACCAGATATTTGCTCAATAGGTTCCATTGGCCAAAGAATGAAATTTGTTGATTGATCAATAGTTATTTTCGATTTCTATTCAGTTATTTGTTTCCTAGGGTTTGATTTGTTTTCAGGTGTTGCAAGTTTTTTTTTTGGTGAGCAATAGGGCCAGAGGCCCAAAGGGATTAATTCACACTAGAAGGACCAGCAGGTCCATAACAATCAGAGGTTACAGAATCGGCTAAAAACCTGGAACAGAATCGAAGATAACACACATGCCATCTATCCTATGGCTTTCTTTTGCACACTTATCAACCAAAGCATTACTTTCTCTATCTACCAATTTCCAAGAAGCATTGAAGTCTTCTCCACCAACTGCTCTGATGCTTTGAATGAGATGATACAAAGGATGGTTCACATTATTCCCAGCAACCAGAAGGTCAAAAGCAAGCTGAGAATCCATTTCCACTTCAAGCTTTGTATATCCTTTGTTGAAAGCGATGCACACACCATGATATACTCCCCATAGTTTTGCTTCAAGAACAGAGCAAGGATCAAGTCAATGAACGAATCTGAATCTGAAACAGCCATTGGAGTCACGAAGAATTCCCCCACAGCCAACTGATATTATTGAAAACCGAAGCATCACAATTGATTTTGTAAAATCCATGTGGTGGTGGTTCCCAATTGTCGTTCCTGCTATTGCTGTTTCTGATTTGAGGTTTGAGGATGTTAATTCTTTGCATGCAGGCTACAATTCCCTCCACCTGATTGCGAATACTGATGATAGATTCCAGTGTTGTGTGAGCTTTTTGAGAGAAGACCCAATCGTTCCGATTCCTCCAAATGACATCAAGAATGATTCCAAAAGTAATACTCCAGTAATGTAACTCATCTCTCTTCTGGTTCCCCGACAAATTGTCTAATAGCCATGTCTTCCAATTCCTGTGCCCAAAGAATTCATTCTGATTTGAATTTTTTAGGCCACACCAGATGTTGTAGCTTTGATTGCAATCTCTGAACCGATGAAACGGAGTTTCATTGCTAGCATTACAGATCGGGCAAGTTGCAGTAGTTGCCATTCTCCTCCGTTGTCTTTCCATGTTCGTCATCAGACTCTCATGGGCAAGCTTCCATAGCAATGTGCGTATTCTTTTCGTTCCCTTCCACTTCCAAATGCATTTGAAAATAGGATTTGCAGTTGTGTTACTGTCTCCATGTATTATTCTGTAAGCTGATTTAGTAGTCAAACAACCATCCGGGGTAGCCTTCCATCTAAATTGGTCTTCATTGTTAAATATTGAAGGAGCTGGAAACTCAATCAGCCTTTGTTGAATCTCCATAGGAAGCACCTGTTCAAATAAGGATAAATTCCACTCACCAGTATAAGTTAGTAATTGACTTACAGAAAGGTTTAATTCATCTTCATTAATAGGAGTAGTGCAGTAGTTGATTAGAGCCTCACACCCAGGTAGCAAGGATCAGTCCAGAAACGAATGCCGTCACCATTTCTTGAGTCCCAAACCAGTTGCTTTCTGAATTCTTCCCAAGTGCAACCAAGTCCATTCCAATAATTTGATCCTTTTCTTTTGGAATCAATTTTAGGAATCCCACTCCTGCCACACTTATATTTACTCCTCATTATAGATCCCCACAAAGTTTCAGGGTTGGAACAAAAATTTCACAACCCTTTCATAAGGAAGGCAGTATTGGCATCTCTAGTGGGTCTTAGGCCTAACCCACCCTCATGCTTAGGGTTGCACAGGCTTCTCCCAACTTAGAAGATGAATCTTTCTATGGTTTTGATTTGCACATTTTGTCAATTTCATCACATATTCCTTTAGGCAATACACAAGATTGCATTACATAGGTTGGCATAGCTTGAATCACTGATTTAGCAAGAGTGACTCTCCCAGCAAAGGAGAGGGTTCTTGCTTTCCAAGAACTAAGTCTCTACTGAACTTTCTCAATAACAAACCTAAAAGTGTTCTTACTCACTTTTTTTATGGGAAATAGGCACTCCTAAGTACTTGCCTAAGTCCTCCGTAGCATTGAATCCCATAACCTCACAAATGTCATTCCTTAGCAACCTAGGAACGTTCTTGGAGAAATAGACTCTAGTTTTATCATTGCTCACCTTTTGCCCGGAACTAAGACAGAAGTTGTGAAGGGTATTTTGAATGATTTCAGCCTGATCAACACTAGCCTCAGCAAAGAAAATGAGGTCATCTGCAAATGCAAGGTGGGAGATTTGAGGACCACCCCTAGTGAGCTGTATTGGTCTCCAATTACATCGTATGCCATTCTTCATGTAATGTTGTGTCATGTGTGGTTAATGAGATGTTAATATTCAGTTAAGTCCACTACCTAGTTGATGAATTATAATTTTTTTTAGAGTTATCAATTCTTTGACACAATTGAGTAAAAAAAAATCTGACACAATTTCTTTTTTCATCGCACTAACGCATAATGCCATACAAATTCTAAGTTAAATTTAGTTCATTACCTGGTTATTAACCACCAATTAAATTTTTACTAGCCACTTCAACATTGTACCCCTCCTACTCGAAACACACCCCATAAGGGTGTGAAAAGACCAAAAGGCCAGGCCAAACCTCTTTTTTTTCACGAATTTTCACCTGTTCGAACACGGGCATTCGAACAGGTTCGAATGACATCGTTCGAGTGTGTTAAATTTTGACTTCACACCCTTTTGGGCGTTTTTCACCTGTTCGCATGAGGTCATGCGAACCTGTTCGCATGAGGTCATGCGAACCTGTTCGCATGAGGTCATGCGAACCTGTTCGCATGACCTCGTTCGAACACATTCGAACGACATCGTTCGAGTGTGTTAAATTTTGACTTCACACCCTTTTGGGCGTTTTTAAACTGTTCGCATGAGGTCATGCGAACCTGTTCGAACAAGGTCGTTCGAACAGTCATAAAACACGTCCTCGCAGCGTCTCACGCGAGGTTATTTTTGGAATAAAATTTGTTAAGGGGTGTGAAAGAGTAGGAGGGGGTGTGGGAAAAGCAAACCCCTTTTTATTGTAAGGGTTGGGCACTTCTTGTGCTCCATTCAATGAAATCTTTGCTTATCTAAAAAAAAAAACTTAATAATCCGGTAATAAACTAAATTAACTAAATTCTTTTTTTGACAACAAAAATTAACTAAATACTTACTAGTCATCAAATCATGTATTTTCAATGGTTGTAAAAATTAGAAATTAATTCTTGAAAATCGGAAACCAATCAACCACATAATGAACTACTTTTTTTCTTAACTAAACGTAATGAACTAAAGGCTTAAATATCACTTACCCCCCTGCAAATATCACTGTTATCCATTTACCCCCTGCAAAAAAAAAAATTTAAAACAAACCTCGCAAATACAAAGTGTTTGCAGTTAGGTCCCTGCTGTTAAATTTTGTTAACAGCGTTAACTTATGCTGAGTTGGCACCAAACGTGGCAGTACACGTGTATTGATCAGTCTCACCTCACCTCACTCTTCCATCACTTTCTTTTGAACTCTGAACACTGCCATCACTCTCCTCTGAACTCTCACCTCATCACTCTCAGATCACTCTCTCAGCTCACTCTCAGCAGTGTCACCTCTCTCTCACCTCACCTTCATATCTCTGTGACGATGGTGAAGGTATTTGACAAAGACGATTGAAACATTGGGGAAGACTAAGGTAAAGGGACTAACGACGAAGACGAAGATTAGTAGCTGGTGTTGACGAAGAGAAGGGGTTGACGAAGAGAATAGAGCTCAGGTTTGCACATGCAGTAATCATTGCACTTTTCAGAGTTTAGTATAGAAATTTTTTGGGGTTGGGGGACGAATATTGATTGTGTTGGGTTTTGTGTTGACCATTGTGTATTACATGGACGAATATGTTGGGTGTAGTGTTGTTATTGTGTTAATGTCTATTTTAGGTCTATAATGTAAGGTTGAAATGTCTAATTTAGCCCTTTTATTCTGTTTTTACAGTGATGGCTTTTACTGTTGTGTTCCATTACGGTGGGAAGTTTGTTCAGAATTTGATACTTGAGTATGAAGGGGGCGATGAGTCATCAGTGGCACTTTCAATAGTACAATACTAAGTGCTAGAGATAAGCCTATTCTCAGCATGTGTGAGTGGATTAGGGATTATTTAATGGATAGGTTTGCTAAGCAGAGTAGAAAACTTCTTAGATGGCCACATAGAGTTATGCCTAAGCCTAGGCAGAGGTTGGATAAAGAGGTTGAGGCAAGTGGAAATTGGTTGGCTACATGGTCTGGACCTAAGCTTGAGTTTCAGGTCATTCACGCATTTGGTACTAGGGCTTTTATTGTTGACCTAGGGGAATTGACATGCAGTTGTGGTTTTTGGCAATTAGTTGGTATTCCCTACAAACATGCATGTGCTGTCATAGCCTATAGAGAACAAAAACCTGAGGATTATGTGGATTCATGTTATACTAGATTTAGTTATGAACTTGCATATCGTAATGGTATTAGTGCGATAAATGGCCAACATATGTGGCCAAATGTGGAAGTGGATCATATGCTGCCACCACAGTACAAAAGAGGCCTAGGCCTAAGAAACTAAGGAGGAGGCAACCCGATGAGGAACAGCAACCTCATGCTAAAAAGCTTAAAAGGAGTGGAACCTCATATAAATGCACAAACTGTGACCAATTTGGTCACAATAGCAGAGGATGCACTTCCACAACAATCAATCCAGATGCACAAAAGAGGAAGGTAATGTCAATGTTTCTGCATAACTGATTTATGAAATGAAATTTAAAACAGTTGTGAATTTAAATGTTGCTATTGTTGATTGTAGAGAAAACCAAGGAAGGTTTCTATCAATGGCTCTGCAACAGATCCAAATGTCTCTGCAACAGATCCAATTGTCCCTGCAACAGATCCAACTGTCTCTGCAACAGATCCAATTTTTCCTGCAACTGATCCAAATGTTGCAAGTTCTTTTGGTTCATTGAATGCTGCTCCAAATGTCTCTGCAACAGGTCCAATTGTCCCTACAACAGATCCAATTGTCTCTGCAACAGATCCAATTGTTCCTGCAACTGATCCAAATGTTGCAAGTTCTTCTGGTTCATTGAATGCTGCTCCAAATGTCCCTGCAACAGATCCAAATGTTCTTGCAACTGATCCAAATGTCCCTGCAACAGATCCAAATGTTGCAAGTGATGCTGGTTCATTGAATGCTGCTCCAAATGTTGCTGTAATTCCATTGAATGCTACTGTACATGGTTCAACTGCTGCAAATCGAATTGGTAAACTTAAAGTAACAAGAAAATTGTTCCGAAATGTTCAAAGGACTAGGTTTAGTACAAGGGTGAAGAGGACTGTACTACGTCCTACTGGTCCTGGTACTGACCCAAATAAGCCACTGCTTGTTGAGGATGATGAAGGGAGAAACAACTAGGACCTGATGATGAAGTGAAGAATGAAGAATGAAGAATGAAGACTTTATGTATTTTAGCCCTTTAGTAGTTAATGTACTTAGGAAGACTATGTTATGTACTTGGGAAATGGTACCTCATTTTGGTCCAACTTGTTATGGTGCCACTTGTTTTGGAAACTTGTTATTGTTGTGCCTGTTTTGGAACATGTTCAAGTTATTTTCAATGAATCAAATATGGTACTTTTATGCCAATATACTTAATAAGAAACTTCATTCATACTTAAAGATGAGCTTACATACGTAATTAATGGATTGGTTACTAACAGTTTTCCTAAACCAACCCAATTAAAATAGAGCTCATGGTTGTCAGACTCGAGAGTCTACATAGACTCGTGAGAGGACCGTAGACACGACTCGTAGACTCGTAAGAGTCTATGAAAAAAAATACACTAAAAAAATATGAAAAAATATTACTGTAGTGTCAAACAGTATCAATAACAATGAAGACATTTCATCAATAACAGCAAAATTTATCAAAATTTTCAACATTCCAACTTCAAACACAGCAAAATAATAAAGTATGTAGATAACAATTCCTATTAGATAAAACTCCAAGTTTCTTTAAAAGCTTTTCTCTAATTTCATGATATGAATGAGGTTTGTAACTGATTCCATACCTCCCAATCATGTCAAACATCTTTGCAAACTCCACATTTTTAATACAATTGAAAGAAATAGCACTTGTACACATCTTAGACATAATGAGCTTCCTCTACAAGTTAACCTAAAACACAGCGTTTTGGGCTTTTTTTAAAAAAAAATCAATTCTGTGATAAACTCGTGAGTCTGAGCGACTTTGACCGAGTCTGACCAAGTCTGAGCGAGTCTGAGCGAGTCTGAGCGAGTTTATGAAGATTCCGATTCTACACTAAATTTGACTCGTTGGGGCATCATAAACTCGTAAACTCGTAGAATCGTACGAGTTGACTCGCGATTTTGACAACCATGATAGAGCTTACAACATTGATAGTCAGTCATACTAACAGTTTTCCTACTTTTTAACCATGTCAAATTTCTGATAAACTAACACCACCACAATAACCAAAACTACGAATGCGTGCATGCACCTCATCTTCTTCCTCTCATCACACAACTTCAACTTTAGTTTAGCAATTTTCTTTGACTCCCATTCCTTGGAAATTTGACCACATTTGCATTGACAAACTCTTTGTGTTGCTTCTAAAACTGACAAATCTTCATTTGCTTCTGAAACTGACACCATCCTCAGGGTTTCAAAATCTAGCCCATCATCCCAGACAAACAAATCACAGGTTGCTGCCTTCTGCAAAGAACAAAAAAACAAAAACATAAACATAAACAAGGGGGGTACGGTGAAGAGAAGAGAAACATAAACATAAAACATAAACATAAACAGAAACAAACATAAACATAAAATCAAGGGGGTACGGTGAAGACAAGAGAAACGGAAACATAAACATAAACAGAAACATAAACATAAACATAAAATCAACAATCATACATACCCCAGAATTTTTACACTTCCAGAATCTTCTTCCACAGTTTACAGCAGTGTTGGCAATCCATATATGCATGGCTACTCCACACCCACAAACAGGGAGTAACCCTTGCCTTGATGCAGCATTGGAAGAGGCGTTGCTTCTTGCCGTTGGAGACCTCAAACAATAGAAAGAAGAAGAAGAGAGAATAAATTAGAAGAGGAGTTTCAGAGAAGAAATAGAGAAGACGCGGATTCAGAGACTTGGGAATTTTTGGGGGAACAAGAAGAAGGGAAGAAGACGCAGATTCAGAGGAAGAGGAATGATGTTGATGATGATGATGATGATGATGATGATGATGATGATGATGATGATGATGATGATGATGATGATCAGCTGCCTTCTGCAAAGAACAAAAAAACAGAAACATAAACATAAACAAGGGGGGTACGGTGAAGAGAAGAGAAACATAAACATAAAACATAAACATAAACAGAAACAGAAACAGAAACATAAACATAAACATAAAATCAAGGGGGTACGGTGAAGACAAGAGAAACAGAAACATAAACATAAACAGAAACATAAACATAAACATAAAATCAACAATCATACATACCCCAGAATTTTTACACTTCCAGAATCTTCTTCCACAGTTTACAGCAGTGTTGGCAATCCATATACGCATGGCTACTCCACACCCACAAACAGGGAGTAACCCTTGCCTTGATGCAGCATTGGAAGAGGCGTTGCTTCTTGCCGTTGGAGACCTCAAACAATAGAAAGAAGAATAAGAGAGAATAAGTTAGAAGAGGAGTTTCAGAGAAGAAATAGAGAAGACGCGGATTCAGAGACTTGGGAATTTTTGGGGGAACAAGAAGAAGGGAAGAAGACGCAGATTCAGAGAAGAGGAATGATGTTGATGATGATGATGATGATGATGATGATGATGATGATGATATAAGCCTTAGGAATACACGTGTACTGCCACGTTTGGTGCCAACTCAGCGTAAGCTAACGCTGTTAACAAAATTTAACAGCAGAGACCTAACTGCAAACACTTTGTATTTGCGAGGTTTGTTTTAAAACTTTTTTTTGCAGGGGGTAAATGGATAACAGTGATATTTGCAGGGGGTAAGTGATATTTAAGCCTGAACTAAATTATCTAAGTAATTGCACGTCATTAATATGCAGCAAGGGGAGTTTCCACTTCATAGTAGCCACTCTCCAAAACAACCCCCCCCCCCCCCCCCAAAAAAAAACTTACCAAAATTTAGCCCGATATAAATTAAATAACCATGGCATAAATGAGACAGGGCTGTAATTTCAACCCTTATTTTATCTTTTGCAATTTTGATCCCATAACTTTCTCAATTTAACAGTTTTTGTCTTTATATTTTTTATTGTGTTTTGCTCCCATAAAAATTGCTAATAGCACTTTTGATCCGCCACTTTCCCAAAATTGAAGATATTTGAGGATCAAAAAGTGCTAACATGAGGTTGTGTTGTGGTGCAGCTATCTTCTGAAGGGCCAAATCACGATGAGATAGATTGAGTTCTTTGGCAATGTGTATACCCAATGTCTACACCTAAGGCATAGGGAATAGAGAACAACAGTTCTACCAAACATTACATCTTTCAATGTCCATTAGTCCTTTGTTTTCATTTCCCTCAAATTTTGCTATGGACATAGAAAATATGTATATATCCCCAAGCAATCGAGATGTGTATATCCCCAAGTAGATATTTGTGGAAATGTGATTAGAATTCTTTACAGTGTCGGTACATTGTCATTAAACACAGACAAAAAATGTTGATGAAACTATCTATGTTCACTATCTATGTTCATTATTCCATTGACCTTCTCGGTTTCAATAATTTGCTACCAATTGATAATTTGACCACTGGAGTGTAGCGCAAGATACCGAGTTCTAGTTCTACTAATAAAAACACATCACTATGAATATCTTCAACGACTATGAAGCAAGGGGAGTTCCACTTCCTATTAACCACTCTCCAAAACAACAAAAGCCCCCCAAAAAAAAACTCACCAAAATGTAGCCCCTATAAATTAAATAACCATGACACAAGTGAGAGGGGGCTGCAACTTCAACCCTTCACCAAATTTGGCATTTTCAGCCCGAGTGGAGGATAGGAATTCCTACTTTGTAAGAGGCTTCTTAGTCTTGCAAGAGAAGAGGAACAAGACAGTGGAAACTAGACATGCTGATCATGACAAATATGAAGCATAATCTCAAGTTTATCATGTGAGTCAGCTCCAATGAATTCAAAGGGGTATAAAAAGTTTGGTTTAGTGGACAACATTTTTGTGCTTGAGAAAGCTTTGACCTGTACTGAGATGTTCAAGCACAATAAGAATTCTAATGTGATTTTAGAGAGGTCGGAATTAGATTTCAAGGCACCATAGGAACAACTCATGTTAGCACAATGTTGTGAAGAAAGAGATGCTTGAAAATGCTGAAAAACAACAAAGGATGCAAGATAGCTGCAAGGGTGTATGTGCTAGTATTTAGCCAATCTACCACACTGCTACCATTGTGATTCTGAAACCATTGAAAATAAGAAGAAAAAAAGAAACTAAAAGCACATCAATTATATAAGCATGTCCAAGAGGTCTAGAGAAAATTGATGTACAACAAATGATTGATCCAGACTAGATCAAATAATGATGTACCAAAAATTCAATATAATACATAATAATTAAACGACCAGGACCGATGGCTTCATTCCCAATTCCAAACTTGAGGTATACTAATTCATAACCTCAATACCTTCAAGTGACATAAACCGTTCATATAATATGTCCGGCGGTTGAATCCTTGCAGCAGGCACCATTAAGGTTGCCAAACCTAAAATTCATGAGAAATTGTTAGGAGACTTGGGGTAAATTTTCAGAGATTGAGCAAAATGGTGGGCAAATCAAAACAGTAATGTCAGGGAAAAGAAAATTATGAACATATTATTTGCTTCAAAGTTCTTTTCCATATATAGAACAAAAAATCAATAAAAATAAAAGAAAGAAAACACAGGAAAAGAAGGAACAGAAATCCTTGAAAGCAAAGAGAACAATGCACAATAAAAGGAAGACCAATATAAAATTAAGAGAATGCATCGAGGCTGCTCAACCTCTATATACATCTGAAAATGGCAAACTTTCTTGAAACCACCATTTACAGAACATCGGAGGGAGCTACAGGACAATCCTACCTGTCTTAGTTATATTGAGGGGAAAAGACACTCCAAACATTAGCCACAAAACTTTGGCCTCTTTTTGCCTAGAAGGCTAGAACTTAAAAACTCATTAGTAGGCCACTGCATAGTGCATGTAGGATTGCATAAGCAAGCTAACTAAGAATCCTAAATAAACTGTTCCAATGATAATGACAGATTCACAATGCCAAAACAGATGCCCAGCTGTTTCTGAAAGCAGTTACTAGTGCCTGAGTGGCTGCTATTTTGTAACCACAGTGCAAGTCTCTCTTAGAATTGTGGTTTGGGCCTAACTCGATCTCAAGCTAGCTCAAGGGGTGGGGGTTGCCTCCCACTTCTATGTTCTAACCACTAACAAGGCCATATCATTAGTTAATATGGGAAAATCGTGAGTTCGTTTGGGTATAAGAAAATTGTAAATCATGAGATTGTAACGCGGATGGTAAGATGAAACCGAATTTGGATTCAAGGGAGGAATTGATCTTCCGGTAGATTCCAACCTCTAGCTATGATTCATTGATAGATGAAGAACAGCAAATGAAATAGCATAGAAGATAAACACAGAATGCGTGAGCTAAGAGAGAGAAGGAAATCAGAATATTTCTGTTGTGATTGCAAAAAGTGCAGATCACAGTGATTTCATTTCCATATATTGGTAAGGTGCAAATTAGCTACATCATGGATAGCAAGGCATGTGCAAGGCATGCTTCAGTAAACAGTAAATGGTAAAATAGTAAAACTGTAATAAAAAGTAAAATAAGAAACTAAGCACAAAGTGGAAAAATGATAAGTGTGTCACTAGTGGAACCGTGACAATACCCCCCCCCCCCTAAAGACAATCCTTGTCCTCAAGGATGAAAAGCAGGGAACTTTTGGAGGAGGTCATAATAGTACTCCCATGTAGCATCTTCCTTAGGTTCGCCCAACCATTGAACCAACACTTTAGTGGCAGCAACACGACCACGCTTTCACCATTTTGCGATCTAAGATAGCCAAGGGGGTCTTGGACAGAGATGTAGTAGCAGGGAGGGATCTCTGCATAACTTGAGATGAGAAACATGAAAAACATCATGTATTCCAGCAGTAGATGGCAGTTCTAGCTTATAGGCAATCTTACCAATCCTATCAAGCACTTTGAAAGGACCATAGTACTTAGGATTGAGTTTGTGAAAGGATTGTTGCCTAGCAGTTACCTGCCAACTTGAGGAAAACCATGTCGCCAACAGTAAACTCTCGCTCTGTTCTTCTCTTGTTGGCTTGCTGAGCCATTCTATTCTGGGCTCTCAACAAGTGAAATTGCAGCAACTTGACCACTGACTCTCTAGCAGTCAGAGTACGGTCAACTTCCTGGTTAGGGGATTCACCAGGGAGATATGGCAAATGGAGTGGAGGGCTTTGGCCATATACAACCTCATAAGGACTAGTCTGAATAGAAGAGTGATGGTGAGTATTGTACCACCATTCAGCAAGTGAAATCCATTTGGACCAGCTAGTAGGCTTATCAGAACACATACATTTGAGATAGGTTTCCAAGCATTTGTTCACCACTACGATCTGCCCATCACTTTGGGGGGTGGTATACTGTAGACTTGTGTAAAAGGACACCCTGCAGCTTGAAGAACTCATTCCACATAGACTCATAAAGATAGGATCCCTATCACTCACCACAATACTAGGCATCCCGTGAAGCTTGAATACACTGTCCAAGAACAAATTTGCAACATCAACAGCAGTGTATGGATGAGATAGTGTGAGGAAATGAGCATACTTGCTCAACCTGTCAACAACAACTAAGATGACTTGCTTGCCATGTGAGGAAGGCAAGCCCTCAATGAAATCCATACTGATTTCATCCAAAATGCGCTGGGGAATTGGCAGTGGCTGTAAGAGACCTGGAGACTTGACCAATTCAAGTTTGTTTCGCTGACATACATCACAAGAGCGAACATAATTCTGAATTTCTTTATTCATACCCTTCCAAAAGAAAAGAGATTTCACTCGTGCAGCAGTGATATCTCTACCAGAATGGCCACCAACAAAAGAATCATGCAACCATTTAAATATAGTAAGCTTTAGGTCAGAATCATTACCTATAACCAGCTTACCCTTCCTCCTCAATTCGCCATTGAACCATGAAAACTTAGGATGAGAAGAGCTTTTTGCTTGCAAGTCTGTAATAAGCTTCTGCAGAGCAGGATCTGATGTCCAGGACTTTTTGATTAGCTCGAAAAGATCATCATGAGCATTGCTTAGCATCATTGGAAGTAATTCAGCTCCACTTTGCCTAGATAAGGCATCAGCAGCAGTGTTAGAGGCCCCTGTTTTGTACTGTATTTCGAAATCAAAACCCATGAGCTTAGCCATCCAAACTTGTTGGAAAGAAGTGTTAAGTTTCTGATCTAAGAGATATTTGATGTTCTTTTGATCAGACTTAATGATGAAAGGCCTGTGTGATAAGTAAGTTCCCCACTTTTGTACAGCATACACAATGGCCAATAATTCCCTCTCATATACAGACATAGCCTGCTGCCTGGGGCCTAGAGACTTGCTAATGTAAGCAATTGGATGCTTGTCTTGCATCAAGACTGCGCCAATGCCCTTGACAGATGCATCGGTTTCCACAATAAATGTTTTGGAGAAGTCTGGAAGGGCCAAAACAGGTGAAGATATAACAGCATTCTTCAATTGATTAAAAGAATTTGTAGCTTGATCAGACCAAAAGAAGTTGTCCTTTTTCAATAAATCTGTAAGTGGCTTGGCAATCTTGCCATAATCTCTTACAAACCTACGGTAATAACGTGATAAGCCAAGGAAACCTCTCAATTGCTTGAGGTTAGTGGGAACAGGCCAGTCCTTCACAGCTTGGACCTTGGAGGGATCGGTGAAGACTTCCCCCTGTGATATAAAGTGTCCTAGATACTCAACTTTAGTAGTAGCAAAGTGACATTTCTGCTTCTTGAGATACAACTGGTGTGACCTGATAGTGCTGAACACCTGCCTCAAGTGCTCTACATGCTCATCAAGAGAAGGACTGTATACGAGTATATCATCAAAAAAGACAATCACAAACTTTCTGATAAATGGCTGAAAGATATGATTCATCAAGGATTGAAAGGAAGTCGGTGCATTCGTGAGACCAAAGGGCATCACCAAATATTCAAAGTGTCCTCCATGAGTTTTGAATGCTGTTTTAAATTCATCCCCTTCTTCAATTCTCAGCTGATTGAAACCAGACCTTAAATCTAGTTTGGAGAACAATGTAGCTGTCCCCAATTCATCCATGAGATCTTCAATGAGTGGAATAGGATACCTGTCCTTGATGGTGTGCTGGTGTGCTGGTTAAGTCTCCTATAGTCAACACACAAGCGCCACGAACCATCTTTCTTTCTTACCAACACTGCTGGAGAAGCATAGGGGCTGTTGTTGTGCTTGATAATGCCCTGTTCAAGCATCTCAATGACTAATTTGTCAACTGCATCCTTCTGAACAATAGAGTACCTGTAAGGACGAAGATTGAATGGAATGATATCCTCCTTAAGAGGAATATTTTGGTCAAAACCAGGTCTTTTGGGTGGCAGCTCAGTTGGTTCCCCAAAAACATCATCAAAATCAGAAATAAGGTCCTGTAATTCATCTGGCAGTGCTGCAGGAATGGCTTCCAATGAGAGCAATTGGAGTTTTGGCACAGTTAAGGTAGGAGTATCCTGATTGAGATAGAGGAAACAAATCTCAGCTTCAGAGTTGAGTGACTGAGAGAACTTCTTGTTGTTAATCAGCTTGTTTGAAGGAGTCTTTGCACTCCTCAGCAGACACTTCCTACCGCCTACATTAAACTCCATTTTTAATTGAGCAAAGTCCCAAACAATCTTCCCCAGAGACTTTAGCCACTGTACACCAAGAATCAAATCACAACAAACAATAGGTAATACATAAACATCACAGGTAAAAGTACATTGTTGTAGCTGCCAAGTGAAGCCTCTAACGATGTATAATGCTGCAATCTTGCTGCCACCCCCTGTAGTGACTGACATTGGTTTGATGGATTCAAGCTTGCACCCTAGTCTTTTAGCTGCATCAAGGTCAAGGAAATTGTGGGTACTGCCACTATCAATAAGTATCTGCAAAAGCTTCTTGATGTACATTCCTGTCACTCTCATTGTCTGGTGATTAGAGGTGCCTGATAAAGCATTCAAGGATAATTGGGGGTTATCTGTGTGAGTAGTGTCAGCACTAGCCTCACTAGAGTTTTCATCTTCCTCACTTTCATCACTCTCACCATCTGCTTCCAGGAAGAATATTTGAGCTCTCCTGTGTTTCATTTGATGGCCGGGGGTGAATAGTTCTTCACAATACATACATAGTCCTTTGGCTTTCCTATCTTCCATCTGGGCAGTAGTGAATGGGCCAACAGGCTTAGGCTTAGGGTTGAGGGGTGTCATTTGGTTAGTGTTTGCTGGTTTGAGGGGTTGTGGTTGGTTTCTAGTGTATTGATTATAAGGATTTGAGCCTGAGGTAAACTTAGGGTTGTGGCGGAGGATAGGTGCTTTGGAAGATTCATATAAACGAGCTAATTCCCAGCATGAGCAATATCAGTAGGATCAAACATTCGCACTGACATTTGAGTATTATGTTCCAATCCAGATAAAAAGATACTAAGTGCGTGCTCGGGTAACAGAGATACCTGTGTTAAGGCGAGCTCAAATGCATCGATGTACTCCTGTACCTTGCCTGTTTGTTTCACTTGAATCAGAGTTGAGAGTGGATCCTCGTACACATCACCGAATCTCACTGTGATGTCCGTTACGTACTACGTCCAAGTTGGATAAATGTTGAACTTACGACGAATGTAGTTCAAGTGCCATTGAAGCGCTAACCCCTCCAAATGGATCGACGCCAGCCTAACCTTTTGATCCGGTGGAGTTTCGTCAAGTAGGAAGAAGTTCTCACAGCGATAAAGCCATTCGTGCACCTTCCTTCCATCGAACTTGGGGAATTCGACTTTGGAGAGTCTAGTAGCATAGTGACACCAGTGGTGTTGACGGTTTGATTCCCACGAGCTGCGTTTCGCGGAGATCCGTTCACCGATATCTGAGAGATCTCTTGCATAGCTCGCTCCCTCATCATCGTTCGCATCTCCTCCATCCCAGCAAACAATTGCTGCATTTGTGCGCTGAGCTCAGCATGCTTGTCATCGTGCTTCTTGTCAAGCTCTGCGATGGTTGTAGCCGATCTCGTTCGCGACGCCATGGGTAACAGGGAAACAGAGCAAAGCACCAGGAAAGTGCTTTGATACCACTTGAAACCGAATTTGAATTCTAGGGAGGAATTGATCTTCCGGTAGATTCCAACCTCTAGCTATGATTCACTGATAGATGAAGAACAGCAAATGAAATAGCATAGAAGATAAACACAGAATGCGTGAGCTAAGAGAGAGAAGGAAATCAGAATATTTCTGTTGTGATTGCAAAAAGTGCAGATCACAGTGATTTCATTTCCATATATTGGTAAGGTGCAAATTAGCTACATCATGGATAGCAAGGCATGTGCAAGGCATGCTTCAGTAAACAGTAAATGGTAAAATAATAAAACTGTAATAAAAAGTAAAATAAGAAACTAAGCACAAAGTGGAAAAATGATAAGTGTGTCACTAGTGGAACCGTGACATAAGATCCCGCCTTTAATTATTTTATATATCATAATTAAGAAAGTTAACCTTAAACCAGCAAACTAACCTTCACAAAGTCTTACTATTATTATTTATTTTATTAATTTTATTATGTTATATATTATATTATTTAGTTTATTAAATTATCCTGGGAGCCTTCTATTTTATCTACTGATTTTGTAAATCATAAAATAAAATTGAAAATATTTATATATGCATTACTTATTTTGGCCCAACATTTCAACTATGGGCCAACTTTGTACAGAGGTCCATTTAGCAAAACCCTAGCTTTCTACCCAACCCTAACTTATCTCATCTCCTTTCTATGAGCGCCGCACAACAGCTTTCTTCTCTTCCCTCGTCGTGCCCGCTGCGCCGCCTCATGGTGGCTCGTCTGAAACGCGTGATAGCGCACGATCTGACGCGCGCTTTTGACAACCATGATGTAGACATCTTACTAAAAACAGAAAGATATCATTGTCCCCTATTTAAGGGGATTTTTCATCAGTGTGTCTTTACATATCTGGTCCCTATTTATCAGCCAAGAACAGAAGAGAGGTAATCAATTACCACCCTCACCCTGTGATCCACTTTAGCATTTTTGGGGGTGAGTGATCCCTTGGCATCACAACAAATTACATGCATTAAATCCTATTGAGTACTACCATCCAATGTTATTAATGGCGGATGGTGGCTCATAAGGCAAGCCGAAAATCCGATCACATAAATAACGTGGATGGCATTGTAGACAATGGCAAAAGCATGGAAAATAATATATATACACACACATATAGAGAAAAGTATAATAAAATTGCAGAACAAACAGAAGTGAAAACCAATGAACAGATATCAAACAGAAAGGAATAAACTTATAAAGAGAGAGTTGAATAACAGAAGAATAAGAGAGATTCAGAGAATATAAAGAGACAACAGAGAAAGATCGGAGATGAAAGAATCAGAGGAAGACATGGAAGACTCAGGAACAGAGAGGTTACCTGCTGGGAAAACAAAAACAGTCATTTCCTAGAGATGGGTAGTTCACTGGGTATGATTTCTTCTGCCAGAGATGGTGGAGGTGTTCAGTCAAATAGGTATAGATCCAGTACATTTTATTCTTTAAGAAAACAAAAAGAGTAACTGTCGCGCCGTATCCCCCAGTCACTCACTGACATAACCACTGGCAAAAACATTTGCCCTAGGCGGCCGGCCCATGGGTAAGACTACCAAAGCAAGGCCTTTATGTCTCCATATAATTAAGGCCCAACTTTTTTAAAAAAATTAATAACTTCTCTTTAAAAATTAATTTGTTAGTATATAATATTATAAATAATTTTTGGTTTTCAGAAAAATTGAGGTTGAATTCTTGTTTGAGTAAAAACCACAATTTTTTGTTTTCAAAAAAATTGAGGTTGAATTCTTGTTGGGTAAAAACCACAATTTTTTGTTAAGTTCATGGTTTTTGTTATCCTCTTCCTTTAGAGTTAGCCTACTTGATTGATTCACTCACTTCTATTAGGTCCATATTAATCACTACTATTGGTATTTGGTTTTTGTTTATTGTGATAGATAAATGTCTCATAATCAAGTATATTTGAGATTTTTTACTAATGAGATTTTAATACTTCAATGTCAGGACTACTAGTTCAAAAGTTATACAAGTTCACAGTTTTGGGGAATTGATAGGAATGTGAACTTACCTACAAGTTCACAGTTTTGGGGAATTGATAGGAATGTGCACTTACCTACTATCTACTATTAGGTTTTTGGTTCACACGTCCTATTGCGGCAAATGCCTGCCAAAAAGCATTTGTAATTAACCGTGTAGGGGTTTATTGTTTATCATTATTATTAGTATTAGGAATTTTAAGTCTTTATTAGATAGCAGGTAGTCATGATGAGAAGCCAGTAACCATAGCCATAAAACATGGAAACCCACTACACCATAGCAGCATGGCCACTCTTAACCCACTCTTAACATAGTCACTTTATCAAAGAATAAATCAAGGAATGATCAAGAAAATGAGAATAACATTTACAAGAAAATAATTCTCATATCTAGATTGGCAGAAAACTGAAAATATAGTGAAACTAGAAGGCATTCTAGGTTGCTAGTTTTTCTATCATTTAAGACTGCGAAAGAGAATATCTGAAGAGTTCAAGACAAAGGAGAATTTTGAAAAATAATACTTTTAATGGGTAAATTATGCAACGACCAAAAGCCTCCAAAGTCCAAACACAACACAAACATCCTTCCAAAATCTGATGAGAGAACCATCATCCACTATGTATGTGTGCACCTATTTACTGCATTCCACTTAAGATTACAAGTATTCCATACTTTAGAAACAAAAGGCATCTTTTCATATATTGGTAAGAAGTTCTTACAACCAGGTGGCTTTTTGTTTTTGAGGGGCAGGGTGAGGCAGAGTTATCAATAGCAGCCACAACAGCTACAATAACAGTGGAGTTATGAGTGAAGGCTTTGACTAATTTCATGTTTTGGTAACGATTTCTTGGTTTCGTATCAGTCAAGGCTTGGTTTGATTGTGTGATTACCATTAAACTATTTCCTTAATAAGCTTGCCCAAGTATTATTCTAGAAAATCTAACAAAATCAGTATAAGTGGGTATAATCAATCTTCAAATTGTAATCTTCCTTTCAAGTATTCACCAACTACCCAAATTATGAGATAACAAATGGGGAAAATAGGAATCATGTAAACATTTGTTTTAGTAGACCCCACTCCATCACTCCTTGCTTCACCTATTCACCGTGTATGCTTGCTTGCTAAACAAAGTAACATATTTACTTCTATTCCAATAAACCCTCTCTTCCTTACACAGCAAAGACAATTCTACAAGCATAAAATGGATCAAATTTTTGGACAAAAAATTCATAAAGATTTTAGAATACACATACATACATACATACATACATACACACACAACAAGCGTAGAAACAAAGAAGAATCTTATATAAAAACTAAAAGGATAAAAAATTAGTACTAATTTAACCAACAAAAACTAAAACCCTATGAGAATAGAATATGGGTGAGAAGAAGGGGGTGAAAAAAAAGGTACCTTTAATGCAGAAAACAAGCGTCGAGGAGGTGGGTATGGAAATCGCCATGGCAAGAGAGAGCTTTTACTGAGACCCCAGAATGGTAAAATGGTGGAGTGCAGAGAGAAGTAATGAGAATAAACAATGTTACCAGAAAGAGAGAGCTGAGACTTACATTTCTGTAAAAGCCTCAGAAGGGGGAAGAGTGAGAGAGAGAGAGAGAGGTTGCTTATTTTTTTCGTATTCCGAGGTAATTTAATTTGGTTTTTGAAAATGAAAAGCCACCCCCTTTCCTTCCCCCCTTCTTATGTTGGGTTGTGTTTGGCTCCAACTTCTATTTATTGTGTTACTTTTTTTTTCTTTTATTCGACAGCACTTGAGATTATTCATTTCCGTGGTATTTGAGATTGGTATATTTGAAAAGTACCAAAATCACGATGGAAAGTAGACGAGAAGTAATATTATACGGTGAGAGAGCTCTAAACTCAAGCTATTCGCTAAGACATAAAACTTCAGGTCCATTCGTGAGTGTTCGAGTGGCAAGGGGAATGGATTTGGATATGGTAACTTTAATAGTATATCTTCAATGACTTTATGCTTTGTTAAGAAGAGAATGAAAGAAAAATTATTTAGAAGGTAAATAATATTACAAAATATGTCATATAATTTTAATGAGGCGATGACGTTCCACAATGAAGGTCCTCCTTCAACTAATTGGTTATGCCGCTCGTTCCAAATCTTAATCCATTTTTATGATGTTTTGGCCATCATACATCATCTCTACTTTGTGAAGGTTATCAAAATTAGGAGGCTGTTTCCCTGAAGGTTATCAAAATTATGAATTCAATAGCTGCATATTTCACAATGGAAAAACATTGTACACTTATTTCTAGTAGTTGATAAAGTTTCCATATAAACAGCATCACAAATAAAACAAATTTAACATAACTACTAATATGAATTCAATAGTGGGGGGTAAATATTGAAAATGTAAAAAAAAAAAAATGCACTTGTCCTGTTCGTAATATGTCAAGCATGCTTATAATAATTTGACATGAATGACCAAAGGTGTTGTTTGTGGTCGTAGAACGATACCATTCGATAAATTTTAACAAAAAAAGCATGTTACTGTTGTCAAAATTTGGATTAGCCGAAGATCGACTAACTTTTGAACTCGGTGATTCCTTTTTTCAATCAATTACGCTGAGGAAGGAACTCTGTTCCTTAGTTATAGGTTCTCTAACTACTCCAAAAAGCGTTAGCATAAGGCGTGAGAGGATGGTAAAGTAGTTTAAACTACCTCTAAGGGGCGTTACATAAAGGGAAAGAAAAATGCCTGAAAATATGTGTGTTTGATTGATTGTCGTGTGTTTACAAATTTACAAGCTATATATATATATATATATATATATATATATATATATATAAGGTTTTCTATCAGCCATGATGACTAGCCTATGGCAAACTATTGTTGGATCGGCTAATATCAACGTACAATAATGTTTACCCACCCTAAAATCTAGAAAACTGTTCCATAATGCCCATTAGCACAGAAAGCGGGTAGAAAACCTCTGCTTCCTATTTTTTAGGCGCCTTGACCACCTTCTTCTCAACATATTTTCCTTCGTGCTTTGCTTACTTGCTCCCAAAGCAACTCTTTTGTATCAACCATGGTATCTTCAGCTGCAAAATCATTAGCAACTACGCCCTCAGCTAAACACCCCTCGTCTGAGTTACTCCTCGGTTGAGACACTCAACGTCAGCAAGTAGAGCCATCCTCTTAGCAGTTTTAGCATAATGGTTTAGCCCGAGCACCACATTCAAGTTCTTCAATGGATTCTTTTTAAGAGTATCCCTCTTCACCTTCCTTGACAAGGATTTCCTTCTTTAATTTCTTCAGTTGATCACACAACAGATTGAACCACACCAGAATTGATAACCCTCAACTAATTAGAGCCTACCACTTCAATTTTGGGCAAAACATACCCCTTCTCCTTCTCAGGAAGCCTATCCCCTTGACCATACTTTGCTGAGGCTACCAACATCTCTTTTTTGGTTGCTCTTTCAGAAACTGTATAAGAATATGGAAAAAAGTAGAGAAAATACAAGCTATTATGTAACCTCTTGGCCTCTTGCCAATAATTTGGGCATATTGGCCCATGTAGACTCGGTTGAGCCTTTGCCTCGACCGAGTTCTTCCCCGGCCAACAACTCAGCAATTTTAGATGTTAACGGTTACTAAAATGGTTGATGAATGAATGAATGAGGGGAATAGGGAGTATGATTACTCTTTATATAGAAAAATGTTGAACAAGTAAAGCAGAGTAACTCACGAATGGAAAGCATCTGAGTGATTATGAATAATTGAAAGGAAATAGTGTTGTGAATAATTGGAAACAATTGAAAGGAAATGGAGTGTGATGTATGGAAAGAAAGGAAAATATGTAGGAAAAGTGAGTCACAAAAGGAATAAAGCAAGCTTGAATTTTGAATATAAAGAAGGCTTAAATATATGTTCAGCCCATGCAAATATGGCCAAAATCCATTTAAACCTCTGCAATTTTTTTTTAAAATAACTCTTGCAAATATTAAGCGTTTGCAGTTAAGCCCCTCAGTCAATTTTCCATCAAAAAAAGCTGACGTGGCTAACGGTGATGACGTCAGCATGACATCATCAATGATGTCACTGCCACGTGTCATCATCCCATTGTACCATTGTGCCACGTGGCACTGACATGTCACGCCAGCACCCAAAGTCACCACTACCACGTGGCACTGACATGTGCCACGTCAGCAGCAAATAGATGGCTGCCACGTGGCACTTCGCATGGCAATGAAGAGAATAGTGTGTTACTAAAAAAACTAAAGATTTTGACAAACATGGGACTCGAACCTGTGACCCTAAGTGGTGCAAACACACTTATACCACTAAACCACATACAGATTCGTGTACCTATTTCCAACAAACATTATATAATACATAGTTATTTATTTATTTTGATTAAAAAAAAATGGAAAACATTGTGTTCATCATCATCATCATCATCAAACTTAGGGATGTCAAAACGGGCGGCCCGGCCCGTTAACGCCTTCAGCCCGCTAAATATAGGGCGGCCCGGCCCGTTAACAGACGCGGGCGCAATATTCATGCCCTGCCCGCGAAAGGATGGGCAGGCGGGCCAGCGGGCTAGGGGACTGGCGGGCTGGCCCGTCAATTTACACTGAATTTAAAAAAAACGCTAACGGGTTTGGCCCGCCACAGTGTTTAACCCGCGGGCTGGCGGGCGAAGCGGGCCGGGCAACACGGGCCGGGCAACAATACCTTAGCCCTGCCCGCCTTTTTTAGGTGGGCCAACGGGCCGGGCCGGTGGGCCAAGCCCATTTTGACATCCCTAATCAAACTCATCCATCTGCAACTCGCGCATCCATCTGCATCTTGCGTTTTCATCAAATTCGAAACAAGATCTGGCATTCAACTTGCGATTAAGAAGCCCTAAATTAATTTCAAGAATCATTTGACATTTAGTGTGTAATTTCATATCTCGAAAGAAAAACGATTATGAAGGAAATTGAGACCTGAACTTGTTTGTGGGTTTCGTTTTTGGGTTCCATATCAGATTGTTTAGTTTCTCAAGAAATGAAACTTAATCATGGTTAACGAAAAAACCAGATCTGAAAATCAATGTATTAAAAAACGAGATCTAGAAATGGAAAATCGAAAATCTTCATCTTAAAAACGAGATCTGTTATATATTTTTCCCCATTTCAGATCTGTGTTCTGTTTGTGTTTCAATGACTACTGTTACTGCGTTTTCAATGGCTACTTTCATTGAAGATGATATGAAGAAGATGAAGATAGTAATTATTTATGTAATATATATCAGCAGTTGCATTACAATACACAAGCAAATTTGTTCGTACAGTGGTTAGAGGGTAAGTGCCTCACTTGAGGGTCACGAGTTCAACTTCCATCTCCACCAAAATGTTTAATTTTTTAGTGACATTGATCCTCCATTTGCCATGTGAACGTCATGTGGCAGCCATCTATTGGCTGCTGATGTGGCACTTGTCATGCCACGTGGCAGTGGTGACTTTGGGTGCTGACGTGGCATGTCAGTGCTACGTGGCACAATGGTCCAATGGGATGATGACACGTGACAGTGACATCATTGATGATGTCATGCTGACGTCATCACTGTTGGCATGTCAGTGCTACGTGGCACAATGGTCCAATGGGATGATGACACGTGGCAGTGACATCATTGATGATGTCATGCTGACGTCATCACTGTTAGCCACGTCAACTATTTTTGATGGAAAATTGACCGAGGGGCTTAACCGCAAACACTTAATATTTGCAAGGGTTATTCAAAAAAAAAATTGCAGGGGCTTAAATGGATTTTAGCCATATTTGCGGGGGCTGAACATATATTTAAGCCTATAAAAAAAGGAAGAAATGTCAGAAAAATGAGTCATCGGAGGAGTAAAGTAAGCATGAACTTTGACTAGAATAGAAAGAAGAGATGTAAGAAAAGTGTGTCATCGGAGGAGTAAAGTAAGTATGAACTTTGAATAAAACAAACAAGAGAGGTAAGAAAAGTGAGTCACAGACGGAATAAAAGAATAGTCCATTTATCAAATAGTTTTAGTGATGCATTAAAAAAATGTTTCAATGGATTTTTTTAATATTGCTTCAATGAATTTAAGATTAAGGGTTTTTTTTTACCAAATTAAGATTAAGGGTTTAGTAATTGTATAAATTAACATCTTAAAAAAACTTAAAATTAAACTTTTAAATTAACACATTAAAATAACAAAGAGAAAATAATTTAATAGATAGGCAAGAGAATTTTAAAAAAATCATTAATCTAGCAAACAACTTATAAAAAAAATAAAAATCGCCACTAGCAAAAACAACTTATGAAAAGAAAAAGAAAATCATTAGTGTGACTAGCGACTTCAAAAACAAATTGTAAGTGTTACTAATAACTAATATAAAAGTTAAAAAAAAATCAATAAATCATTACTCTTAATAACGAACGACTTGGGTAAAGAAAAAATTTGTCACTCAAGGTAACGACTTACCCAAATTTGGTAATTTTGAAACTTACACCATTTTGGTAAATTAGAGAGGTATTTTATAGAAATCTTAGAGTAAGGGGATGACACCCCAATTCAAGATAAGAAAAATCTTTGGCCTCTTTGAACACTTACGAAGAAAATTACATTTACTCCACCCCAAAGAGCCTAGTAGAGATTCGTATCTATAACGTGTCGGATATAAACCCTATCATTAACCACTAAATCAATCTTTTAGGGTTTTAGATGAGTTTTTACTTTTTTTACACCATTTTCTTATAAAGCTCGCATAATGAATTTTGAGTGTGAGCTTTACACACACAAAAATGAAAAAAAATTATTATTTTTAGATTTACCTTTGAAAATATCACTCCCAAACACAATTTTTTAAACACTAGTTTTTTTTAAATCAATTCTATCAAAATCTATAACAAATAAATGACTCTAAGAAGCCAACTTGTTTTTATATAAAAAGAAATAACTTGAAAAATTTATTTTAATAAGTAACCTAGTAATTAGTCATGATAGTTAGTCAATAACCCCCAAAAGAATCATTAAAAAATAGTGTAATTTAACACCAACTTTTGAAACTTACATTTTTTGTCAAAAAAAAAGGTTTAAAACTTAAATTCATCACTCATTTTAATAATCCTAGAGTTACGCAATTTTTTGTTTTGAATGCAAAAAAGATTTAAGACATGGTGTGATGGAGGAAAAGGCCTTAGTGGCATGAACCTAAGTAGTCTCCAAAAGAATTTAGTTCTACTTCTTTTTTTTGGTAATAGAAATTAGTTCTACTTTAAAGTAATAATAAATGACCCACTCCATTACTTCACTCTTGTAGATCACAACCATCTATTACTTGAAAATCATACAACTATTTCCAATTGACCTATAGATTCACCTTGGGATAGTACCAAATCCAAATCATATCATCCTTAATTCTGACAATAGACATTACCATAAGGATGAAATGAGCATCAACAGACACATGTATTTCAATCAATTACAAAAGATAAAAGTAAAATAGTGCATGTGACCCAAAAGTGAAACATGAAAAACTGCCTGGTTTGTCACTCTTGAGAAATAACAGACTACATGTAAGTTACCCCGCAGCTTAACACCTTTTCTCTTTTCATTTTGTGATAACAAGAGGTAACACCTCCATCAATTCCACCATCCCTTTTGCTTATCTTCTTTGAAAGATGCAGTGAAAATATGGGAAACAAAGCAAACAATGAATAGCACAATACAAGTAAAACCTAGTAAACTTCACCAGCCAAGTTGCTAGAAGGGATTCTCTGTCGTTTCTCCACATAGCCAGAAGGAAACCATCCTGCTTTACCATTGCACTCTCCTTCGGACCACCCTGTTGGGCTCACCTAGATAAACATTCAGAACTTTGGTAAACATGGAGACTGAGAAAGAGAGTGAGATCAATAATATTATTTCAGCAGTTCTGGACCTAGATTTGCAGGAAATCTCATTGATATCAAAATAGCTGACAGAAATATTTTAGCTAAATGTAAATGCTTCCCGAGGAAGTATCGATCTTTTCTTTTAGTTTCGGTCTACTGGCCTTTTTGAAGAGATTCATATATAAAATACAATAGGGTGGTGAACTGAAAATACACCTTCCGCACGACGACATAATCACCCTTTGAAAAGCTCAGTTCCTTTTCTGATTCACCATAGTAAGGATGCATTGCCTGCAAGAGATGAACCATCCACCACAGATCAGTTGATGAAGAAATAAATTACACGGTTTGCTGTTCATAACACTTGACTCGCTTTGTCAGAACCATGTGAGTTTAATATTAGAATTTCGTAAATCGGTTTGATTTCTTGTCTAAGCAATTCAGAGAGCCTATTAATAGGGAGGTTAGCAGCAATCATGAGACCCACACTATTACTATTACATTCCCACCCTCGCATGATCCAATTAGGATTTCAAATTTCTATACTATAATAAGAACTGACTAGATTACACAGTGATGTCAACACTTAATCAACATTCTCATGTGTCTTTATGGGTATTGGGTTTTGAAATTGATAGTGTCAAGGACCAAATTTGCTAACACTTAGAGCCATAGTTAGATAAAAGCCTGTGAATGCATTTACATCCAACAAAGATTTTGTAGCATTGAATTATATTAATTATCTAATTTTTTGAAAATATATCTACCAATCAGAAAGCTTTTACAAAACATGGTCAATGAAAAAAAAACAATTTTCCATTTCAAATTAATTAATTCTTAAAGTCTAAAACAGAGCTAATGAGTAGATTTTGAAGAACTAGCCTTAGGAAATCTTGTGCGTAAATCCTAACTAACAACAATCTAAATATCTAATGAGCAAACACCAAGAAAGAAATCACATTGAATTGGAAGCCATGACTTGTTGAAAGGAAAGGTTGTTTTTGACTAAACCCCGGCTTTAGTCCTTGAAAGTTTTTTTAAAATCAATTTGATCTTCAAAATAATAGTGAAATCGTAGGAGTTAAAACAATAATTTTTGGTTATTGCATCAATCACCCTTTGTTTTATGATAGGACATTCTACAAAATTATCGTCGATGTTAAACAATCTAGTTTCCATTAGTTAATGCAACAAGTTACTCAAATCCCTTACAGTGAGATATTAGACTTGTATTTCAGTCAAAAAAAAGATATTAGACTTGTATGATCAGAGAACTAATCGGTTAGGCGTATGCAAATTAAGCAATAAAAAATATATGCAGCATACTTCAGCCAAGAAGAACATTGTTTTCTCTGAGCCATTCTGAGACATAACCACTGGAGGGGCAGATTCTTTCTTTTGTCTGTCAGAGACCATCTGAGAGAAAGCTCCAATGAGACAAAAATTAATTAATATTGAAAAAATGTACGCAATCCTAAAATAAAATAAAACAAAAAGACAAATATAATAACTAATTATAAAACAGACAAAACCTCAAGATGGTTGGTTCTCACCTCAGTTTCAATTTCACCAAGAATAGCAGCAACTCTTGAATGAAAAGTCTTCTCCGATTCGACCTATAAAATCATGAGCACGATCTTTAAAATTAAAATCAGAAATAATTACATGTTACCCATAAGTTGATATAGTAACAATCATGTATTATCATACCATAGCAACAAGCCTTTGAAAAGTCAGTCTCTGCTGTTGCGCATCAACAGCAGCTAATGCAGCTGAAGCTTCTTTACCCAGAACTGCCATATTTGCTTTTAGCTCCTGCATCTTTGCTTCTGCAGCATGCAGTTTGGCAACCTGCTCAGCAGTTGGAGATTCCCTAACTCGTGCTTGTCTTCTTAAAATCTCCTCCCTCTGATTGAATTTGGAAAACCAAATTAAGTAATGAGATTAAGAAGAAACAAGTAAGAACTCCAAACTATGAAGTGAAATTTATTGAGCAGAACTATGAACTAAATATAGTATTAGAATATTATTATTCCTGTTATTTTGGGAGTCTTCAATGATTCAAGCCATAAAGATTCAATAAGGCTTTACATTGGCTGTCAAGTGCTGAAAACAACCCTCCTTTTTCATTCAGACTTTGGACCAACTATGTGGTTTAAGATGCCTGTTAATTTATTATTTTTCAGTTAAACATGTGTATTTATAAAAAAAATTGAGGGATAAATAAGCTTGTACTAGTGGTAATGCTAATGTCATTGTACTTGAAGAGGATTTTCATCATTTTAGGAGTCAAACTATGTAAGGAATGCCATAAGGTCAAGCCTCTACAAGTAGTAATTCCCTTGTACTTGAGCTAGAGTTTCAGTACAAATAGGAGAATTATATTTAGTTTACTATTTTGTATCTCATATTGACAGATTTTATCACTTCACACTTCACAGAGTCTTTCTTTATCTCTTCTCTACTTCCGAAACACATGTGTTTCTACTTTTTAGGTGATTTATAATGCAACAAACGTAATAATAATAATAATAATAATAATAATAATCCAAATCTTCACTGTTCATTCCATTCCATAATGAGATATGGAATTTGATAGAAATCGTGAACAGTAACGTGAACAGTAACGTGAACAGTAGCGTGAACAGTACCCGTGAACAGTACGCGTGAACAGTGCGCGTGAACAGTAACCGTGAACAGTGCCGTGAACAGTAATCGCAGCGACAGTGGAAGCAATTAAACGTAAACAGTGTTTGATTGATGAAAATAACAATCCAAATAGAGTTTGGGTGAACAAAACACAAAGAAAGCCACAAAAGGGAGGCTGCCTCTCCACAGCGCAAAACCCTTCCCAAGTCCCAAGTCCAAATCAAAAATAAAACCTAACCTATTATTCCAAAAACACTCCTTTTATACTAATTAGTGCTAATGACATTTTTGCCCCTCCTTGTGAAAACATTACCAAACCTGCGCCTCCCCCTCAGTGAAGCCGCGTGCGCATCAATACTCCCCCCTAAAACATTCACCTTGTCCTCAAGGTGAAAATCTGGAAACTGGTTCTTCATATCCTCAAGGTCCTCCCAGGAGTTCTCAAAGTCGGGTAGATGCTTCCACTTCACCAGGACTTCAAGCACGTCGTCGTGAGCCTTCCTCACCGCTAGGATGTCTTCGGGCATGACCTGCAATTCAAGATTTTCAGCCAGGCACTTTGGTAGAGGTTGAACTGCCGCCGCAGGAGCAATGGCTTTCTTCAAAAGTGATGCATGAAACACTGGGTGAACTCTGCTCTCCGGTGGTAGTTTCAGCTTGTAGGCAACTGTCCCAATTTTCTCCAATACCTCAAAAGGGCCATAGAACCGTGGGCTGAGTTTCTGATTCAGCCTCTTCGCTAGTTGTTTCAGCTTGTAGGGTTGGATCTTCAAGTAGACCATCTCTCCAACCTCATAGGTTACCTCCCTCCTATGCTTATCCGCTTGTTGTTTCATACGATTCTGGGCCTTGCTCAAGTGGTCTCTCAGATCACGGAGCAACTCATTCCTCTCTTGAGTTAGTTGTTGAGCCTCATCCACAAAACTACTGTTTTCATCCCCCCTCACTAACACGGGGGGTTTTCGTCCATACAAAGCTTCAAACGGGGACATTTGAATGGAAGAGTGATAGTTGGTATTGTACCAATACTCAGCCCAGGGTAGCCACTTAACCCACTGCTTGGGTTTGCTACCGGTCAAACACCTCAAATAGGTCTCAACACACCTATTGACTACTTCTGTTTGGCCGTCGGTCTGAGGATGGTAGGCTGAGCTATATTTCAGCTTGGACCCTGCAGCTGCAAACAACTCGGACCAGAATGCACTCGTGAAGACTCTATCTCTGTCAGACACAATGGAGCTTGGGAACCCATGTAACTTCACTATCTCCTTCATAAACACAAGAGCCACATCCTTGGCATTGTACGGATGAGCCAGGGCTACGAAATGAGCGTATTTGGTGAGTCGATCAACCACTACCAGGATGGTATCCATCCCTGCTGACTTGGGTAAGCCCCCAACGAAGTCCATAGACACATCACTCCAAACCTGAGTCGGTATTGGAAGCGGTTGGAGCAATCCCCCGGGGGTCAGGGCCTGATACTTGTTCTGCTGGCATATGGCACAGGCCTGAACGTAATGCTGAATCCTCTTCCTCATTCCCTCCCAATACACTACACTTGCTATTCTCTTGTAAGTTCGCAGAATCCCAGAGTGTCCACCCATAGCTGAGTCATGGAACTCCTCCAGAATCTTCCCAATCCGAGGAGAGTCTTTGGGAAGGACCAAGCGACCGTGATAGTACAGTCGTCCATTCCTCAATGTATAACCCACATGAGTGTTCACCTTCGCAACTAGGTCTTGCACAATAAGTTTCAACTGTTCATCAGCTTGTACCTCATCCTCTAGACCGTCCCACTCCGGGCATTGCACCATGGAGATGGCACTGTAATTGTGCTGCCTTGACAAGGCGTCAGCTGCTTTATTCTCGATTCCCGGCTTATATTTGATCTCAAAATCGAAGCCCAATAGTTTGGTTATCCACTTCTGTTGCTCCTCCCCCATTACCCTCTGCTCTGTCAGAAACCTCAAACTCCTCTGGTCGGTATGTACCACAAAACGCCTTCCCAGAAGGTAATGTCTCCATTTCTGAACTGCTATCACAATAGCCATCAACTCTCTCTCATACACCGACTTGTTCTGAGCTCGATTGGACAAGGTTTGGCTCATGTATGCCACCGGCCTCCCCTCTTGCATAAGAACTGCCCCCAACCCCTTCCCAGATGCATCGGTCTCCACAATGAACTCTTTGGAGAAGTCAGGTACGGCAAGAACTGGTAGTGTTGTCATGGCTACTTTCAGCTTCTCAAAAGCTAACTGAGCACTCTCATCCCAACGGAAACTATCTTTCTTGAGTTGTTGCGTAAGAGGCCACGCAATTTTTCCATAGTCCTTCACAAACCTTCTGTAATACCCAGTCAACCCAAGGAAACCCCTAAGGCTCTTCACATCCCTTGGGGCAGGCCAATTTACCATAGCTTCAACCTTGGAGGGGTCGGCTGCCACCCCCTCTCCCGAAATGACGTGACCGAGGTATTCAATCTGACTCTGAGCAAAAGTGCATTTCTTTTGGTTAGCAACCAACTGATTACTTCTCAGAATGTCCAACACACTCTTCAGGTGCTCCACATGACAATCCAAGTCCCTACTATAAACCAGTATATCGTCAAAAAACACCAAGACATACTTCCTCAAGATCGGTTTCAGAATACGGTTCATCAAGGCTTGGAAAGTAGATGGGGCATTAGTCAATCCAAACGGCATCACTAAGTATTCGTAATGCCCCTCATGGGTTCTAAAAGCGGTCTTGGGAATGTCTTCGCTCCTCATTCTAATCTGATGATACCCCGACTTCAAATCAAGTTTAGAGAATATCCTCGCATTACCAATCTCATCTAATAGTTCATCGATGATGGGTATGGGGAACTTATCGGGCACAGTATACTTGTTCAAGACCCTGTAGTCTATGCAAAACCTCCACCCACCATCCTTTTTCTTAACCAGCAGCACAGGGCTAGAGAAAGGACTGACACTAGGTCTAATGATCCCTGCAGACAACATTTCGCTCACAAACTTCTCTATCTCATCCTTTTGATAATGGGGGTACCTGTATGGCCTGATGTTGGGAGTTGGTGCTCCGGGCTTGAGCACAATGGCATGATCTTGCTCCCTCATAGGAGGCAACTCTGTGGGTGCTTGGAACACATCTGAGAACTCTTCTAGCACTCCTTTCACCTCGGGCAGCAGCTGGGTTTCAGTCCCCACGGCCTGCATTTCATACAATTGAAGTAGATACCTCTCCTCTTCCCTTAGTAGAGCCTTCCTCATGGATTTGAGCGAAGCTTGTTGTCTACTAAGAGACTGTTCTCCTCTAATCTTGAATGTCTGCCCTCCCCCTTTCCACTTGATGACCATGTCTTGAAAATTAGCTTTGATGTCACCTAAGCTAGCCAACCAGTCCAAACCAAGTACCAATTCAGTCCCTGCCAGAGTCATTAAATAAAATTTCTGAGTAAAGTTGATCCCCTGCACTTGCACCTTCAGTCCCCTGCAGACTCCCTTGTGAGTGATCTTCTCACCATTCCCCACCTCGACAGTATACTCCGGAGTGTCCTCCAAGTCTAAATTCAATTCCTCTACTAACTTGTAGGATATGAAACTGCTAGAAGCTCCACAATCAATCAGTATCAACACCTTCCTCCCATTAATAATCCCCCACACCTTGAATGATTGGTTTGAAGTCAAACCCACTTTGCTCTTGAGTGACAGCAATAGAGTCTTTAGTTCACCGTCTACCTCCCCTATCTCCTCCTCGCCCCCCCCCCCCCCCCTTGATCTCCCTCTCCCTCACTCTCTTCATCATCAATCAACTCCACTCTAAAGTGTTTCATCTTACAAATGTGATCTTTCCCCCACCTTTCCCCACATTTGAAGCAAAGCCCCTTCCTACTAAGGTCCCTCAGCTCCTCCTGAGTGAGTTTCCTCCCTACCCCCTGTTTCTTCTCCCCTTCACCCCCTTGACTTTTCAATTCTTGAGAGTTGCTGCCACTACCTCCCCCAAACTCAAACTTGGGTTTGGTAATAACAGTTCTATGCTTCCCCGGGTCACTTCCCGAACCCCACCCCCCACTTTTCCACTTAGTCCCTTCACCTCTCCTTCCTCCTTCCTCTCTTAACGCCTTGTTCCTTTCCTCTATGAGTAATGCTCGATCCATCAAAGCATTCAATCCCCGAGTGCTATGGAGTTTCAATTCAGTTTGTATTTCCTCACGTAAACCGTTGAGAAAAATGCTTTCCAACATGCCTCTGTCACGTCTCTTCAATGGAGCCATTAACATTTCAAACTGCTCGCGGTATTCCATCACCGTCCCTGTTTGTTTAACGCTCAAAATCGGTCCCAAAGGGTTGCTGACCAGATTGGGCTGGAAACGCCGTATTACGGCCTGCTTAAATTCATCCCACGTTGGCTCCGGGTGTTGTTCTTCCCACCATTGAAACCAGTTGAGGGCTCTTCCATCCAACGCAATCATCACTGCTTCCAACATCTCCTCTTCTTCAACCCCATTAATCTTAAAATACCGTTCCACTTTGACGAGCCACCCATACGCTTCGCCCCCTTCAAAAACAGGGATTTCTAGTTTCCGTCCCCGATACCGGTGTCGCGCGCGGGGGCTGTTCCCCCCGGAGTTCTCGGATTCGGTGGAGGTGCCACCCCCGCCGTCCTCCTCTGCGCTTGGCGTCGCCGCTTCGCTGCCTCTTCGCCGGCGGCGTCGCGTTCCTTTCAAACGGAGCTCCATCCGATCCATCCACTCGCGCATGGCCTCCCCTTGCGTGCGCATCTCTAGCGCCAACCCTTCGAATTCCTGCTCGAGTCGTTCTTGGCGTTCTTCCATGGCGGTCTTCTTCACCATCGCTCAAGCTCCGTTGGACAAGAGCTTTGATACCAATGATAGAAATCGTGAACAGTAGCGTGAACAGTACCCGTGAACAGTACGCGTGAACAGTGCGCGTGAACAGTAACCGTGAACAGTGCCGTGAACAGTAATCGCAGCGACAGTGGAAGCAATTAAACGTAAACAGTGTTTGATTGATGAAAATAACAATCCAAATAGAGTTTGGGTGAACAAAACACAAAGAAAGCCACAAAAGGGAGGCTGCCTCTCCACAGCGCAAAACCCTTCCCAAGTCCCAAGTCCAAATCAAAAATAAAACCTAACCTATTATTCCAAAAACACTCCTTTTATACTAATTAGTGCTAATGACATTTTTGCCCCTCCTTGTGAAAACATTACCAAACCTGCGCCTCCCCCTCAGTGAAGCCGCGTGCGCATCAGAATTCAAATTGCATCAAGTTACTGGTTAAGTGTACAGATCATTAACTCATTCCAAACTTTGACTTACATGTGTCTCTGCTTCTTGTCTCAGCCGACTATACCGTTGAGCAAGATGGCGAGCATCCTCCAAAGGTGCACCATTGATCATTTGTCTCAAAGGATCCAAAACCTGGAAACTGAAACCATTTGACTCATGCTTCTCTCTTCATAATTTGATAATAATGTAAATAGTAAATTATCTCCCTGGATGATTTCAAATGTCAAATAGACTTCCTATAAAGTATCAAAGTATATAATATTCACTATCTTATATTTCAATTGTATAGAAGGGTGCCAAGAAGTAGAACGGCATGTGTAGGTTTTGAAAGTAGGAGGTCAATACAATATTTCAAAACCTTAACCGATGTCGATATAATTTACTCTCATATAAAAATTTTTTTTGTAAAAGCAATTTGGCAATTCTAACTTCAAAACTAGCTTCTTTGCAGCATAATCTATTTGATACTCAAAGTTAATCTTGAGATCCAGAGCAGGGTATTTTAAAAACTAGTTTCTTGTTCATAAAAAATAAAACTAAATTTCACACTGAGAAGGCAATGCAAAGTAATATTGAAATGGTGGTCCCCCTTATGTCATATGAAACCAGTAAAGGAACGTGGCTATTTATGAATTAGAATATCTATTCTATACACAGCCTCCTGATAAGGTAAGGTAACACTATATACTAAAAAGGATAGAAAAAGAGCAACATGTAGATTCCTCCGTATCTTATTGAAAGATTCTATAGAGCTTCATATTTTGAGCAACAATTCCTTATCATCTTTGTAAAATATTACTTAGTCAGCTAACCAATCACTTGACAAATGGCACACAAATATTGGTCATTTTGGGACTTCGTCTTATATTACTTTCCCGTAGAAACTTCAGCATAAATTACTTAGTTTCCAAACTGTATGGAAGTGATCTTATCTGAAAAAATGCCCTAATTTGTAGTATTATATGTTTAAAATCATCTTAAAATCAAGTCATTCTGTATCGAGTAAATCGAATTTTATGAAATTACAAGTTCAACTTTTAAAGGCTATAACACTATTAGTCTATTACATATAAATTTAAGATGTGGCAGTGAGATAAAACTTAACAGATTCACATATTGAACATCCATTATAAAGCTTATGAAAAGTTGACCTGGGAAGATAAAAGCCGATTCAATTCTTCATGCTCCTTTTCTACATGTTTGTGAGCATCACCATATACTGATGCAGCCTTTGCTAATATGTTGTCACTGTTGTTCTCTGCTCCATATCTGCAGCAATCCTCAGAAAGTTTTGTTCCTGTCTACCAAGGGTATTGTTTATGAAGATTTACTCACAGATCACTAGTGAATAAACAAACCTCCCAGGAGCTTCTAATTCCAATACATACTATCATGAGTCATCAGAGTAAACTGAATTTGCAGGAAAAAAAAAGAAACAAAAACTAATTTTCACCTGTTTCAATATGCTTATAACCTATAGCTGTAAACGTTTCTGCTGCTTTAACAATTTCTCTTTGGAAGTCCTGGACCAGATGATAGGTTTTCAGTTTTCACATATCAATAAACAGAACCAACATGGAAAAGTAAATCATTGAAGATAACACTTAGCTAATAGACTTCCCTAATACACATAACATACTATTCTGAGCTTATGAAATGGGAAACTCTTTGCTGCTCAAACATTACAAAGCTAATGGTTAATTAAATTATCAAACAGAAAAATGTCTACCCTCCCCGCACGGGTGGCCCTGTACAACTTCTCCATATGTTGATGTCTCTGCATTTCAACCTCATCAATGACCACAACATCTGAGCTCTCGTAACCGCTACTGCTGAACTGTTTTATTACAGCCTGATGACAAACAAGTAAATGAACTCAGATCACAAACTGGAAAATACTTTTATATGGCAACTGAATCTAAACTAGTATGATAACATTGCACTCAAAGAAGGAGGAAGGAAAACATCAAGCTCTTCAGCACCAAAGATGCAATAATTAAGTGAAAAAGAACACTGCATCTTGCTGAAACAAAATTCCACTCAGACAATAATCATTTTCAGATGCATTTCAAAACAATGAATTAAATTGTCAAAATTCATCATCTATTAGACTTCATAACCAACTGTTAGCTGTTATTCATTCAGTTAGATTGTTAGTTAGCTTTCTGTTAGAAGCTGTTAGAATCTGTTTAGCTTGTTACTAGTTAGTTGTACAATTCTGTTTGTAAATAGTTAGTTCAATGTTCAGTTTTGATGTTCAAATGCATGATCATATATGCCCATTGTAACAGATTCAACATTAATTAAATTGAATTTCAATTTCAATTTCAATGAGAATGAGCGCAATGCTCAATTCCAAATCTGAGTTTCTGTAGCTTCAGTATCATCAATTTAGGAAATTTTCGACTACCAAGATGCGGATTTGGAAAGAAAATTATGGAACTTAAAATTACAACACAAAAAAAAGCTAAATTGGTAAAATGGGTCGGCAAGGGAAGTTAAATCCAAACCTGTTGTTGTTTGGCAACTTGCTCCCTTAGCTTACTAGCTTGTTTCCTCAAAGCGTCCATGGTATGCGTTAATGCTTTCTATCCTCACAGTGACAGTACAAATATAAGTAACAAATCAGATCTGATGATGTTATCTGAGAACTTCAATCAAAGGGTGTCAATTTGGTTTCACAGCGACGAAAGTTGGCTCTTCTCGGACAAAGCCAGACAGCGAAAGAGAGAAATGTAACGACTCTAACAAGTACTGTAGTAACAAATAATAATGCTTAAATATATTTGAGGACCCTGAAAAATTAAATATAGCGTGTTTTGGTTTAGGTTTAGCAACTGCAATTTTTTTTTAAAAACTCTTTACAAAATACAGCTTTTTGATTAAGGCCCTTCTATTAGTGGTCTGTTAAAAAAATGCTGACTTGCCTGACAGAATACTTATGTGTCATTTAATATTCATTTTTATTTATTTTAAATGTTTATTTTTTTTAATATTCATTTTTAAATGCTTATTTGGCATGCCAACTCATTATTTTTTAGGCAAAATTACACTAGAGGTCCTTTAAGTTATTTAATTGTAACAAGTTGGTCTTTTAAGTTTTTTCGTACCACTTAGGTCGTTTAACTTACATAATGTGTACACCGTTAGTCATTTTTTTCATTTTTCATTACAAAAAACCCAAGTTGGCACTAATAGAACTGACGTGGTCGTGACGGAGCCTGCGTATCATCTGTCTCGTAACAATTTGGTCATTTAAAACTACCGTCATATAATAATTTGGTCATTTTAATCAAGCTTTTGTCAAGGGGAAGGGGGTTTTGGTTTTTGATGGAATTGAGGTTTTGGTTTTGACTGGAAATGGGATGGGAAGAGGAGGAAAGTTTAGAGGAGTGAAAAAATATGGGTTTGGGATTATTGATTGCTTTCGTGAAAACAGAAAGAGAGAGGTGAACCCTAGAGAAAATTAGATTTGTTCGTTTTCCGGCGATGGTTTGTGGTGCAGTGGTTGCCGACGAAGGGTCGCCGAAGTTTCGGGTGGTTGGTCATGGAGATGGGGAAGGGAGGGCGCTGGTTTAGATGGGAGATTGAGAGAGATGATGATGTGGATGCCAAATAATTAGGATTTTAAGAAAATAGAAATTGATATAAATGCCACGTAGGATTTCTGTTAGTCAACTGTGTTTTTTTGTAACGTTTGACTAACGGAATGGCCTATTTCAAAAAAGCTGATTTTGCAGGGACTTTTTACTAAAAAAAATTTTGCAGGACCTTAAACCAAAACACGCTATATTTGCAGGGGTCTAAAACATATTTAAGCCAAATAATAATAGTGCTTTTGTGGGGAAACAGTCTGTAAATATGTAAAGGCTTAAATATCATTTTGGTCCCTGCAATTACAATGATTATCTATTTTTAGTCCCTACAAAAATATTTTTTTAAAGAAGGTCCTTACAAAATGTTTTTTTATCCATTTTGGTCCCCAATACCATTTGTAAGCTGATGTGTCATTATCTTTATTTTTTCTCAGATGAGATGGCTCATTTTAATACAGTTGGCAATGTTGAGTCGGACCCCATGGCCACGTGGACTGCCACTTCATTAAAAAAACCCTAAATCCCTAAGGGTCTGTTTGGGAGGGGGAGTTGGGAGGGGAATGGGAGGCTTGTGGGGAAGGAACCCCTTGTTTGGGAGTTTAAAAAAATTAGGGAACGACTTGGGGGTTTTTTACTAGCCCTCCTAACCCCTCCTAATGGTCCATTTTCGAATTCCCCCAAATTGGGGGGTTTTAGGGGGTTTTGGTTATGAAATGACAAAATTACCCTCAGTAAAACTCTGAAATTCCAAAAATAAACATAACCCTAATTTTATTTCCCATTCTCAGTTTCTCGATCTGTCTCGTTCTCTCTCCTTCCAAGCTCCATCTCGCCATCCTCAGCTCAATTTCGATCGAAGTTCCATTCTCAGCCTCGCCATCGCAGCTCCATTTCGATCGAAGTTCCATTCTCAGCCTCGCCATCGAAGCTCCATCTCGTTCTCTCAGCCTCGTTCGATCGAAGTTCTCCATCGAAGCTTCATCTCTCGATCGCTCTCAATCTCTCTCTCGGTCGTTCTCTCCGATTGCGATTTCTCTCTTTCCCGGTTCGTGATTTCCTCTTCTTCACACTTCACAATCACAACACACATAGAAGCTCTCTGATTTTATATGTTTTCTCTGTTTTTTGTTGATTTTGGTTTTGATTTTTCAGATTGAATCAATTTAGGTGTGTTTTTTCTTCTGATTTTGATGTGTTCTTGTTCTAAATTTTAGGAGTGGTTCTCATCTTGCTGGTTCACTATTTTCAGGAGTGTTCTTGGTCTTCAAGTCTTGCTGGTTCTCTGATTTTCGCCACCAAGGTACTTCTACATTCTGTTTCTGGAATTTCTGTAGTGGTGTAGTTTATCCTTCAAAGTAATACATGCATACCCTATGGCTATGTTGTTGGATAAGTTTGTTGGTATTATAGATAAGTTTCTGGAATCTGTATTTCTTTATATTAATATCTTAGGTCAAATTGTTTTGTTAATATCTATTATTTATGGTTATTGCTAGGTTATGCTTTGTTGAATGGATTATCAAAGAAATCTTCATCTTGCATTAAGTAGATGGAGAGAAAGTGTCAGAATGACCCTTGTTCATGTTGTATGTCTTGTAGTTTATTACTACATAGTTAAAATTCGCCCTCGAAATGAGACATTTGATCGTAGTTTGACTTTAGAAAGAGAGAGTTCGCAATAGGACAATGAAAAAAATTGCTACTAGTGAAGGCCGTAAAATAACAAGAATGAGTCCCAAAGCATTTATTGACCTATGTGATATATTACAACGAGAGAGTGGTCTTCGACCAACACAACGCGTGAGTGTAGAGGAACAAGTTGCCAAAACACTCTACATTCTAACACATAATGTTAGAAATCGAGAGATTCAATTTTGATTTCGACGCTCTGGTGAGACTACTTTTTCATAGTTTGATTCTATACAAAATATAGATCATGAATGCTTCTTGACTTTTTCATAGTTTGTCTTAACTTTATATATTAGCTTCTGATCAGTCTTTCATAGTTTTTCAGAATGACCCTTTTTCGATAAATTGGTTTTTCTTTGTGGAAATGATAGAGCTGTTGGAGAACACGGTGAGAATCACTCAGATATTAGACAAAAAAGACCACTTGGTGTGGAATCAGAGTCACTTGGAACGACGGAGGAGGTGACTCTCGAGAGTATACATGACCAACAATGATCATGAAGTTACTTCTCCTGAGGTGCAAATTGTTCAAGAGCCAAGAGCTAAGAGATCTAGAAAGTCTCGAGATGATGCCGAAGTTGAAGGGATTAAGTCTGCCCTTGCGAACATTGCTGATGCCTTTAGAGAGAGCACTGCGGTTCACGAGAAAGCTTTCAGAGAGAGTACTGCTGCATATGAGAAAATTCATCAAAAGCTTCCTATTTCAGAAGAGGGTGTTTGGAAGCTTTTCGAAGAGTTGCAAGTAGATAATCATTTGTTGACTCGGACATATGTTTATCTCCTTGAAAATCCAGATAAGCTTAGAGCATTGCTTGGATGCCCAAAAAATAGGCAGAAGAATTTTCTAACAGAGATAATGTTCAATTCATCAAGGTAATTTATGTTTATATTTTAATATGTTGATACTAGCTGCTGTTGTTTCAACATTCTATTTTGCTGTTCCAAACTGATGTGATCAAAGTTATGTAAAGATGAATTTGATTGATTTGATTTGTTTGAATGTTTGGGAGTGCCTGGCTTTTGTGTAAGACCTACTGTTTTGCCTGTTTTGCTGTTGTTTCAACAAGTTGAAGTTCTACTGTCTGGAAAGTCTATGATGCTGTTGATGTTAATGTTGATGTTAATTAGATTCATTATAAGCTTACTATTAGTATGTTTCCTTTACCTTCTGTGTATCATTTTCTGATTTGCTAGTATGTTTCCTTTTGGTTGAATAATAGAAAACTATTGCAAAATGGCAGGTTGATGTTGTATTGCTATGCTACACAGTGGTTCATCAGATATAGCATATGGTAGCTTATTAGTGTTTAAGAAACTGGGGCTTTGTTTTCTGAGTGCTGCATATGTGTGCATGATTCTGTTTTTGGTTTTGATACTAGCTGCTGTTGTTTCAACATTCTGTTTTGCTGTTCCAAACTAACTGCATATGTTTCAACATTCTGTTTCAACATTCAGTTTTGGTTTTGATACTAGCTGCATATGTGTGCATGATTCTTGTTCTTATTGAGAGAGAGAGCAAAATGTGTAGCTTTGTATTTGTGATGTATACTTGTAGCTTTGTTCTTGTGACAGTTATTGCTGCAGCTACAGTGTTCTTGTGACTATGTTTATGATATCAAATTGCATACCATCTCATAGACTGCCTAATATCTTGTAACTATGTTTCTGGTGCAATGGTGTTTGAACTTAGCATCTCTGGTAATTCAATAATTCATTGAATAACATGTCGGCATGGAGAGCCCTTGTTTGTGTGTGTATGTGTTTTATCTTTTCTTATCCTCGATGAGTGTAATACCAGAGCAAAATTAAGCTGCAAGATATTCACACATGAACCAGATTTTAATAGTCATTTTCCTTGTTTTTCCTCTTTTATTGAAGGATGTCTACTCTAGTGAATATTTTACTTGCATAGATTTTCAACATTCTGTTTTACTATGTTGACATATCTTGTGTTTTCTTTTGGGTGCAGGTAGTGGATGTTTATGCGAGTTTCTTTGAAGTCGACTCTCTCAAGAAAGGAAAGAATGTTATGGTCTCTAATGAGAATGTTGCAATCCTATATTAAGATAATAGAATACGGTGTTAAAGAGATGAATTGATAACGCATTACGATTATCAATGTCTATTTAATTTCAAACACAATGTCTTTGTAATTTTGAGTTTGATGAGCACTATTTCATAGTGAATTTTCTAATTTTCAAGTGAAATATTGAATTTAAAGTTCAATTTGTTTGCTTTTTTATGTTCAATGATATGTAAGTTTATATAACTTTATGAAACTAATTAAATTTTGGTTTAGAATTAAATAAAGTATTAATTTAATTTTAAGTATTACCATTTCATACAAAAATTTTATTAAATAATAGTGTTTCTAGAAATAAAAATCACTTTTTATTGTGATAATTTTTTGTATCATTTAAAATGCAAAGGAAAAAAAAACTAGTTTACAAAAAAATTAATTTATATTTGATAGACAAAAAAAAAGCAACGCTGAACAGTGGCAGTGAATGCTAGATAAAAAAGGGAAGGGTCTAGGGGTAAAAGTGACAAATTATAAACCAAACCTCCACTTCTCATTTCTTTAACATTTCATAACATCCAAACAAGGGTGGGGTTGACAAATTATAAACCAAGTCTCCACTTCTCATTTCTTTAACATTTCATAACATCCAAACAAGGGTGGGGTTTTCCCTCCCCTCCCCTCCCCCTTTGACTCCCAAAGAGACCCTAAGGGTATGTTTGGGAGGAGGAGTTGGGAGGGGAAGGGATGGCTTGTGGAGAAAGAACCCTTTGTTTGGGAGTTTAAAAAAATTAGAGAAAGTGTTGGGGGGTTTTGTCAAACCCTCCTAACCCCTCCTCTTGGTCCAATTTTGCATTCCCCCAAATTGGGGGGTTTAAGGAGGTTTTGGTTATGAAATGACAATTTTGCCCTCACTTAAGCTCAAAAATTCCCACCACCCACCACCAACCACCGGAGGGCCACGGGAACCACCACCGGCCACCAGCCACCGCCGCCGGACCACCACCGGCCACTGGAGCTCCGCCACCGGACCACCACCGGTCGCCGGAACCACCGTTGGCCGCCGGAGCTCCGCCGCCGGACCACCACCTGCCACCACCACATATATTTATATATTATATTATATATATATATATAATTATATTATATATATATATATTATATTTATATATTATATTATACAATTATATTATATATATATATATATATATATATATAGTTAACAATATTATATATAATTATATTATTTATATTATATATATAATTATATTAACAATATTATATAGATATATTTTTATAAATCTAAAAAATTGCTAATGGATGGATTGGATTAACTTTTTTGTAATTGGATGGATTGGATTGAATTTTTTTGATATAATTTTAACGGATATAAATTTTTTAGGTATTGAATAACACGATTTAAGTTTAGTAGCACTTAAAAATTAAAGGGTTAAAGGTATGTTTCGTCCCTGCAAATATCACAATAATCCAGTTTCGTCCCTGTAAAAAAAAAAGTTTTAAAACAGCCCTTGCAATTACCAAACGCTTCTAGTTTCGTCCCTGCTGTTAACTTTCCATCCAAAAAACTAACAGTTGCCACGTCATCAACCCTTGCCCAAAAAAAAGTTTTAAAACAACCCTTGCAATTACCAAACGCTTCTAGTTTCGTCCCTGCTATTAACTATTCATCATCTTCAACCTCTTGATTGTCTTCTTCAAACCCAAAACCCAAACCCAACCTCTTGACTTTATCATTATTTGGTGTTTGTGGTGAGAAGTCTCATCCATAACATAAGCAAATGACCCCATAGAAAAACACCTTCTAGCATCTACATTGTTAGTTGAGCTACTTCCTTCCCCATCACCACCACCACCAACATCAACCAAATCCACATTCCTAAACTTTCCAAGTTTAACAGTAACTACTTTTTCCACACCAACCCTTTCAACAGATTCATCAGGATTTTCATTTTCATCCACACGAGTTGATCCAAATTCACTCTCTCCACAAAGATGAGAATTTGTGTTCATATTCATATTCAGGGAAATCAGGGAGCAAAGTAGCTCTACAAAGAGGACAAGTAGAGTGAGACAAAAGCCACGTGTCAATACACTCCATGTGAAAAGCATGACTACATTTAGGCAACAATCTAAGCTTATCATCAGGTTCAAATTCACACAAACAAACAGCACAATCAAAAGGGTTTTTCAAACCAATGATAGCTTTGTAAAGGAAAACAGGAAGAGTATCAATGAAAGATTGGTCAACACCAGAATCATGAAGGTGAAAGAGTTGTTGTAACTGTCCTTGAAGAGCAGTTACACTGTCTAAATCATCTGGCTCTCTAGTTTGAGGTCTCCAAAGGAATCTAACAAGAAGATGTAACAAACCAGAAATGAAGAAAACAATAGCTAGAATTATAATGATGAGTAGTATACAGGGACGAAACTAGAAGGAGATTTGATGGGATTTGGGTTTGAAGAAGACAATCAAGAGGTTGAAGATGATGAATAGTTAATAGCAGGAACGAAACTAGAAGCGTTTGGTAATTGCAAGGGTTGTTTTAAAACTTTTTTTTGCGCAAGGGTTGATGACGTGGCAACTGTTAGTTTTTTGGATGGAAAGTTAACAGCAGGGACGAAACTAGAAGCGTTTGGTAACTGCAAGGGCTGTTTTAAAACTTTTTTTTTTACAGGGACGAAACTGGATTATTGTGATATTTGCAGGGACGAAACATACCTTTAACCCAAAATTAAATTTAGAAGAATAATTTAATAGTAGCACTAAAAATTAATTTTAGAAGGCCAATTTAATAGTAGCACTAAAAAATAGTAAAAAAGATCCCCAATAAGAAAGGGTAAAAATGTCAATTTAAAATTAAGACATCCATTTCCCTTTTTTTTCACAAATTGTAACATCCAAACAAGGGGAGGGTTTTCCCTCCCCTCCTCTTCCTCTCCTCTTCCTTCCCCTCCCCTCTTCCCTCTAACTCCCAAACAGACCCTTGGGAACTAGAGGAGGAGGGGAGGGTAAACCCACCCCTTGTTTGGAAGTTCCAGTTTGTCACAATAAAGGGAAATGGGGGTTGGGTTTATAAATTGACATTTTTATCCCTTGGTACTGATTTGGTCGCTGTTTCTTTTTTTTAATTGGCCCCTGTCAACGTTTTTTTCCTTCTGCTTTCGGTGTTCCATTCACATTTATTATAATAATTCTAACTATTATTTTATTATATTCCTTTTTCTTGTTTATGATTCAACAATTATTTTATCTATAATAATTTTAACTATTATCATTTTGTTTTAATATTGCTATGTAGATTTTTTTTGTTGCTGCTAATTACCTATGCACTTTTTTTGACCAAAATAAATTATAATAATTTTCTCCAACTTGGAAAATATTGGTCATAAATAAATTATATAAACTTACATATCATTGAACATAAAAAAAAAGGCAAACAAATTGAACTTTAAATTCAATATTTCACTTGAAAATTCAAAATGAGATAATAGTCATCAAACTCAGAATTACAGAGACATTGTTTTTGAAATAAAATAGATAATGGTAATTATAATGTATTATCAATTCATCTCTTTAACTATCTCAAAACAGAGACCAAAACATTCTTTCCTTTCTTGAGAGAGTCGACTTCGAAGAAACGCGCATAAACATCCATTACCTGCACCCAAAAGAAAACACAAGATCACTATATACTTCAATTATGTCTCAACAGGGAAGTACATGCCAAGATCAGTGTCTGTAATCCACAACATAAATTATAAGTAGTGAGAACCGAAAAGTGAGTTAGAGGAAAAGAAAGAGCAACAACAACAACAAACCTACACTAATCTCTTGCATGCGGACTTAAAAGACACACATAGACAAACCTACACTATTAGTATGATTAACTTATTATTGCAAATAAACCTACATACCGAACAAATAAACAGATTCATGCAGTTCCTGAACCTAAACAACCAAAACAGGATCCTGAGACAAAGCCTATTTTAGTTCTTGCATATCCTTCACCGGTTCTTGCATAGCCTTTTTTATGTATATTTCAAACGATATATTTGTAAGCATTTTATTATATAGTAATTAATAACAACAGCAACACTAACAACAACTGCTAGTATCAAAACCAAAAACAGAACTACTCAAAACAGACATTTCCTGTATAAATTCAGCAATAGGGACTGTATCACATTAACTGTATAAGAAGAAGGACTTCAGCAATAGTTAAATTCAGACATTTCCTTCACCCAATCCATTGACTTGACTGGAAAATGGAAATTCGATCTCACAAAGATTCATCCAAAACCAAAACACTTCATAGCTGCGGTAATATTTTTAACTTATCAAACCTTAACAAGGGAACAATAGGCCTAATAAGACAGAAATAACAGAAAAACTTTCAAGATTCCCAATTCTGCTGAGTTGAGTATCTGCAAATGAGTGGCTGCAAATGAGTGGCTGGTATATTTCTCCAAACACAAATTGTTAGGCTGGAACACAATATTCTTCAGAATTTGATTAACTTTGATGTCTTTTACAGTTAGTTCATGAAGTGTAATGAAAATTAAGCAATCCAGAAACTCCAAAGATAAGATTTTCCAGCAATCTTCTCTTCCAAATACAATTGTAAGTATATGAACCAAAAGGAGATTTATGTAATAAATATTCATAAAAAACAAAATCAGGAGCTACAATGAGGATGGAGCAAGTTATAGAGAAATTGATTACACAAAGCAAACATCACAAGACAAAAACAAAAGGAGGAGTAAAAAAAGAAACACAGCATAGACAGCCATTTCCAATATCCCAAATCTAGAAAATCTGGAGAGAGATTGAGAGAAATTGAAATGGAGAGAAAAAGAGAGAAAGAGCGATTCACGAACCTGATCGAAGAGAGACGCCGGAGAGAGATCAGGAGTGTTTTAGTGATGGCAATTTTGTCAATTCATACCCAAAACCCTCTAAAACCTCCCAATTTGGGGGAATGCGAAAATGGGCCCTAATGAGGGTTTAAGAGGGCTGGTAAAAAACCCCAAACCTTTCCCTAATTTTTTTAACCTCCCAAACAAGGGTTTCTTCCCACAAGCCTCCCCCTTCTCCAGAATCCCCCCTCCCAAACATACCCTAAAAATTCCAATTTTTCTCGTCCCTCAATTCATTCTCACCTTCCGAATGATGAGACTGGTGAATTCCCATGGCAACTCTTCAGCTCCCATCGCAGCAGCAGCAAAGAAACCACCATGTCATTATCATCATCATTTCCCTCACCTTTATCAAACAGCAAGAACTTTTAAAACTTAAGCTTTGTAAAAATTCAATACCCTCACAAACCAAACCTACCTATTACGCCTCCACTTCTACGCTTCCACTTCCCCAGCTAATCTTTAATAAAGAATTCTTAGTCAAAATCACAACCAACACTTTCAAAATCGTGTTCACAGTTCACACCTCTAACGTCATCATCCGTGTTTGTTAACCCTATAGAACTCTTTCAACTGCGACGTTATTCTATCGCCGATTCTGTCGCACGCTTCACATACCAAACACTCAACACTTCACGAGATCCATCTTCTTATATTGGCGATTTGGGTTTACGAGTTCTAGAAACTAAACACAGGGTCAATTGGTGCTTGTCCAGCTACCGGTGAGAAGGGAATGGATCCACTGACTTGGTGGCGGGAAACTGCTGCTCCCTTTAGTTAATTAGGTCCGTCCGATTAGTAATCGGACGATCACAACTCCTACTATAACAACTCCTACTATCACAACCCCTATTATTAGAACCCCTACTAATACAACCCCTACTAATCAGGTCCGTCCAATTACTAATCGGACGGACCTAATTAACTAAAGGCAGCAGCAGTTTCCCGCCACCAAGTCAGTGGATCCGTTCCCGACATGGATAATTAGTCTCGTAAGGATGCTAACGGTGTCACTATAAAAATGATGATTGAAATTTCAATTATCACAACGGAACATGTTCTTGAATTTTAAACTCACTTGAAATTTTAAGTTACATGCAACTAATGATAAGGATCTCGCCTTATTCTCCTTGTAATGTCTTTTTCCCACGGGATTTTGGAGGTTTTAACGAGTCCCCAAGGTAAATTGTATGAGTTTGAGTATCTCTTGTGCTCCCGTTAATACAATATTTCACTTATAAAAAAAAACTAATGATAAAGATTTGGGTAAAGTCAAAATTCGTAAGCAAATTATTATTCAAAAGTGTAACAACTTTATAAAAATTGTTTTTTGTAAATAATAAACGGAATTAACGTGTCATTCATCTTTATATGATTTTCATTAAGTACTAGTAGGATATCCGTGCATGCGCACGGGTGCTGTCGTATTGTTTTTATGAATGAACTTAGACGGTATTTAAATAGTCTGAACATTACCCGTGAAAATAAAGACAAATTTAAATTAGATAAAAAAAGAGTTTCAAATAAAAAATAGATAAAAATTAAAATGTAAAAATGTAAAAGTATCATTTAAAAACAATCTGTGCATTTAATTATCCCGTATTTTTTATATATCAGTGCAGTGTTTTTTATATATTAGTGTTGTTATACCGTGTTTTTTTATATTTCAGTGCAGCTAGCTATCCCGTGTTTTTGTATATATCATTGCAGTTATCCCCGTATTTTTTTATATATCAGTGCAGTTATCTCGTATTTTTTATGTATCAGTGCAGTTATCTCATAGTTTCAGTTGATTATTTGAGTTGATTAGTAAATTATAGTAGAGAGTAAAAGATAGATAGTAGATTATCAATAAGAAATATTTATCCCGTGTTTTTTTATATATTAATGACAATTATTTGTCCTTTTTTAAGTATTAGTGACAAATATTTGTCACGTGTGTTTTAAATATTAATCAGTTTAAATAGTAATGAAGTCTTCTTGTTTTTTTAGATAGTAGGTTTATAGTAGACTTCTAAAATTATAATTATCAATGACAAATATTAATCCCGTGTTTTTTTTATATATCATTGCAGTTATCCCGTGTTTTTTATATATATGAGTGCAGTTATCCCGTAGTTTCAATTGGTTATTTTAGTTGATTCGTTTAGTATATAGTAGATAGTAAAAGTTAGATAGTAGATTATCAATAAAAAATATTTATTTTAAATATTAATTAGTAGTTTAAATAGTCATTAAGTCTTCTTGTTTTTTAGATTGTAGCTAGGTTTGTAGTAGTAGTCTTCAAAATTTGTAATTATCAATGACAAATATTAATCTCGTGTTTTTTTATAAACTAGTACAGTTATCCCGTGTTTTTTTATATATCAGTGCAGTTATCTCATAGTTTCATGATTATTTTAGTTTATTAGTAGATTATAGTAGATAGTAAAAGAGAGATAGTAGATTATCAATAAGAAATATTTGTTTTGAATATTAATCAGTAGTTTAAATAGTCGTTTTTTATTCAACAAAAAAAAACCTTCTTGTTTTTTAGATAGTAGGTTTATAGTTGTCTTCAAAAAATTTAATTATCAATGACAAATATTAATCCTGTGTTTTTTTATATATCAGTGCAGTTATCTCGTGTTGTTTTATATGTCATTGCAGTTATCTCGTAGTTTCAATTGATTATTTTTGTTGATTAGTAGATTATAGTAGATAGTAAAAGATAGATATAGTAGATTATCAATAAGAGGTGATAGTAGATTATCAATAAGAGTGTAAACAGATTTCGGAGAGAAAAATGAAAATTTTAAGTGATAACTTTTTCCAAATATGTGATAGTTTTTTTTGTTTTTTAGTGTGACTCATTTACATTTTTATAGGTAATTTTAGTAGAGTGGTGTTTGTATAAATTTAGAAACTTAGTTAGAGAGAGAAGAATTGTTTATGGAAAAAGTAAAAGTAAAATAAAAGGAAAAAATGAAGAAAGAGGGTGTAAGAGAAAAGTAAAAAGAGGAAAGAGAATGTAAGAAGAAAGAGAAAAAAAGAAAGAAAGAGAGTGCAAGAAGAAAAAGAAAGAAAGAGAGGTAATGACATTCTTACCCTTAAATTAGATATGTGTCTTGTTAATAAAAAATCAAAATTAGATTTGTGTCTTGTTAATAAGAAATCCAAATCGTATAGATATTAGATTAGATTAGATTAGATTAAATGATAAAATGTATTTATTTATGCAAGCATGACAAAGCATTATCGTTAAACACCCGGTCATTTATCATTGATTACTTAGCTTTTCAAAGATTATCAACGATGAATATTCAAAAAAGAAATAAATCCTTTTGAGTTAATTGCACTAATTAATAACTAGTGATAAAAAATAATTGAAAAACCACGCTTGGTTCTCCTATAAATTTTATGAATTGTGAAAATAGTGAGACAAAACACGATAAAGAAAGGAAAACCATAGAGGAAAAGATCTGAATACTTCAAGTAAATCAACATCAAGTCTCCTTTCTCTTTTAGTATCCAACGGAAAATTATAACTTAAATCTTGACTTATAGCTGACCATAAATTTTTATTTACATAATTTTCACACTAAGTTCTTATTATCTTGATGGTTATCGCCCATGAAAAGTTTTCTTATTAGTTAATACAAACTAGTATTCACGTTTATGAGAAATTCATATTTATGAGAAAAGAAATTCATGTATTTATTTGGAACCTACACAGATATGGACAAGAGAAGGCGACACTTAGCATTATTCACCCTATGTATTTTCTTTGGTTCAGGTACGTAATATGTGGTTAGTTATTGTTTTCCATGCATTTTTTATATATAAAACCAAGTTCTAGTTGAGAAAATAAAAAATTGAAGCCATTTAAAGAGGGAAAACAGTAGAAAATAAATATGATTGTTATCTTCTTGACTAGGTGGAAAAATCATATCATTTAGAGCATGCATGCTGTGTCACCATGCATGGAGAAATTTTAGGTTCAGTAAAATCAATTTCAACAAATAAATTATTCTCAACTTTCCTACTTAAGAATTAAAATTATCATTGGCCTTATTATTTTTCAGGTGTAGGTTCGATCCAAGTTGCATCAGCAGGTGGTGGTCAATGGTGTGTTGCTAGCAAGGGAGCTTCAAACACTGCTCTACAAACTGCTCTTGACTATGCTTGTGGGGTGGTAGACTGTTCATCAATTCAACCCGGAGCAACTTGCTACAACCCTAATACTATTCAAGACCATGCTTCTTACGCGTTCAATGAATACTACCAAAAGAATCCAGAACCTGCTAGTTGTGTATTCGGAGGAGTAGCAACACTTACAACCAAAGATCCAAGTAAGTGTAGAATGTAAACAAATTTGAGAAGCTAGCGTGATTTTTTGATACAAAATTTAGATGGTTAATTAATATTGTCGTTCAAATCTAACATATATAATCGCAGGTCACGGGAGCTGCAACTATGCATCATCGGGGACTAGGTGAGAATTTATTTGCAACGCATGCATGCATGTACAAATAAAAGATAAAGATTAAATCCTATCTATATATATATATATATATATATATATATATATTCTAATATATTTTATCATAAAAAATGCAGCACAAGTCTGTCAACACCTGGCAGCCCACCAAGACCAAGTAAACCAACTCTTACTCCGTCAGCCCCTAATCAACCAACACACGGCAGCTCACCACCGACTCAACCAACCCTTACTCCACCAAGTCCAGGACAACAAGTAAGCCCTAGCGGAGCCACGTCAACGTCTTATTCTTTGTTGGTGTTTTTGGCATGTGGTCTCTTGGCTTCACTACAAGTAGCAAAATCCATCTAGATCAGAAACATCAAATAAATCCTGTAATTCTTTAAGTAATAAGCTAGAAATCATGTAGTCTTCCACAAGTCTTTACAAACTTTCCAAGAGTCGAGCATCAAATAATTAGTCTTGCAATTAAAATTACTGATAATGGTTGTTTGTTGATCATAAATCCAAAATTAATTGCAGAGAGAAAAGTAAATAAGATTTTCAAAGAAACTTTTTCAATTGTATTTGCTTCTTTTCCATGGAAAATCCTTGTTATTAATATCAACGACCATGCTGTTTTTTAGTGAACAATATAAACTTCTTTAAAGAACTAATTTTAAAATGATTGAGGTTCTTGTTGAGAAGAAGAACCACCACCACTGTCAAATTGGCCATGTGTTATCCGGTTATCAAGATATCGTAATTATTGACGGCTAGGCTATCGAAAACACATAATAATCGAATTCCAAATGTAATTACTGACAGCTATGACCGTCGGTACGTCTCGCTTGAGGTTTCTTGTGGCCAAAGCCTCCAGAACGTGTACAACCAAACGAATAACCCGTTTAGACATCTCTGGTCACCACTAGAAATACTCCCTGGAGATACCAACTTGTATCGTAGTAATTGACCACATGTAACCCCTTGGTGATGTTAGTAGCCAATGTTAAACAACTTAATTAATGGAAGTAGGGATGGAGTTACACGAGTAATCAACAAGGTAGGTGATACAACAGTGATACAAATGACTGCTAGGGTGGCAACAATTGAACCTTGGTCAAATGATTTCTGCAAGCTTGTCTTGAGAAATGCTGGAAAGCCAAATACCATCACCAAGAGAAATGCTATAAATGGCAACTTAAGTTCACCTGGGTTTAAAGAAGATCGGGCATAAACTTTTGCCTCTTTCCAATAAATATTCACAAAGCATGAAAAACAAAATACATAATTTATTTGTTTGATAAATGAAATTTTAGGGTGAGGGGTCGAGATTTTCTTTGCGTATTTTGGATCCATCATACAAAAGGAACTAAAAGATGTAAACCATATTTGTGCGAGATCGATGAGAAAATGTGCATCTATATTTGGATCCATTGCATCTTCTCCACCCTTTCGCCTCTTGCCATGTCCACCCCACTTTTGGCGGATGATTCTAGTGGTCAGGGCATTCTCGATGTGGTTCTATTGTCGTCATGAATGAGTAGGTTTCCTCAACATAAGTCGACAAATGGAGTATGTGGCAACTTAAACCCCATTTTCAATGAGATCAAACCATTTAAGGTAAAAAAATTCTCCTTCATAAATAGCAACCAAACCATTTTCACTCAGAAGCAATTGTCAGCCAACCGTAATCAACCAGATTAGTAATTATTAGTAATTAGTAATTACCAAAAATGCATGAAAACCCTTCTCTGCAGAGTACAAAGACATGTTCCATACACACGAAAGCATTATTGCTGATAAACATTAGGAAGCCGAAGACCAACACTTGCAGCGGATTTTCCAAGAGTCCTTTTCACTTCATCTGATCTATCCACTGCAATGTTGTATGAGAAAAGCAAATCCTGCAAAATTATCAACAATGATGGATGCATGGTCAGAAAGCCAGCCAGAAAAAAATGCAGGTTTTTGTTGAAAGTACTTGTTCATGCTACAAACAGAAAATGAGACAAAACAAAATGATTTGGTTGATAATCTATGATTAAGAAAAAATCTGCAGAGGATTTATTTAGATGCAACTTGAGCATGTTGAGTCGATGATCAGTGATCAGTGATCACTGGTCAAAAATCACGAGTCATGCCTCTTCTACACTTCTTCAATTTTGCAGAATCACAAAATAATGGATTCTTAGGTCATGTTTGGATAAACAACTTAATGAAGCGCTTATGGCATAAGTGCTTATCATATGAGAGTTTATGCATAAACTGTTTCTTTAATAAAAGACAAAAAAAACGTAACTATTTTTCTATTAGCTCTAAGATGTTTTCATTAGCTGAAAACAGCTTATGAACTTGTCATAAGTTGTTTTCATAAACTCTTACAAACAATCTCACAAGTTCATAAGTTACTTTTATAAAAACTCTCACAAAACAGTCTAACAAGTACTTATGTCAGTAAATAAGCTCAGATAAGCCAATCCAAATGATGTCAATGTAAAACTTATTTAGAGTGCGCTACCATTAAAATTGAAATGACAAGTTTAACCAATTTCTACTTACATGAGAAGCCAATTTCCAGTTACATGAAAAGTCTTTGCTTCAAAAACTCAAGGTCATTGCAAGATTTTTAATATTTTTTTCCGCAAGTGATTTTGAAAGTTTAACCAAGATGATAAGTTTCAAACTAAATTGAGTTTATGCTATTTAACCAAATCAGAATCGTTGTAATCAAACTTGTTTTCTACAGACTTATAAACTAAGTGAGCATTTGAAAGAAACCAATTGAATTTGAAACAAAAAGAGAGTAATACCTACCTTGTGATGGTGCACAGCGTTAAGCAAGAAAGTATAATGACGAGCAAGCTTTAATTTCTGTTGGACAGCCACATCATCAGAAAGATTTCGGTTGTTACGAAACTCAGAGGTTACAAATTCTAAAAAATGCCTATTGTTCTCTTCTTTCCCAATATGCTTCTTCACCGCCTTGAGAAGATGTTTAGCAGTTTTGAAGGCTTCGGATCTCATTTCTTTTTCCTAGCAATATCTACAATCTACTTCCTGCCATTGGATTTGGATGGTATATTTCAAATACAAACAAAATACCATTGCAAGTTCAGTTTTATTCAAACATCCACAATTTCACGTTTATGAAATTTCAATTGCAATTCTACCAAAATTTCAGCCCCGAATGATAATTTGAAGTTGAGAAAACGGACCTGTGACGCGTGGCGGAGAGGATCTCGTCGTTCGCCGTCTTGCCGTTGCCGCGGCTTCAGGCTTGTGCATGATGAGGGTTTATACTCTTCGTTTTTTAAAGGTTATTTTAACCCCCGCAAAATACACATTAATCCATTTTGCTCCTTGTAAAATAAAAAACTTTAAATAAGCCCTTGTAAAATAGTTAGTTGTTCAGTTAAGCCCTCGTTATTAGTGGTCCACTAACGCTGTTATTTTTAACCCTCATGTTGGCCCCTGCAAAATACACATTAATCCATTTTGGCCCCTGCAAAATACACATTATTCCATTTTGGCCCCTGCAAATTACCTTTAAAACTAACACCGTTAGTGAACCATTAACAGCGATGGCTTAACTGAACAACTAACTATTTTACAGGGGCTTAATTATAGTTTTTTATTTTGCAGGGGGCAAAATGGATTAATTTGTATTTTGCAGGGGCCAAAATGACCTTTAAAAAACGAAGAGTATAAACCCTCATCATGCAGAAGCTTCAAAGGGTGATTTTGTAATTTCACCAACCCACTGTTTTCTTAAAGAAATAGTAGATTCCTCAAATTTTCAATTTTATTGGTTTGTCTCTAGCTTTTATAACTTAATATAAATCTCTAACCTTACCAAATACCAGGTTATGATTAGTTAACATCGTAAGACATCTACATACTCCCTCTGTTATAGAATATAAGTAAAAATTGATCAACAAAAGTTGATGTATCTGGTCCAAATTTTGAATCAGATACATAAACTTCCGTTGACCAGTTTTTGCTTATATATCAACATAGTATTTGTAACATCCCTGATTTTCGGTTAATTTTGTTTTATGAAATTAACTAGCGAATTATTATTCGATAAAATAATAAATCAAGTCATGGACATGTTAAAAGCGTGAAAGCAACATTTAATTGTTAATCGAATAAATTATGTGATTGTTTTGGGGAAGAAATAGAATTATGTGAGAATTAGGGAACCAAGGGCATTTTGGTCATTTCGCCTCATTTAAACAACCCTCGGCTCATATCACCACCTGACCCTACTCCTTTCCCTCCCATTCAGCCATTTAGAAATAAAATTGGAAGAGAGAAAGTGAGGAAAGGAGAGTTGAACATAAGGACAAAATAGTAATTTCACCTTCATTTAAAACTCTCATCAACTTACCCCCACTCAGCCACACTCTCACTCACTTCACTAATGTGTTGAAACAGAAAGAAAAGAGAGAAGGAAGTTGAGAGAGGAGGAGGCGAAGGTGAAGGAAGAAAGAGGGAGGAGGAAACATCACCATTCTCATTGCATGTGAGTTTTCTTGCTACCATTCTTCTCCGTTTTCTTTCCTCTTCCTAATGGTACCAATTTTTTGAACTCATTCTTCCCAATTCTAAATCTACCATTGTTGGTATTTGAAGCTTCAAGTTGGGTTTTCTCCTCTTGAAGCATGGCATGTACCATTGGAGTTTTGGAAGTGATTTTCATCAAATTGGTGAAGCCACATTGTGAATTGGTTCAATTGGGGAGTGAATTCAGTAGCTTGAAGGGTGGTAATTCGAAATTGGAGCTCATCAAAAAGGGTATTGGTTGCTGGTAATGATTTGGAAGAGCGGTTTCGATGTTTGACCAAGTTCGGTGCGAGTTCGTGAATACGGGGATTGTTCGAGAGGTTACGGTTCGATCGTTTCGTGCGAGGACGTGATTTCTCGCGAGTTCGTCAAATCGGTGAGTTCTACTCACGCTGAGGATTGTTTCGTTTCTGAAATGAATGCTATGTGACTGATTTTGTGAATGTTCTGTTGTTTCGAAAGATTTTGAGTCGAAAACCGTATTTTTATAAAAACTGGTCTTTTGAACTATGGAACGAATCGATTGGTTGATGTTACTTGTTTTGGACTGGAATATTGTCTGGTATTGTCTGTGTTTATGTTGGATTTTGATCGGAATACGGATTGGACTCGAACGGAATTGCGAAAACGAGAAAAGTGGAACGAATAGGTGTGCTGATAAAAGCGCACAGGTCGTGCGCCTATGGCACCCGGACCGTGCGCCAGCTTCGGGAATGATTTTAAAAAAGGATGTTCAGTGCGCATGGGTCGTGCGCCTAGGGCACACAGACCGTGCGTGAGCTTCTTTTACCGCATACTGAATTCTCGTTTTGTCGCTCATTTCGATCCCAGACCTCTTCTAATATTCTTCCCAGCCATCCCTCATGTCTTGGAACCAATAATGCTCTGTTTTTGAACATGATTGCAAGGTTTAAAATGAATTGTTTTTGGAAGTCAAAATTGTTTCAAGAACCGTAAAGTAGTACACGCGAGCGAACATGTGTTATGTTTACTATCATGGAACTAAATGTTCAAGCGATTGTTTATTCATGGAACTAAATGTTCAATCAAGGTTAAGATATATAAATTATATCGAGGCGCGGGTGACGACCCAGTTGATTAGTATACTAGGGGAGGGGAAGTCATGAGCCCCAGAACCTAGGCCTCACGAGGTTTGAAGCTAGTGTAAGCTAGTGGAGAGGTTCGACGGTAAAGGCAGAGCTTATGTTCATGTTGTTTTTCCCTTAGTGATTGTACTTCGATTTGATGACTTGTACCAGCTGTTAGACTATCTGATAACCTTAGAGGGGGGTGAATAAGGTTATGTGCAAAACTTGAATTCTTTTCCGGTTTTCAAAACTTTTTGCTATGCTTGTTTAAATGAAATGCGGAAACTTAGATTTAAACCTTATATGGTGCAAGCAGGCAGATTTAGGCACAATGAGATGTTATGCTATTTTCAATATACACAATAAGATTATTTATAAGAAGTGTAGTGATATTGAATATAGTAGAGAGTAGATCAATTGCAGTGATATGGAAGATGATAGATAAACAGGTCAGAATAGGGATATGTATTATGCTGACTACGCTATGATTGGTTTTAACAATAAACATATGTTTTATGTTTAGCGCAGTATAACAATAAACAAACAGAAATGACAAATAAAGTAAAAGAGTAGGGATAGAGACACACCAGGAGTTTAGCGAGGTTCGGGATAAAAGCCCTACGTCCTCGGCCTCAGGCTTTGCAACCCTTGGACTTGATGGTAACCACTATATTGAAGAATTGTTTACAAACAGGCAACTTCAAAATAGCAAATCTCAATTCCCCCGAACTGAGAACCCGAGCACCTAGCTAAGGATTTCAACACTGCTTCAATCTCCTGATTGAACGACCCAAGAGCACCTCCCAGGATTTCACTACCGCTTCAATCTTCCCCGATTGAACGACCCAATATCACCTTCCAGGAATTCAAACCAACTCAATCTCCTGATTGAGAGACCCAAGAAAACTTCCCAGGATTTCAAACCAACTCAATCTCCTGATTGAGAGACCCAAGACCAATTCCCAGGATTTCAGAGTGACCCCACAAATAGAGTAACGAATACAAACAGAGATCTATGATCCAATCACCTCAGATATAATGACAGTATAGTGACTAAGAGATGAGTGATATGGAAAATAGAAAATGATATGAAAGTTGAAGCTCTATTTTCTCTCTTTCTCAGATCTGGAAAATGTATGTGAGAAGCAGAGATGAGTTGTGAATTGTGGTGTGAGGTGTGATGAGAAACACACCTCCTATTTATAGGCGTAGGAAAAAATTGATTTTTGAAAACCATTTAATGCAAGCATAATCGATTATTTGAAAGTAGTGAAGAAGGTGCATAATCGATTATGATTAAATATGAAAACATCTTGAATGCATGATAATCGATTATGACATATAGTTATGGAATGGGATAATCGATTATTGTTGTCAAGGATGGCTTCATAATCGATTATGTTACTTGGTTAAATGATGATATAATCGATTATTGTTGTCAAGAAAGGAAGGAAGCTAATAATCGATTATAATTGTCAAGAGAGGAAGGAAAGCCAATAATCGATTATGATATATAGTGCAATTTAGGCTCTAATCGATTATTGTTTAAAAAAGGAAAGCAGGGCAAGCAAATAATCGATTTATGTAGGTAGTTATCTTTATGCACTAATCGATTTAATGATCTAAAAAAGGAAGGTAAGGCAAACTCTTAATCGATTATTTGTTTTAGTTAAAATAGGAGAGTAATCGATTATGTGCTCTGAAAACATTCAGGCACCTAATCTATTACCATAATCTATTATCTTTGTAAAAGAATAGGATTTTGATTTCAAGCCTTCAACAAAACTATTTTTAGGGTTTTATTCTTTCAACAAAAAATAGTTTTAGGGTTTTTGTTGCCACCTTATGCATGCATGCAATTTTATAAAATATTTTTCAAAACTATTTTGATGCACCATGCATGTTTTGAAAAACTCATCTCTCAGCTACTAAAAGTCATAGACCTTCAGTGATAGGACCTTACACAGTGTCCTAAAGAAAGCGGATAAACACATAGGTCTTGAACTGCTGAGGTGGCTTCTTCTCCAAGCTGCTCCATTTTAATCTTCCTGCTCTTTGCTTTATGTCCTGTACTTAATTCAACTTGAACCATTAGTAGATAAGGTGTAATTTGTTATCATACAAAACAAAGAGTGTTTGCCCTTGGTTCAACAAACTCCCCCTTTTTGATGATAACAAATTACATTATGCATAGGGGGTTTGATAGCAATGGAACTTTTTCAAAAAGCTCCCCCTAAGCATATGCATAATAAATAAACAGTACATCAGCAGGATAGCAGCAATTATTTTCTCCCCTCACATATAACATGCATAATATTCTCTCCCACATATAACATGCATAATATTCTCTCCCCCTTTGTTTTCATCAAAAAGGAGGGGGGTGAGCACATAGCATATGAGATATCAGAAACAGTAGTTCATGCTATGCTCCCCCTTACTTGGTGATCCCCCTTAATAATTTTAGAATGCAAGTCTTTAGCAAAAAGAGGGTGGATCATCATGGTTTTAAAAATATGATACCCAAGATAATCATCCTTGGTTCAACAATATAGGTATCATTTTTAACATCAAAAATATGTTGCATCAAAGATCTAGTATAATAGCACTTGAGAAAAAAAACTTTGATGCACACAAAAAATTTTATTTCACAAAAGTGATAAATTATTCTTCAGGTGAATAGAACTTTTCCAATCTAACCTTCACCGGTGATTCTTCTTCTATTGTTGATATTACTAGTCACATGACTGCTGTTTCTGAGTATTAAGGATTTTTTGCGTCTCCAGTCATGAACTTTGAGTCTCTGCTATCAAGGTATCGATCTGACCCCCATACCTTGTAGCACACCTGCAGTAAGATCAAGTAGAAAATTTTGGTACCCAATTCTCTTTGGGTCCTTTGGGGTTAGTCATCAAGGGGTTTGTTTTCACAATCCACCTTGGTTTCTCACAAGCAGGTATAAGGGTACCAAGCTCACACAATTTACGAATAGGACATCTAAGTGAGCTATGGTTCCCTTTTTGACAATAAGTGCAAGAGAAAACAGTAGGTGTATAACTTGAAGTAGCGGCTACAAAAGTCATTTTCTTTTTCAAAACAGAGGAGGTGGAATTACCTTTGTACCCAATACCTCTCCTATCAACATATTCATGTTGGGAGTGAAGTAGCTTGGTCAAGGTCTTTTCACCAACCTCAAACTTTTTCAAAGATTCTTTCAAAAATTCATTTTCAACCTTGACTTTTTCAAAATTTTGTTTAAGCTCTAGAAACTCAAGGTTGAATGGTTTTATTTCATGTAGCTCATTGTTCAACTTAACTACCTCATTTTCTAGAGTCTCAATTTGAGTGAGCATGCTTTTGTTACTCTTTGCCAATTTCTTAGATTTTAACAAAAGAGTTTCATGTTCAAAATAGAGAGCATCAAAAGCCTCACTCAAATCTTGACTACTACAACCATCATCAAGTAAATCATCATGCATAGAGGAATCAGAAAGACTAGAAGAGTTAAGACTTACCTTAGATGAGTCATTTGCCATATGACAAACACCATTTGCAATTTGCTCTTCTTCGTCTGTGTCACTATCAGTGCCAAGACAATCCCATATAGTAGCCTTAGGTGTTTCACATGCCGTGAGACAAATGGCAATTTGCAACCTCCTCTTCTTCATTGTCAGCATAGTTGTTCCATGTAGCCTTCTTAGCTTTCTTGGATTTCTTTGAGTTATTTCTCTTTTCAAGTTTGTTGAATCTCATGAATTCTTCAAATAATTCAGCCATGTCTTCATCATCAGATTCTTCATCAGACTCAACCTCTTTCCTTGCTACCTTAGGTAGCAGCAAGAGCAAGAGATTTTCTTTCTTTTACTATTTTTGCTTCTTGATCTTTGTTAGCAGCCAATACAACCTCAAAGGCAAGAAGTGACCCAATCAAGTCTTCTTGAGGCAGAGTGCCAATATCTTTGGCTTCAGTGATTGCACAAGTTTTTGGAAAGAACTCACCAGTCAGATATGCAAGAATATTCCCATTTATATCTTTTGTAGAATACCTCTTTCCCAGTGCCCTTAGGTTGTTCACAATCAGATTCAGTCTCTGGTGCATAGCTGCAACAGATTCACCTTCCTTCATTTTGAATGATTCATACTCAGAAGTGAGGATTCTGATTTTTGTATCCTTTACTTGGCTTGTACCGACATGTGTAGCTTCCAAGCAGTCTCAGATCTCTTTAGCTGTCTGACACCCTTTTACTCTTCCATATTCTTCTTCACATAGAGACAGGTGAAGAATGTTCATAGCATTGGCATTCTGAGAGATTTTGTCTAACTCGGACTTTCTCAGCTCGCTTAGATCAATGGTGTAGATGTCTTCAACTGGAATTTCTTCTGCTTTGCCGGTAGCTTGAGTTTTTGTAGTGTCTCCGTCAGCACCACCAGCACTACAAAAAACGGAACAGATTGCAGGGGTTTTTAAGTCGCTTAGCGGGGGTTTTAAACCCCGCAACGTAATCTGCGGGGTTTTAAAAAACGCCGGAGTTTCAAGTGCCGCAATCGTTTTGCGGGGGTTTTTAGAAAACGCTGGTATCATGTCTTTTAGCGGGGGTTTTACTGCGGGGGTTTTTAACCCCCACAATTAGGGGAGGTTTTTTTGAGGGGGTTATAAACCTCCTGAGATCTTGAGTGATTTTACAAGAGTTTTTTTCTTGCAATTTGATATTTTTTTTTATCTCATTACCACATTTTTATTACCGGAAACTATCCATACATCTTTGGGAATACTTATTAAGCTTAATCAAAAAGACCAAAAAATTCATTAAGAATATAACTGTGATAACATACATGTAATGTCAAATTTCTAAAAATTATAATAAAAATAAACATTTGTAGCTCAAATATCTAATGTCATACAACTCCATTTATAGTAGCTTAAAAAATCTAATGCTAAAAGATCCTAAAAAATATATCAAATTTGGCTAGCACTAGATGATCCTCTTGCAGATTCTTCATGTTCGTTGTCGTGAAGAACTTCCAATATTTGTGTTTTGTCACAACCTCAACTCAAAAGGCACAATGGGAAGATGCTTTTCCTCATAAACAGAACAATTGTTCAGTTGGTTATTAGATCAAGATTCACTTGCCTCATCACATTTACTTCGCATAATCCTTTAATGTTTCAACCAATCAACAAAGATGGCACAATCCTTCAATGTTTCAACAAATCTGCAAACAAAGGACAGCAGGATGAAATGATAAGCAAATAATGGGTATAAATCATACAATAATATCAACATTAATATATACCAACTCAAAATCTCAAACAAAAGGATAAAGAAGAGAGGGAGTAATCAATTAAAGTAATATTTCATTGAGAAAAAAATAAAAGTTGATCAATCACATTTGTAGAGACTATTATATATTAAAGTTGCTCATTAGCAGTGTGAATGCCAACACCAAATCTTTAACACAATACTATGTCTTTACAACTACAGAGTTAAAATTCAAATAAAATGTTGGATGCAATTTTTTTTATCAAAACCAGCTTGACAGATTAGGGAATCAAGATACCAATAAGAAATAGCCAGCAATGTTGATCAAAATAGAAGCTATATAGCTAATCAAGATAGCCAGCAATGTTGATCAAAATAGAAGCTATGCACTCAAGCAGTGATGAATACTACATAGAATTAGTGATGAATACTACATCTTTAGAAACAAGTGCAAGAGAACTGGATTACCTGCAATGAGGTGAATACAAAATTCAGAAGCGGGTGAGCTGACAATGTTCCCAGAGAAATCTCAGAGAAGCAACCTGCTCTAACCTGAACACAAGGAGGCCACACAAGAATAAAAAAAAATAACCTGAACACAAGAAGCAACCTGCTCTCATTCACATATTCAATAACTTATTTCTATTAAACTAATGATGGTCAGCATCTAATTGCCATGAAACAACAAGAAGGAATGCAGTATAAGGGTAGGAACTATATTAATGGCTGAGATCCACTGATGCAATGTAACACACAGCAACAAAATCCCTGAACTTCAAACATGCTGATAAGACTTACAAGCCAGGCTTATTTGTTTAGCGGTATTGGTTATTTCTAGATTTAGGCTTATTGTTCTCTCAAGATCAAAATCTCAGCATCCATCCCCAATTCCCTACCATACAAAATGAATTAAATAACATTCAGTACCCTCCCAAACACATCTTATTCCTAGACATCTAATTAAATTGAGGAATACTTTGTTGGATGTTATTAAAAAAACTGAACTGACCTCAAGCCTCTGTTCTGCATCATTCCACTCAAACATTGGAAAGTCAGTGATCCACAAAATTGAATTTCTGCCCTAAAACTCAAACAAAAATAACCAGATGATAATAGGGAAAGAAATAGTGGAGAAAGAGAGCATTTCTTTTTCTCTAAAATGCAGATCACAAACTTACATTGTCAATCAAACCTAAGTCATGTGCCACATAAATTCTAAGAAGATCGAGAGTTTTATTTACGGATTAAGATCCCCCGGTCCAGCAGAACATTGCCTTAACAAATTATCTTTAGTTTTAGGATCCATACTTGATACTATAGCAGAAATTCTCTCAATATCTCCTAAAATCAAAGGTTTAAACGATAAACAATGGAATATAAGAAACATATCTCTTAATATCATAAATTAAGTATTGAGAAAAGGTAAACCCCTTTTCACCAGATTTGAGTGCTTCATTGTAAATATCCCCTCTTTTAAGAGTTGAATTTGAGTACTTTTTTGATCACAACAAAAATTATGTATGAAGAGTAGTAAAACTCACGATATCCCCACGAGAAATTCCTAATTGGGCGAGAGCTGAAGCAAGTTTGAGACACCGCTGATGGGTTTCACCCCAGTTGTACTTCAAAGAACCATACACAAGAGAGGTTCTATCTTTGCAAACCTTTGCTGCTCTCTCTAAGAAGTTGATAGGAGACAAAGGAATGAAATTTGCAGAGGAATGAACTAGACCCTCCATTCAGAAATAATAACATTCTTAGCTACCCTGCTGCAATTCAGTGATGAATCCAAACATGAGAAACACACAATGCTGCATTCTTTCCAGTATTGCATTTTCTTCTGAATTACCATGTTTGAGATTGTCAAAATTACAGCAAAAACCAAAGAAGTCATTGATAAACATGTTAGTAGAAACCAAATGATTCATGAAGGATTTAAAAAACAAAAGACACGTTTTCATACAGAGACAAGCACAAATACAACTGGAAGAGCGCATGATTTCTTCATTAGGATTTAGTATCCAGGAAATACTCCAGCAGGATGGTCAATCTGAATATTAGAATTTAGCTTTCAAATTGGAGACTATCAGCAAGATTAATCTCCTGCACCTAAAATGAAGAGGTCAGTGAATGCCCAAATGCCTGAAAAATCATACAAAGCGCTTCAGTACGTATAATAAGAAAATCTGATATTTTTCCTGTCACTTATCTTACGTCTAATATTTAATACTCCAGGCCATAATTGGTCCTAGAATTCACAATTAAGGTTGTCGGAGAAGGCATTGTAACTAGTAAGGCAATACCGTCGACGAGCACCCTCACGACCCATTATCTAGAGGTGGGGAGCATGTGTTGGATCGGCTCTTCTCCACCATATCTTCACTTGTTGATGTATCCTTCTAAAAGCCCAAAAGGTAACACTATCAATTGTCATAACGAAATCAATCGATGAAAAAAAATACATAATTCAAACAAAATACAAAAATCCCTAAATCTTTATGGAACCAAAAAATCCCTAAATCCCTAAAAAACCTAAACACAAAATATTAGTACAAGGTGGAGAAAGAGTTCAAAATAAACCTATTCGCAATAGTTGGATAATGAAAGGAGAAAATAGCGAGGAGGCGTGCTGGAGAGATCCGGTGGAGGGAGAGGGATAACGGAAAACAAAACAAGGGTTGACGGTGGAGAGAGGAGGCGTGCTGGAGAAAAACGGTGATCTGAAGGTGGGAGGGGGAAAGGGTTTCCGAAATCTGAAGGTGAGAGATGAAAAATCGGAAGCGAGAGAGAGAAGGAAGGTTTGCGAAAGTGAGAAGATGAAACCTGAATGTGATAAGATGGAAACGTGATGAAACCTGTGAGAAGATGAAATCTGCGTGGTTCAATTGGGAGAGAGGGAAATGTGAGAGTGAAAGCGTGATGATATCTTAAGGGTTCAATTGTTTTTTGGTGAAAACTGAAGCGGCAATGAAAGTGAGAAGAGGGAAACGTGAAAGTGAAAAGAGGGACGTTTTTTTTTGTTTTTTTACAATTAGTGGGGGTTTTTTCTTGACAATCAGCGGGGGTTTTAAAACTCCGTAAATTGAAAGAAAATTTTTAACTAGATGGGCGAAAAGTTCATTTTTTAATGTTAAACTGAGGGGGTTTTTAAAACCTCCGCAAAAAAACCCCCGCTATTTGATATGTTTTTTGTAGTGCAGGTTTTGTAATTTTGATCTTCATAGGAATCAGTGGTCCATCAACAATAATTCTCCACAGAGTGAAATCTATAGCCTGCACATGACATTTTATTCGACTACCCCAATAGTCATAGTTAGTCCCATCAAACAGGGGTGGCCTATTGAAGGACATCCCCTCTTTCATAAAAGAACCCATAATCACAGATAGATAAATAAAATTTAAATTGCGAGATGTAAAGCTCTATATGAAATTTCTAGCTACTGATACCACTTGTTAGACTATCTGATAACCTTAGAGGGGGGTGAATAAGGTTATGTGCAAAACTTGAATTCTTTTCCGGTTTTCAAAACTTTTTGCAATGCTTGTTTAAATCAAATGCGAAAACTTAGATTTAAACCTTATATGGTGCAAGCAGGCAGATTTAGGCACAATGAGATGTTATGCTATTTTCAATATACACAATAAGATTATTTATAAGAAGTGTAGTGATATTGAATATAGTAGAGAGTAGATCAATTGCAGTGATATGAAAGATGATAGATAAACAGATCAGAATATGGATATGTATTATGCTGACTACGCTATGATTGGTTTTAACAATAAACAGATGTTTTATGTTTAGCGCAGTATAACAATAAACAAACAGAAATGACAAATAAAGTAAAGGAGTAGGGATAGAGATACACCAGGAATTTAGCGAGGTTCGGGATAAAAGCCCTACGTCCTCGGCCTTAGGCTTTGCAACCCTTGGACTTGATGGTAACCACTATATTGAAGAATTGTTTACAAACAGGCAATTTCAAAATAGCAAATCTCAATTCCCCCGAACTGAGAACCCAAGCACCTAGCTAAGGATTTCAACACCGCTTCAATTTCCTGATTGAACGACCCAAGAGCACCTCCCAGGATTTCACTACCGCTTCAATCTTCCCCGATTGAACGACCCAAGATCACCTCCCAGGATTTCAAACCAACTCAATCTCCTGATTGAGAGACCCAAGAAAACTTCCCAGGATTTCAAACCAACTCAATCTCCTGATTGAGAGACCCAAGAACAATTCTCAGGATTTCAGAGTGACTCCACAAATAGAGTAACAAATACAAACAGAGATCTATGATCCAATCACCTCAGATATAATGACAGTATAGTGACTAAGAGATGAGTGATATGGAAAATAGAAAATGATATGAAAGTTGAAGCTCTATTTTCTCTCTTTCTCAGATCTAGAAAATGTATGTGAGAAGCAGAGAGGAGTTGTGAATTGTGGTGTGAGGTGTGATGAGAAACACACCTCCTATTTATAGGCGTAGGAAAAAATTGATTTTTGAAAACCATTTAATGCAAGCATAATCGATTATTTGAAAGTAGTGAAGAATGTGCATAATCGATTATGATTAAATATGAAAACATCTTGAATGCATGATAATCGATTATGACATATAGTTATGGAATGGGATAATCGATTATTGTTGTCAAGGATGGCTTCATAATCGATTATGTTACTTGGTTAAATGATGATATAATCGATTATTGTTGTCAAGGAAGGAAGGAAGCCAATAATCGATTATAATTGTCAAGAGAGGAAGGAAAGCCAATAATCGATTATGATATATAGTGCAATTTAGGCTTTAATCGATTATTGTTTAAAAAAGGAAAGCAGGGCAAGCAAATAATCGATTTATGTAGGTAGTTATCTTTATGCACTAATTGATTTAATGATCTAAAAAAGGAAGGTAAGGCAAGCTCTTAATCGATTATTTGTTTTAGTTAAAATAGGAGAGTAATCGATTATGTGCTCTGAAAACATTCAGGCACCTAATCTATTACCATAATCTATGATCTTTGTAAAAGAATAGGATTTTGATTTCAAGCCTTCAACAAAACTATTTTTGGGGTTTTATTCTTTCAACAAAAAATAGTTTTAGGGTTTTTGTTGCCACCTTATGCATGCATGCAATTTTATAAAATATTTTTCAAAACTATTTTGATGCACCATGCATGTTTTGAAAAACTCATCTCTCAGCTACTAAAAGTCATAGACCTTCAGTGATAGGACCTTACACAGTGTCCTAAAGAAAGCGGATAAACACATAGGTCTTGAACTGCTGAGGTGGCTTCTTCTCCAAGCTGCTCCATTTTAATCTTCCTGCTCTTTGCTTTATGTCCTGTACTTAATTCAACTTGAACCATTAGTAGATAATGTGTAATTTGTTATCATACAAAACAAAGAGTGTTTGCCCTTGGTTCAACACCAGCTACTAGTTAATGACCGTTTCCGCTATTTTCTTGTTGATGGATATTGAACAATAGGAGTTATTAGTAAGAAGGACATGGTACTTGGTTATAATTTGGAAGTCTTGAGCTATGTATGCCTCTTGATTTTGGATTAAGTTAAGAGTTTTTAGTTTTGTTCAATATCTGAAACAGGAAATTCTACTCTGATGTATGCCATTTCGTGCATCTTAGCATTTCTACTTGATAGAAATATTAGGGTGTTATAGTATTATAAATGCATATATTAATAAACTATTTAATGGTTTAGATTGAAGTGACCAGGGGCGGATTTAGGTATATGTGAGGGTGTGCAGATGCACACTCTGATATTTTAAAAGTCTCATTGATACCCCTATTTTCCTTTTATTTTAACCCCGATAATTTTTGTTTGCACACTCTAAATTTATACCCTGACCTTATCTATTGAGATCAAGAGAGGCTGAAAGAGATGATGGGGAAGATATAATGAAAAAAATGGAGATAAACGGCATCTGTCATGCGTCTGATTAGCCAAGGGAAGCACTATTGAGGGTTTTGTTGGTTCAAGATTGCTTCAATCCTACTGGTCGATGCTTCAAGGGGAAGCATTGTTATGGGTTTTGTTGGTTCTCTATTGCTGCTTCAGTTCGTGTAGATCTAGATCTGATCCTCTTGAGGGTGCGATTTGTTCTCTCTCTCTCTCTCTCTCTCTCTTTCTCAATCGCTCTCTGCTTCTGGAAGACATCTTTACTTTGGTTTGTACTTTTTTTTGGTTTTGTTCTGTACTAGTTCAGCCTAGTTTAGTTCCCGTTTGGAAGCTTGGGCTTGGGCTTAGTGTTGTTTTGTGAGAGTTTGTGCAGCTTGTCCTTTGTTTGTTGGGCCTGACTTGTTTGTCGATGGGCCTTGCCCCTGTTAGTCCAAAAAAAGTATTAAATTTATTATTATTCACTGACTTCACTCGTAGGACAAACTGGAAGGCATTGCTTTAGAGGTTACTCCACTGCCAACATATATTTTTCCTTTCCTTAACAGCCAATGACCTTAGAAGTTCACCATTTCCATAACACAAGATTAAGTTTTTGACTTAAATTCACTACCCTACCCAAACTTCCCATTGTTTTGGTTTTTAACTTTTTTTCTGTCAAAAAAATTATTTTTTACAATAATTGGCATCCAAAAGTAAGTTTAAAAAAAATTAAAATATTTGACAGAAAAATATACCGGCAATGACTGAAAAAGTGATAATCATATCCAATAATAATTCTCATTCATAATATATGGTTGAATTTATGTCCACCTACAAATTAAAATTCGGTGGATTTAAAGGAATATCATACATCATATACATGCCATTTTTTGGAAACCGCTTTTGTTCTTCATTCCCTATTCTACTTCAGTAATTCTGAAGTGCTATCCCATCTCTTAATCAATACTATAACTTATTTATCGTATTATTACTCTCTAACCTCTACTATACAAACCTTATGCAACGGACATAGGTTTAAGGAACTGTATACACTACAAGATAGCTCATATGAGTTGGGGGTGGACGAGGTGACGGTAACCCAATCTTCGTCAACTTTCTCAACAAAGGAGTTTGCCTTTGGGATTGCATCAAATTGAAGTTTGCTGCTCTGCTTCGTTAACTTGTCTACAAAGTCCATCGAGAATATCATGTCACAATTCTTCTCTGGATCAGCTATTGTAGGTGAAATTTGTATCCCAATTTTGGCCTCCCGTGAATTAACCAACCCGAGAAGTAGCGAGTTTCCACCAGCAATTCTTTCACTTGGGCAGCATAACTGCAAGAAATGTATAACACACGTGAATCATGGAAAGTACATACCTTGTAGCAAAGAAAAGCAAAAAGCATTTTCTTCTTCGAAAACTAAATGAGCGTGTACGTGCAAACCTGGAGGAGAATAAATACATAAATGTTCACTTATAATTCAGCAGGTTAACACAGTATTCCAGTTTAGCAACTAAACTAACCACCAAACAGGTAAGAAATGATGGAACCTTTTGAGCCTCAAATTGTTACTATTTTTGAAAAAAATAATCCATAAAAGCATGTTTATAATATGTCTGGTACTGAATAGATTTCTGCTTTAGTCCATCATAGATCTACTGACAATGTATTCAAGAGGCAACCACTCTGCATCCGTGCATATTTCCTTGTATATTACTATTAAAACAAAGGGTCTTGTATAAATTTTATGCTAGAAAAAACTACTTCAAATTTTTTTTGACCTTACACATAATTTGGACACCAATGCTATAATTCAATCAGAACTCTGGAGGAAAAATCGGAGTCAAGGCCTTCTATTCTTTGCCATCTAAACTAACTAAGCTATTTGACTGTAGGCATGAAACCCCATAGACTTCAATGACTAAACCATTAAAATCATCAGTTCAGAAACTAAAAAGTGTAACAGAAATACCATTGCCCTGATTTGCCTATAGTTATGTGCTAAATATGATTGACGTCAATCTCAATGTAAGGGAAAAAAGAATCTAACCTCCACGTACTCAACACCCATGTTAATAAGATTATCTACAATACCATGTTTTGAAAACAAGCTAATAAATCCTCCAGATCCAACGGGAGATTGGAGTATTTCCCAGGGTGACTTCATTAAAATTTTATATTTGTTCTGTCCCTCAAGCAAACTGCCAAGAACTGGCAGCTTCTCTTCCTCCAAAAACCATACCTGCAAGAGGATTAAAAACAATAGGGTAATTATACAGGCAATAGAAGAGCTTCACACAAGAATTCTGTTTTAAAATAAAAAGGCAACTATATGTTTATGTACAAATTGACAGTTAATGTTGCAGACAGTCCATGATTTCATTTCTCCAGTATAACATAATATTATTTATGCAACAGATAACATTTTCTAAGAAAAATAATTTAAAGGTTACTGGAAATATTGAAATTTTTGGTTTCTGAGCAATGAGCAAACACTATTCCGTCCTTTACACTTCCTCGGACTAAACCATTATGGTTGTATGGTTTCTAGTTCTCAATACTCATAATCCAATACTGACAATGAGACAAGACAAAACTTTTCTTTTTTTGAAAAAAGACAACATTTTTAAATCAAGAAGTAGAAGTTCAAGATGGAAGGTAATTTGGAAAGTCAAGTTATATGAACCTTTTCTGTCAACCAAAAAATGTGAACCTAAAGAACATGTAATTTGGGATGCAATAAGAGATATGCAACACTGATAAACTTTAATACATATCTAACCAAGATAATACAAAATACAAAAGGAGATCCTTGATATGATGTAAACCTTTTCAGAGTCAAATTCAAAGTGATTGTTGCTTGTAAACAGATCTCTTAAAGACTGAATTTGTTGGGCTGAGGAAACCAAAATTAAAGGCACAGATACACGATCCTTGACCTGCAAAAAATGGAAATTCATTAGATATTAAAAGCTAATTAGAATATCTTGTAGTATAGTCCCTCCCGAAAGGCACCAGGTCTGATAATACCTCACAAATATGATTAATAGAGAATATCATCAAAATAAAAAGAGGAAGAAAAGAATCATAAGATAGAAGGTAATGCATTCTCCTTGATAAAAGTGGAAAAGAGAGGAACGAGAAGAAAATATTAAGATGGTAGTTTTTTCTGATCTCTTTGAATATTTTTGAAGAGATTATTGTTTGGTTGAAAATAAAAAATAATACACACCTACTTAATGAACGAACCAGATTTTCGCAATAATGAATTTTCATAAGGATGTTTGCTCTAAAAAATAATAAAAAACAAATATACAACCTTTACAAACTTTTGATGATCACACAGTAACTTTTGAAGCACGCATAGTGTCGAAGTGTCGGTTGCTTCATTTTCAACAATGTCAGGGTTCTCTTCTTCATTCAAGAGCAAGACAATAGCCACTTTGCCTTTAGAAATCAGCTTGAATCCCTTTTCTTGCATATTGATATCTCTAACCAACTTGTCTTTGCTTCCAGTTGAGAAAGATTCCTCTGATACTTGCATAGAACTTATAAGCTTTGCTTCTGCAGCATTGACTAACTCAGCTGTATTCCATCTATTTTAAAAAAATTGACCACAAATGAAAATTTCAACAAACGTAAATGGAATTTTTCCTAACAATAAAATGGGCTGGGAAATGCTGACACAAGAACAAAAGTCCCAAAAGATAATGATGGTATGGCAAAGTTCAGAAAAAATAAAGTGAGTAATTAAATTAAAAGATGCTAATAAGTCCTATCATTTCAGTATAGTCAGGGATGAGTAGTCACGTCCTAAACCTAGTACTTGAATTACCTTTTAATATGAATAAAAAAAAATGTATCAAATGACAATAGGTAATATATTGACTACAAAAATGTATTCTTCCTTCTTTTTACAGGGGTGGGGGATAAGGCTGTCAAAACTACGAATTTCGGTAGACAGAACATTGGGGAAACATCTATTGTGGAGAATTTGGTAAGATGGTTTAGTCATTTGAGAATAAGACTAAAAACCTCTGGTTAGAAAATGTGATCAAATGGAGGATAACACAATAATCAGAGGTATAGGTAGACCAAGAAAGATGGTAAGTAAACCAATAAAAAGATCTAAATTAAATTGCTAAAGAAATTATTTTGGATAGAACACAATGAAATTGTTTGATTCATGCTGCCAACCCTACTAAGTGGAAAAAGGCTTTGGATGTTGTTGTTGTCATATTAACTTGCCTCTTGGCTGGTTGTTCAAGACTTTGTAAAGCTTCCTGAAGCAATTTGGAGTTTACACCAACAATCTGATCTTTAAGCAAGCTCCATTGTTCTTTCTCTCCATATCGAAATCCATGAAATACATGTTCTTGCTCCATTTCGCAGAGTTTCTTTTTTGCTGCTATGACACGCTTTTGAAACTTTTTCCTTTCCCTCCATTCCTAGAAAATACCAAAAAGTTAATTATCCATAACTAATTGAGTATTTGAGACAACTATCCATGGTAAAATAAAACAGAACAAAAATACTGATATCACACAACAAAGAAACCAATTCATAAGAGGCAATTAAGAATCCAAACTATATACGTGCAACTATTCTGATGGATAGCTCTGGCAGAATGCCACATTATGAGACTCTAATTCCATTTGGATTGGCAATTAATCGGGAGAAACCCAAGTCCCACATTGACTAGAGATATGGTCTCATAAGAGTATATAATGAAAGAGGTATCCCTCACCTTATAAGTCGGTTTTGTGGGGTTGAGTTAGGCCTAAACCACATTCTAAGATGGTATCAGAGCCTATCCTAAATCATTTGGGCCACCCACCATTATTATCCACGCACCAAGCCCAATAGTGCTGGGCGTGAGGGGGCGTATTGGGAGAAACCCAAGTCCCACATTGACTAGATATATGGTCTCATAAGAGTATATAATGAAAGGGCAATGCTCACCTTATAAGCCGGTTTTGTGGGGTTGAGTTAGCCCCAAACCACATTTTAAGATGTCAGCATGATTATCTTATAAATGGGGAAAAAGCAACAAAACCATATCTAAATGATAGATAATTGTGCATTTCTTGCATGCACTGAGGGGGAGGGGGAGCTGGACACAATTGTACTTTTTAGGAAGGCAAAATGACCAACACAAACAAAACTAATTTAAAACCAATGCTCGATTGAAAAAACCCCTCAGTTTAAGAATCCCCATCCACCCTCAGCTTGCCTTAAAAGGTAAATACTGAGAAAAGCAACATGGCATAAGGAATAAGCACAAACTTTCAAACATATTCAGTGACAATTAACAGTCCTAAAAGTAACAAATTAGTGGTTAGGAGAATGTGGCTTACAAGTTGGCGCCTTTCTTTTTTGGACCTGTCATCAAATCGCAAATTTAATTCCAGGAGTCCCTTGGGAGGTGTAATATGCATTTCTCTTTTTTCCAAATCAACATCTGGAACAATTGCTTCAACAAAAGGTACCAAAACAAGCTGATCAGATGCTTCTGCTTGCGCTGGCATTGACTTGCCACTTTTATCGAGCATATCAACATATGAATCAAGTGAAATTTGTAGTAGATCATTTGCTCCATTATCGAAAACATTAATAACAGTTCCCAGACGTTTTCCATTTTCCTGATGGAAAGAAGTACGGTCAACACCTTCAAATATTGCATTTCAAGGATTAAAACTAGCAATAAGGTGGCAAAACATTTAAATGGATCAAAAAATGATCCTTCCTTCACCCTTTAAAGGCGATCCTTCCTTTAAGATTGGAATAAAGTTAATTTTGTTTGATTTAAAGGTGATCCTTCCTTCATCCTTCAGCAAAACATTTAAATGGTGAACAAGGAGAGGAGAAAGTAGTTTGTCTTTTACACGCGCACATTATTCGTGACTAGCACAAACCTTCATGATAACTCTCATCCCAATGAGATCACGTGTATAAACTTCACCCTCCTCAAGTTCAGGCCTGTCTTCTTCCGTCACAAGCAAGGTAGCGCCAATAAGCATCTTAGCCTGCATGATGTATTGATTAGTCAAGGCAAGAAAGCATGCATATAATATCATATGATCAAACAGGCCATGGCAGCATAAAAAGTTGAACTCTCCACTTGCAACTATGAAAGCTAAATCCCAAGAGTACCAAACTAGGAGCGAGCAAGACAGTTGACAATTATTTTGGCAAAGAATGGCATCTATGTTTGGCATTACTGCATCACACTGACTTTGAAATATGATTAATCAAAAGGTAATTCACAAAGATACCATGACTTTATGTCACTTGATGTCTATCCCTCTCATATAGACTTTCTCCCTCATCCTATTTCATTTCTCTCTTTCCGACAAAAGCATACCGTCGCTAAAGGTATAAATTGGTAAAGTCACTTAATACGTCACTAAAGATATGAATTGATAAAGTCACTTAATACAAATCCAAATATTACCTGCTCCACGGTGTTAATTCCTCTGAATCTGAGTACCCAACAATTCTGCCCAGGTTGCTCCCAACCTTCTTCTAGTTCAACTTGCTGAACCCTTTCTCCATCCAAAACCTTCAGCTTCAACCATCTTTTCCCAGGCTAGTGAATGAAACGACCCTCCATTGTTAGTCAACTAAATATCCACAAATCCAAACACACAAAAAAAATAAATGAAATAGATTGAAAACAACAATTATACATTGGAAAACCGCAGTTCAGGAAAATCAGTAATTGGCTTGACACGAATCTCGCCTTCAAAACCGTGAACGCCGATTAGGTGACCAACATCCACGAACCGCAATTCGTTGTGGCGGTTGGAAGTATCAGTGTCACTGTCAACAACAACTGCTTCGTGGCTAACCGTGGCTGTGGCACCTAACAACAAAGAAAAACTTAATTGAATGCAAAAAACGAAACACGTGTGAAGATAATATTAATAAGAAATTGTAAGTATGATTATATTAGTACCAGTGGTTTGGGTGTGGGAGTGGAAGGGGATATGGAAGTGTTTGGTTGGAGTTAGAGAGAAAGGTTTGGAAGGGAAATTGATGTTGTAATTGATTCCAAGTGGAGATGATAGAGGAATGAGAGCCTGAAATGGGCGTTGAGAGGCTGAGAGAGTTGGGGGCAGCGCCCGTATCTGCAGCATCTTCTAGTTCTTGTGCTTACTTGAGCCTTTGCGCACCATAAAAATCGTCGATATCCCGCTTTAAAGAGTACTGTTTTTTTATAACTTCAAATAACTTTGGAGCGATTGTTTATGATTAAAAAATAACTCTTTGCCGGTTCGTGTGATCGAAACTATGTGTGCAGGAGGCGAATCACTTATTCTTGGAGTGCAAGACGGTTTGGAGTGAGGTGGGTCGATTGCTAGATATTCAGGCTCTCATGATATTATTTCTCAACATTTTTTAGAGTTTTGTGAAATTTGTATTGGCAAAAAAGCAAAGAAGGTAAAAGACGTTGACGACTTGTTGGTGCCTCTGGTTAGCTCTGAATGACGTTTGTTTTAGACTAGATGTCAAGATTGAATCGATTGTAGCTCATATAATGTATTTATCCCGGTGCTGGTTTGTATTAGGGGTGAGTAGAAACTCTAGTTTGTGTGGTGGAACAACACATTTACTGTATTAACAACTTTTGAATCTACCTTATATTTGTGGTTTTTAGCATCCTATTCATTACCCTATACGATGCGAACGGAGACGGAGGGACGATGGGGCGAGATTCGTGAACGGGGGGAGGGGAAGACAGTGACGGTGAGGGTTTGTGAGAGTGTTGAAGTGACGATGATGGTGGCTGTGAGAGAGGAGGCGACGGCGATGGCAGATCTGGTGTGAAGATGGCAGATCTGGTGTGAACGGAGGGAGGGGAAGACAGACATCAAGGTGTGAAGGGAGCGCAAGTGGGTGTGGTAGTGGAGGGCAAGTGTGGTGTGGTGAAGTGTCCCAGTCAACATAAAAAAAAATAGAAAAGAAAAAAAAAGCCAACTCAGATATCTGTTAGCCCACATAGACGTTTTTGTAACGTCTGGCTAACAGAATGACTCAAAGCAAAAAAGTGAATTTTGCAAGGTGTTTTTTTTAAAAAAAAAAAATTGCAGGGGGTAAAAGCAAAACACCCCTATTTGCAGGGGGTAAAAACGTATTTAAACCTTCTTTTTATTAACATGTCAACTTGTAATTGATCGTAAAAGATTTATACACTACCGTGTATATAAATATAATTTTTTTTTACGTGACGTATATAAATATAAATTAAATCCTAAAAAAATAGAATATTTATTTGTTTTTTAAAAAAGGTTTAAATACGTTTTTACCCCCTACAAATAGGGGGTGTTTTGCTTTTACCCCCTACAATTTTTTTTTTTAAAAACACCTTGCAAAATTTTTTTGTTTGATATTAGTCCTTCTGTCAAGTCTCCGTTAGTGGTTTGTTGACGTGTCTAACGGAACTGCCAGCTGACTTTGCTGACGTTTTGACTTTGCTTTTACCCCCTGCAAATAGGGGGTGTTTTGATTTTACCCCCTACAAATTTTTTTATCTGAACCCATCTTTCTTCATCTTCATCTCTATGTGTTGTTGTTGTTTCTATCTCAGCTTCATCGTCAACAAAAACACAAACACACCCTCTCCCTCAACATCTCTCTTCATCATCTCTCTCTCTGTGTTGTTGTTGTTTCCATCTCAGCTTCATCATCAACAAAAACACAAACACACCCTCTCCCTCAACATCTCTCCTTCAACAATTTGAAATTAAAATTGAATGGAGAAAAGGGATGTGATGAACACAGAGCCAATCTCCATCCCCAACCAGAAAATCATTTCTCTTCTTCCTCTTCCTTTCTGTTCCACAACCAATCTCCATCCCCAAATATGTTGATGAACATCATCTTACTCAACACAACCCAGAAATCCCTAAATATGTTGCTGAGCATCATTTTCCTCAACAGAACCCAAATGACCCAACAAACGAAAAATCGAAAGAACATTTATAAAACTTGATCTTCCATTTGAATCAGCTACTTCGTCGCCGCCGTCATCGCACTGGCTTTGAGGAGATTTCCGTTAAGAGGCTTCGAGGTAACGATGACGGCACTGACTTGTTTATTCCCCCTGGTGGTTCCTCTTCGTTGAAATCAATTTGTCTTAAAGAGCTTGTTAGCGGCCACAGCTTTGCACCGCTTATAATTGGTTCTAAAACGCTTCAAATTTTGAAGCTTATTCGATGTTTGGAAGATTGGAATGTGACGCTTGCAAGCATTGGGAAGTTGAATTTAGGGTTGGTTGAGATTCATTTGGAGGTGTGGAAGAAAGAAGAGAGGTTTGGAATTTCAGATCTGGCTTTCTACAATTGTTCTTTTCTGGCCACCTATGTGTTTGTTCTTCATTTTCTGGGTTCTGATATCAAAGAGCATGGTAAAAGAAACAAAACACACACTGAAGTTGAGAGAATGGAGAGACAGAGAACTTGTTTCACTCTTGATTCTTCCAGAGCATTTTAGGCGGTGGTGTTGCAATCCTTTACGTGGTGGTGCTGCACTTATATTCTTAGCTTGATTTAATTTTAATGGATTCTGCACTTAGATGATGTTAATAAAAAGGGGGGGGGGGGTGCTTCGCGAACGAGGAATTAGGGTGGTGGTGGTTCTGTGAGAGAGAGTGAGAGACAAAGAAGATGGGAGCAAGTGAAGAAGAAAGAGGAATCAGGGTGGTGGTGGTTCTGTGAGAGAGAGTGAGAGACGAAGAAGATGGGAACAGGTGAAGAAGAAAGAGGAATTAGGGTTTTAATTTTGTAAGACTCATTAATGACATGGCATATATACAATCAGCAATTAAAATAAAAGAAAACAAAAAATAAATGCCAAATGAGACATCTGTGTGACACATAGGTTTTTTTATAACAGGAAAACTAACAGAAGGGCTAACGCCAAAATGGTGAAATTTGCAAGGTATTTTTTAAAAAAAAAATTTTGTAGGGGATAAAAGCAAAACACCCCCTATTTACAGGGGTAAAAACGTATTTAAACCTTAAAAAAAATGAAGAAAGGGAAACAAAAATAGAGATTTCAGAGAGATCCCAACCAAACCCGCCTCTTTTTTTTTTCCACCTGAACGACGCTATTCTCTCTCATCGCCTTCTAATGGTGGCGCTGTACACCACACAATCATCCGGTAAGCGTTCCTGGCTTCCTGCTGTTTTTTATTTTTAAAAAAATTAATTAAATGATTCATCATCATTATTTGCATAGTTTATTTTATTTTGTATCCACGTTATCATATCCGCCGCTCCTCTTTGTAGCGACTGTATCTTCAAACACCGATGAATTTGTACTTAAAAATTAGGCATTATTTGTTTTGCTCCGAAGTTTTGTTCTCATATTGCTTGTTGGGTTATGCATAGTGAATGAAAAGCAACTGCTTAAAGCTGAAAATGCATGCCTTGGTCTTGCCACAAGAGAAATGGTTTCAAGACATTCTCCAACTTTCCCTTTTCAATACACTGTGTTTATTGTTTAAAATTCAAATGAATGGCACTAAATCACGTGGGTCTCATATAAATTTGGTAGGACACTGTGAATTTCAACATATAGGAGAGTGTGCATAGGAGATAGTGTTAGAGGGTATTGCTAGTATTTCTGTTGCCACAATATTACATGAGTTTTGTTTGTCAAGTAGTTGTTATTAAGTCATAGTTAAACTATTTACGTAATGTGATTGCACAAGTGTTAAAGGTATCTGCTGATTATAAGTTGATTGAAGGAAAAGCCCAAAAGCATCCAAAATTCCAAATGTACTTGTAGTAGGTATTATAAGAAGGACTAAACTTAGATATATAGTTCCTAAAGCACGGTTTACTGTTCCAGACACAATGATACAGTTAGTTTAATTAAGCAGATGCAGTGAGGGATTAACAATTCACCACTTGAGACACATTCTGATAGTTATGTTATATTTTCAGTGGGGAACAGTAAGAATAGTAGGTAAGATAAGAAACTGTTTCTAAGTTTTCTCCTTATAAGAATTACAGCTCATAACCAACAAAACTAATTTTAACCTATTTGGTATAAGAGCTGGCTTGTTTTTTTTTTTTGATTAATTTCACTTTTCCTTCCTCCATTATAGCTAATGCTAATGCGTAGTTTTATCCTCCAATAATTTTCTGACCAAAATTTAATCCCTCGGTTTTTTTAAATTGTTACAATTAAGGCACTCTATCACTTTCCTTCTACTTAGAAGTTAGAACTCAATTCCTTGTCTTCTGCTCAAAATCTTCACAAATTAAATAAATTAAACCATTGAATTTGAAAGCTTCTTCTATTCAAAAAATCAAAACTCACCAGCCAAAACTTCAAACCCTAATGTCACATCCTACATTCTATATCCTTCACAAATGCCCCAAATATTTGTATAGAAAATGAGAATTTAAGGATATTATATGGAAGAATATTGATGGCTGGCAGAGCTATATCCTCCTGATTTTTTAAAAGATGGAGGGGGTTGATTGACTTAATTAAGGACCAAAATTGTACGTTTCAAACTAGAGGGACAAAAGTGCAAACACCTCTTTTTTTCCCCTAAAGTGAAAGTGCTTTTTTATTTATTAAAATTATATTTTAAATTTTTATCATAATCGTGTTACTCAAAAACAAGTAAAAACCTAAACAAAAAGAAGTACTAACATTCCCCCACCCCCACTAACATTGCTTATCAAAAAAAAAAAACTTCTGAAAAGAAAATAAAACTGACCAAAAGCTCTATCACAAAGTCACTTTTTTAAGTTAAAATAATTCAATTGGTCAATTGACTTGTTATTCTCAATCAATTCTTCTGGATCTCTCTATGAGATTGGAAGGAGTTGCTGGCCCTTATAAAGAAAGAAGGGAGCAAAAGAGAAGATGGGAAGAGCTTAGTGTTTTGTCATTGATAAAGATGATAGAACTATATTGGCAGTGATTATTACTGAATCCATAACAGATTTAGAAAAGTATTAATGAATTAAAGACATATCATTTAGTACAGTGTAATAAACCAAGCATGTCTACTCTTCAGTGTTTTATGTTAAATAGGTTCCGGTCAACTAAAGAATTTAAGCATTTTGTCCGTTGCTTTACGTTGGTTTTTGATTAAATTGCTACCAAATCCGTTGAGATCTATATTATTCCAAGTTCCAACTGCTTTTGTTCAAGCTCCAGATGTTTAATCTTGGGCACGAAAGGGTCTACTCTGATGATTGAGAGTCCCACATCCATTAAAGATATGGTTTGAGTGGTGTTTATAAGGCTTAGATAGTTCTCACCTCACAAGCCGGTTTTTAAGGGTTAGGTTAGGTCCTAAACCCGAGTTTTAAGATGACATTAGAGCTATATGTTATTGGGCCAAGATCTATGTTATTTCATCCGTATTTCTCCACGCTCCAAAATCTGTCCTAGGTGTGAGGGAGTGTGTTGAGATCCATGTCATTCCATTCGCATTTGTCCACGCTCTATTTGTTTAGTCTTGGTCGTGGGAGGGTGTGGTAAGAGTCTTACTTCGATTTGAGATATGGCTGAAGTGATTTTTATAAGGTGCATGCTTCCTCTTCTTACACGCCGGTTTTGTGGAGTTGAGTTAGGCCGTAAGCCCAATTTCTAAGAAAATCAAACAAATTCTTACGTTTATTGTGCTTAACAAAATGAAGCTCTCTAACCGGTTGCATTACATACTGATATGAAATTATGAATGTGTTCAGCATGTATTGGAAGCATAATTTTTTACAAAAAACATTTAATAAAATGGAAACTTGTACTTCAGTTTTAAAAACATTCATACTTCATTAGAGATGATTGGTAAATTATTCCTCCACTTTATGTCTGTCTGTCACTGCCATGTAAATAATGATATGTAGGTTAGCTTGTAAGTTATTTCTTCATCCAAACAATTTTTGCAACATAGCAACATACTGAGTTGCTTGTTATTCATTTTGGTTTTATCTTTGCAGCTATGAATAACAATGTTGAACTCGAAAAAGTTATCTCTAAGGGCTCATTGGATTTCGATGAATGGGCTTTACTGATTTCAGAGATTGAGAAAATATATCCCGTAAGTTTGATACCAGCATGGCAATTGATTTACTGTCTTTTTTTCAGTTATTCATGAGATCAACATAAAAAACTTGTGTTTGATATACAGTGTTTGACTTATGTCTTGATTTGAGTTTAATCTCATTAAACTTAACTAAATAAATTGAGAATGAATTTGAAATGAAGAATATGGGTTGCCAGTTTAATTCTGGGTATGCAAATTACTAGAGATGGGTCTTAGAGAATATTACTCATCAATCAAAAGAGCTATATATCTAAGATTTTGAAGATGTTCAGTATGGATCAGTCAAAAACATTGATGACTCTCGACATTTCAAGCTCTCATCGAGATTCACCAAGACTGAGAATGAAGTTGCTGATATGAAAGAGGTACCATATACTAATGTAGTGGACAGTCTCATGTATATACAGATTTACACTAGGCCAGATTTGGCATATGCCATGAGTTTGGTAATATACGGGGAAACCTACATAACTGCATTAGGAGGCTACGAAATGGATCTTCAGGTATTTGAAAGGAACATCTGAATCTGGTTTATTCCAATTGAGTCTCCAGCAAACTCTAGGCCCAGGCGCTTGTTTCTCGTTTCTCCAACATCCTTGTTGCATTGAATTTTTTTTAATCAAAATGGCCAAAACTTAAAGTTTACTTTATCCACTTTTCATCAAATGAGAGACAAGTGGGTGAAACAAGAGAACACACAGCCGATGATGATCTCATTCATATGAACATAGACAAAATAAAATTGATGGATCACGGTTGAAACCTTTATGTGAAGCTAAATCGAACACTCTTGCATCTCGAATCTACCTTAAAGTTCAACTCTAACCCAAATGGCAAAGACCTAGAGAGAAAGAGATAGGAAGGGACAAAGGTTACCTAATATAAAGAACGGCTGCCGACTTCAGAAGTGGTGGCGTGGGAAGCGACGATGCCTTCTCTGCAACCAAAGAAATTTAATGGGGCAACACCAATTTTTTCGAGGGCAAACAAAACAATTAGAAACTCCCCCCAATGCTCTGTAGGTACATTTGCCACTGACAACAAGCTGGTAGTGACTTGCAGAGAGCTGAAAATACAGGCTTCAGTCCACAACCCACATCGCTCAAAATACTAGTGTGTAAGTCTCTGGAATGGGAAAAGGTATGATTTGTGATGTGGAAATCAGAGACTGAGCAGTGATAGAGAGTCTCATTTCAGTAGAGGGGGTACTCACACTGTGGGAGTGTGTAATGAGTGAAGAAGTTGTGGGTGGCGCCAAGAAACAAGGGCGCGAGGCTAAGCAGCAACGTGACATGGGGCCTAGTGGCAAGGCGCCAATTACTGAGAAGGCAAGGACCAGTGAGAGAGCGCGTGTGCCTAACGTGCGTCTCAGTGACTTTGTGTGGAATAAATAGTGTGTGTGTGTGTGAGTGGAAGGATTATTGATCATTGATGTATTGTGTGACTCTCTCTCCTCTAACTGTCACATTCTTCCCTTCTATCTGTACTCTTCCTTTCTATGGTACTGATTTTACTTGATTCAATAGAAATACACACCACACTTCATCATATACTTTTGTGTCATTTTAACTACTATTACATTGGTGCTTTCATCCACCTCCTGCCATGGCGGAAAACACCCGATTCAAAGAACTTACGAATGATCTTCGTTGTCTTGCGGAAACAGTCGAGAAGAATCACGCGGAGCTACAAACGACGATGAAACATCAAGAAATTGAAAACTAGCAGAAATTCGAGCGCATGGAACTTGCAATTTTGAGTGCGGAGTCCAATTTTGCAAAGATCATGACGGCATTTGAAGAAATGAAGAAGGATCCGTCGATGAACTCTGTCATGACGAGCGGTCCTTCGTCGAAGCTCAAATCGCCACAGATTCACACCAATTCGAGCTCGAAACCAGCATTTCAGGTAAGATCAATCAAGCTTGATTTCCCTCGCTTTGATGGGAGTAATGTTGTTGGTTGGATTTTTAAGGCTGAACAGTTTTTCGATTATTATGGAACACCTGATGATGAGCGTATCACCATAGCTTCTGTGCATCTAGACCAGGACATTGTCCCTTGGTTCCAAATGATGCAGAAGGTGAACGCATTTAACTCATGGAAGGAGTTTACATCAGCTCTGGAAACTGAATTTGGACCCTCTCCTTTTGATTGCCCTAGATCTAAGTTGTTTAAGCTTACTCAAGCTGGTACGGTTGCTGAATATTATGTTGAATTCACTGCACTTGCTAATCGTTCTGAGGGTGTATCTACTGAGGCATTGTTAGACTGTTTCATTGGGGGATTGAATGTTGATATCCGTAGGGATGTGAAGTCATTGTCTCCACCCTCTATGGTGAAAGCAGTAGCATTAGCTAAGTTGTTTGAAGAGAGATACCGGCATACACACAAACAGAAACCATACACTTGTACCTCTAAACAGAACCCTAGCCAAATAAACACTAACCTCGCTACAAACCAGTCCAAATACTGATATGGAACCTGAACTAGCCACACTGTTGCATACGTATAGGAGAGTTTTTGACACTCCAGTTGGGCTACCACCTGATAGAGACAAGAACCATGCTATTATATTACAGCCAGATGCAAAACCAATTAAAACAAAGCCCTACAGGTACCCCCATAATCAGAAAGAACAGATAGAAATCATGGTGCAAGATATGCTGGATCAAGGGATCATTCAAGCAAGCAAAAGTCCCTTCTCTTCTCCCATTGTATTGGTGAAAAAGAAGGATGGAAATTGGAGGTTTTGCACAGATTACAGGGCCTTGAATGCAATTACAATTAAAGATTCCTTCCTTATGCCTACAGTGGATGAGCTACTTGATGAATTGCATGGTGCAAAATATTTTTCCAAGCTGGATTTAAGGGCTGGATACCATCAGATCTTACTGCAGCCTGAGGATAGACACAAATCTGCATTTAGGACACATCATGGGCACTATGAATGGCTGGTTATGCCATTTGGGCTCACCAATGCCCCTGCCACATTCCAAAGTTTGATGAATAAAATTTTTCAAAAAGAGCTAAGGAAATTTGTCTTAGTTTTTTTGATGATATATTGGTTTATAGTGCTTCATGGAAGGCTCATTTAATTCATTTAGAGTTGGTATTACAGACATTACAACAGCATCAGTTGTATGCTAGGCTATCTAAATGCTCATTTGGTCTTTTGGAGGTAGACTATTTGGGACACAGTTTCTGGTGCAGGGGTGGCCATGGATGCTAGTAAAGTGCAGGCTGTCAAAGAATGGCCAACTCCTACCAATGTGAAGCAAGTGAGGGGATTTTTGGGGCTAACTGGTTTTTGGGGCTAACTAGTTACTACAGGCGATTTATTAAGAATTATGCCTCAATAGCTAGTCCTTTGACAGATTTACTCAAGAGAGATGCTTTTAATTGGTCTGATGTAACTGATAGAGCATTTCAGCAACTCAAAGAAGCCATCGCAGCAGCTCCTGTGCTAGCACTGCTAGATTTCTCACAACCTTTCACCCTGGAGACTGATGCTTCTGGAACAGGTGTGGGTGCTATTTTGAGTCAACAAGGTCATCCTATTGCTTATTTCTCTTAGAAAATGGTTCCCCGGATGCACAAACAATCAGCTTATACTAGGGAATTGTTTGCTATCACTGAGGCATTAGCAAAGTTTGGACACTATCTGCTGGAACATCAGTTTATCATCAAAAATGATCAGAAAAGTTTGAGAAGCTTGTTGGATCAATCCCTCCAAACCCCTGAACAACAAGCATGGCTGCATAAATTTATGGGTTATGATTTCAGGATTGAATACAAGCCAGGAAAGGAAAACTTGGCTGCTGATGCTTTGAGCAGAGTGTGCTTCATGGCTTGGTCAGAACCTCAGTCACAATTCTTGCAAGAATTGAGAATTGCCTTGAATAATGATAGTGAATTGAAGACTATTATGCAACAGTGCACTGAGGAGAATAACAGCAGGCCAGATTATGCAGTGAGGGGTGGCTTATTGTATTGGAAAGGCAGGCTAGTGATACCTCAAAATGAAGCCTTGATTCAGAAAATGCTGGTAGAATACCACAATTCTCCAATAGGAGGACATGCTGGTGTAACACGATCCATTGCTAGGATTAGTGCTCAGTTTTTTTGGCACAAAGTCAGGGAAGATGTCAAGAACTTTATTAAGAATTGCCTGATCTGTCAGCAGGCAAAGATTGCTAATACTTTACCAGCAGGATTACTTAATCCACTGCCAATTCCAACACAAGTTTGGGAAGATATTGCAATGGATTTTATCACAGGTTTACCTAATTCACAAGGCTTTAATGTAATTATGGTGATAGTGGACAGATTGTCCAAATATGCCCACTTCATTGCTATGAAGAATGATTATACTAGCAAGTCAGTTGCTGAGGCTTTTATGAACTACATTGTGAAACTACATGGCATGTCTAAGTCCATTGTATCCGATAGGGATAAGGTGTTCACTAGTGCCTTTTGGCAGCATCTATTTAAGTTACAGGGCACAACCTTAGCCATGTCATCTGCATACCACCCCCAATCGGATGGCCAATCAGAAGTCCTCAATAAATGCCTTGAAATGTATCTCAGGTGTTTTACCTTTGAGAATCCTAAAGGTTGGTTTAAAGCACTGGCTTGGGCGGAGTACTGGTACAACTCTGCTTTTCATACTAGTTTGGGTATGACACCCTTCAAAGCATTATATGGTAGAGACCCTCCTACCTTGACCCGACCACTATTGACTGACAATGAACCTGCTGAGGTGATAACACAGGTCACAGACAGGGAAATATTGCTGCAAAAGTTGAAAAACAATCCGCATAAGGCTCAACAGAGAATGAAAACGTATGCTGATAAGAAGAGAAAAGACATGGAGTTTGAGGTTGGTAGTTTGGTATTGGTGAAACTGCAGCCGTATAAACAACATTCAGTTGTTCTGAGGAGAAATCAGAAGCTAGCCATGAGATACTTTGGGCCATTTGAGGTGGCACAAAGAGTGGGGAAGGTTGCTTATAAGTTGAAGTTGCCAAAGCAAGCCAAAATACACCCTGTCTTTCACATTTCGCAGCTGAAATTATTTCAAGGCAACAGAGCAGAGCCTTATTTGCCTTTACCACTGACCACTTCAGAACTGGGTCCTATTTTACAACCTAAGGCAGTATTGAAAGCTCGTATGGTGCTGAGAGGAGACTTACAAGTGCAGCAGGTCTTAATCTTGTGGGAAGATGAGGATCCAGAAGCAGCTACGTGGGAAGATGCTGAAGATTTCAAAGCTCATTATCCTCTTTTTAATCTTGAGGACAAGATTAATTTTAAAGGGGATGGTATTGTAATGAGTGAAGAAGTTGTGGGTGGCGCCAAGAAACAAGGGCGCGAGGCTAAGCAGCAACGTGACATGGGGCCTAGTGGCAAGGCGCCAATTGTTGAGAAGGCAAGGACCAGTGAGAGAGCGCGTGTGCCTAACGTGCGTCTCAGTGACTTTGTGTGGAATAAATAGTGTGTGTGTGTGAGTGGAAGGATTATTGATCATTGATGTATTGTGTGACTCTCTCTCCTCTAACTGTCACATTCTTCCCTTCTATCTGTACTCTTCCTTTCTATGGTACTGATTTTACTTGATTCACCACACTTCATCATATACATTTGTGTCATTTTAACTACTATTACAGAGTGTCATTTCTTTCTTTTCCTTTTTAGTTTTTACCATTTCTGCGAGGATATTGTTCTCCTTCCATTGTCATTTACTGTTTTATACTTTTATTCATCTGTTTAAAGAGGAGTTATCCGCTGTGTTATCAGTAAATGCAATCCTATTTCCACTCAGTTTTTCCTACTTGGCTGGTTCTATTATTCTGTAGATGATTTCATTGAGGAAGGTTTGAAGTTAGATAGTTTTCATTCTCTCTCTTACCTTCTTTTTTATTTATTTTTGATAAAATAAGACTTTATTAACCGAAAAGAACAATGTAGAATCAGAGGAAGTCCTTCTAGTGCATCTAGAATACCATGGGAAAGGGAAACCAACTAGAGGAAGGAAATTGGTTCAAAAGTGCTTTTCGATACCCCTTCATGTCTGTTTTGTGTGTTACTTTTTATTTATTTATTTATTCCTTAGCCTTTCTTTATTGTAATATCATTACATATGTAATTATAATTATAATGAATAATAATTCAGCTCTAATGCTGTACACTATTTCTTTTTTGCGTATTAAAACAAACTCATTGCTATTATGGGATTTATTGGTACGATGAAGCTTGAATGTCAATAAGGTATTTGAGTCTATTTCTGCAGGACGACATGGAGAAAATATGTCTAGTTTACAACCATTTCTTGTCTGAATTTCCTTTGTGTCATGGGTATTGGAGGAAGTATGCTGCACAAATGACACGGTTATGCACCATGGATAAGGTTGTTGAAGTCTTTGAACAAGCTGTGTCAGTTGCAACTTATTCAGTGGGCATGTGGGTTGACTACTGTAGCTTTGGTATGTCTGCTTTTGAGGACCCATCTGATATTCAGAGGTAAATATGTTTAAAGCATACATACACAGTAGTTTTATAGACTGTTTAGACTTTAGATAAGTGATTTAGGCGAAATTATTTTACTATCAATATGTTTCCACACTCTTACCTCTTTATACTCTCTGAAAGATTTTACAGTACAAAAAGAAATGAGATGATTTTGTTGATGTATTTTGCCAGATTGTTCAAGAGAGCCATTTCCTTTGTTGGGAAGGACTACTTATGTCATACCTTGTGGGACAAATATATCCATTTTGAGTTTTCCCAGCAGCATTGGATTTCTCTTGCTCACATTTATATCCAAACTCTAAAATTCCCAACCAAAAAGTTACATCAGTATTATGATAGGTATGTATTGCTCACATTTATATCCAAGTTGATGACATATATTTTTCTTATATCCCCAACTTTAAGATTGCAACCATGAGAATAAGGTTAACTGATAGAAGCAGATTCAGAAAGGTTTACGTTAGAAGGAACAGGGCTGGGCGCCAAGGATCCCTGCACAGCGCCAGCAACTGCCTGGGCGCCAGTAACTACTGTAACTGCCTGGGCGCCAAGGGCGCCAGTAACTGCTGTAACTGCCTGGGCGCCAAGGGCGCCAACTGTTCAGAGGAGAACTGCCAGGTGTATAGCGCAGGGGAGAACCAGGGCGCCAACTGTCCAGAGGTGCAACTGCCAACAGCGCCAGAGATTGCCACATGGCAGGCGCCTGATGACTGGGCGCCAACTGTCCCAGGGCGCCAGTAACTGTTGTTCAGAATTGTTGTTCTGTGTATATATTGTGTTATGTAATTATTAGGCAGGAGGCAAGTATTATAATTGGAATTCTATTCCTTTGGGAGGCCCTGAGCACCTATAATTGCTCAAGATAAATACTAAGACTTGCTTGTAATCTAAATGGATAATCTGATCCATTTGTACTCTTTAATGCAATAAAACAACAGAGTCAATCTCTGTTTTCTGTCTCTAAATTAATATTACTGATTTGATTCCTATCAAACTGCTGTAACTGCCTAGGCGCCAACTGTTCAGAGGAGAACTGCCAGGTGTATAGCGCAGGGGAGAACCAGGGCGCCAAGGGCGCCAACTGTCCAGAGGTGCAACTGCCAACAGCGCCAGAGACTGCCACTTGGCAGGCGCCTGATGACTGGGCGCCAACTGTCCCAGGGCGTCAGTAACTGTTGTTCAGAATTGTTGTTCTGTGTATATATTGTGTTATGTAATTATTAGGCAGGAGGCAAGTATTATAATTGGAATTCTATTCCTTTGGGAGGCCCTGAGCACCTATAATTGCTCAAGATAAATACTAAGACTTGCTTGTAATCTAAATGGATAATCTGATCCATTTGTACTCTTTAATGCAATAAAACAACAGAGTCAATCTCTGTTTTCTGTCTCTAAATTAATATTACTGATTTGATTCCTATCAATTGGTATCAAAGCACTAATCCTGGTGCAATTTATGGTCAGTACGAGAAGCAATATGGAGAATCGAGTGACAGCATTAGAACAAGGAGGACAGCGCATGGAGACTGCAATTGCAGAAATTCTGCAGCGATTGAATGAAGTAACCATCAGGCCCCGTCAAAGGCGAAATCCGCGCACTAGTGACTTAACGGATGAAGAGCATTCTCCAACACGGTCACGTTCTAATTCTCGTGACAGTGATCGTCGAAGGCATCATTACAATGGTGGGCGTCGAAAATTGGAGATTCCGGTATTCAATGGAGAGGATGCGCATGGTTGGTTGGTGCGGGTGGATAGGTATTTCCGTATCAATGGGGTGCGTGATAGAGAGAAGATGGATGCGGTAGTTGTAGCCATGGAGTGGAATGCATTGAATTGGTTCCAATGGTGGGAGGAGGAAGATCCTTTGCAAACATGGGATGAATTCAAGAATGCTGTCAAGAGGAGATTCAATCCAGGCAGCCTCAATAACCCCATGGGTCCCTTGTTGCGCCTCAAACAAGAAGGAACTGTCAAGGAGTATAGAGATAAGTTCGAATCCTACATTGCGTCTTTACAACGTCATGAAAGGGTAATGTTGGACAGCATCTTCCTTAATGGATTGAGGGATGAAATACAAACGGAAGCGAAGTTGTATGATTATGAGGGGTTGGCTGAATTGATGGATCGTGCACTACTTTTGGAGGAGAAGAATGAGGCGAGGGATAAGAAGAAACAGCCTTGGAAGGAGAAAGGAGAATGGAAGGGAACTACTTCCAAATTCCGTTCCACTTGGGGAAATCCTAGTGAGAAAAAGGAAGGAGGAAATTCGAACAACAAGGACGGGGAAAAGAAGGAAGGCTGGAGGGGAAAGAGATTAAGCCCGGCTGAATTGGAGAATAGGCATAAGAAAGGCCTATGTTTCAAATGTGGAGAAACTTGGGGACGTCAACATGTTTGTCAATTTAAAAACATGAAACTCATGTTGTGCGAAGTAGAAGGAGATTCGGAAGAGGAGGAGGAGATACTTGATAGTTTCCAACCATTACAAAAGTACATCCTGTATTTCATGCCTCTCTACTCAAGAAATCAGTAGCACCAACGGATAGTTTCCAACCATTACCAACCTGTTTAACGGAGGATTGGCTGTTGGATGTTATTCCCGAATTCAGCAGAGGTACACGTCAGAATGACAAAGGAGAAACTGAAGTCTTAATTAAATGGAAAGGCTTACCGGAATTTGAAAATTCATGGGAATTAGTGGAGAAGATTCAACAAGAATTTCCAGCATTTATCCTTGAGGACAAGGATGATTTCCAAGGGGGAGGGAATGATAGAAGCAGATTCAGAAAGGTTTACGTTAGAAGGAACAGGGCTGGGCGCCAAGGATCCCTGCACAACGCCAGCAACTGCCTGGGCGCCAGTAACTGCTGTAACTGCCTGGGCGCCAGTAACTGCTGTAACTGCCTGGGCGCCAAGGGCGCCAGTAACTGTTGTAACTGCCTGGGCGTCAAGGGCGCCAACTGTTCAGAGGAGAACTGCCAGGTGTATAGCGCAGGGGAGAACCATGGCGCCAACTGTCCAGAGGTGCAACTGCCAACAGCGCCAGAGACTGCCACATGGCAGGCGCCTGATGACTGGGCGCCAACTGTCCCAGGGCGCCAATAACTGTTGTTCAGAATTGTTGTTCTGTGTATATATTGTGTTATGTAATTATTAGGCAGGAGGCAAGTATTATAATTGGAATTCTATTCCTTTGGGAGGCCCTGAGCACCTATAATTGCTCAAGATAAATACTAAGACTTGCTTGTAATCTAAATGGATAATCTGTACCATTTGTACTCTTTAATGCAATAAAACAACAGAGTCAATCTCTGTTTTCTGTCTCTAAATTAATATTACTGATTTGATTCCTATCATTAACCTTTGAGGGGGTGGCAGTGTTAGGATGGAAGAGAAGAGAAGTTCAAGGGGTTGACCTAGTGAAGCATGACAGGACTTATATTTGGCATGTTACATGCTCACATCCCCACTAGTCCCTTTGAGAGAAGGTAAATGTAATTCCATTTGTAAGCGTTCATTGAGTCCAAAGGTTTTCCATGTCTTGGATTGAGGCAGCATCCCCTCACTCTTAAGCTTTTCATTATATAGCAAGAATAGAAGGGAAGGGAAAATGTGGGCAAATGTGTCTGGTTAGTAAGAGGGGATTGGTTAGATAGATAAAGAGGTGATGTAAGGTTAGGGGGCTTGTGAATTTGATAGTAATGAAAGGAAACATTTTGTGAAGGGGAAACCCTTGGAAAAGAGTTCTCTCTCCTATTCTCAATCATTCATTCAATTAAATTGTGACTTTCTTTTGATTCTTTCTATCAATTTTCCTTTTGAATTTCTCTGGCTTCCTAACATCACTTTCATTTAGTGCACTTCGGAATTCTGACATGACTTGTCGAAATGTACGAAGTGTGCTTACTCAATATGTGTATGGCCATATAGGTGCATGTGTTGTGATCTTTTCCATATAAATATATATTTTAATATTTGACTTACCATATATTAGCTCTATATTTCTTCAGTTTCAAAAGGTTGCTAAGCTCTTTGGATGAGGGCATAACGAGTCTGGACAATTCTCCAAAGGAATCACAATCTGAACCATGTTTTGATGGTGAAATTTCCATGGCGTGTTGCAAGGATGATAAGATTTATTATATTATCAAAGATATGATGGATTCATCCGTCGGATTGACCAGCTCAATTGCCCTAAAAAAGTATAGGATAATTGGAGAAAAGCTTTATCATAATGCTTGTGAGTTGTATTCGAAAATTAGTTCCTTTGAGGCAAATATTCAGAGATATTACTTTGATGTCCGGCCACTTGATGCGAATCAATTGCAGAATTGGCATGATTATCTGGATTTTATTGAACTTCAAGAGGATTTTGACTGGGTACTTCTCCACACAATTTATTCCTAATAAAATTTTTCAGTTATTTGTTTGCTTGAACATTATTAGCTAAATCTTCCAATTCTCCCATTGAGCATAGGCTGTGAAACTTTATGAGAGATGCTTGATTGTGTGTGCCAACTATCCTGATTACTGGATGCGTTATGTGGACTTCATGGAAGCCAAGGGAGGAAGAGAAATAGCAAATTATTCTCTAGATCGAGCAACTGAAGTTTATTTAAAGGTATTTTCAGAGTTACCTATTATGTTGACTGAATTTCATGTTAGTGGTCAGCTTCTGCATATGTTTATTAAACGACCAAACAAGCACTTGCAAAAGGTAACCACGGGTCTTAAAGAACACAAGTATGATGCATTAAAATTAAAGTCACATGGCAATAGGTGTCCAAGATACAGAAACTAATTTTTAATAGCAATTTATAATTGATGTCAAAAAAAAAATAGCAATTTATAATTGAATAGGAATAAGTGAAATGTAATTGTGTGGAAGTGGATGTTCGCATGCATTACATTAGAAAGGGAAAGATCAAAGTTAAATAGTTACTTATTTTAAAAAAGGGGGTAGGGGATGGGATTTTTATTAATAGGTGAGAGGGAGGTACTTAGGCCAAACAGACTGTTCCCCAGGGGATTTGAAAATTGAAATAGTTAATTGATTAGGTGCCACTGCACTAACTTTCTGGGATTTTAAATAGTCAATCGATTAGGTACCATAATAATAATGATGGCCTTGTAAACTTTTTTAGGGCATCTGTTTACCCTCACATTTGTTACGGTTTTGGAATGGGTTTATTGCATTGGCTTCTATTTGCTGCTATCAGTGCTATGCTCATAATTGATTTCAAGGAGTCTCCAGTCTGATATATGGAAACATTGGAAAGCTGAGAATTTTTTAACTTCATTGGCTCCGTTTTTCTCATCCATATCCCCAAAAAGTTGTACGATATTTTAACCAAAAGAAAAATAAATTACATAGTTTAAGATTTTTTATCAAAAAAATTCACAATTTAGGAAATTAACCGCCAAAGTGGTAAATTAAATTAATATCTGGTTTACAGATTAACCTCTCTGAATATTCTCTGGGTGGGGAAAAAGACTTTCGTTTTAATTGTTTGTAAATGATATTGAAATAATGCCTAATGTTTCTAATTGGGAGTTTTTCACCCAGGACTTCAGAAATACTAGTTCTCCCAGTAGATGAATAAGATGGTCTTGTAATTTCCTAGGGTTTCTAATTGTGAGTGTTTTTTTTCCTGTTCCTCCTCTGCTCCAATAGAGCTAAAACAAATGGCATACTTTTATATAAAATAAGTTGGAATAATAGTAGATGAGTTTGTTTTTGAGATTCTACTGCGCCATTTATGTTGTGAGGCTTACTAATGATAATTAAGAAAAAGCCAAAACGTGACCACTATTCTTTATGTTGAGGGGTATTATTCTCTGCCCCGGTTAATCATGCTTTTCTAGCAGATTTTTTTTTCTGAACTACATGACTAGGTTATGCCCTACTGAAACTTGCTTTATTCCTTTCTTCTCTAGGCTTTGACTTCATAACTTTATGCTTGACTTGTAGTTCCACATTATGTTTTTTGTAGAGTGTTCCAGCAATCCATTTATTCAATGCCAGGTTTAAGGAGCAGATAGGAGATGTTGTAGCTGCTCGTGCTGCGTATATTCATAGTGGTAAAGAGACAGATTCAGACTTCGTGGAGAATGTTATTTCAAAAGCTAATATGGAAAAACGTTTGGTATGCATTTAGCCTTTTCTACCATTGAAGAAAAGTTAACTCTACAATGTATACCCAGTTGCAGTGAAGTTACTGCATATGCTGCTTTATATCTTTGATGCAGGGAAATATGGAGTCAGCTTTAAGTATATACAAAGAAGCACTAGAAATGGCTGCAGTACAGGAAAAGCTAGATGCTCTCCCCATTTTATATATTCATTTCTTTCGGCTAAAATGTATGGTAGGTAGTATATGCTCATCTTTGGCATTGGGATCTCAACTACTTAAATTTAATGATGTCATTCTCATTTTTATGATAAAAATCAGCCTATCAAGTTTTTGACAACATTCATTGGAGGGAATAACCTGTACTTTTGATGCCATAAAGCCTTGCTATATATTAGGTTCAAAGATAGACTATTGACTTTTAGATCTTAGTAGTTTGGCCTATAGTTATTTTTATCACCCTCTACCTCTTGCTATTGGACCATCCACTATCTGGTCTATTCTCCTTGCCAGTGCTTCTATAGGTCTTCTCCATACATGCCAAACCCCACCTAACACGGGATTTTTCCATCTTCTCTACAATGGGAGCTCCCTAATTTTCTTTATGATGATTGTATTTGTAATCCTATCTTGTCTTGTGTAACCTACTCATTCATCGTACGTTCTCATCACGGCAACACTAATTTTACTTTCTTGTTGGCTTTTTACCACCCGACATTTCCATACAACATTGCAGGTCTTATTATTCTATCGTATATTCCCTTTAAGCTTCGAAGGTATTTTTCTATCGTATATCACACCCAAACAAAATTCCCTTAAAGTGTGTAAAATGTGGAACTTGTAATATTGTTAGTTCCCCAATTTTCACCTCTACGTTAGAATTTGTTTATCCTTTGATAAAGGTGTATTTCATATACTCAGTTTTACGGGCTCAAAGTTGACCTTTAATGCACTAGTTCTTTCAACTGGTTAAAGCATATCAATATTATACAAAGAGCTCTTTAAAATCAAAAACAAGAAAATGTCATGTGTAGTTACCTAATTTTTTTCTCATTTTTTCCTTTCTTGGTTTTAAGAGTACAAACAGTGTGGATGCTGCTAGAAATTTCTTAATTGATGGTATCAGAACTTTGCCTCAAAACAAACTGCTTCTGGAGGTATGTCTGTCTTTTCCCATATATCATTAGCACTATATCTTTTGTAAAAATAGATACACCTAAGGTGGTTTTCAATAAGAATGCATGTATGCACAACCGTCTCAGTTATCAATTGATGTATAGAAGGCCTATGGACACATCAGACAACCAATCAAAACCTTTTTCCTACTAGGTGGGGTTGGTTTTGTTGATCCAATAATGTCATAATACCCAATCACAGCAGATAAGATTAGCTTCTAATTTTAAGCTTTTAGATAGACTCGGATAGGCCAATTCATACTAACAGAATTAGTGAAACAATGTAGTCGCTACTGACCTACATGGATAAGGAGAAATTTTCTTCACTTGTTTTGATATACTTTTGCAGGAATTGATAAAGTTCTCTATGATACATGGAGGGATGGAAAACATTGATGTAATAGATTCAGTTATTGCAGATGCATTATCTCCAAGGTCTGATGGATCTCAAGGTCTGAGTGCAGAAGATTCAGAAAATATATCGAACTTATACCTAGAGGTTATATTTTTTTGCATGTACTTAATTATATGTGGTTGTTCTGTATTTTATTACTAATTCGTTATTTTCTTATGATTCAATTCAACCAGTTCATATTTAGCAAATTTTATAAACGTTGTACTTGCGGGTCATTGTTGTTTATCTATGCTACAGAGCTGCTGTTTTCAGACCAAAAAAAGGACTTGAAATCTTGAATAACTATTTAGCCCCTAAAAATTTCTTATTGGTTTTAATTCCCTAACATAGAAAATCTGTTCATAGTCCTTGTTGTTTTGCTTCGAGTCCCTGTAGTATTTGTCTATATTGGAGTTAGTCCCTATTCTAGGGAGTAAATTAAATATTTTAGGCACGAAAACCAAACAATGAGAACCAAAAGCAACTTTTCTTGTGTTTTAGGGATTCAAGGGGCTAAAGCCAAAATAGGGGTCTATTACATGGACTGAAGTTATTTAAGCCAAATAAAACTGATGGCTTTCACTCTTTCTTTATTCTTTATTCTCTATCAATTTTATTGAATAGAAAGAACGAAGCATTTTGAACTCTTGATAGTTTGTTCGGTCTACTAGGGATTTGTATACCACATTTCTGTGGTAAAGATTTGCTTCTTGGGATAGGTTCAGGTACCTTGAAATTTTGATACTAACACTTGTATGTTATACCAGTTTGTTAACTATTGTGGAACCGTTCATGATATACGGAAGGCATGGATTCGGCACATAAAGTTATTTCCAGGCTCTGTGAGGATAGGTTTACGTCAGCAATCAAATAAACATAGAAGATCACTGAATTTGATTAAGGACACGAGAGGAGAGATTTCTGTTGCCATGCATAATCAAGCATCTAGAGATTCTAGTTCTAACTTGCATGGGCATTCACCTCAACAAAACAAGAAAGTGTCATTGGAGATAAATTATGATGCTGCCAATGATGGATTGCTGTCGATGGAAAATGTTATTACTCGGTCAAATGATACAGATATGATCAGTCTTCCTATCGTGGAGTCAGAAGACAAAGCGGAAAATAATGCAAGGGAATTACCTCTCTCAGTTTCCAAGGAGCCAAGAGAAAATGATCCTGAAAAGAATTTGTTGTCAGCAGATTTAGTTGAAGTAAAAGAGGAAGCTATCGTAGTTAAAAAATTTAAAAAGAAATGGTCTGAATCTGACATTTCATCAGAAAATTTATTACATCAAACAGTGAGTGGAAATCAACCCTCGCAAGCTTTGCAAGCATCCTCAAATGCAAACGCTGTTTTTTCTCAGGGAAAGTGTGGGCTTGAGACTGAAGAATTGAAGTCACTTTCCATGACAGGTACGTCACTGAACCCCTGGGAAAGCACACAGCCTCATTCAGGACTAATGACGTCAGAAGAGGAGTGTGACACAATTCCAGAAGGCAGCAAGTCAAATAGTAGAGTAATAGTGGGTGGTCATACCACAAATCAGCATAACTCTGCAAGCACTCAAGATTCTGAACCTGCCCAAATTCACGTTGGGATAAACAGGCCATATTCAACATGTCATCAAGACTACAGATCCAAAAGACCACATCTACCGCCCCGGTATTCTAGAAATAGTGGTGGAAACTTGCATTCGATGAGAAATGCTGGTAAATTTCATAGAGGTCGTAAATACGGTCATCGTGGATATACACCTCAAAAACAGCACCAACAGCAACAATTGTCTCAACAACAAATCCATCAAACTGAGTGGGGAAAACAATTACCCGGAACTCCAGCTTGTCCTCAATCTGCAATGCAAGTTCAGCAATGCAATCAAAATCAATTTCAAGCCACTGCTACTACCACTGGTTATGCAACAACTCATAGTTGGCCTACACAAAGCATTCAGATACAAAACTCTTTATCACCGTCTCAGTTACCAGCCAATACCGCACCACACGTATTACAACATGCAGTGCAAGGCAATGGGCAATATGGATATATACAGAATGGGCAAGAATATAATCTGATGTGGCAACAGTATTACTACCAGCAGCAGCAGTTACAACTACAACAGCATTATATTCAATTGCAACAACAATCATTCCAACAGGAATTGCCACCACAACCTGAACAACATAGCCAGCCGGAACCTCTTCAACCAGAACAGCTGCAACAATTGCAGTTACAACTACAGGTTCTGCAGCAGCAACAAAACTTTCAGCGGCAGCAACCACAGCAGCAAGAGCATTCCGTTTATCTTCAGCAGCTACAGCCATCAACACAGGTATAGTAAGCATTGAATTTATAGGGTTTAGGTACAGATTCAGGAAAAGCGAATATGAATACTAATGAATTTTACAATATTGGATTGATATGGTGAATGCAAAATTGAAGTGCTGAAAGTGTCACCTTGTTTTACTTTATTTTTAATTTTTAAAATTTATATAGGAAATAGTGAAAAGTTGTTTTCACTCTTTCTTGTACAAATCTATGAAAATGATAAACAAAATGAAAATGGGGTAATCAATTGTAAAAATAGAAAATAAAAAAATAAGATATGTTTTCTCAAGCCAAATACGCCTTTAATTTGGGTTGGGCTAAATTAACCTTACAAAACCGACTTGTAAGGTGTGATGTCTCCCACCTATAAACACTTTTCAGGCCATATCACATATGATGTGAGACTCCCAAAACACCTCCCTCACGCCCAAGACGGGACATATAGAGCGTGACCCGAGCGGCTCAATATCGAGTGGCCTAACAACACATCCAATATGAGACTCCCAAAATACCTCCCTCACACCTAAGACAGGACATATGGAGCTTGACCCAAGTGACCCGATAGTGGGAGACCCAACAAATTATGAATAGGCTTTGATACCATTTTAGAATTTGGGTTGCTAACTCAGCCTCACAAAGTTGTGACTTATACTTCGAAGGATGCTTCCCACTTATAAACATTTTTCAAGTCATATCACATCCGATAGGAAACCCTCAATATAAGGTTAATGTCATATTTCTTAAATCGATTCCTCTTAAATGATATAGAAACCATAATGTCTCTAGCTTCTATAAAGGCTTCTGTTATAGCCTATTTTCAGGCTAATCTGGGTGAGCGAGACAAATTCTTGAACAGTTTTGTTACAGTGAGATTGTGGATCATTTTTCATTGAACTCTCTAAGGGTGTGTTTGTTTGAGGTGAAAGAGGGAAGAGAGAGTGAGCAAAGAGAGAGTAAGGGAAGAAAGAGTGATTTTGGGATGTTTGGTTAAGGAGAGAAATAGGAAAGAGAGAGTGAGGGATGATTAATTTAATGGTTTTTGTAATCTCTCCACAAGTGGAGAGAAAGTGGAGAGAAATGGCTCTTAAATTTTACTTTTACTATTTTGTCATTGGCTAAATATGTAACTAATCGAGTTAAATGATTAAGTTAATTATTTAGCTAATTAAAATAAATATTTAGCTAATCTAATTAAATAATTAAAATAAATACTACTTGTCAAAAAAATTTAAAAATAATACTAAGTTAATTAAATTAAAAATTAAATCAAATATATAGGGGTGTTTTTGTCATTTTAAAACTAGTATTCTTTCTCTCTTCTCTCTTTCGCTCCAACCAAACCAAAAAACACAAGTCTCTCTTCCGTATTTCTCTTCTCTTTCCCTTAAACCAAACAACCCTCTTAATCTACCCTATTTCTCACCTCTTTCTCTCCTCCCTCACTCTCTCTTCCCTCATTCTCTCTTACCTCTTTCTCTCCTAATCCAAACACACCATAATAGTTTATTTGCAATGGCAGAGCAACAGCAATCCCATAGCAGACCAAGGACAAGCAATAGTTACATCGCAGGTTAGTTAATTTAAATTTGTTTTTGGCTGGAGAGTTAGTTCTTTTTGTGTAGATTAATTCCCTTTGAGTCTTAATCAGCTGAATATAGGGCCTCTTGCCTTCTTCCATTGTCCATTGAAACTTAACTGATTTTTGTATTTTGTTCATGTAGAGCCACGAAGTAATATTATTGCAACAATCAAGCGAACCTGCATTGGTTTCATCTCCTGTTCTGCACCACCTCCAGGAGAAATCTACCCAAGAAGAGTGATGTTTCCTTGTAAAATTCAGAATTTACTCTCAAGGACTTTGCCTAAAGAACCTCGATCTAAACATAAATTTTTAGCAGTTTCCAACCAAAAAGAAAAGACGTTCATAGTAATTTGCATTAATAGTGGAAGAGTATGTTATAATTGTTTGGTCATCCTATCGAGTTGCTGAATTCTGATGGCACAACTCAATTTTGCCTGTGTTCAAGGAAATTTTTGCCTAGCATTACAGAAAAAGTTCCGCACGTTCGAAATAAGGTTCTTGATCTTTCAGGTGGTTTCTCCAGCAAGAGTATAAGCAGGTGGATTTTGAACAATCCGGCTGTGATGGAAAAAAAAATCAGGATTTTAAGTCGATCATCAGAATAAAAAATGACATGGTGGTAATTTTGTAAATAATTGCAGCGAACAATAAGATTATTAATCAGTATTTAAAGTAATTGTAGCAAACAATATGATATATTATTAATCAGTATTTAAAGTAATTGCAGCAAACAATATGATATTTTGCTTGAGTCTCGACAAGAAAATATTATTTGTTAGTATAATTTAGTTGTCTTTACGCAGTGTTAGGGAAAATATTATATGCCGTCAATATAATTATTATTTACATTTTGTCTTTATATTTTCCTTTGTAAAAAAATGAATATTTTGCTTGAGTCCCTGCGGAAAAATATTACATGTTGGTCGCTATATTCCTTTTTATATTTTCCCTTTATAGTTATCGTATGTTGTTGGTATAATCTCATTAATTTTGATATCCGATAGAGATTACTCGTTGCAGAATACAATTTTTTTTATATTCTTTCTTTATAATAGAAAAATTACCATTGTCATAATGTAAAATTTTTATTTTAAAAAATTAGTTTTTTAAAAATGCATAAAAACATCCTTACCCGTGTGAATGCACGAATATCTTCGTCCTTATCTAATTACACTTTGACTAGGAGAAATTTAAGATGTTTAGAATTGAATTTTTGCCAGCCTAACCAATGAATATGTAACACCTGAACTTGACGTCACAAAGTCTAGGCTGTTAACCATCTTAATATAATCAAAGTTCTAAGTCATTAATGAATTCGAATAAACATAGTTCAAATCCAACTAATGAATTAGAATTAATACATTAGCTTAATACAAACTTAAAACCCTAAAGTGTCACAACTATAATACATCATCATTGACTAGGGAAAACTAACAATAAACTTAAATCTCTGAGGATCTCTTAACTCTAGCCAAAACAGCTGCTATATTCCTTCGCCGTGCTGAAACGTAACCTGTTAATCTGAAAAACATAAACAACATAAAGGGTGAGATTACAAATCTCACTGAGCTCTTTCGCAACCCCTCACATTTCCTCTCATTGACATTTTTCTTTATCTTTTCACTTGTCGTAATGTAATCCATAAGAAGACCGAACAACGTCAGCTTCAGCAAAGAACCCAATCCAAATAAACAATTTGAGCCATGGCTCAATTCGAGTGAAACCGAATAAACCATCTGAGCCATGTCTTAATCCGGATAAACCATCTGGGTCTAAAACTCAGGAGACATGACCTTCCATTCCAAGTACATCACTTAACATCTTGGGATCGTCATCCCCATGGTGTTTTATTCTATCCTTAATTATATTCTCACTCGTTCGTTCTTTTCCTAAATAATATCTTTCATTCAATCAGTAAACCTTCACATAATCATAACCTCGTTCATTCGTTCATCATATATCATTTGTTTCAATCAATTATCGCACAATCAAACGTCGTTCATTTCGAATAAGAATCGCATAATCATAACCTCAATCATTTCATTCAATCATACTTCAATTTAGTCCAAATAGGGTTAGGGTAACTTAGGTTGGATTAAGGAAAGGACTAGGGATGAGATCGCGTCGAAAAGAAAGCGGGAAATCGACTTTTGGAACACGGTGGCAGAAGAGGGCGCACGAGTCGTGTGCCTAGGGCGCACGCACTACAAGAAAAACACGTTTTTCCGGCGGAAAAAATTCGCCGGAAATGCACCAAATCCGCCGGAAAAGTGACGTTTCCGGCGGATTTTTTCCGCCGGAAATCCGCCGGTAAAACGCTCGTAGGTAACGGTTTCCGGCGGAATTTCCGCCGGTAATTTCCGGCGGATTTTATGAATTTCCGGCGGAAAAAAAATTAATTTTTTTTATTTTATTTTTTTAAAAAACCGCCGGAAATTCAAAAAATCCGCCGGAAATGTTCCGGCGACATTTCCGGCGGTTTTTTTTGAATTTCCGGCGGATTTTTTGAATTTCCGGCGGATTTAAAAAAAAATAAAAAAAAATTAATTTTTTTTTCGAATTTTATATTTAAATAAATAAGATGTAATAGAAAAAAAATTAGAAGGAGAAGTAATAGAATTAGAAGGAAGAAAAATTAGAATAAATAAAAATGAAAGAGAGTTGTGTAAAACAATGAATGAATGAGAGTATGAGAATGAAGAAATAAGAATAAGTGAGAAGGAAGAAGAATGAATAAGTGGGAATGAATGAGAATGAAGATGGTGTAAAAAAAAGAATGAAAGAGAGTATGGAAAAATGATATGAGAAAGAAGAAGAAGAAGAAGAAGTGAGAAGGAAGAAGAATGAATGAGAAAGAAGAAGAAGAGAGAAATGTAGAAGGGTGTAGGAGAAAGTGAGAAGGAAATAAGAGTGAAATGAGAGATTGAGAAGAGTGTATGAGAAATTTTTATTTATAGGAAGCTGAAAACTTTCCGACGGAATTTATAACAGTTCCGGCGGATTTTTCAAATTTTTTATTATTTTTTTAAAAATAAATCCGCCGGAAATGTTCCGTTGACATTTCCGGCGGTTTTTTTTGCATTTCCGGCGGATTTATTTTAAATAAATTTTTTTTTTTAAAAAAAAACCGTCGGAAATTCAAAAAAAACCGCCGGAAATGTCGCCGGAACATTTCCGGCGGTTTTTTTTTGAATTTCCGGCGGTTTTTTTGAAAAAATTTTATTTTATTTTTTTAAAAATCCGCCGGAAATTCAAAAAAAAACCGCCGGAAATGTTCCGGCGATATTTCCGGCGGCTTTTTTGAATTTCCGGCGGTTTTTTTAAAAAAAAAAAAAATTTTTTTTTTCAAAAAAAACCGCCGCCGGAAATTCAAAAAAAACCGCCGGAAATGTCACCGAAACATTTCCGGCGGATTTTTTTGAATTTCCGGCGGATTTATGTTTAAAAAAATTTAAGTTTTTTTAAATTTTAAAAAAATCCGCCGGAAATGTAAAATTCCGCCGGAAATTTACCGACGAAAAAAATCCGCCGGAAATGCCAAATTTCCGCAGGAAATGCCAAATTTCCGCAGGAAATTTACCGACGGAAAAAATCCGCCGGAAAAAATCCGCCGGTAATACGCGATTTCCTTGTAGTGACGGGTCGTGTGCCTAGGGCGCACGGGCCGTGCCCCTTCCACAGCTTTTATAAAAACTCTGTTTTCGTCGACTTCCGCTAATCCGTTCGATCCGATTTCTTCCCCAATCAATCCTTAATAAGCCATAAAATACATGCTAAACAATCCATTTAGAGCATCACAATCTCTACTCAAACACCATAACATTTGAAGCATTTAATCATGAAGTTCTTGCTCAATCACCAATTCAGCACTCATAGTTTTAATGGAACATTTCAACATTTCTTAAGCATCAAATATGCACACACATATCAGGTATTCATGACCAACAACATGCAAATACCACAAGAAACTGAATTTCAGCAACCCAAAACCTTCCCCAAAGTCACCAACTCGACCCCAGCCCTTAAAGTGCTTGCTTCACCCATCTAATCTACAATGTAGTTTCTGATTCACTAGATTAAGGCTTCCATTTGAACATGCAACAAGTAGAGTTGTTTCAGCAAGGTTTTTCACTCACATGCAATTGTTTTCCCTCTCTTAACTCACTAATTTGCTGGAAACTACAACTTCAAAACAGTAAGTGGAGATGATGAAGTTGAAGAGGAAGGATGTGGCTGTTTAGAGGTGATGGGAGTAACAAGGTAATTTCAGTCTTGGTTCTATGGAGTCATCCCTCTCCTTCTTCCCTTCTTCTTTCGCACCCTCTCCCTCTCTTTTCCTTTTCTCTTCTTTTGTTTTTTTTCTTTTCAAAATGAAGGCAAGTATGTATGGGTGTGGTCAGCTGAGCATGTGGAAAAAGTGAATGGGTGGAACCCCTTTTTATTCCCTTCTCCCACTCTCTCGAAACCCTCTCTCTATTTCTCAAACTAATACTTCTTGTGTTTTGTGTTGTGTGCAATTGTGTTTTGTTTGGAAAATGGGAATGTGGCTTTTGTGGAAGTAAGTGTCAAGTGTTTTTAATGATGGTCAGCTCTGAAGGAGAATCAAGTGGGAGTGGGTGAATTTTAGGGAAATTCCTATTGTATCCTTATCTTTCTCTCAAATATCCCTAAAAACCTCTTATTTACGACAACCATCTAAACACTATTTATTACTAGTCTTTTTGACCCGTGCTTCGTACGGGCTAACGCCATACTAATTGTTAGAATTTATTTGGTATTTTGTTGAAAGGAATACGTTCAGATGAATAAATTAATTCGTAGAATATTATTTCACAGAATATATTCACAAAGGGTTGGTGCAAAATTAGTGTTTCGTTGCTTGCTGGATATGGATATCTCGTTGTAATTCAAAAGAGATAATCCTTTTTGTATGATCCTATTTAACAAAAGCGGATTTACCTTAGGTGGGAGTTTACCTACAAAAAGATAAATCCGATTTTGAGAAAAAACCAAAATCGGATTTATCTTTTAATAGGTAAATCCGAGCGAATTTTTTAAGTGAGGGATATTTTCCGGATTCACTTTTTTTATATGAGTTTAAGTATACTTGTCAAGAAGTTAAATTTCTCCAACATCGGTAATCATGGATGCTTGCCAGATGTATTAAAACCAGTAATACTTTAGCCACTTAGATATCATGCATGATTAAAAAATGACAATTGTTCACACCTCACATGCATTATCCTCCACCATGTATACGTCTGCCCAAGTTGACACCTTCCTATAACTCCACTTGTCACATGTATCACCCTCCACCACATACAACGTGTGGCCATGCAGGGTTGCCAAGTGTATGACGACATACTTGATGACTCATGTGTTGTGGTTTTTTGAAGTTAACTTCACTGGTCTATAAAAGGAAGTCCTAAGTGTTTGTATATTACCTCTCTTCTTCTACTTCATTGTTCATGTCTAATTTCTAGATCATGTTTTCTATATTTACATCTCTGGCTATTTTTGAGGAAATGACGTTATTTTACAAAAATAACAGAGATGTAAATATAGGAGTTGTTGATCTTAATTAAAGCAATATGAAAGTATTCATCAAAAATAGTCAGAGATGTAAAATTAATATGTTTTATTATATCTTTGTTAGATGTAATGCCATCGGGTAAATCGTTAAAGAGAAGACGACTGCACAACAATTCCATATCTTTACCATTAGAAAGTCTGAAACTAATGGGGAGACACGTGCTGCTGCATGATATATCTAGCCTGATAGACTCACAACATCTGTCCCAGTTTCCAGTATCTATACAGAAGCACGTATATTTATTGGGAATGTTTTTGATCAGTACAGTGGTTTATTTTACACTTGGACGCATGGGAACAACAGGGAAAGTCCGTTTCTGAAAAGTAAACACAGTCAACAAAGACAACCAAAAAGCGAGATACCGTGATAGGATCGTAAGCAACAATTGAAGTATTTATCAGAGAGTCCATTTTCAACGCAGACCCACAGTAAACAACAGAAACACAATCTTTAAATGAAGATGTGATAATCTAAAGAAACACGCTTGATATATTTATAGCAGAACAAAGAATTAAAAAACGGGGACCACCAGATCTTTGAGAAGGCATTAGAAGAAAAAATAAGCGTACTGAATGGAGAGAGTAGGATCACATCAAATGTCAGCATATAAAACAATACAAAGGCACACGCGTAAACTAACAAATGCAATATGAATAGAAAGCCTGAAGTAAATGCTTCAAAGATGTCCCAGTTACAAGTAAGTAAATTATATTATACCGTAGACTATTTCTAACTTATTCTTAATTGTCATACACACGCGCGCGCACATACCTAGTAGAGGGCGGTGGTTTCGGAAAGTTTGAGTTGACGTAGGATGATGATATACACAGTAAAACAGTGAGATTAGTAACATGCAAGCATACACATGTCATTGGTAGGTAAACAGGTGTAAAAAGAAGAGATAAAAACCGAATAGAAAGGGAGAGAGCCGAGGAAGAAGAGTCACCCCATATTAAGATCCGTTCTTTTCACATTTATCTCTTAACCAATACAATAAAAACTTAAAGCATACATTGTGCTCAATGAAAACGATAATGTTGCAACTTTTCAAACTTGTCTTCGACCAAAGATTAATAATAAAATAATTAAATTAGTAATGCTGCAAGTCACATAAAATATTACATGAATAATAATAATAATAATAATAATAATAATAATAATAATAACTTAAAAATCAAGGTCATGAGTCACGCAGGGAGCATTTAAGAGAAAAATTGGGAAAGAAATATTAATCTTCTAGGAACTTCACAAATTTATTTTTGATTCCCAGGCTCTCTCACTCATGACTCAAAACTCATCCTCATCACTCCACAATAAAAGTTTCTCTGCTCTTTCATTCACATGAAAACTATCACCAAAACACTCAACACTGACCACTCTTTTTTTCCCCCACTCTCTCTCAAACCTCATCTTCCATGCTTCATCCTCATCTCCCTACGACCCTCATCTCCGACCCTCATCTCTCTACGACCTTCATGGGGTCATTCCTCACTCTCCTGTTTTACAGATCTACTTTAATGTAAAGATCTGGTTTTCTCATAACTTGCATGCATCTCTCACAACATGCATAATTTTTGTCGACGGAGCAACGGCGGTGGACGGATGGCGCAACAATGATAGATCTTTGCCGGATCTAATTGGTGGTGGACTTGAATGGCATTTCGATTCTCCCTAATCAATCAGATCTATACTTCTCAATGGAGAAAAGACGGTGCCCGGACAGAGGAATAGTGGCACCTCAACGTAAATGGTTTTTGATTATATGTTTATTCTTTCTCTTTTGTCAGATCTAGTCGAGATGATGAAGGGTTCTACATTTTTCTTTGATTAATTTTTTTTTCTCTCAAAACATTTGTATTTTGATCTGTTGATTTGGTTATTGTTCATCTTGTTGTGTGTTAATATTGTTTCGGTTTATCTTCCCAATCTTTTTTGTCGTTCAGTTTTTCTAATTAATCTCGATTTAATAAATTTTTGATGAAGTTTGAACCAAACTATAAGTTACTGTCCACTACCAAACCATGCTTTGAGAATGTCCACTACTTAATTAACTTTCCGCAAGAACATTCATGCTTTGGACCAAGCTATTCAAGGGTGTGTATGATACTCCAGATTTGTCAATGCCTCAGATTTGTGATTGTCCTTTGAGATGTTTTTGAAGATGTTTGAACCAAATTGTTTATATACTTTCTGATATCTGCAAGATGCACTTGATAATGAGAGTGAAAATTGTTGTTTACATGGTGTGCAATGCGAAAAATAGAAGAAGAAAAACGAAATAGAAGAAAAAAGAAGGGAAAAAGTGATAGTTGTAAATTAACGAAAATATCCTTGTAATAAACATAGAAGTTTTGGGGTAAAAGCAAGTTGTAGTGTAGTGGGACCAGTTGAGCCGCATAAATTGACAGAGGGAAATAAAAAAGCAATCGAAATCCATATTCAACGGTGGTACTATAATGTCTGTAATGCGTATCTGTATGGACTGTCCGATGCTTATGTGGGCTAAAGAGTAACTTAATTATACCACAGAGAAACAAAAGGCAAAACATGTAATAAAATACAAAGAGACAAAGGTTTGGTGCGAATACTAGCTGCAGCTTAACTGCAGACACGGTATTCGCAACAATGATAGAGATACCAGTTAACATCAAATCATCTAATCATATATAACTATCAACCCCATGATTTATTCACAAACACACAGTTACTTCCACCAACATCATTTATTCAATTTAATCATGTATTCAACAATATTTCAACAAACAATTATTGATTCAAACAACAATTAACTAAATTAATTGAATTAAGGAACTTGGGAATGTTACAGAATAATTAAATAGTGAATAAACATAGTAATTAAAATCAATTGTTCTTCTCTCAAAAAATGGGAGTAAATAAATATAAAATTGAATTTTGGACATGTTATAAGTATCTAATTCAAATTTTGACCTTACCTACATATACACCTACGTATATCTTATATTTTTTATAAGTTTTTTTATTTTAGATAAGCAAAAATTTCATTCAAGGAGTACTAGGGGTGCTCAAACCCAAACAACAAGATGAATTACATATTGTTTAGGCAATCTAGTAGATTAATCCCCGGCAACGGTGCCAATTTGATCAGCGGTCGTACGTAGGTCAAAATAATTAAAAAAAGGTAAATATAGTATCAAGGTAAGAGACATTGGTCGCCTCTCGAGGACCTCTAAATACAGAAATTACCAAAATCAGGAACCAAAATCAACAATAAAAAGGAAGGTTTTGAAGAAAAGAGTTTGATGTTTAATGAAGAAAAACAATTAAAGATAGACAATCAATCCATTGGTTTCAGGTGCGTTTATTGGATTTCTCATCGGTTCTAAAATAAAGATTTGTGCAAGATTTGATAATTCTTGATTGATCATAAACTAAGTGAACAAGGGCCAGTCAGTTTATACGAATTCACAACGTTTTAAAGCAAGCGTCAAAACAGTGTGTTCAAAAAAATCGTGATAGCGAACAAGTGCCAGTACCACAATTAACATCATAACTGAATTCTATCAATCCTATAAAAAAGCGTCATAGACTCTATCAATTCCTATCCAAACTAAATTAAACAAGCGACAAAATAGTTTGTATAATGAAAGTTGCAAAACAGAATCATGATTAAGTGATTAAGCAAAACTGAATCATAAAACGAATCACATAAGCAAATCACAGAGTTTGAGTAATTAAGTAAAACACAAACCGAATTTGCAGTAAGAATTACGGAGATGAAATTGATAAAGAATTAAAACCATAAAAACAAAATAAACATTAAGCACTGAACCTCAAAATCCTTACAGCAACACCCGCCACCAATAGATTGATCTAGGGCTTTAAGCTTCCATGGAGGTTAGAGCTCAAAGACGTAAAATTGAAAGTAGGAATGAGTAAGTGAGCCAAGACGGCTCTGAAAAGTGTATTTAGTCTTAAAGAAAACGAAATACCTAAATCCCTAAACGGGTTCTATGATAAAATCCCGATAAAAATAGTAAATTGGCTCGTAAACTCATTTTACACAGTACTGCTTCGGTATTTCGCACTTTTAACCTCCCAGACTTCAGAATTGGGTTTCGAGCTCAACAAAAGAATTGTAGTTCTTTTCCTTAGCTTTCCAACGCATGCTTGCACGCCTTAATCAGATAAGCACAGCCAAAGTTATGGCCTACAGAGTAGACAGGGGTCAATATGCAATAAAAACAAGAATTAATCAAGAAATTACTATATTGCTCAATTAAGACCCAAAGTCTAGAAACATGCTAAAACTTAAATATTAGGTACAAAGCACAATTAAAATCACCAAGTGAAAAGCTATAAATAGTACATTAAAATACACTGATCAAATTCCCTCACGCTTAAGCTTTTAGATAATGCATATAAGTGATATATCTTATCTATTCAGACAGAATATTAGTAGAATATTCAATTTTAAAAATTAGTAGATTTAGATAATGTAAGCAAAAAAGAAATAGGGGGCGATGAGTGTGCATTTAGCTAATCTAATATAAGCACCATATTTTTAACCAACTTATCTGGTGTAAGTGATGCCTCATTTGATTTTTCTACTTGTAAAAAGAACACATCAGCAAGGAAATGTAACATAGAAATTATGGTGGTCGTTTTGGGTGAGATTATTATGTTGGTTGTTGTGACTTACTTGCTTATGTATCATTTTTTCCGCTATTAACTACCTATCTAATTTATTTTTTGTGAGCCTTGTTATTTCTCATACCAAGTGTCCTTGTTCTAATGAAATTTTTTTATAAAAAAAATAATTATGGTGTTTTATCAGGTGGTGCGCAAAATACATATTGTACCTTTATGATTATGTAAGCAGTAAATTGCAAGGTTTTAAAAACCGGATCGGACCGGCCGGTTCAACCGGTTGAATCGGGAACCGGACCTCTGGCTGTTTGGTTCAACCCCAATTGAACCGCAGGCCAAAGAACCGGGGAAGAACCGGATAGAACCGCCAAGAACCGCTTTGAACCGGGAAAGAACTGGGAACCGAATCGGGTTGAACCGGGTTGAACCGCCCAAAATGTAATTTTTTATTTTTAAATTTACTTTTTTCTCCAAAATTTAATATTTTTTATTTTATTTAATAAATTACTTATCCGGTTCAACAATGGTTGAACCGATTGAACCATGAACCGGAGGTCTCGCCGGTTCGATCTCCGGTCCGGTTTTAAAAACATTAATTGGCATAACAAATTCTCATTTCTCTATTCATAACTATTGAGAGTGTGTTAGGAACCACGCCTCGACATTTCTGAATATACCATCTGTTCTGGACTGGGCCGACGGCCCAATCCTCGTTGCATGCCCAAACCAGTCCAGGGCACTGTAGCGCGGAACGCGCCTAACGCACAGGGAACGTGATCAACGACTAAGATCAACGCGGCCGATCCTACGGCTCAGGAACGTCGCCGAGCTCTATAAATAGTGATCAACCCCCACTGCCAGGTACACATTCTGACACAATTCTCATTTATGCTTTGACTTCTTCCCTCCTAACTTGGGCGTCAGAGTGTCTTTGCAGGTACAACCCGATCTAAGCTCTGCTCGCGACCTCGCTGCCTGACAGAGCGATCAAGCAGCACATCGACCTACCCTTGGACGGTCAAAGTACGGATCACCATCAATAGCTTTTAGTTTGATGTGTGAAACCATTAACATCTTCTGCACATGGTGATAGTTTCCGAAGATACAATCTTATTGTTGGAACACAACCTAGAAATACTAGAGGTGCCAGTAGGAGAAATACAAGAACCGAGCCCAACTAGTCCAACTCAGAAAATGCGGAACCCACGACCCAACTTTTTTCTAAAACATGCGGGTTAATTCTTGTCATACCCTAATTTTGTTCGGCTAATTGAAAAAAATCGAAAAAGTTTTTTTCTCGATGTGCATGCGTGTCACCCCTCATTGTGCGTGCGTATTATTTCTACTCAGCTACGTTTTTTATTCTAGTCGCGAATGCGTATTCCCTTCTCGCCGCTCTTTTTTTTTATTATTAATAATAATGGTTTTATTTTCTCTCTTAACCAAAAAAGAACCAAAACAAAGAGTCTAGTTTGAATTGGCAAAACTGTCCTTTAATTACAAAAAATAGAATAATTAAAATGTATATATTTTACACATATGGACAAGGACCAAAAAAAAGTAAACAGTACAAAATTTAAAATAAAACTCAAAAAAGCAAGGAAGAGGGCGCAGCAACCCTAGTTGTTGCTGGCCCTTTTTGATGTTGTCCTTCCTCGTCCTTTCCTTTGACTGTCCTTGGCCAGCCAGCTGCTGTCCTTGGTCCTTTCTCTAATTGCTGTAATTGGATTCCTCACAAAACCTGCCTATAAATACAATTCAGCAACAATAGTGAAAGGGGGAGGAGACAGTCACGGAGACAATCATAAACAAAATAGAGAAGAGAATTAGCAAAATTAGGAAAGAAACAGAAACAAAAAATCAAGGAGGGGAAGCTGAGAACTGAGGAGACGACAGCCACCACCACCGAAGCACCCAACACCACTATCAGAACCACCAACCACCACTTCGTTCTCTCCCTCTCACCACCGTCAACAAACTCACCACCTCTCCTACAACCACCACTCTCAGCCACCGTGAGATTCTCCCAACATCCCCATCTCACCACCCCGTTACCACCCAGCAAGCACCAACGGCCTCTAACACCCACGAAAATCTCATTTTCACTCTCGCACCACCAAGACAGCAACCCAACCACTGTATCTCGCCGTCAACCAAGCACAGCAACCGTCGTCGTCGTCTTCAACGCCGTAACCACCCACAGCTACCACCCCTCCGGCAAACCAACGACGGTGACTGGTGTACCACCACCGGTCATCGTTCCACGCGGTCCCTCTCGCGAGGATCTCCATGTCGTTCGCACCTTGCTCCGATGCCGTCACCATCGCCGGCCATGGAACAGCCGAACGACGGCGTTCCTCATACTTCGGCCGTGCGCCTCTTTCTCCATGTACACCGCCCTCTCCCTCGCGATCTCGCTTGTAGGTGGGTTCTCCTCCTCTCACAATCGCCGCCATCGTAGCCGTCTCCCTCAAACCAGCCATCGCCGTCGCCACCAAGGCGTTGTCATCACCGGCCGTGAGGTGCTCGGTCTGCACACCACCATCCCCAACGAAAGCTCTGTCTCTCTCTCTCTGTGAGCTCTCTCTCTCCCTTGCTTGTTCTCTGTCGCATTCTCTCTCTACGGTCTCTGTTTCAAACGGCGGAGAGATTGTGAATTGTGAAAATTGGGGTTTCCATCTTTTATCACTTGCCTTATGTAGTACTGTCCTTTAATATTTATTTCTTTTTTAATATATCAGATTAATAATAACACCCCTGCGTTTTGATCATTCAGCCCCCACCTGAATAAGCCCAATTCGCAGGCTAACCTTGTTTAAAAAGCCCAAAAACGTGGACGGTTACTAATCACACCCCCATTTATTAATACAACATCTGTTGCTATCCACACCTCCCTTTTAATAACACAACACCCCTATTAATTATACTTCTTTTTTTAGAACTCATTTTGTTTTTTTATTATTACATCATAATGCTTCCAAACCAGCATCTTGCGAACAATCAAGCTCACAAAAAAATGGACCGTTACTAATGGTCACTCTGAGTTTAGCTTGTTTGACCGTTAGTAGCAGTTTTAATTTTCAAACGGGCTGTGAGTGATGACCACCCTGAGTTTCACTTGTTTGGTCATTACAAATGCCTATCCCAATTTCAAAATACATAAAAAACACCAACACACAAACTTTTTCTACCCAAGAACTACGTGTGATTTGATTCTCTACCAGGAGATACGTAGGAGCATAGGGCGGCCGACCTCTGTCAATTGCACTAATAAAAAAACCTTTTTTTTCCTTTAAATTCATTTCTCTCATTTTTCTCAAAAAGTACAAAAAAATAACTAACCGTTTAGTGAGTCCTTTTTTATTTTTACATCTATAAGGGTAAAAACATTATTTTTGAATTAATAGATGTTTGCACATTTAGTCAAAAGGTAACCTTCCTTAGGAGGGATGTCGTAGGGTGCTAATACCTTCCCTACGCATAAACGACTCCTGAGCCTAAACCTGGTCCGCAAACCCCCTTGTCCTTTTAAAAGGTTTTTTTCCAATATTTTCTCCTAAAAATAAATATTGGTGGCGGCTTCATTGTAAACGTCGAAGAATCCCTCCTCCGGATTTTTCGGTCGCTACAGCTGGCGACTTCACTGGGGACAAATTAAGAGAGTCAAGCCTGGTTAACTAAATGTGTAAGTTTTTATTAACTTTATATTTTGTTTTTGCCCTTATGCTTATGTTACTTATTTATTAGTCTTTCTTTATATTATTGAACCTTAGGGTAGACGACTCTTTTATTATTATTATTGTTGTATATCTTTTCCAGCTTGGTTAGTTTAGGTATTTTGCCCTCATCACACACCTCACTTACACTTTTGCACACACCTTTGAGTGGGGCCCTATTCCCGGGTCTGAAAAATAACCTAGGACGAGTGGAGATTATTAGTAACAGTCATTCTGGATTTTATCTGTCTGACTCTCATGAAAGTCTCAACCAGAGTACGCTTTTTCATGGTATCCCACACCAGGTAGCTTGCTATCGTTGTGGATCATATCATGAGTTTTTTGATTTTGTGATCGGCTGGTTATAAAGATATAAATTAAAGATGAAGATTAAATCATGAGGAAAATTGGTTTGGAACACGGGTTTGTAAACTCCTTCACCTTGGTTCTCTTTTAATCTCTCCACGAAAAACTTGAAGAAAAGTTTGTTACAATACATAAAGGAGTTTTTTTGATTTTGTGATCGGCAGTAACACCTTTTTGTAAACCCTTTGGTTCTCTTTTAATCTCTCTTTCATTTGCATGCGCATGAGATGACATCACTCCTTCCATCCATCATACAAAAATCATCATGCATTCATAACAAAATAAAATCATTCTTTTCACATGCATCACGTTACCATTTCCCCACCATAGATCTTATCATCAATCCAATTATCATATGTTCATAATTTGTAAATATTAAAAGATCATCATCAAATAGTGCAGGCTTCACATAATGATGGAATGCATGTTAAATATGTGACATTCATACATCATTTCACTCATATTGTCATCCTAGTTCAAATACATCATTTCTCTATGCATGCATCATTTTTAAATAAAAAGAAAATAGTGTCATTATTCTTCTCATTCATCACCCAAAATATATATTTTAGTTAGCATCACCTATATGTTGCATTGTTAAAAAAAATCATTTAGAATAACTGAGTTTTCCAAGTGAACATTCCTTCAGCATTTCATGCATTTGCATTTTCATCATGCAATATACATTTGTCAGGTGTTCATTCATACATTACATTTTAACAAAAAAAACAACAAGAATCATAACCTTATTCTCTTATTCTTGCATCAATCATCATCAAATGAAAAGAGAGTGTTTGCATCATTACCACGTTGCATTGCCTCTCTAAAAAGGGTCATTTACAACAATTGTTTCATCGCACATTTGCCATGGCATTCCATTAGAATCAAACAATCATTTTCCCTGCATGTGTCGTTTCCTAGATAAAAAAAACAAAAAAAAAACATGTCATTACTCTTTTCATACATCATTGATCATCCAATGAAGTAAATGAGAATTTGTAACTTTGCATGTTGCATGACCTCTTTAAAAAAAATAAACTCATTTAAAATAATCATTTCTTTGAACATCTTACATGTCATTGGAATCAAACAATCATGTGCATTTCATGCACTTACATCTTCATCATACATTCATAACAAAATAAGATCATTCTTTTCATACGCATCTCGTTATCATTTCGCTACCATGCATCTTATCATCTGCAAAATAACAAAAAGATCATGCTTTTTATTTGTTCATCTCATCCAAAGTGCATCATCATACACCAAAAATAACAAATATCGCATTGATATTATAAAAAGAATTACATTAATTCATTATTTCATTACTCCTCTTCATGTGTCGTAAAGAAATAAAAACAAAAGTCTTTCATTCCTATGCATTTCAAATACATTAATCTCCTACATGCATCAAAATAAAAATCAGAAATTTCTTCTATTCTTGCATCATCCACCATCCAATAATTTTTTTTGTTAGTTGAAACAAAAAAGTAAATCATATAGCCATTTAAGAAATCATTTCATCACATCATTGTACATTTTATCTGCATCATTGTCTAGGTACAACAACATCCATATGTTCATGCATTCTAGTATATTCAAATAATTTTTCAAAAAATAAAAAATAAAACTTATAAGATTTTTTTGACACACTGTTTGATGAGAAACGATGCGTTCTTGGGAATACATTTGAATTGATTCCTCTTCCTTGGAAAAAGTTGTCATACCCTAACTCGATTCGCCAACATCAAGTTCTTCACCCTTCACTCCATATACATCCTACTCATACCTACCACATTTATGGAAACCATCCACCCACTTAACCCTTCAATGGAATTCACCAATAACTCATTCACCATCATGGTCACTACAATATTGACCGTATCATCTTCAAACCCTTGCTCCCATAGGCTTGACCCTTAGCCACTGTGTGCCTCCCAAGGGCATCAGCCAACATATATCTCACACCCGTGGTAAGAAGCTTAAATGTCTATTTTGTTAACTTGTGTGGTTTTAGTAATTACAATTGTTCTATCTTATGCGGTGTTAACTCTCCATGAAGCATTTGCAAAATAAACTAACACGACATGTGTGTTTACTCTTGTTTGAATCAGTTATACTACCCCCATCTATCCATCATTTTCAAAACCAGATCCAACCATCCATAAAATGCCCAGTCCCCACAAGAGTATTTCATTCGCTTTCCCCCAGTGATGAAATTTCACGAATAGCACTTTGTATGCTCCATACTGGGGCAGAGTAATGATCACTAAGATTTCCTGCTGGCACTCCAAACACTCGTGCAAGTTCTTTGAGTTAAAAAAAGAGAAATTCAAAACAAAAAAAAAAAGCTCGTTAGGTTGGAAACTCATAAGAGCAATCTAAGCAAAAATTAGGGCATAAAAAAAAAGAGAATAAGGTAAAAGCAAATATATTAAAATAAAGTTTTGTCCTATAATTACAATTTCGAGAAAACAAGCAATCATGATTTGAAGTGGAGTTTGGCCATTTTCCTATATCCAAAAAATCCAAAAAGAGAAATGCCCTTTGCTACCCATTTTGAGCCAAAAATCATAAATCCTCCAATCACCTTAGACAAGGATCAATCCCATATCTAACGACGATGTACCACCTTTATCAGCTCGCTCAGCCCAAAAAAAAAATCGCAAAAAAAGAGGATCGAAAAATCTTGGAAAAAAAAAGAAAAACCAAAGTGGTAGAAATCGCGAGCTGATACTTCACACCATCAAACGCATAAAAGATCCTCGTCTAAAATAAACCCTCAAACACTTCTTTGGGTAAAGTAGTCGTTTCCTTCATAAATCCCTTAACCATTGGCCACATTACAATCCTAAGGTCTATTCTGATCAATGATTGGTTGCTTCCATTGTTCTCAAAGCTTATACTCTTGGACAAAATAATCAGAATAATTCATTTGCTCAGAAAAAAAATATTATTACAAGAAGAAAATAAAAAAAAAAGCTTTAAAGGGCTTACACGCTCAAAGTTCATCAAGAGAAAATGATAGTAGTGAGAAATTTAGTGATCATCAACAAAGTGAAATCTCATCGAATCAAAAGTTCTCGACTGTCTTAGCTTGTGGAATCATTCCCAAAGAAAACCACAAATCCCTACTAAGACAGTTACTTGACTTACCATCTCAGAATGGGACAACACCCACACCCTCCATTCCATTTAAACTCGGGCAAACTTTTCAACATCCCCAAAATACCCTCACCTTTCATCCCGTTCTTATACTACACCCATATAGCCGTACCAGACAAATTTCCAAACCATTATTCTAACTTCACACCGTGTCGCAACCACACTCAAAATGGGGCAACCTTTGACCTTCATTAATTGGGGCGACCTTGTCTTTTTATAGACTAGGGGCATCATGTCCCTTGTGCCAAAAGAATTCTTTCGTCGCCCATTCCATTCATCCTTAGCCACTTGTTACCCTTGTACCACCCCATTTCCCAGTCCTTCAACCAATTTATACCCTTAGCCGCCATTGTCCTCCCTAGACAAAGGCAAACTGTTTCACTCCCCACTATTTGAAGTCAAAATTGGGGCAGTCAAACATTTCTTACCTTGGGGCAAGCTTATCTCTCATAAGCTTGAGACAATAAACCTCATCCTTCACTCCACTCACGTGTCACATACCCTACATTTCTTGAACCCAGAGTCAACTAGCACATTCATTTGCATTCACACCGTTTTCCATATTTATTAAACAAATGCTTCAAAGAGAGAAACACATGTTAATGACAATCCCTCTAAGTTAACATCTTAGACTTGAAAAGCTTAGTCATCATGGGTCATCATAACCAAATGAGAACTTATTTGAACAAGTATGCAAATACACATCTCAATCTCTAGAAAGGGCACTAATACATTGCCGCAAGCCACACTTTTCAAGGTGACAACCTTGAGCTTACCAGAGTTCAAGTCCAAGCCATCAAAAAATTTTCTTCCAAGGAACGGTCAATTCAAAAGGTTCAGCTCTCTGTTTCCAGCATCAAAAGTTTTGTTTCTCATCAAACATTTTTGTATCCAAACAAAAAAATGTTGTTACCAACAAATCATGCTTAGACATGTCCTCATTATTCTAGAATTAAACCCTGCATCTGATCATACTCATCACAACTCTTTCATGCAAGTATTGTACACGCACTCACGTTCCACTTGTTTTTGCCTACACAATTTGGCTTCTTTCGCATTACGCATCGCGTATGCATACATGCATACCCGTACATAACATGTATTGCTTCAATAAAAAGCCGAATGCCGGTCTCATTATTACCTAAAGTCTGTCTGCATCCCAATCAATCATATCATATCATCGCACCATGCATTCATGCACTTCCTTTTATTCACCATAGCGTTTGCATCAAAATATTACATATCTATCATATTCGCATTCTCATTTCATGCATTCTTCAAATACCAAAAAGGGCAATAAAGCGAAAACACAAAAAACATCATTCCACATCCCGACAAACATCCAATCATTGCACCATACATTATATCTCGACATCAAACCATGCATCTACCATAGCACCTGAACCTAAGCGACACATTTGCATTCACATGTCATCTACCGTCGCATACACGGCTTATCAATTCCTGTTTTCGACCAGCTTCAGCATCCATCATTCACGGGCTTTTTGTAGTCCATTTGCTTTCGCATTGCACATTCATCACATGGCATACATAGAACATTTTTTTGATAGACGTGCCAAGCGCCGGTCTCATCGTTGCCAAAAAGTTTTTTACATCACTAATCATATCATTGTACCATGCATTCGCATGTTTTCCTTTATTCACCATGGCATTTGCACCAAAGCATTACATTTGCATCACATTCACACTTCATACACTCATTATGTAATAAAGAAAAAAGGCAAAAAAAGCAAAGAGAGAAAAAATCGCTCATTCCATTACATTCAGCATTCCACCAGAATTAACCAGCATAATCACATTCATATCTTATCTGCATTCACACACGTTGTTTGTCAACCTCCATGTTCCATCAACTTCAACTCACATCACCTGCCACACTTCATTCATTCCATCGGATACCTACCATTTCACATACCTATATTGCACGCACACATCATTCGTTGCACTTTTAGACATGCCAAATATAGATAGTGTTTCCCTTTCCAGGTAAATGCGTTCATTAGGTATGTTCTAGACAAGTGCGCCATGTGTCAATCCCAATATTTTGTTCCCCCAAAGTCAGCGCTCCAAGCGTTTATCTCATATCAATTCAGGATCACCAAGCAGATCCTTCGCCCCAGCGGTCCTTCTGAGCCTCAGCGCTCCTTCAGACCACCAATGGTCCTTCAATCCAGATCGCCTGTCGGTTTATCGAGCAACCGACCGATCATCCGACCCCAGGTCCTTCAGTTCAGTTCGAATCAACATGTCCAAGCAACGACATCGAACTCTACCTTCAGATCACTACGTCGACACTGAGCGCGACGGATCATCCGACCCCAGGTCCTTCAGGTCAATTCGAATTAACACGTCCAAGCAACGACTTCGAACCATACCACCAGATCACTAAGTCGACACTGAGCGTGACGGATCGCCCGACCCCAGGTCCTTCAGACTAGCTGTGTCAGCCTAAGACTCAATGCACGTCCTTCGAGGTGAGCAAATCAGGCCAACGGCTTGACCTTGCCACCCGCGGCCGCTCGAAAAAGGTCACCCCACAAGTAGACCGTTTTACTAGTACCATTGCTAGTTTGCGCTCCTTCAGACCCATTGGTCCATCAGGCTTAGGCATGCCCTTCAGACCCCGCCGGTCCTTCTGTTTAACTCCAATCAATGCGCCAAGCATTGACTGCGAATTAGACCATTAGAGCCCCAGTGCTCCTTCAAATCCCCGGCGATCCTTATTTACTTTTGTTCTATGTAAACCCAGTCTTTCGTGAATTTCTCAAAAACAAAAATAATTTTGGCAAAATTAGTGTCTTTTTATCTTTATTTCTATTTTACTCGAGAAATTTGGAAACCCTTCATATTTCCTAGTAAAATATAAATAAAGAGGGGCAGCTGTCATACCCTAATTTTGTCCGGCTAATTGAAAAAAATCGAACAAGTTTTTTTCTCGATGTGCATGCGTATCACCCCTCATTGTGCGTGTGTATTATTTCTACTCAGGTATGTTTTTTATTCTAGTCGCGAATGCGTGTTCCCTTCTCGCCGCTCGTTTTTTTTTATTATTAATAATAATAATGGTTTTATTTTCTCTCTTAACCAAAAAAGAACCAAAACAAAGAGTCTAGTTTGAATAGGCAAAACTGTCCTTTAATTACAAAAAATAGAATAATTAAAATGTATATATTTTACACATATGGACAAGGACCAATAAAAGTAAACAGTACAAAATTTAAAATAAAATTCAAAAAAGCAAGGAAGAGGGCGCAGCAGCCCTAGTTGTTGCTGGTCCTTTTTGATGTTGTCCTTCCTCGTCCTTTCCTTTGACTGTCCTTCCCAGCACCCTATTCGTCTCCACCCAGCTGCTGTCCTTGGCCAGCCAGTTGCTGTCCTTGGTCCTTTCTCTAATTGCTGTCATTGGATTCCTCACAAAACCTGCCTATAAATACAACTCAGCAACAACAGTGAAAGGGGGAGGAGACAGTCACAGAGACAATCATAAACAAAACAGAGAAGAGAATTAGCAAAATTAGGAAAGAAACAGAAACAAAAAATCAAGGAGGGGAAGCTGAGAACTGAGGGAGACGACAGCCACCACCACCGGAGCACCCAACACCACTATCAGAACCACCAACCACCACTTCGTTCTCTCCCTCTCACCACCGTCAACAAACTCACCACCTCTCCTACAACCACCACTCTCAGCCACCGTGAGATTCTCCCAACATCCCCATCTCACCACCCCGTTACCACCCAGCAAGCACCAACGGCCTCTAACACCCACGAAAATCTCATTTTCACTCTCGCACCACCAAGACAGCAACCCAACCACTGTATCTCGCCGTCAACCAAGCACAGCAACCGTCGTCGTTGTCTTCAACGCCGTAACCACCCACAGCTGTTGTAACGCCCAAATATTTAATTATTAATTTCAATTAAATATTTAGGTATGTTATTGGTGCAGTCGTATTAAAATATTGTTTTAATTAACTTAGGGCGTGTTGATTAGGAATTGGGCTAAGCTGTGGAGAAAAGCCTGTGATCCAAAAGCCCACTAGCTAGGCGCATAGGTGAAGCGCCTAGGCTAGGGTTTTGGCTCATTTGCGATTTTGTTTGAGAAAAAGAGAGAGAGGAGTCGCGAATAGAAGAGAGGAGAGGAGAAGAGGATTTGGCGCACATCCAAGGGAGAAGAAGAGGAGGATTTCGCGAGCTCAAGGAGAAGAAAGAAGTTGTGTTGCTGAGGTTATTGTTGGTGACTTGATCAAGAGGATTAGTGTTCTCCTACTATAAGGTAAGGGTGGGGTTCTTCCTTATAATAGGGTTTTATGATGGGGATTATGTGGGAATAGGTCCTATGATGCCTCTTGCTTGATTTTGATGTTGGTTTGATGATAGTTGAATCATGATTATGTTGATTGAAATATTGGCTTGTTGGTGATTGTTGTAACTCTAGAAAAATTGGTGTTCATTGTTGTTATCACGAATTGCATGCTAAGTGTTCGATGATTTGTTGTTTGATGTGGTGATTGACAATTCATGATAATTGACATTGGTGGTTAAGAATTGGTGATTTGAATTGGTGAAATAACGAAAATATTGACCCTAGGGCGCCATGGGCGCCATTGTCCTAGTTGCTGTTTTTGGGGCCCTGGCGCTGGGCGCCATTGCTGGGCGCTGTGTTGCTGTTTCTGGAGCCCTGTGTGTGGGTGCCGTGTGCCATGTCTAGTCGTGTTGCGTTTTATGTCTGTGCTGCAGAAAACGGCGCCCTGTGCCTGGGCGCCACATCCTGTGTGTTGCGTTTTTCTGCTGTGTTGCTGTTTTAGGCGCCCTGCTGCTGGGCGCCGTGTCTGGTGTGTGTTCCGTGTTGTGTTGCGGTTTTCTGTTGTGTTCGGGTGGTGATAACCTTATTTTATATAGGTTATTTATGCTCCTAATACTTAAGTCAAGCTTATTTCTCAAGTAATTCTAGTGCTTAAATATGTGAATATATGAATATTAGAATAAATATAGGTTATCAATCAATTCCTTAAACCATAGGCATCATCAAATGCCTTTGTGAATATGTTTGATGCTTTGCTTTAGCGCTGCAGCGGTATGCTATCAAGGAGACGCTACAGCGTTATATGACGACTGACCATTGAGATATTTGTGTGGCCACTTGAGGACATGATGAGTCACCACCCTTATCTCTTCCTCTCAGCTGGATATTTTGACTTTCAAGTGGATGCTAAATTACACTTGGCGCCTCCTAAATGGAACCCATGTGATTGTTGTTGTATTCCATCATTAGCACTTTTTGTAAAGTACTTTAAGGATAATATCTAAGTCTTATGATCATCATGTAATATTATTATTCTATTAAGACTTAGTTAATAATTAGATTAATTAAGATTGCTTCTCTAGGAGGTAACATACGTAGACAAGTAGTGACAACTTGGAAGAAGAACTACACATGACATAGTAGCTTTTCTCCATTGATACACTACTTTTTAAGCTTATATATTTTTAGCATAGTTTTTCTAGTCTTCATCCAAGGTTTTGCTCACGCCTCAACTTCATCTCTTGTATGCTACTTGGGATCATTGGAGTGTATCTTTTGCAACCACTCTTCTCTTGTCTTCATATGGTAATACATACTCTCTAGTTGTATTATGTTAATGGAACTTGTGATGAGCTAACTTTGTTGTAGTTGGATTGTCCGTAGTATGTAATGAACCTTGAGTAACTTTTGTATAATATTATGATGCTTGTGTTTTATTCCTTGTGTCATAATGCTTTCAATCTTGGTTTGGGAATGATCAACTAAAACAAGGTAACTTTGTGGGTACAGACATGGTTCACAAAGAGAACTCAAGGAATGATATGAATGAAAACCCTTTAAAGACATTTAAAGGAAGCACTACTTAACTCTAGACATAGGGGAGTAATAGTTCATAAGGCAAATGTTGTAAGAGCTTAATATACAGGGGTAAAACTTATTTAGAGCCTAGACATAGGAGTCTTGTAACATAACCCTGACGAAAATGACTGAAAGGCACGCCACCAAAGCGCTACAGCGTCTACGGATTCTCAAGCGCTACAGCGTCTAAATATTATTTGAACATTACTCTTGGGAATTTACATAACTATTGAGCTATCCAACTCACCTTTAATTACTTCAAACTTAATACTGTTTTATCACAACTTATAATGTTTACAACTTTTTACCTTTACTTGTTACTTAATTCTTTTCACTAAGATTCTAATCACTTAAACTTCTTAGATTAATTCCAATCCCTGTGGGAACGAACTTTACATATCATTATATTACTTGTTGCGATTGTGTATACTTGCACATCTACTTTTCGCACAACAGGTAGTTTGGTGTTTCGGTGTCGTTGGGCTAGGTGTGAAAACCCAATTTTGGTGATATTCGGTGATTGATTTTTGGTGTGTCACATTGTGACTAATTTATGATGATTGTCTGTGTGCATTCATGGTGTCGCATACAGCATACGCCTTTATTTCGGTGAAGGCCTTTGGTCTTAGAGCTGGGTGTGAAAGCTCATATTTTTCTAAAACTAGTGAGTCGGGTGTGAAAGCTCAATTTTTCTAAATTGGTGAGCCGGGTGTGAAAGCTCTCAATCTTGGTGACGCCTCTATTTACAGGCAAAACTTTCGGTGATTTGGTACCACATGCATATGCCCGTTGGTGTGGGTTGCATTCATGCATTATCATGACATTTGGTGACTGATTGTGGTGTTTACAATTTGACGTGTGTTTATAATTAGATGTGTGTAGTGGAGTGGTAGATATAGTTGTCATATTCTAGCATATTTCCTATCATTTACGCTATTATATTGAAGATATCTCACCCCTTCTGTTTGAATGTTACCCCTATGCGGTAACGTGCAGGTGATTGCGAGTGAAGGCTTAGCTACCTTCGCTAGTCTGAGTCGGTGTCCTTTGCTTTGATATGTAACACTCAAGGGGGGATGAACGCTAGACTTTGGCTGTTGCATTTTATTTGTTTTGGAGTCCATTCAGGATGTTATGATTATATGTTTTGAAACTTATTTCTATTCCGCTGCGTGGTGATGTATTTTTGGCGATGTGGTTAACTAAACCGTTGTTATGGGCTTCGTCCCTTTTTGACAAAGTATCATATATTGTATGTGACGTTTTGGTTATCGATGAATGTGTGACATCTCTTTTCGAAATATGGAACAATGAATTTTTTTTTGTAACTCTGATTTTATTAAATAATTGCCGGGTAGAAAAGGGGTGTTACAGCTGCCCCCCCTCCAGCGAACCAACGGCGGTGACTGGTGTACCACCACCGGTCATCGTTCCACGCGGTCCCTCTCGCGAGGGTCTCCATGTCGTTCGCACCTTGCTCCGATGCCGTCACCATCGCAGGCCATGGAACGGCCGAACGACGGCGTTCCTCATACTTCGGTCGTGCGCCTCTTTCTCCATGTACACCGCCCTCTCCCTCGCGATCTCGCTTGTAGGTGCGTTCTCCTCCTCTCACAATCGCCACCATCGTAGTCGTCCCCCTCAAACCAGCCATCGCCGTCGCCACCAAGGCGTTGTCATCACCGGCCGTGAGGTGGTCGGTCTGCACACCACCGTCCCCAACGAAAGCTCTCTCTCTCTCTCTCTCTGTGAGCTCTTTCTCCCTTGCTTGTTCTCTGTCGCATTCTCTCTCTACGGTCTCTGTTTCAAACGGCGGAGAGATTGTGAATTGTGAAAATTAGGGTTTCCATCTTTTATCACTTGCCATATGTAGTACTGTCCTTTAATATTTATTTCTTTTTTAATATATCAGATTAATAATAACACCCCTGCGTTTTGATCATTCAGCCCCCACCTGAATAAGCCCAATTCGCAGGCTAACCTTGTTTAAAAAGCCCAAAAACATGGACGGTTACTAATCACGCCCCCATTTATTAATACAGCATCTGTTGCTATCCACACCTCCCTTTTAATAACACAACACCCCTATTAATTATACTTCTTTTTTTAGAACTCATTTTGTTTTTTTATTATATCATAATGCTTCCAAACCAGCATCTTGCGAACAATCAAGCTCACAAAAAAATGGACCGTTACTAATGGTCACTCTGAGTTTAGCTTGTTTGACCGTTAGTAGCAGTTTTAATTTTCAAACGGGCTGTAAGTGATGACCACCCTGAGTTTCACTTGCTTGGTCATTACAAATGCCTATCCCAATTTCAAAATACCTAAAAAACACCAACACACAAACTTTTTCTACCCAAGAACTACGTGTGATTTGATTCTCTACCAGGAGATACGTAGGAGCAGAGGGCGGCCGACCTCTGTCAATTGCACTAATAAAAAAACCTTTTTTTCCCTTTAAATTCATTTCTCTCATTTTTCTCAAAAAGTACAAAAAAATAACTAACCGTTTAGTGAGTCCTTTTTTATTTTTACATCTATAAGGGTAAAAACATTATTTTTGAATTAATAGATGTTTGCACATTTAGTCAAAAGGTAACCTTCCTTAGGAGGGATGTCGTAGGGTGCTAATACCTTCCCTACGCATAAACGACTCCTGAGCCTAAACCTGGTCCGCAAACCCCCTTGTCCTTTTAAAAGGTTTTTTTCCAATATTTTCTCCTAAAAATAAATATTGGTGGCGGCTTCATTGTAAACGTCGAAGAATCCCTCCTCCGGATTTTTCGGTCGCTACAGTTGGCGACTTCACTGGGGACAAATTAAGAGAGTCAAGCCTGGTTAACTAAATGTGTAAGTTTTTGCCCTTATGCTTATGTTACTTATTTATTATATAGTCTTTCTTTATATTATTGAACCTTAGGGTAGACGACTCTTTTATTATTATTGTTGTATATCTTTTTCAGCTTGGTTAGTTTAGGTATTTTGCCCTCATCACACACCTCACTTACACTTTTGCACACACCTTTGAGTGGGGCCCTATTCCCGGGTCTGAAAAATAACCTAGGACGAGTGGAGATTATTAGTGACAGTCATTCTGGATTTTATCTGTCTGACTCTCATGAAAGTCTCAACCAGAGTACGCTCTTTCATGGTATCCCACACCAGGTAGCTCGCTATCGTTGTGGATCATATCATGAGTTTTTTGATTTTGTGATCGGCGGGTTATAAAGATATAAATTAAAGATGAAGATTAAATCATGAGGAAAATTGGTTTGGAACACGGGTTTGTAAACTCCTTCACCTTGGTTCTCTTTTAATCTCTCCACGAAAAACTTGAAGAAAAGTTTGTTACAATACATAAAGGAGTTTTTTGATTTTGTGATCGGCAGTAACACCTTTTTGTAAACCCTCTGGTTCTCTTTTAATCTCTCTTTTCTAAGAAACATAATCGAGGAACGCGAAAAACTTGAAAAACACGGAAAAATATTTTGTAAATGAGTGTAAATTTCATTGAGCAGATGTAGGTTTATATACAAGCCTAACTGAGTTTGTTAGGGTTGTTTTTTTTTTTTTTGATAAGCAATGTTAATGGGGGTGGGGGAATGTTAGTTTCCGGGAGTTGAACCCGGGACCTCATTCTTGCACTCATTTAGTGCACTCCTTCGATATCCCTTAGCTCGCCAACTGAGCTACCTCCTTCTTGTTTGTTAGGGTTGTTAATCTCTAGGTAGCCTAGAGCCCACAAGTGTTTTCTTTTGTCAATTTGGTCTCCACACCAATCTGAGTCTGAGTAGCCAATAAGCTCAATCATTCATTTCTGCACTTTTAGGAAAGAATACTCCAAAAACCGAGAGTAAATGTAACAAGGAAAAAATACTCCAAAAACTGAAAGTTAATATTAGGGGTGTTCAAAACCGAACCAAACTAATAGAAAACCACAAACCGAACCGAACCAAACCGAAAACTGCAAAAAACCGCTTCTTATTGGTTTGCTTCGGTTTCTTTTTTCAGTGCACCGCGCGGTTCGGTTCGCGGTTTCGATTACAGAAACCGAGCGAAACCAAACCAAACCGCAAGTAACACGTACTAAGGCTTATTAATTGACTTACAACCTTCCTTACTAACTTACTAGCCCAAATGCAACTAAAACCCAACTCTCACTCGCTTACTAGCCCAAATCCAATTAATTCTTTGACTTATTTACAAACAACCCATATTGTTATGCTATATTTAAAAATTACAATAAAATATTTAATTCAAATTCTTTTATACATTTTGTCTTAGCTATCGTAAAAGAATTAAAATAGAGTAATTTATATACTACATATATTTAAGTAGATTTTTTCTTAAAGATTTATGTTAGCCATTTTTTATGTTAGTTAATTTTAACTTCGTTTTAAATTATGTTTTGTCTTGGAAAAAACCGAACCAACCGAATCAATACAAACCGCATTGGTTTGGTTTTATTTTAGTAAGCCAACCGAACCAAACCAAACCGCATGTAGTTTTATCTTGCGGTTCGATTCACTTTTTGTCTCAAAATCGAACCAAATGGCACCACGAACACCCCTAGTTAATATTGTCTTGGTATTGTTTAGTAATCATCTTGCAATTCCTGTAGCAAATAGGATATCTGGCTTACGTACATTCCACTGCTTACTCGCAGCGGCGGTTTTTTTTTATTTCGAATACACTCTTTCTCTTTCTTGTTTATGGGCAATTTGGCACGAAAACGTTTAAAACAAATTAATGATCTTGCTGTATGAGCATGCATGTAATCGGAGTTGAATGCAGAAAAGAGTTTCAAAACAAAACTATGAACTTAGATGAAATAATAGTCAACTCCGGACTCAAAACAAAACACTTTAATATTTAAAATTTTAAACACTTGCAACACGTAATTAACTACATTTGAAATAATAGTTAATTTTGAGTCCAAAATAAATAAATAATTGTGTTTCGTGGATGGTTAACGAGTTCTAACATTACTAGTTTTCCAACCCGTGCCTTGCACAGGTAAGATTTTGTATTGGATCAATCTGTATAGTACTGTTCTGTACCGTGCTACCGATCGTGAGGATCGATATTATGCAGTTGGTAGATATTTTGTCCTTGATTCTATCTTTGTCTTCAGGCTGAGAGGAAAGTCTTGTTCGACCCGGGACGTTCGACCTTGAGAGGCGATGTTGAGGTGTTCGATCTTGAGATGTTCGATCTTGGAAGGCGAGGTTGTACCTGCAATGATACTCCGACGCTCAAGTCAGTATTTGAGAGAATGAGTGTTTGGTTAGAAAAGTGCTTACCATTAATGAGCATTGAATGAGGTATTTATAGAGTTTGGATGTGTTTGTGTTGGCGTTTTTGGGCCGTCCGATCTTGCGGGCTGATCTTGGCCATTGAAGATTGGACTCTCTTGATTACAATTGGGCTTCTCATCAATTGGGCTTTTGGAGAAGGGGTGCAAATAGAAATTACTGTAATTACCATAACAGCGGTCCCCCAAGTCTGGTCGCTATGAGGAGCGATCTTGACTTTGAGTGGAGGTTCTATCCGTTTATCGAGCTTATGTTGGGGCCGGGGTTTCTCGAGCGATGCTAGCTGTCCGTCGAGCTTTCGAGCGACGTGGGCAGTTTTTCGAAACTCAGTGCTGCTTTGGAATCAGTGCCACTTTTACTGTTTCTGACAAGGCGTCTCTTCGTAGTGGCGGCGCATGATGGTGACGTTTTATTTTTCAGCGTGCGGATTTTAATGGACCATGGGTTGGATGTGACGCTTCGACTTCCAGGCCCAGGCCCATTGGATTTGCTATAAATAAAGGGTCTCACCAATTCATTTGTTGTTTGTTGTTCATTTGTTCTGATTTGCCGATCTTTCGAGAGCTCCCGAGTTTCTTTAGAGTGAACGTGTTTGAAGTACCTTTAAGGTCGGTTTCTGAGGATCGACAACCGTTTATTTCCAGACATCATCAGCTTGCGACATAGTTTCGAGGTTAGTCTACTTTTTGGTTTTTTCTTTACTTTTCATTTGTGCCTGGACCTTCCCCCGTCCCCTTTGATCTCAGAATGGGGGTCGTCAGGTCGGGTTCCGACTTGCTCGCGAACCCATTTTTCGATCTTTATTCCTGACATTTCGTCCCCCATTCCTGTAGATTCGATCTGGCGAGGATGAAACAAACTCGGAGAGACGTCACTCAGTACCGGAAAGAGTTTGCGAGTGCGATGGCTTCTGGTGGTGAAATCCCTGAGGTCCGTGCCGAGCCTTCGGAAGTCGCCGCCCCGGACGTGCAAGAGCACTCTGCTTCCGCCCCTGTGAGTGATAAGGCGGAAGATAATTTTGAGAGCGAAAGTTCTTCTCCTGCGACCGATGCTAATGAGCCGAATGACGATACTCCCGAAGATGTGGAGGAGGATTGCTCGGTGGATGTGATGGCTGTTACTTCCGAGTCCGATGAGGAAATCCCAGTGGAGGAATTAGAGGGTTCCGAGGTCGATCTTGGGTCGAGTTCCGACTCTGCTGATGAGTCCGATAGAGAGGGTGCTGAAAAGCAAGTTGAATCTCGCCCTAAGAGCCAACCGGAGTCCAGCCGAGCTTCTGCCGTTTCTCTGGATGAGTACTCTAGTACTGGTTGTGGGGACCTTGACGTGCCGGTGCGAGAGGTCTCCCAATATGATTGGGTTTCCAGAAATATTTTGGAGATCGAATCGTTGTACCAGCATGGGTTTAATTTGGAGAGGGTCGGGAGGAAAGCTTCGGGTCGCTCGAAGCGAATTTGGAGAGTTGAGGGAATGAAAAAGGGAGAGCACGTGGCTTTGTGGCCAGGAGAGCTCAAGTTTACTTTGTATCATATGCTGATAAACGAGATGAATATCAGGCCTCCTTTCACTTGGTTCGAGCAGACGGTCTTGGCGACTTTGGATGTTGCGCCTTCTCAGTTGCATCCAAACGCGTGGGCTTTTGTTCGAGCTTTCGAGCTAATGTGTCTTCATCTGGAGAGGCCGGTCTCGCCGTTGCTCTTTTTTCATTTGTTTGAGATCAATCGGAATAGTAGTGAGAATAAGTCCGGCCGCGAACACGTCAGTCTTCGTTCGAGGCGAGGTGCCAAGATTTTTAAAGCCTATGCGGACTCGTTGAAGGGAAATTGGAAGGAGTTATTTTATTGGGTCGAACCGGTGACCGACGAAGCGATTGAGAGAGTGGGAAAGTTTTCAGAGGATGGTCGGACTTTGGTGTCCACCAAGTTTCCCATTGGTTGGAGTCAGGCCCATTTTGAACGATCTACCAATTCCTTTTCTGTTAGTCAGAATCGTTTGAACGCTGCCGATCTTCTTACCAAGAGGATCCTGATGTTTATTTCTGAGAACATTCCGTTTTCAAAACATAAGTATCGGGGTATCCCTGCGGCTAAGATAGTTCAGGCCGGGAAGCGAAGACGAGTGCAAATTGTCTTAGGTAGTCTCGTCTTTCTTGCTTTGATATTTGCATATTTTTGACCGTAGTTTGTATGATCGATTTATCTTTCTTTTCCAGATACCATGGCCCCAAAGAAGCTCGCCGTAATGAAAGCGCTGGCGATGAGGAGTGTCGAGATATCTGGAGATGCTGAGGGGGTTGGTGTTCCGCTTCCGACGTCTCCTCAGGCCGAGACTGTTGTTGGGTCGGTTACTGCTGCTTCTCCGATAAATATTGTTACCCAGGAGGACCTTGCCTATGAGGCTATGGTCGATCTTGTTTCCAGTTCTCCTCCCCCGACTGCTCCCGATGTTGGTGCAGGTACCTCGGCGAAAAGGGTGCGCACCGAGGCAAGTGGCGAGTAGAGGCCAGAAAAAAGGAGTAAGACTTCGAGGAGACCGAAGCATAAGAGTAAGGCCGTACCCTTGGAGGAGGGTTTTTTGGAGCAGAATTACGCCCAATGGCGGGAGGATCCTGTCGGGGCGTCTGTTAAATTGTTGGCGAATTTGGCCGATGTTCATAGGATCGAAAAAGAGAAATACGAGCAGCGGGCTAAGGGTAAATGACATCATTTCTTTTTACATTCATAGAAACATCTTTTTCTTCATAAACTGATTTCTCTCATTTTTTCGAGTTTGCAGCTTCGTTGGAGCTCGAGAAGTCAAAAATAGTGAAGCTCGTGGAAGACGTGGCTTTAAAATCAAAAGAGCTTGCTCGAACAAAGCAAGAACTTCTGGTTCTGAAGGAAAGCCAAGGGGAGGTTGTACGTCGGGCGGAGTTTGCGGAGAATCGCGTTAAGGAGCTTGAAGAAAGGGAAAAAGTTTTGGAGGGGCAACTTGCCGAGGCCAACGAGAAGATCAAAGGTTTGGAGTTTCGTGTTGCTGGTTTGGAAGAGGATTTGAAGAAAGCATCTGAGGCACGGGTCGGTACGAGCGGCGATGCGGAGGCTCGAATTGCAGAGCTTGAGGCAGCCCTTCAGCAAAGCAGAAGGAATGCTAAAGAGGCTACGAAACTTGCAAATGAGGCTAGGAGGGAGGCTCGGGAAGCTGCTAACTCTGCAATCGAGCTGTACAAAGAGGGTTTTGAGTGCGCCCAGGAGCAAATTACTTTGGTCCATCCTTCTGTAATTTTGGATCGGTCGATTATTGATGCCGACCATGAGGTTGAAGGGGGTAAGATCGTTAAGATCGATGCTCAGACGCAGACGAAGAGTGTGGTATTCCCGACCTCTACTGCCTGATGTTTTTAACAGCGTTTCTTTTGCAGAAGTTCCTGGTGTATGCTTTTATGTATTTTTTGTATAGATCCGGAACTTCTGTTTGGTCTAGCTGGAGATATATGTAACCTCTTTTTGGAATATGCCTATAAGGCCTTTACGAGCTTTTAATGAATGCTTTTCGAATTTCGCATGTCATGTATGTCGTTTTTGCGAGTTTTTAACGAGTGCTTTTTAAATTCTGCACGTTGCGTGTGACGTAAAAACGTCGGTAAACGAGGAACTCGATTTACCGGTTTGAACCTATAGGACAGTTTACTAGGACTCGGCCTAGATTTAACTCGCCCTATAGGGGTACCGGCAGCTGTGGCCGATGATCGTTCATAGGACGTTTCGATCCTTGAAAACCCGGTCTCTTTGAGATAGTTTGCCAAGACTCGGCTCGGATTTAACTGTTTTCTCAAAGAGTTTTTGACCTTGGGTGGTCGCTTTTGGGGAGATCATTTAAGATCGGTCCCAGTTGATTCCTGTTGGGGGGAATTAGGTCCCTTCATTCTGTTTGATGAAAATCAAGAATGTGTGGAGACTTGAAAAAACTTTTGAGAAGTATTGAAAGCGTTTGAAAGAAATGTCAAGCTTCTTATTAATAGCTTTGTTTCGAGTTTACATAAGATCGGTATGAGTGACTTCTTTCTAAGGATAATAACTTTTCAGTTTTGTTGCGTTCCAAGTTCTCTCAATCTTTCTTCCTTGGAGGGTCTCCAATTTAAAGGCTCCCGTGCCGGTTTTAGATAAAATTCGGTAGGGGCCTTCCCAGTTTGGGGCGAGCTTTCCTTGGGAGGCGTTTTTCTGACCGACGTCAGCCCTTCTGAGTACCAGATCGCCAGGATTGAAATCTCTGTGAACGACCTTGGTGTTGTATCTGGTTGCCACTTTTTGTTTGATGATCGCTTCTCGGAGCGAGGCTCGACCTCGGATTTCATCGATGAGGTCGAGCTCTTCTCTTAGGGCTTGATCGTTATTGCTTTGTGTTTTGGGATTTGCCGTTCGCCAACTAAGTTCGCCGATCTCGACGGGGATGACCGCCTCGCTGCCGTAGGAGAGTCTAAAAGGTGTTTCCCCAGTGGAGCTTTGGGGGGTCGTCCGGTATCCCCAGAGGACGTAAGGCAATTCTTCTACCCAATTTCCTTTAGCATCGTCCAAACGTCGTTTCAGCCCGTTCAGTATTACTTTGTTTGCAGCCTCTGCTTGACCGTTGGTTTGAGGGTGCTCTACTGAAGTGAAATGGTGTTTAATTTTAAGCTCGAACATTAGTTTGCGGAATCCCGTGTCTGTGAATTGCGTTCCGTTGTCTGTTACTACTACCTCGGGGATCCCGAACCTGCTCATAATGCTTTTTTTGAAGAATTTTATGCAGTTTTTTGCAGTGATGGTCGCCAGGGGTTCCGCTTCTATCCATTTACTGAAGTAGTCTACGGCGACGATCAAGAATTTGACTTGTCCTGGTGCTTTTGCGAAAGGTCCGAGTAAGTCCATTCCCCACCATGCGAAGGGCCATGTGGAGGATAAACTCGTGAGGTCTGTGGGGGGAGCCACGTGCACGTTGGCGTGGATTTGACATTTCTTGCATTTCTTCACGTGATCACTAGCATCGCCGATCATGCTCGGCCAGTAGTAGCCGGCTTGAAGGGTTTTTCGTGCTAAAGATCGGGCTCCCATGTGCTGGCCGCAGATTCCCTCATGAATTTCTGTTAACACATAGGCCGCTTCCTCTCCCTCGATGCATTTAATTAACGGGGAAGAGAGGCTTCGTTTATAGAGCGTCCCGTTGATGGCTGAAAAAGCCGAGGCTCTTCTCCTGATATATTTGGCGTCGTTTCTGTCTGGGGGTTCCGTTCCTGAGACGATGTACTCTAAAATTGGGGTTATCCAGCTGTCTGCCTCTTCAAGTACGTAGATGGTCGGGTTAAACAGCGGCTCGAGAGATACACTGGGATTGCGTAGTGTTTCTTGGATGGTCGTCCTTTGGTTACCTGGGGTTTTTGTGCTTGCGAGTTTGGCGAGGATATCAGCTCGTTGGTTTTCCGTTCTTGGGACATGAACTATCTCGCTTGCTTCAAATTTAGCTATTAGCGACCGTACCTGAAGTAGGTATTTTTGCAGGATCGGTTCTTTGGTCTCGTATTTGCTTTCGATCTGGGAGACCACCAAGAGAGAGTCGGTATGGAGTTTAATTTTTGGGACTTGGAGGTCAATTGCCAGGCGAAGTCCGGCGATGCAAGCCTCGTACTCTACTTGGTTGTTCGAGGTGGGAAAACCGAATGTAAGGGAAACTTCGATGATGACCCCAGTCGGGCTTTCTAGCATAATCCCAGCGCCACTCCCTTTTGGATTTGAGGAACCATCGACGTAGAGGATCCATATGTCAGAGTCGGTGTTAGCAGGTGTCATCTCGGCGATGAAGTCCACCAAAACTTGTGCTTTAAGTGTAGTTCGAGCTTCATATTTGATACCGAACTCTGAGAGTTCTACGGCCCATTTGATCATCCTTCCAGCTAGATCGGGTCTGTGGAGTATCTGTCTGATTGGGTAGTTAGTGCGGACGACTACCTGGTGGGCGACGAAATAAGCTCGAAAACGTCGAGCTGCAACAATGAGGGCCAAGGCGATTTTCTCGATTTTTTGATAACGACTTTCAGCCCCGTGCAGAGCCTTGCTTGCGAAGTAGATGGGACTTTGCCCGGTTTCGAGTTCGCGTACTAGAACGGCAGCTAACGCCTCTTCCGAGACTGCTAGATATAGGTATAATGTTTCTCCTTCATTTGGGCGAGTTAAAATTGGAGGCTCGGAGAGAGATTTTTTAAGTTGCTTCAAAGCTTCGTCTTGCTCGGGTGTCCATTTGAAATCTCTTTCTTCTTTTTTGAGGATTTTGAAAAGTGGAAGAGATTTGAATGCTGCATTCGATATGAAACGAGATAGAGCAGCTATCATTCCATTGAGTTTTTGTACTTCTTTTTTGGACGTCGGAGTTCGCATTTCTGTGACGGATCGACATTTGTCTGGGTTTGCCTCGATACCTCGTTCTGTTAAGAAGAAACCTAAGAATTTCCCAGCTCGAACCCCGAAAGTGCATTTCTCTGGGTTTAATCTCATTCTGTTTTTCCGTACCTCAGAGAAAATTGCCTTCAGATCGCCTACGTGGTCGGCATCGCTTTTGCTTTTGGCGATCATATCGTCGAGGTAAACCTCTACGCTTTTACCGATCTGGTTTTGGAAAACTTTGTTCATCATTCTTTGATAAGTTGCTCCAGCGTTTTTTAAACCAAAGGGCATCACACGGTACGCGAAGTTTCCTCGGTCAGTGATGAAGGCGGTTTTTGCTTGATCTGGTGGAAACATGGCGATTTGGTTGTACCCGGAGTATGCGTCCATGAAAGATAACAACTGGAAACCGGAAGCGCTGTCGACCAAACGATCGATGCTGGGGACCGGAAAAGCGTCTTTTGGGCAAGCTTTATTAAGATCGGTGTAGTCGACACACATACGCCATTTTCCGTTAGACTTCTTCACCAGGACAGGGTTTGATAACCAAGTTGTGTATTTAACCTCAGAGATAAAGTTGGCTCGGATGAGGTCGTCTACTGCTAAGGCGGCAGCAATGGCTTTTTCTTTGCTTTGGGCCCGCTTTCTTTGGGCGATCCATTTTGCTTCTGGGTTTATTGCGAGTCGATGGCAGGCAATCTCTGGCGGGATCCCAGGCATGTCTTCGGCCGACCAAGCAAAGATGTCTTTGAAATCTTTAAGACATTGGGTTAAATCGGTCTTGATCTTTTCTGGAAGGTCGATCCCTATTTTGATTTTTTGGGAGGGGTCTGAACCGAGCTGTATTTCGACGAACTTTCCATCAGGCTCCGGTCTTCTGATTTTTCGTTTGAGCTCTTTTGTTAGCTCGTCGATATCTATCTGTTTTTCGACCTCCGGACCGCAGTTGGTTCCTACGATAGTGGCGGTGTTAACTTCAGTTGATCTTCTTTTTGGCATTTTGGGAGTTGCCAGTTCTTCCGAAGGGGGAACCCCTTCATGCTCCGAAGCTTTTCGTTCGTTCTTAGTCCATAGGAAAAAACACCTGGAGGCCGACTCTAAGTCAGAGTTTAAAGTGATAACTCTGTCGCAAAGAGAGTGGAACTTCATCTTTAAGTGCGTGGTGGATGTAACCGCCCCGAGCCTGCCGAGGGTCGGTCTTCCTATAATGCCGTTGTATATGGATTCACAAGGCAAGACGAGGAATTTGGTTCTGACGGTTCGGACCATTGGTTCGGTTCCGTAGGTAACCATTAGCTCCAGATGTCCAAGGGGTTTCGTTCGAGATCCGTTAAAGCCGGACAAAGCCGTTCCTCTATAAGGGGTGAGTTCCTCTTTACTGATCCCCATTTTGCTCAGAAGATCGATAAAGATGATGTCTGATGAGCTCCCCTGATCGACTAGGATTCTACGTACCTCCTTGTTGGCTACGATTGCCGATATCAAGAGAGGTACGTGTTTGTTAGCTTTTCCGTCAATAAGGTCGTTGTCACTAAAAGATAATGGAGGTCGATTGGTCACGACCGGGGTTGTCGACGTTGAAGCCACGCACAACAATTCCTTCCATTTTCTCTTCATGGATTTTCCCAATCCTTCATGATCGAATCCCCCAGTTATCATCATGATAACAGAGCGTTTTATATCCAGCTCTTCGCGGTCTGCGTCGATCACTTCTTTTCCTTTTGTCCTGAGGTTTTCATTCCTTTCTTTTCCGAGGTTGTCAGACCGTTCCCCCTCCCTTTTGACGTAAGAAGATAGTTTTCCCCGTTTTATTAAATCTTCTATGTCATCCTTTAGGGCGTTGCAATGGTTTGTGTCATGGCCATTGCTTCTGTGGTATCGGCAGTATTTGTTGGCCTTCTGCCCAGGTCGGCTAGGCAAGGACCTGGGAGGCTTGACGTCCCTGAATTCGACGTTCCAACATTCCCCTAGTAGCTGGGCGTTGGAGACGTTGAGTTCAGTGTATACCTGGTGACGATTTTTCTTACCGATGTTCCACGAGTTTTTACGAGGGTCGATCTCGATGTGGCGTTTTGATGGTTCTGCATGTGACGACGTTTTATCGACCTTTGAATTTTCTTCTTCGTTAATGAAGCACTGGGATAGTTCGAGGAATTCCTGGAGGGTGTTAGGTTCCCAGGTATTGATGTGTTTTCGGAACGAGCTTCCAGGTAACAGACCTTGGGCCATGAAGAAAATTCGAAAAGCGTCGTCTAACTGCCGAACCTGAAGAGCTTCAACGTTGAATCGCTCTATATATTCCCTTAGGGGTTCATTTACTTTCTGGACAATAGACGCTAGAACATTTTTGTTTTTGGGTTTGCTCTTGGAATGGGCAAAGTGCACCGAGAAGTGTTTTGCTAACTGGTCCCATGAGGAAATGGTATTCGACCTTAACGTCCGGAACCATTCGGAAGCCATTTTGTCTAGGGTTAAAGGGAATATTCGGCATTTCATCTCCATGGGTACATTTCGATATTGCATGGTCGTGTCAAATTGGTCTAGATGCCTGTCGGGGTCGCCCGTTCCGTCGTAAGTTTTCAAACCTCCGGGTGGTTTCTCGAGATACCGGGGAACCCGGAAGTTGTCAATCGATCTTGTGAAAGGACCTTTTCTCCCAGGTCGATTAGCCCGTGACGGTGGTTGGCGTCCGTATCGTCGTGTTTGATTGTTTTGAACGCTGTCACGGCTTCTTTATCGTCTCCTTGACGAGGTCGAGTCTTCAATTCGGCGAGCCGGAGGAGAACGGGAGCCATTCCCTCGGTGGCGGCGTGGAGGAGAATGAGGATCATCAAGATCGTCGTATTGTCGAGCTGATGGAGAACGAGAATCACTCCCCTGGTGGCGGCGTGGCGGAGAATGAGGATTATCAAAATCGTCGTATTGGCGGGCCGGAGGAGAACGGGAACCATTCCCTCGGTGGCGGCGTGGCGGGGAGCGATGGCTGAGCTTTCTCCGAGGGGGTGATCGATGAAAAAGTCTCCTTCGAGTTGGGCGTCGTTCTTCCAGTGAGCTCTGCCCGGATGATTGTTGATCCAGGACGTTTCGATTTTGCAGTCTCGCTACTTCGGATTCGAGGTTGGCGAAACGATTGTTTCTTTCTTCACTTACCGCTTCTTGCCGAGCCAATAGCTGAACGAGTTGTTGCACCGCGTCTGTCAAAGCCGGGAGTAATTGGGGGGGAGGTGGTAAGCTCGTCTCATCTGCGCCCGATTGAGCTCGGGAAGGTCCCGTGTTGGGACGTCGGCTTCGTGTTTGTGACGAATTCGTGAGTTCCTGGACGTGGCCTTCAGGGGTTCGCTGAGGGCCGAGGTCAGGTTCGGCCATGAGACGAGTCGGTATTGAGCGGCGTGTTGGTGCCATTCAATAAGTTCAAGGAGATGGTGAGAAAAATTGGGTACTGGTTTATCCCACTGTGGTCGCCAATGTTCTGTACCGTGCTACCGATCGTGAGGATCGATATTATGCAGTTGGTAGATATTTTGTCCTTGATTCTATCTTTGTCTTCAGGCTGAGAGGAAAGTCTTGTTCGACCCGGGACGTTCGACCTTGAGAGGCGATGTTGAGGTGTTCGATCTTGAGATGTTCGATCTTGGAAGGCGAGGTTGTACCTGCAATGATACTCCGACGCTCAAGTCAGTATTTGAGAGAATGAGTGTTTGGTTAGAAAAGTGCTTACCATTAATGAGCATTGAATGGGGTATTTATAGAGTTTGGATGTGTTTGTGTTGGCGTTTTTGGGCCGTCCGATCTTGCGGGCTGATCTTGGCCATTGAAGATTGGACTCTCTTGATTACAATTGGGCTTCTCATCAATTGGGCTTTTGGAGAAGGGGTGCAAATAGAAATTACTGTAATTACCATAACAAGTACATAGTTTTTGCTATGCATAACTTTTTATAGTCTTATCCTATATAATATGCGTATCAATCTGTATAGTAGATAGTTTTTGCTATGCATAACTTTTTATAGTCTTATCCTATATAATATGCGTACGCCGCTCTGCAGTTATTCTGCATCGGCTTTCGCGCGCACTTCCCCCTCCCCTTTTAATAATAATAAAATAATAATAATAATAATAATAATAATAATAATAATAATAAAATAGTAATAATCCAAAACTTGGCATTCTTTTTTTTTTTTTTCAATTTTTCATATTTTAATTATTATTTTAGGTCTTTTAAAACCCAATTTTTTTTTTGGATATACAAATATGTGAGATTTTTGGTAAAAAAAAATGTGGAGTTTGTTAGTCAATAACCTGTTTAGTGAAGAAAAAAATAATTTTATGACAAAGTACATAAAGTGCAATGGTGAACAGTGTATTTTAAGGTACTTTAGAGTCCGTAGAAAATTTTAGATGTTAAAATACGTTAAATTGGTTTCTCAATAACTGGTTTGGTAGAAAAATATTAATTTCCCGACAAAATATGTAAAGTGTGATGCTAAGTAGTTTATTTTGAGATACTTTAGAGTTCAGGAAAAAATTTAGAAGTTTAAATACTTGAAGTTTGTTCCCTGACAACCGATTTGGTGAGCACAAAATTAATTTCGTGACGAAATATGTAAAGTGCGATGCTAAGCAATGCATTTTGAGACACTTTAGAGTCCAAAAACAATTAGACGTTCAAATACATGAAATTTGTTGCTCAATAACCGATTTGGTGAAAAAATAATTATAATTTTGTGATAAAATACGTAAAGTGCGATGTTAATTAGTAGTGTGTTTTTAGATACTTTAGAGTCTGTAAAAAAACCTAAATGTTCAAAAACGTGAAGTTCGTTCCTAAATAACCAGTTTGGTGAAAAAAAAACAATTTCGTGACAAATATGTAAAGTGCAATGCTAAGTAGTTTGTTTTGAGGTATTTTAGAAATCCAAAAAAACTAGATGTTCATATACTTGAAGTTCCTTCCTCAATAACCGAATTGGCGAAAAAAATAATTTTGTCACAAAATACGTAAAGTGCCATACTTAGCAGTGTGTTTAGAGACTGGAAAAAAAATTAGATGTTCAAATACGTGAAGTTCATTCCTTTTTTTTATAGGCAAGTTCGTTCCTTAATTGCCGGTTCGGTGAAATATTAATTAATTTCGTTGCAAAATAATAAAAGTGTGATGCTAAACAATGTGTTTTGGAGTACTATATGCGTTCAGAAAAATTGTAACCGTGAAAAAATTAATTTATATAAAATGCAATATTACTACTTTAAAATATTAATTAGGCTAAAGTGCTCCCGGGGTCCCTTATCTTTATTTAAAGTAACGATTTGGTCCTTTATCTTTTTTTTGTCCCAAATCAGTCCTTTATGTTTTAAATTTTTGACACATAAATCCTTTTCTGTCCCAAATCAGTCCTTTATGTTTCAAATTTTTAACACATAAATCCTTTTTTTTGACACATAAATCAGCACTGTTAACGGAAAAGGATTTATGTGTCAAAAATTTAAAAGATAAAGGACTTATTTGGGACAAAAAAAACATAAAGGACTAATTCGTTACTTTAAATAAAGATAAGGGACCCCGGGAGCACTTTAGCCTATTAATTAATATTTATACTTCTTTATCTTATATTTGCATTCTTATATTTATTTTTTGCGAGTATTCACTCCCCCATCCCCCCTTTTTTCTTCTTTTAGTCGGTGCTCCCACCAACCCCCTTTTTATAACCCTTATTTTGGTCTTTTTTCACCAACAGGTATTAGAAGCATAATTAAATTGGTGTTTATATGTTTATTTTAGTCTCGCTTTTAGTACTTGATTATAAATAGTAATTAATGAATATATAGAATATGACAAACATTCTTAAATTCAGTATTTAATTCATCATTACTGAAAGTTGATTCTTTGTCTTGCAATATATAATATGTCATAGATACTTACTCTTGCGGGAACTTCAACTACATTTACAATAGAACTCCAATTATATTCTTTCAACTTTGAATATGTGCTTCTATTTTATTGGTGGTTTCCATCCAACCTTACATGATACCCACGTATTTCACTTTCTATTTGTGTTGTCTTTTTTTATTTTCGTTATTTCGCACCAACGAGTATTAGAAGCATACTTATATTGGTATTTGTATTTTTATCTTTAGTTTAGCATTTACTCCCACGAGAACTTATTCAGCCACATTTACGGTAGAATCTGCATCATCTTCTTTCAACTTTGTATAGCTGCTTATATTTTATTGGGTTTTCACACAACTCTGCATGAATATGGATTATGATATTAAAATTCTTTAGACTTTTTCTTTTTATTATCTATGGATGTTAAATTTCAATGTGTTTGTTAATGTTCTTTTTTAATTTTATAATCGTCTTATTTAATTCATAGTTATAATTTAATTTTTATTGACGGGAACTTCAGTCACATTTAGAATAGAACCTCCATTATATTCTTTCAACTCTGTATAGTGGCTTCTATTCTATTGGTTATTTTCATCCAAACCTGCATGATACTACGTGTTTCATTTTTTATTTGTGTTGTCTTCTTTGTTTTGGTCATTTCGCACCAACGAGTATTAGAAGCATCCTTAAATTGATGTTTATATTTTTATCTCTCTCTGCGCAATTACTCCTGCGGGAACTTTAGCGACATTCACAATAGAACCCGCATCATCTTTTTTCAACTTTATATAACAGCTTTTATTTTATTGGTGGTTTTCATCAGATCATGCATGTGTGCTCAATTTCAATGTCTTTGTTAATGTTTCTTTATTATTTATAATATTCTTATTTAATTTATAAAATTTTCTCCTAAACACGAGCGGGTATTAGTCTTTCATTGATAGTATATTGAGACGCTGTGGGGTAGTTAACAATATTGGTCCAAACTAAAAAAAACTATATTTTACACAAATCAGATTTAGTCGACCCCGTGCAACGCACGAGCAATAAGACTAGTCTGTATATCATTTTTGAATAAAGTATAATATAAATCTTTGTGTAAACATATTAAGTGGTTAATGCACTTCATCTTAAGGTGCGGATTCGACTAGTACCCGAGTTCGATCTCCAACGATGGAACAAATTAGAGCCAAATTTTACTTAGTTCCCGGCCGAACTCCGGATTATTCAAGGCCCCTTTCCCCCGGATACCGAAGGGGTCAAAGACCCCTAGACCAAAAAAATATTATAACTATATAATAATATTGGTCAAGAACTTAATTTGAGTGCAACTAATACTCACTTATATTATTCTGTCAAAAAAAATACTCACTTATATTATAGTTGCTAGTAAAGTTTTAAATTTATTATGTGTTTATAATATGTCAATTCATAAAATTTGTTATGATTTATATATACTCTAGTTAATTTTATGTAGGAACCCACTTATTTAACTATTAATATATTAATTCAGTATATAGAACCCATTTATTGTGATATTACCTAGTTTAAGGGATTAGCCTCTGTAGTTGCTAAAGATGGTAATGGGGTGGGGCGGGAGCGTCCCCCGTGCCCATGCCCTCAATTGTCCCCACCTCCCCGTCTCCGATCCCTGCCACAGGGAGTTTTCCTCCCACATCCTCGTCCCCGCGAATCCCCATGGTCTTGCGGGGACCCCAAAATATTATTACAAAATAGCAAAAATATAAATTCATAAAAATGAAAAATATATAAAAGCAAGACTAAAACAAGAGTTAAATATTTTAATATAAAAAATGTAAAAGTTAGTCTGACTTTTATATTATTTGCTAAATAATAAATATTTTCACAATATATTATCTTCACTATTTTTGCTAAATAGAATGAGGTTTAAATCGAAGTCAAGAAAAATAATGCATTTAATAAGTTACAGAATATAATTTTTAAAATTTTCTATTGTTATTTTTGAAATATAAAACTGCCAATACTTTGTAATTTAATGTGGCTGAACCGTGACCTGTAAACCAAATAGACGCCAATTGTGATTTTCGTTTCTGATAAGTTGTATTCCAAACGTGGGGGTGAAAAATTTAGAAGTGTTTAACGTGGCTTTACTTACAAAGTGGAGATGGAAAATTTTGGTTGAGGAAAACAACCCCATTTGGAAGGTGGTATTGGTGGAAAAGTATGGCTTAAGAGGGAGATGGCCCGACATTTCCGTGAGTAGAAGAGGGTGGGAGAAGAAATCTTTATGGTGGAGGGATTTGTGTTTACTTGGTGAGGACATTAGCTTGCAAGAAGATTGGTTTGGAGAACTGGTAAAAATTAAATTAGGCAAAGGTAATTTGGTGAGGTTTTGGAAGGATGTTTGGATTGGGAGGGAAAGATTGGCAGATTTATTTCTAGATATATATATATATATATATATATATATATATATAATGATTGCAGGTCAAAGGAGGCTACGGTTGAGGAGTTTGGGCAGTGGACGGAAGAAGGATGGCGCTGGCCATGGGAATGGAGCACTGTCTTACTGCTGCAAAACGCAGCTTTGACAGCATCGGTTGCTGCCTTACAGCAGTTGTTATGCGTTGTTTCTTTGTTACAGCGACAGGATACTTGAATATGGCTTCCGGATTCGATGGCTGGGTTTACGGTGAAGAAGTGTTACGCTCTGCTGTCGTTTTTTTCTGCAGGAACAGCAGGTACAGTGCAAGGCGAGATCTCTACTGCTTGCAAGAAGATTTGGAAAAATGATGTGCCATCCAAAGTTCAAATTTTTTCGTGGAGAGTCATCTTGAAGCGTATTGCTACAAGGGATGCGTTGCATAGAAGAGGAATAATTCAATCACAATTTGATTTGAGTTGTGTTTTATGTTTTCGGGACGAAGAAACGGTGGACCACTTGTTTTTGGATTGTGGAATTGCAAAAGCTATATGGAGGAGTGTTTTTGCTTGGATTGGAAGCTCGATAGGTGATACGGGTAACATTGTCACTCATTTTGTGGATTTTGGAAATATAGTGAAGGGAAAGAGACAAAGAGGAGTCAAACACCTTATATGGATGGCGGTTATTTGGAAACTATGGATGGCTCGAAATAAGGTAATTTTCAATGGGGAGGTGGTTTCTATTCCGGGTATATTAGATGGAATCAAGGACACAGCATGGAGTTGGTTTAAGGCAAGGCAAGGGAGGAATTGCACGACGACTTGGGCGGATTGGTACAATTGCCCGATGGGCTGTTATTCAATGTTGTAATCCAATCATGTAATGCTTTTTATTGTGAATTCTTAGTTGGGGGAGAAGCAGTGGGTTAGGTTGCAAGTCCCATTGTTGTACGTTTCTTCGTGCGAGGTACTCTTTTTCCTCCTTGAGTCTTTTTCCCAATAGGTTTTGGCTCAGGGAGGTTTTGAGGAGGCCCTCCCCCTTTCCATTGTAAAAGGTTGGACACGCCTTGTGCTCCGTTTCAACGAAACATTGCTTATCTAAAAAAAAACGTGCGGCTAAAAATGAGGATGAAAAGAGTATTAAATCTTAAATATGAAAAGGGAATTAAGAAAGAATAAATTCCTTAAAGGATGGAAAACATGAGAATAACTTCAGAAAGAATAAATGGCTTAAAGAGTATTACATTAATTGCTAATATAAGTCACGTGTATTGAAAATATATAGTAGGCTTAATTATCACTTACCTCCCTGCAAATATCACCATAATCCATTTACCTCCCTGCAAAAAAAAAACTCTCCAAACAAACCTTGCAAAATGCAACTTTTATATAAAAAAATATTTATTTTTGACAATATTCTTATATAGTGTAGAAATTTTTTAATATAAATAATTATTAATAATTTTTATGTTATTAGAAAGTTCATTAATATTTTATTGTTAAAAAATTGTAATTATCTCTTTAGAATATTATAAAGTCATATGTAGGTTACATATATAAAAATATTTTATTCATTAATTTTTTATGTAAAATTAATTTTTTAAAGGCTTGATAAATTATCCTCATTATGTAAAATTAATTTTTTTTATAAGCGTAAAGTTAATTTGTTGTAATCTTTGTAAGCTTTCCGCCCTCCTATATAAATAAAAATCTTTATAAATTCTTAAAACAAATAATAATTAAATATACTTAGATTGAAATTTATACTAAATGACTTATTTACTTGAAAACTAATCTTTTATTAAATTGTTTTTAGGTTTAAAAATCATTTTGGTCCCTACAAAATGAGCGAAAATTTATAGGGACCAAAATTCTCATTGAATCTTTATGTAGTTAGTGTCCAAAATTGCTAAAAACTAATTACATAGAAAATTACTATTGAATTACACTAATGACATAGAAAATTGCTAAGAACTCTCATTGATATACGCAATCATATTTCTTATAAATAAAAAACAAAGAAGTTGGCTCTTTACTAGGTTTTTAGCCTCAGACTATATTGGGTTATCTGTTGGCCTACCTTAATTATGAACAAAATGAATTGGGAAATAATAATCTTTAGGCTGCAGTGTAAGTTTGGTGTGTCTATGTGCATCACCTAAGTATTACTCCATGTTAGGTTCCTAAGTTTATGTTTTCAATTCAATTGAGGGAAGTGCGTAGTCGATACTGTAGTTGCTAAGTATAAATTTTCTAAGTACTATTACGGAAAATTAAAAATTACTTATTGATATCTATTAATTTTTAATATTTTATTATAATTAAAAAAAGAAAAAATAATAATAAGTTTAGGCTATAAAAAATTAGTCATGCTCCTTTTTGTGTGGTGATCAAGCAATATAATTTTAATACCAACATGGTATAGTACAAGTGGTAGATACTTGGGCTCCTTAACCATTTGGTCACGGGTTCGGTCCCTGGCCGGTGCGTAAGGAATACCTTAGTTTAAAAAAAAGCAATATTTTTAATAGTCGTGAGTATATTTTTAATAGCCGCACAAATGGTATGATCAGTTGATATTATTTGATGATAATATTTTTTATACACAACTCAGATAATCCTATTATATATGATTTTTTTTGTTTTACCCAAGGTATCCACCGTCGACCGCAGTGACTAATCCCCTCACTGAATTGTGGGTGCCTCGAGGTGCAGGACAGCTGGCCCAGAGTTTTAACGTTGCTCCTGTTATATATGATTTGATAATAATACATTTACAAAAGTTATCCCAATTAGTTTTAAAAATATCCAGTATCCTATTAAACCTCAAATCTGATGTGATTCTATTGAAGTAAAAATAAGGAAAAAATTATATATTATTAATTGATAAAATAGTTACATTTTAATATAAACCATTCTAATTGTGCTAGTCCTATTTTATTTTATATATTCAATTTTCATTCTTATAACTCAAAACACACGTTGATATTGTATTTCAATTTATGTCATTATTTTAAATTTACTTAGTTTTAATTATTTAGTTATTAGAAACCGTTTAAATAGAATAGCTATAAGATATTGGTGAAAAAATGGAATGCATCGCCAATGGACAAACTATGTGCCTGTGATATGATTTGATAATATTACACAGCCAATGTAGTAAATAATTTTCTTTTGTAATTAAAATTAAAAAATAAAACCTTGAGGCCCAAGTGATCATGATATTGGCAATAATTAAAACAAAATTAATTCGTCAGTAACGGGATATTACATGACCTTACCTTTTCGGTATTGGTAAATGGTAGCCCAACAAAGGAAGTCAAGATGGAGAAGGGGTTGAGGCAAGGGGATCCACTAGCACCTTTCCTTTTCCTAGTAGTGGCTGAAGCCTTATCGGCTCTATTTAGGAAAAGCTCGGAGTTGGGATTTTTCCATCCGTTCTCCTTTGGTGGATCTTCTTCTTATCCGATTCTCCAATATGCCGATGATACCATTATCTTGTGCAACAATAATAAGGAAAACTTGTGGTGTATAAAGGCGGTGTTAAGGATCTTTGAGCTTGTTTCCGGATTAAAAGTTAACTTTAACAAAAGCTGCTTGGTGGGAGTTAATATGGAGGATGAGAAGATTCGGGAAGCCTCTCAATTCCTTTACTGTAGGGAAGGAAAGCTTCCGTTTGATTTTCTGGGTATTCCGGTTGGGGCAAATCCAAGGCGTGCCGCTACTTGGAATCCGGTGGTGGACAAAATGAAGACTGGACTATCTAGTTGGAAGAGCAAGCAACTCTCGATCGGGGGGAGAATTACTATGATTAACTCGGTATTGGCTAGCCTTCCGCTATACTTCTTTTCTTTCTTTAAGGTGCCTAAATGCGTGTTAAAGACTTTGGTGAAAATACAACGGAACTTTCTTTGGGGTGGTAAGATGGATGAAAGGAAAATGGCTTGGGTTAGTTGGAAGAAGGTATGCTTGCCTAAAAAACTGGGTGGCTTAGGGGTGAGAGACTTAGAACTCTTCAATGTGGCTTTGTTGGGAAAGTGGAAGTGGAGATTGATGGGAGATGAGAGGTGTGTGTGGAGGGAGTTACTAAATGAATTATACGGAGTAGGTGGGGTGCTAAACAACTCTCAAAGATCTACTTGGTGGAAGGATTTAACCTCTATAGAAAGCTGTCTTCCAAACGCACAAAACTGGTTCCGGAATCGTGTTAAGTGCAAACTGGGAAACGGAAGGCGTCTGCGGTTCTGGACAGACTCTTGGTGCAGTAGTTCGCCTCTCTCAACGCTGTTTCCTCGGCTGTTCGCAGCGTCTACTGGCAGGGGCGAGTGTGTGGCAGGTCTTGGTGAGTGGAGGAATAACAGTTGGGCGTGGAACTTGCAGTGGTCTCGGATTCTGAATCTAAGCGAGCAGCAGGAGGCAGATTTGTTAACCAATATTCTGCTGCCAATCTCTCCGGCAAACTGCGACAGTGACAAACTGGTTTGGCTAATGGACAACTCGGTCGACAAGGTGAAGTCCGTATATAATATGCTGTTAGATTGCAGCAGTGACAACCTGATAAACGCTGAGCTTGCAAATGCGCTGAAGGGCGTGTGGAAAGCGAAAGTCCCGTCTAAAATCCAAATTCACTGCTGGAGGGTATTGCAAAGCCGTATTCCTACAAAAGACGTCTTGGCATTGAGAGGTATAATTCCGTTAAATTCTGGTGTTGAATGCGCCCTCTGCAGCGAAGCAACCGAATCAGCAGCTCATCTTTTTCTTCACTGCTGTATTACGCAGCAACTATGGGATCTGGTGTATGGCTGGGCGAGACTGCAAGTCCCTCTAGCCGACTCCCTACTGGTGCACTTTGAAGACTTTGCAAAGGATCTACGCGAGAAAAAATGGAGGGGAGTAAAGTCTTTATTATGGATGACAACAGTTTGGGTGTTATGGATTAATAGAAATAACGTGATTTTCAACGGCGGCAATGTTCGAGTAGCTGAAATGTTCAAGAAAATTGTGAGATTGTCTTGGGGCTGGTTTGTAAATTCGGGGAGGTCGCAACAAAACGTAGAGTTAGAGTTGTGGGAAAATAACCCGATAGATTGTATTGGTCAACTACTTTGATTTGTATACGGGTTAGTGGTACCCCTTGTACCCCCTATAATGAAATCCTTATTGACTTATCAAAAAAAAAAAAAACATGACCTTACCAAAACTTGAACTCTATAACAAACTTAATATAAAACGTAAACCAATTATTTGGTAGCACAAACCTACTACCTTTTCATCCATTAATGATGTCTTTATCCATGTATATGCCACTAACATGAAAAGCATTTGATTTGCGTATTGACTGTTTGTTGGGACAATCTTAAAAAGAAAAGATTCACTAAATATCCCATTCAGACAAAATGGATTGGTAATCTGCAAATTGTTTCCTTGAAATATTTGTTAGGACTCAAATTAAGAATAGCAGGTGCAAATAGTAACAATTAGGCCAACTTGACCCAATCCGAATACCAAAAACACCACAGGCCCTGTTATGTTATTGTGCGGCACCCAAACCCACAAGAACCGGGTAAACACGCAGATCTAAAAGATCCAATTTTGCCCCGGTGTTTATAATTAACCCACACAAAAACCCTACTTGCGCTGTTTACACACTTCGATAGCTCTTTCTCTTCTCAGCTATGTTCTTCGTCTTTCTTTTCACTTATCTGCTAGGTTTTACTATTATATATGTTTGATTTTTGCAGGATTTTGTACAGAAATCAACTCAACAACTACTTGAAAGATGAACACAGAAGGTATCTATCAAAAGCCCTTTGTTTTGATAGTTAGATCGATTTTCTGTTTTGAGAGTTGTAGGATTCGAAATACTGATTTCTGTTTGTCCTTGCTTTGCATGTACGATTTGCTTGTTGAAATACCGAACGAAGGTTGAAAAGAACTGAATGATCAGCAGGTATGAAATCAGGTTCTGGTGACTTTATTTCATTCTCTTCTTTTGTTCAAATCCCTAATTTGAACTCTGTTCTTGGTTTGTATGTACTGAGTGTGTTCTTGATGAACACACACCAAGTTGCTGTGGAACTTCTCTCAAGACTCCAGAAGGTATCTATTTCTCTATTTTCTTCTTTCAATTACTATTTCGGTCACTGAAATAATTTCTCACCCTTTCTTTTCTCTCTTGCAAGGTCCTCACACCACTTGTATGAAGATACTCACTCACAGAACTCAAAGGAAGAAGAAACACATAGAAAGCATAAAGCACATGGAAGAACTTGGAATAAAACTGTAAATTCTTATTTCAAATCGCTGTATAGAAAATAGAGTACAGTGCTGTTTATATACATAGTTTAGGCGTTTGTTAAGTTTGTTTCTTAACAAACTTCTATTGTAACCAACTGTAGACTGTAAGATAACTGAATTAGTTAGACGGTAAGATAACTGAATTAGTTATCACAGTTATTTTAGTTTGTTATAGAAACTAGCTATTATCAACAGAAATAACTACCTAGGTTTTAATTACACAATTTAACAATAATTAGTTGCATCATTTATATAAAAGCCGCATAATAATAGTTAAAAGTTGGAATCGTAGGTACAACACGTAATTAATTACATTTGAAATAATAGTTAATTTTGAGTCCAAAATAAATAAATAATTGTGTTTGTGGATGGTTAACGAATTCTAACATTATATCCGCTAACCATTTATTTAACATATTCAAAGTACGTTAACTATTTACATTATTATCAAATTTTGTTGTCTAATCTTGTGTCAAAACAACACAACTCAAATCTTTATAAAAGCATAGTTGAACAACATATTCGAGAACCTTTAAGAGAGAGAAACATTCAAATGATAATAAAACAAGAAAAACAAACCTAAACTAGATGTGAAAATACTGAACGGAGAGAAGATGAGACTCAAAAGAATGAACAACAAAATAATAAAACATATAATCAAGATCAAAAAAAAGAAAGAAAGAAATGCAGCAAAAAAAAATTCAAGATCGATACTAAATTTGCTGTACGTCTATGGAAAAGAAAAGAGAATAATTCTTTTTTTTTTACCAAAAAAGAGAATAATTCTAAAAGTGCAATGATTGAAGAGTGAAATATAGAAAAATAAAAAGTTATTACGATAAATAGTCTATGTCAATAATCAATTATTTTTAAAACCACTTATAGGCGTGACACACACTTTTTATGTCAGTATCAGTCATTTAGAATTAGAACTAAATACTTTCTCACCTATTCTTGTATGCCGCATAATCACAATTTTTACATGAAACACAATTCACGCGGGACACACTTTGCACATTCCACGGTTCACACAATATATATGGTTTTTTTATTTATTATTACTTGACTTCCCTTTATGATAGCAAATTTATAATCCTTGAAAACATAATTTAAAATCTAATAAAACATAAACAAAATGAAATATCACAAGCATTAAAAATTATAAATAAAAATAAATATTTTAAAATAATATAATTTTTAAAAAAAAAGTTAAAAGTAAAATTATATAAAAAACTCAATGGTAAAAGTAATAATAAAATATACGAGTCATGCGCATTTTGTCATAAAATACTTATTATACATTTTTTTTTTGGTATAAACCGAGTATTCTCTACGCGCAACTGCAGAGAATAATCCCTCGAGCCGGGCAGTACCACAATGGGCAGCAAAGCTCTCCGTCAATAGATTTAACACTACTGCATGTCCAAGGCTGACTTATATATATATATATATATATATATATATATATATATATATATATATAATTTAAAGACATAAAGGTAATAAGTCTAAAAATATTTTTTTAGCAAAAGAAAGGGACTTAGAGTCTCGTTAAAACCTTCTGATGCAAAACTATCCTTAAGGAAAAAATCTCAAGAAGGAAAAAGAGTACTCCCCCTAAATTCTATTGATAAAAAAGATAAAATAAGCATAAAACATTGGGGACTAGACCAATAACTATGAGCATAAACATTATAACTGAAAGAAAATAAAACATTTCTAAAGAGGTGTGCAAAAGTATCACTATAATATTCCACCAAAAAAAAAGTATCACTATAATAACTCAGGTTGGCACCAATGTCATTAACGATCATGGAAAATCAAATCTATCAAAAGGAAGAACACTAATCCCAAGAAAGAAATTAGGAAAACCTATAACTAGGCAAACCTAACTTATTCCCGAAAAGTCCTCAACAATGAAGTTTGGGTAAGGTCCCACCAAACAAAACCATTTAAATTAGTTCCATGTCCTGCAAGCTTATCGGCAGAGGTATTACCCTTTCTATAGATGTGAGTGCAAATGAAAGTCATCTATCTAGTCAAATATAAATAATTATTCCATATCTATTTCCAAGATTTCAAAGAACTACTTTACAATTCTTAAAAGTAGTTTCTTGGATGCTTAGAAATAAAACTAAAAATAATAATTTAAGTTAACAATTATTTAAAAATAGTTTGTCAAAAAAAAAATTATTTAAGAATATCGAAACTAAATTTAATATTTTGTTTTTTGTGATAAGGCTAATTGTGTTAGTACATATTTAAAATTTATTAATTATAAAAATGAAAATATCAAAATAATAACTAGAGTTTAAAACTAATACTAAAAACTATAAGATAAATAAAAATAAGTTAATTTTAAAATTTATATAAGTTTGTCACATGGGAAATTTTGTCAATTTATATAACTGCATCTTCATTGCGCAAAGTGGGACCTATTTTTTTCCACCAACTTGGTAATCAGGTTTGAGTAGTAAGTATTCTCAATAACACCATTAACAATCAGAGAGAGCTTCAAGTAATTCCCATATCTCCAAATTAAAACTAGGGCAGCAAAACGTTTACCTATGAAACATCCATGTTTGTCAATGAAGATGCTGCTATAACCACTACACATAAATCAATCTCTCTGATGTTTTCCAGATAGAAATTCAAACTACCAACAAACGCATCCTTTTTCATATTATTGGTGTTCTTGACCTTTGTTTCCAAATTCCAATAACTGGGAATAATCATGAAAAACACCCGATGCCCATAAAAATGAGTTTAAGCTCGCTCATAAAAATCTACATTAAGCCTAAGAGTAGCATGTGAACAAACATATAGTATCAATACAACTAACTTTAAAAACAACAACCCAAAACCACCACCTCTAACCCTAACAATCTTCTTTACTAAGTGCAATTCCTCACTGGGCCAGCCAATTAGGCAGCCTGCAAGCAAAAGAACCATTTTGCTAATGATTCATTATCAAGATTTATTAGGTTCCTCTTGGATAACACATCCATGATTCATCGTCAGCAACACTTATTTATCATTTAGAAACTACATGGAAGAGGTTGCTGATACAGATACTAAAACGTACGTCAATGATTCATTATCAGCAACATTAGACAGCATGAGGTAATTCTAAGCAAAAGCATATTTGCAAACGACAAACACTTTAAAGGCCATGCAATGTGTCTATCTCAAAACTCGTTGTATTACTTATAATAATGATTAATATCATTGGTACATTCATCAAGGGATTATCTTATAAATATTTTAGCAAAAAAGGATGAACTAAAAACCAACATTAGCATCTGATAGAATCTTGAAGACAAACAAGTTGTCAATGAAACTAAACCTGGATAGTAAGTAATCTTATGGTCGATGAAACCAAACTTCGACAGTAAACTGGGCATTTTTTTTTCCAGTAGAGTAACTGTGGTGTGGTGTGCAAAAAATAAAGTTGGAGGTGTAAATAGATATATTAATGCTATTTGGGCTGTTACTCTCAATGGTTGGGCCTCACTGTGTCTATCGGTTTATGGGCCGGGTCATTTAAATAACACAAGCTGAGTTTCTTCTTTATCATCGCGTCATTTCTTTCTTCAAAAGTCGCGTCCAGAAACAGAGAAACAGTGTGCGACGCATTCAAGAGAGAAGTGAGTTGCAGATTCAAGAGTGAAGCGATTGTTCATGGTGAGAGGCGCAGAGAGAGAATCGCGAGAGAGTGAATTCATCTCTGGTGTTTGATTTAAATAGTAGGTGTTTATAAACAGTAGGTGCTGTGAACAGTTGGGGAATATGTCTGAATCAATTGGATCCAATGCAGAAGCAGAAGAAAGAATCTGTGGCAGCATACGAAGACTGGAAGAAGAACCCGGTGATTCAGCCGAATCGATGGCATCATCGGCAAAAAAATTTGATGAAGATGAGACGATAATAATACTTAATGCAGCAGTTGACCTTGTCAAACGTTTCCCGCGTAATGACCACACCCAGCAAGTTACCGACTGTGAGTGCGAGGTGATCGTAAAGAAGATTTCTGAGGATTATGGGTCGGATATCTGTCATGAGAAGGTTAGAAAGTTCTTCTTTTTCTACAGTTGCAACATAGTTTGTTTTAAGATTGAAGATAGATTTTAATGACTCTGAAATATGTGGGTGCCCTTCATTTCATATGCTGCTGTTTTCATTTTTTTTGAATATATATGCTGCAAAGTTTTATTGATATGATTTGGCGAGTACTTTTGAACAATGTAAGATGGTATATGTTAAATTGAAACTTATGTCAGATTACATTTTTATATCAATCATATTTATTTATTATAAAAAATCTATCTTCTATCTTAAAGCAAAATATGTTGCAAAGCTTTCTTATTTTGTTTGATTGGGAGTTTTGTTTTACAGGTTGCTGAGACTCTTGAGTATTTTTATTGGGAGTTTGGTACTTTTTGTCATCAAATGGTCTCCCAACCAGACCACATTGCAAAGAGCTTTATAAAGTTTTGTCCGGAAGATGGCAACATATATCCAGCCAATCCACTATACGAAGTTAGTTCTTGAGCTAAATTTTTCCAAATGCTAATTATTTGAGTAAGTTGTTACTCATTTTTCCAAATGCTAATTATTGTTATTATAAATTTGTAGAAAACTAGTCGTGCATTGACCAATCAATATGCGCACCTGATACGACATTATGCTTTGTTGAAAGAGATTTTCACTTTCACGTGGTTGACTTATTTTGGTCCGCACACTAGTTTCAAACGCGACCAGGAAAGCATCCCTTCCACTTCTTCGTGTGATAGTTGTATTGATCAGGTATTTTAAACTTCTTTTATATTAAACTTGGTAAAATTACATAAAATAATTTGTTATGTTGATTTTGTTAAAATTGGTAAAAAGTATGCTCTGTTTTTGTAGATGTTATCGTCATTCAGCTAGGTGGTTGCTGATGGTGGTTGCTGGTGGTGCTTGCTGGGTGTGGTTGCTGGTGGTCCTTGCTGGTTGTGGTTGCTGGTTGTCTGTTAAGCACTGTTTGATGTTAACAATGTTGGATAATTTAAGTTTTAGTTGTTGTTTTTGATTTCTAATTTGAGTGGTTGCTGGTTGTGTTCTGCTTTCAATCTCTCTCTTATTAGAAGACTCTCTCATTTTAAATATTAATTAGAAATATCCATTTCGGTAAGTACCATGTATTAAACCAGAACAAGTTACTTCTTTACTTTTGTTATTAAACTGGTAATATACTCGCGCGTGGAACAAGTTACTGCTAGGTATCTATTCATATTTGTTTTTTATTTGAATTCGAATATATAGTAGAATACCCTGTTTTGACTGTATCGCACTATGTAGCATTTGATAATCCAATGAATCTCTGATCCTTTGACCATATCTAATTTCTAAAATGAGATGCTCAGGGGCACCCACAAATTGTGTGTGAATAATTGGTAGATGCTTAGGGGCACCCATAAATTGTTTGTGCTCTTCACTTAATTGGTGGTTGTGGCAATAAGTACCCACAAATTGTGTATGTGTTTTCCCCATAATTGGTGGTTGTCGCACGGGGAACCCACCAATTGTATGTTTCGTAATTTGTGGTTGTTGCAAGGGGCACCCACAAAATCTGTTTGATTTTTACGTAATTGGTGGTTGTTGCACGGTGGCACTCACAAATATGCATCTGTTGCGATTTCCACGTAATTGGTGGTTGTTTTGGGACACCCAAAAATTGTGAGTGATTTTCACATAATTGGTGGATGCTCAGGGGCACCCACAAATTGTTTGTGCTTTTCACTTAATTGGTGGTTGTGGCAATAGGTACCCACAAATTGCGTATGTGTTTTCCACGTAATTTGTGGTTGTCGTACGGTGGCACCCCAAATTGTGTGTGAATAATTCGTGGATGCTCAGGGGCACCCATAATGAGGATGATGATTGAAATTTGTTGTCTGTGCAACCCGCAAGTGATTGATATCTCGAACTTCTTATTTGTTGTTCGTTTTACCAATAAGGATATCATTGCACAAATTGTATCTGCTCGCATTGCTGGTGATGTTGTTCTTGCTGCTGCATATGCACATGAGCTGCCACAATATGGTCTTGAAGTAGGCCTCACAAACTATGCTGCATCTTATTGCACTGGACTCCTGTTGGCTCGTCGAGTCCTTAAAACACTTGAGATTGATGAGGAGTACGAGGGAAATGTTGAGGCTACTGGAGAGGATTTTTCAGTGGAGCCTGCTGAGACCAGGAGGCCATTCCGTGCTCTTCTTGATGTTGGTCTTGTTAAGACCACAACTGGCAACCGTGTCTTTGGTGCCCTCAAGGGAGCTCTTGATGGGGGTTTGGATATTCCCCATAGCGACAAAAGGTTTGCTGGTTATGATAAGGAAAAGAAAGAGCTTGATCCTGAGGTTCGCCATAAATATATCTTTGGTGGGCATGTTCTATTTGGAGTCGGTGGCAATTTTCCGACGACTCATTTAAAACCACTTAAAACCGGTGCCTTAGTTTTGGAACATGTGCAACATTACTACTTAAAACTGGTGCCTTAGTTTTAGAACGAGATAGATCTCGCCAACAGGACTTCCTATACCCACTTATTCTCAAATAATATCAGAGGGTTTTGCCATCGTCGTGGAAATTCCATTTTTCCTACAATTTAGCTCTTCCTTAGAGGAGGCAGAAATCGTCAAATCTTATAAAAATTTGCGATCAATTCATTCCATTTTTCCCTTTTTGGAGGATAAATTTTCATATTTAAATTATGTGTCAGATATACGAATACCCTATCCTATCCATCTGGAAATCTTAGTTCAAATCTTTGAAGCGCCTGTTTTGATGAATAAATGGAAACATTATTTTATCCATTTATGGGAATGTTTTTTTGATGTTTGGTCTCAACCAGGAACAATCCATATAAAACAATTATCCGAACATTCATTTTACCTTCAATCTTACAGTCGTAGTTTTTCATGTGATTTATTTAGCAAAAAATGCAATCTGTGATTTATTTATAAAAGAAATGTGCAGAAATGTTGGGTCTTTCAACTAAGGAAAAGTCTTCAGAGTCTATGCTTCATGATCATCTTTCCAAGGAACTGAATAAGGATGACTATCAACGTGTGTGTCAGATCCCAAAAAAGAAGGTATGTTGTTTTGCAATAACATGTTAATAGCAACAAGAATTGCACTGTTTACAGATTCTGGCAAAAACAATGTAGAATTGAAAGAGAATAAAGATATGAATCGACACACCGAATTTGTCGTAGTTCACACTGTTCAGCTCATTTCTAGCCTAAATCTGAGGGACTGTCCACCACTCAGTTCAACTTTATTTAAGAAAGAATCTTTGATCACAAATGATGTTGAACACTTTCACTATGTTCTCTTCTCCTTACACCCAGAAAGAAGCTTATTTCTCAGGAAGAATAATACAATGAATGAATGATCCTAGTCAATAGTCAAGTGTCTTATATGTATGTGGTTACAAAGTAGTTAACTACAAAACTGAGAGAAAGCTACTTAAAACAGAAAATCAGTTTTAACAAAACAGATACATTTTCTCTACCACTTGTAGATCCGGTCTAGAATGTTTCTTATCTTTAATAACAGTTCTATATTGGTGTTAGGGAGGATGCTTCAGAGATTTACCCGGTGTTCGTGTGGGGCCGGGTAATAAGGTTGAATGGGATCCTAATGTTGAACGTGAATATTTAGATTCAGGAACCAATAATATATATTTGTGTAATGTTGCTTTCGTTGTTACAATAGGTTCCAGATTATGCTATGTCTTTTGTGAATGGAACTTCGTCTGAGTAAGTCTTTAACTTAAAAGTAATTTTGATTCAGTATTTTAATGTTGTGGCTGAATGCATATCTTACTATTTCATAGACAATTCAGTCTCTAAAAAGCTTTATGCTGTTATATTTCTAGGCCTTTTACTCGGTTATGGTGGGATGAAACTGTTCCAACTGTGGTGACAAGAGCAGAGCCTCACAATCAGGTATGTTTTCTATTTTATTTTTTGAGATCGTGTATATTTGGAATTTCATTGGAATATTAATGTTTAGATCTTGCGGGAAAAAACTTCAGAAGCCTTTGAGATACCGGATATTCTTTTTAAGTGTTTTAGTAAATGCAAGCAAGGCATGTTAAATACACTAAATTAGTGTTTTATACTACTTTCTTTTGGTGTTTTATGTGTCCTATAGATTCTTTTTTTTTGGTCGAAATTGTCCCATAGATTCTGCCAAGCTAAACATGTTTGTGATCGATGTTTTATATCCAAGAAGCCCATTTCAATCATGTGTTTGCACTTCACAATGAATACATTAGCTGACATGTCTGATATGTGTTTTATTAGGAAATTACACATCCTGAGCAAGATAGACTGTTGTCTATTCGTGAAAATGCTAGGCTTCAAGGTTTTCCAGCCTTTTATAAGTTATGTGGGCCAGTCAAAGAAAGGTAACTCAAGTGATTTTAGTTATGTTTCCTAGGGTATATATTTTGCTTTGTTTTATAACTAAAATTATTGAATTGGTAGCTTAAATCAAAGTAATGATACTAACATAGTTTATAATATTATAGATACATTTGGAATTTCATTGGAATATTAATGTTTAGATCTTGCGGGAAAAAACTTCAGAAGCCTTTGAGATACCGGATATTCTTTTTAAGTTTTTTAGTAAATGCAAGCAAGGCATGTTAAATACACTAAATTAGTGTTTTATACTACTTTCTTTTGGTGTTTTATGTGTTCTATAGATTCTTTTTTTTTGGTCGAAAGTGTCCTATAGATTCTGCCAAGCTAAACATGTTTGTGATCGATGTTTTATATCCAAGAAGCCCATTTCAATCATGTGTTTGCACTTCACAATGAATACATTAGCTGACATGTCTGATATGTGTTTTATTAGGCAATTACACATCCTGAGCAAGATAGAGTGTTGTCTATTCGTGAAAATGCTAGGCTTCAAGGTTTTCCAGACTTTTATAAGTTATGTGGGCCAGTCAAAGAAAGGTAACTCAAGTGATTTTAGTTATGTTTCCTAGGGTATATATTTTGCTTTGTTTTATAACTAAAATTATTGAATTGGTAGCTTAAATCAAAGTAATGATACTAACATAGTTTATAATATTATAGATACATTCAAGTTGGGAATGCGGTTGCAGTTCCTGTAGCTCGAGTTTTGGGATACACTCTTGGACTCGCATTTCAAGGGGTTGCTAGTGATGGACCATTGTATAAGTTACATGATAATTTTCCCATGATTAGGGAACAAATTTCTTCTGTATCATCCGAAGATGAGGTGTAATGTAATCTGAGATTCAGAGGCAAAAATGGTATGATTGAAGCATTGCTATGTAATATTTTGTTATGGTGTGTAAATTTCCTCTGGTATGAATTGTTTTCTCTCCATTTTCCCTCTTGCATTGTGTGTAACTTTTAATTTGTTTTTTTTCCCGGATTCTGAGGGTACGATTTGTTGTAGCTCATCTTAGCAAGGATAACAACGATGCTCAGATTAATCAGGTGAATGAACAATGAATGTTTTAGGAATAAATCTATATTAACTTCCAATAACTTAAACCTTTCCGTTTTGTTGAAAGAGTTATAGAAATAGAATCCAAACTTGTAATTAATTAAGCCTTAAACCAATTTTTTTTTGTTGAAGCATTATAAAAAGTATGCCTATGGTCGGTTTTAATAGATTTAGGAGATACAAGTTTCTTTCTTTTTTTTTGATAAGATGCAAGTTTCTTTCATGTTTTTATGTAAATAATAAATAATAAATATAACTGTTTAATTTATTCAGGTGTTGTTTTAGGGGATACACGTTTCTTTCTTCGTCTAAGTAAGTCTTTAACTTAAAAGTAATTTTGATTCAGTATTTTAATGTTGTGGCTGAATGCATATCTTACTATTTCATAGACAATTCAGTCTCTAAAATGCTTTATGCTGTTATATTTTTAGGCCTTTTGCTCGGTTATGGTGGGATGAAACTGTTCCAACTGTGGTGACAAGAGCAGAGCCTCACAATCAGGTATGTTTCTATTTTATTTTTTGAGATCATGTATATTTGGAATTTCATTGGAATATTAATGTTTAGATCTTGCGGGAAAAAACTTCAGAAGCCTTTGAGATACCGGATATTCTTTTTAAGTGTTTTAGTAAATGCAAGCAAGGCATGTTAAATACACTAAATTAGTGTTTTACTATGAAGCCCCGATACTTCAAAAATGGAGACGTACCCGTGTCGGATACGTATCCGATACCGATACGCACCCGATACTTCCCGATACGTACCCAAAGAGTATCCAATAATTTTTTAATTCTTTTTAAAAAATATTTGACTCGATACTTTTGAGATACTTCTTTGATACTTCTTACCAACTAAGGATACTTCTCAGATACTTTTTCGATACCTCTTACAAACTAAGCACATGATTGTCACTCATATATGATACACTTTAATACCTCAATAACTAAAAGATAAAATTATATGTTTTTTCGTAATACAATAATAGAAGAAATAATACATTGTGATATGAGTGAGATAAATACATGTAACTATCTCTACTTGATATGATCACAAGTATTTATTTCTACAATGTGATGATCATATATTGAATAATAATATGATTATGTTTTATTGAGTAACTACGTACTAATATGAATATTTAGTCTATAAAAAGTCATCTATTTTTGCCACTGACTATTCAGATTATACCATTTCAGGTGGTCTCAGTTACTTGTCTACCCTTACTTTTTATGACTAGTCACTCATACATATATGTGTCAATTGTCCTCTTCCTTTCATCCCTATATTTTGTGTTTGATTTTTTTTTATCTATTTAGACAGGTTTTTTTCATATCTATAAAATGCAATATTTCAGTTTTTCATCTTTGTTTTTTTCTATTTTATTTTTTCTCTTATGTTTTTATATATTTAAATTTTAATTTAATTTTTAATTAAAGTATCCCAGCCGTGTCGTATCTTGGTTTTCAAAATTTTCCCGTATCCCCGTATCCGTATCGTGTCGTATCCCGTATCGTATCCCGTATCCGGGCTACATAGGTGTTTTATACTACTTTCTTTTGGTGTTTTATGTGTCCTATAGATTCTTTTTTTTTTGGTCGAAAGTGTCCTATAGATTCTACCAAGCTAAACATGTTTGTGATCGATGTTTTATATCCAAGAAGCCCATTTCAATCATGTGTTTGCACTTCACAATGAATACATTAGCTGACATGTCTGATATGTGTTTTATTAGGCAATTACACATCCTGAGCAAAATAGAGTGTTGTCTATTCGTGAAAATGCTAGGCTTCAAGGTTTTCCAGACTTTTATAAGTTATGTGGGCCAGTCAAAGAAAGGTAACTCAAGTGATTTTAGTTATGTTTCCTAGGGTATATATTTTGCTTTGTTTTATAACTAAAATTATTGAATTGGTAGCTTAAATCAAAGTAATGATACTAACATAGTTTATAATATTATAGATACATTCAAGTTGGGAATGCGGTTGCAGTTCCTGTAGCTCGAGCTTTGGGATACACTCTTGGACTCGCATTTCAAGGGGTTGCTAGTGATGGACCATTGTATAAGTTACCTGATAATTTTCCCATGATTAGGGAACAAATTTCTTCTGTATCATCCGAAGATGAGGTGTAATGTAATCTGAGATTCAGAGACAAAAATGGTATGATCTTTCCTAAACCACTTCCCGTTTAGTTGCTGAAAGATAGAAAGAACCTTTCTAAATGAGATTGAGTTCCACGAATATGCAAACTAGAAAGATGCTATTTGCTTCTATTCCGTCTATTTGTGCATTAAGTTCGAATAAGAGATATCAATCTATAATGAAGAAATGATAGTAGCTCGTTGTTTTATAGGCTTCATCATATTCAGTCGGAAGAGTTTAGGTCAGACTTTCAAAGTGACTCTCGACGGGAGAATCCAGGCTATTCAGGAAGAATCGCAGCATTCCCAATCCTAACGAAGTAGTTCCTCCGGAATCTAATGAACAACAACGATTACTTAGGATCAGTTTGCGAATTTGTGGCACCGTAGTAGAATCATTACCAATGGCACGCTGTGCGCCTAAGTGCGAAAAGACAGTGCAAGCTTTGTTATGCCGAAACCTAAATGTTAAGTCAGCAACACTTCCAATTGCCACTTCTTCCCGTCGCATCCGTCTTCAGGACGATCTAGGCACAAAGTTTCACTTATTAGTTAGGAGGAGATTTGGCCCCCAGTGTATCTCGAAAGCAGAAAAAATAGAACTCATTCGAGAGAGCTTGGTGGTCTTAAGAATGGTTCGGGTGGGGGGTTCTCTTAAGAATAAATAATACGAATAGAATCTAATTCATGTTTATGCTAACAGAAGAGCGGATCCAATACACAGACAACTTCTTTCTCATGAAGCTGCTTTGCAAGAAAGGAGTTAGTTCCCTCCGGGGGTTCTGATAGCCAATGCTTCCTACGCTCCAGCCCTTAGCCCTGAACTCCTTAGCACAAGCACTAAGTAAGCCCGTGAAGGCCTTCAATATCGCACCTACTAGGACTGAAATTTTGTTTTCGAATAGGACTACTTCTTTCTTTTCTGTACGCTAGGGTCGTTCGGGCGGAAAACCGAGTTGCGTACTGGGTGAAGTTTGGACCTTTCAAAATCGCAACTTTTTTAGATTAGCTAGGGCCGCCCGCACGCTTGAAGGGTTGTGGAAGGTATTGCACTAAGAAAGACTCATGTCGTTGCTATGCTAAAGGTCAGATTTTCTTTGAAAGCCGCTCAAGCAATTTCTTTAAAGCAGAGCAAGCAAGACAAGATAAGATAAGATAAGGCTCGAAAGCTGCTCTAATCGAGCTGTGAAATCGGTGTGGTGAGGTATTGGAAGTGTTCAGCGAATATAGAAAAAGAAACTAAAAAAGAGCACCGTGCTATACTGGCAGAGCTTCAGCAAAACTAGGTAGGTAGCTTTCGCTAATGAGAGATGGATTGGGGGATTAGATTAGGTCTCCTAATTCATGGAATTAGTTTTCTCTTGATTAGTTTCTTTTTCAAGAAGCATTCTCCCTTGACTCGATCTTTACTTGAATTATCGATAGAACGTTGATCAATATAAAGGAAGAGATCGAGGATCACAGCAGGATCCTATCTGATCTTTGTCAACACAGGACTCGAAGCCCCCTGCTCAAACAAAAGGGTAATCCTTCGGAATTGAAAATTCCTTTCGGATTTCTTATATTAATTATAGTTGAGGGGATCAGACTAATTTTTCATTCTATCTATATAAATAGGGGGAGCCATTGTGAAGCCTAGAGAGGCGGAAGCAGCAAATCGCTTCTACCGAGTTCCACAACACTTACTTAGCTTAGTAGCTTAACTCTTTCTACTGGCGTGGCGCTGTTGGATGTTTCTGATCAATAGAACAGGAAGAGGAGTCAGCCAAAAAGAAAGACCACCAAAAGTAACGACCACCAAGATACGCATAGTGATTCGATCTTTTGATAACCCATTTTTTGAAAACCATTTTGGGGGGCTTCCGCCTTACACACGGAAGATTGGATTGCCTGAATCACGAGTCTTATATACTGTGTTACGATCACCTCATATTGATAAAAAGTCCAGAGAACAATTTGAAATGGAAATCAAGAAACAATTTCTGGTCATAAAAACAGAAAAGCATGAATTGCGAAAGAAGTTATTTCGGTTAAAACGCCGTGCGACTCGGAGGACATCAGACTTCTTGGTCAAGCCAAAAAGATAGCCGGCAGAATGCTCCTAGCCCACCATGCCTGGCCCTTTACCTTTCCTTAAGAATTGGGGGTATGGTATGCAGTGTGGGAAAGAATAAAAGAAGTGTCTGATACAACAGGTAACCTTAAGGAGTGGCGGCAAAGCTCTTGATTGATCAACGCGAGTGAACTGTGCTTAGACGCTTCGTAAAACCGCACCGATGAGAGGAGCTGATGGATGAGTAGGCTTCCCCTTTCAATTTACGGAATGTGTGTGATCTGGGGCATGATGGGGGTTTGCGTGCCTTGGTAGGAAAGAGATCACCGGAGTATAGCACAAGATCGCCTTTTTTTTCTTGCTGCCATGGGGTCGACCTGTAAACAAGGTAAACCCAATGGGAACCAAAAACGGGAGGGTACCACATTGACATTGGGCAGAAGACGATCCAAAAAGCGAAGGCTCACCCAGCTGAAGGCGATCGTGAGGGATGCTTACCTTATTATTAGATTAAGGGGAAAGGGGCAACCTATCTGACTAATACTAATAATAAGAAAGGGGGTGAGATAGGCGACAGGTAGCTTGCTTCCAAGCCGGCCCGGCCGCGAGGAATCAAGAGATCTTTGCCGGTGCTGACTTGGATCTCGGGTGACGGAATAAGGCGCCCAGAAGTGACGAGCAGTCGCGGCCGAAGCTTGGCTACAGCGAAGCGCTTACCAAGCGTGAAGGATTCGTTCCTCTCCCACAAGAGGATGCGCGAACCTCCAAGTCAAGCGCGCTAGCGCGCTTGACCAAGGCAAGGCTTTCTCTGAGAGGGGCGCAGGTCGAGCATCTTCAAACCTTCGCCACTTGAGCCGTATGCGGGGGAACTCGCACGTGCGGTTCTTAGGGGGGAGAGCTAGTAGGAACCATCCTATCCCAATAGCGTATATTTGGAGCTCAATATGAAATCCTATTTTTTTGCAAGACCCGTTCGGATAAGGGAAAACTCCAGAGATTGCTTCGAAGTAAGATCCTTGGACCCTTTCCTGAACCAGATATGGGGCACGAGCATTGAATGATTCTAGCTTGAGGGTCGATGAACTCTCTTAAGTTAAGCCGAATGCCCTTCGCTCGTTAGAAAGAAAAGAAAGTAACCCGAAACCGCTAAAGCCCTTAGCGACTCGAGCTGAAACCATTCCAGGAAAAGTCGACAAGATAGTCACCTGGCTCAAGGGGCATTGGTTGACTCTCTTTCTAAGAGCAGAGCCAGGTAGCATCGTAACGTAATATCAAGCACGTTCGCCTTTCATTCTCTTTCGCGTGAACGTGGACAAGTTTGCTTAGCAGGTTCGGAAGAAGGAAGGCTATCGTCAAGACCTCTCGGTGCCATATTCATATTAAGTAAGTAGAAAGAGATGAGGCGAAAAGCAGCTAGTTCACATCTTCTCTTTTCGTTACTGCGGTTAGGATCAGGTCAGGGATGAGAAGTCGGTGAAAATCGAACTAGCATTTCTAAGAGCTAAGAGTTCGCTGGCGAAGGGCTTAGCAGCATAGTAAATAGGAGTGACTGCTGAATTGAATGCAGTCGTCCTTACTTAGGCCTTCAAAGTCAATGCTAGGCAAACTAAGCAAATCATTTAAGAACATCAAATCCTTCTCACAAAGAAGCACCCCCTATATAGGTCCAACAACCACCAATTATGTAGTGCACATACACAATTTGTGGGTACCTATTGCCACAACCACCAATTAAGTGAAAAGCACAAACAATTTATGGGTGCCCCTGGAGACAACCACCAATTATGGTAAAATTACACACAATTTGTGGGTTCTCCTTGAGACAACCACCAATTATGTAGTGCACATACACAATTTGTGGGTACCTATTGCCACAACCACCAATTATGTAGTGCACAAACAATTTGTGGGTACCTATTACCACAGCCACCAATTAAGTGAAAAGCACAAACAATTTATGGGTGCCCCTGAGCTTCCACCAATTATTCACACAATTTGGGGTGCCCCTAAACAACCACCAATTATAGAAAATCACCCACAATTTATGGGTGCCCCGTGTGACAACCACAAATTACGCTAAACTCACAATTTTTGGGTGCCCCTTGCGACAACCACCAAATTTTGTTAAAATCACACTCAATTTTTGGGTGCCACTGTACGACAACCACAAATTACGTGGAAAACACATACGCAATTTGTGGGTACCTATTGCCACAACCACAAATTAAGTGAAAAGCACAAACAATTTGTGGGTGCCCCTGAGCATCCACCAATTATTCACACACAATTTGTGGGTGCCCCTAAACAACCACCAATTATAGAAAATCACTCACAATTTAGGGGACACAACAAAACCTGGGTTTGAAATCCAGAAGGGGACTCTCTTGTATAACGGGAGACTGGTTATGGCAGCAACCTCTATATTCATTCCTACACTTCTCAAGGAATTTCACAGCACTCCCGTAGGCGGACACTCTGGTTTTTACCGTACTTACCGTCATTTGGCTGCTAATCTCTATTGGACAGGCATGAAAAAGGACATCCAGGAATTTGTGCAAAATTGTGTAGTATGTCAAAGCAACAAATACGCTGCTTCCGCCCCCGGTGGTCTTCTTCAACCACTTCCAATTCCGAGTCAGATTTGGGCTGATATTTCTATGGATTTCATTACCGGTCTTCCAAAATCAAAAGGGTTTGAAGCTATTTTCGTGGTGGTTGATCGGTTGTCCAAATACAGCCATTTCATACTCCTAAAACGTCCTTATTCAGCAAGGTCGTTAGCTGAGATCTTCACCAAAGAAGTGGTACGCCTTCATGATATTCCGGATTCTATTCTCAGTGATAGAGATCCGATCTTTGTAAGTAATTTCTGGCAGGAGCTTTTCAAACAACAAGGAACACATTTAAAGACGAGTACTGCATACCACCCACAGACCGATGGTCAGACGGAAGTGGTCAATCGTTGCTTGGAAACGTTCCTACGTTGTTTTATTGCTGATCAACCCAAGACTTGGACCATGTGGATTCCGTGGGCAGAATATTGGTATAACACAACTTTTCATGCTTCCACAAGTACAACTCCTTTTGAAGTGGTTTATGGTCCCCCTCCTCCGGTGATCATTAATTACCTCCCTGGTGAAGTCAATGTTGAAGCAGTACAAAGGGATTTGGCTGATCGTGACGAGTGCTTGAGACAAATGAAGCGCCATCTAACCCGAGCTCGTGATAGAATGAAGACACAAGCGGATAAGCATCGTAAGGAACGCTCGTTTGAGGTTGATGACTTGGTATTTTTGAAATTGAGACCTCATGTACAACAATCTGTAGCAGCCAGAATCTGCCCCAAGCTGTCTCCACGGTACTTTGGGCCGTTCAAAGTACTCGAGCGTGTTGGTGCTGTTGCTTATCGGTTGGACTTGCCTCCCGCATCGCGGATACATTCGGTCTTCCATGTTTCCTTGCTCAAAAAGGTTGTAGGTGCTGCTGCTGTCCATCCAAATCTTCCTGCAAGTTTGGAGGTTTCTGAAGAGTCTGTATGGGAGCCAGAGGCGATTTTAGATCACAAGATGGTGGACCGTAATGGTGAGTCTATCCCTCAAGTCCTTATCCAGTGGACTCATAAGCCAATCGAGGAAGCTACCTGGGAAGATAAAGCTTTCATTGTGGCACAGTTTCCTTCTTTCAGCTTGAGGAAAAGGCTGGTTCTCATGAGGGAGGCAATGATAGCGCACCAGTTAGTACCAGGGGCAAACCAGTAATTTGGAGGGTATATGAAAGGAGAAATAAGAAGAATAAATAATATATTAATAAATAGTTATCAGTGTGTTAGTTATTTGTGTGATAGTTATTTGGTTTGAGAGGAGTTTTTCTATAAGTAGGGTAGTTTCTATTTGGAAGTTATGTGTGGAAGTTATTTGTATGTTTGGCCAGAAGTTGTAACTTCTGAGAAGAGCACGGCTCTTGTATGATTGTCTTGTAATCTGTACTTATATTACCTATACAATTCGCATTTCCCTTCCATTTTCCCTTAACCATAAATCTGCCATTGTTGTTATTACTGTTTCATTGTTGGGTTCGCATCAAATTGGTCCGACCTGCCGGATGCCACCGAAGAAAATGGAGACTCAAGTTGCTGCACTTGAGAACAAAATCGCAAGTTTAGAAATGTCAATGAAAGAAATGCAAAATCAGGCAACAGAAAATCAACAACAAATTCTCTCTGAACTTGCATTGAGTACAGATAAGAATGTGGAAAGTTCTTCCAATAACAAAGGAGGACCAGAATCGATTGAACAACAAAGAACAATTCTGTACTACAAGGGGACGCATTGGATGAATTTCGCTTATCAGTAAAAAAGGTGGAACTACCAATGTTTACAGGAGAAGATCCTGCAGGATGGATTGCAAGGGCAGAGGTCTATTTCAATGTTCAACACACTCGCCCAGAAATCAAAGTTAACTTAGCGCAGTTGTGTATGGAAGGCGCAACAATTCATTTCTTTAAAGGATTGTTGGAAGAGAATGAGGGATTGACATGGGAACAATTAACATATGCGATGTTGGAGCGATACAGAGGGGTGAGTGACGACAACGTCTTTGAGCAGTTATCGTCCTTACGGCAAGAAGCAAGTGTTGAGGAGTATATTGAAGAGTTTGAACGGTTAACTTCACAAGTTCCACGACTCCCAACTGATCAATACGTGGGTTATTTCATTCATGGATTAAAAGAAAGCATCAAAGGAAAAGTAAGGAGTTTAATCACCCTGGGTGCGGTTTCGCGTCCCAAATTGATGAACGTGGCCAGAGCGGTTGAGCGCGAGACTGAAGAGGGAAGGAAAGACTGGCTTGCGCGCAAACGGGTCGGGTTCGCTTCCGGGTCGCGCAATCAGACATCATTTGGTAACCGCTTCACGCCAAATAATAAGAACAATCAAAACGATTGGGTGTTAGTAACCAAAAACAGTGAAGCGCAAACGCGAAATCAGGAAGGAGCGCCTCTGCGTGTGCCGTATGCGCCGTCGTCTTCGGAGAAGGCAGCGTCCTCTCTGCGTGACCGGAGAGTTCGCAATCTATCTTCACAGGAAATTGCTGAACGGCGTCAAAAAGGACTATGTTTCAAATGTGGAAGTCCTTTCCACCCTCGACACCAATGCCTAGACAAAGCATTGCGCATTATGGTGACAGAAGACGATTCTTAAGACGAAAATGAAGTCAGAATTATGAATGATGAAGAGGTGGAGGCCAGTGCAGAGGAATTACAACTTAATATGCTGACTTAATATGTTGATGGATACACTGTTTGCGACATCCTCATGGAGCACCAGTGTTCTCCAAGAAACTGTACAGCATAGTAAAAGTGTGGAGCACGTGAAATTTCGGAAACAAATTGACTGGAATAAATCCATCTTGAGTTAAGATGCTCACCATCTTAGCAATTTTGAATGGTGGCTTCTATTTCTGCCTTTTTAGCAGAAACAATGTTTTTAGGCTTTTTGGAAATTATTTTTGATTTTGGACAGACATGAAGATCCATTTTTTCTGTTAAACATCTCATGTTTACTCTGTTTTTCTTTTTTGGGAATGGCATTTGCTATGTGTTTGTGATAGATACCACAATCTGGCTTTTGGCACATATGTGGTAAAACAATATCCCTTGGGACAATCAAAGCAACAGAGATGGCCTACAAAAACATAACAAAATGCATTCATATTATATAAGGTAGATTGAAAAATAAACACAGCTTTATTACAACCAAAAAAAATGATGAGAAGAATCAAGCTTGATAATGTGCATTTAAAAAGTGAGATCGCAAAGCTCTGCAGTTTTTTTTTTAATTTCAAAAAGAGGTGCAACACGAGGATTTTCCAACAATTCACTCATCTTGGTACCACTCTAGACCAAGCACGCTTAACTATTGGAGTTCTGATGGGATCCGTTGAAAAACTCTACAACTAATTTGACATTACAATATGATACATAAAAATAATCTCCAAACATTAATTCATCCACAAATTTTGTTAATCTATATTCAGATATAACATGAACAAGCATAACTACCATTCAGAGACCAACCAAAACCAATAGATTGTTCCCAAAGACACCAACTTTTCCAGTTGGCGTTTCAAATTAGGTAATCAGAAATACCGCGCAAATTACATTCCTTTGAAAATACTCTCAAAAGCAATGAACTTTTCAATAAGAAGTACTAGTAAATCATAATTTAAAAAAAAAACAACTTAAAACAGAGAAAGAGCATGTACAAGCTTCTCATTACAGTTATGAAGAAGTGTAACGTCTTACTAACAAGCAGAGAGTTCAAAGATAACACACGGAATATAGAACTTGAAACAACAGTGAGTGAATTAGAGTAATTAAGTGCAATAATGAAAGAAATAAAAAAGGAAAATTTAAAGATTACCTTTCAATTAGCAGCTGAATGAGCCAAAAGATGAACCATTCCTATTATTTCTTTCTTTTTAGAGTAAATAGCACTTTTGGTCCTTTATGTTTGCTCCAGATTTCACTTTGGTCATTTATCTTTTTTTTGGTCCATTTTGGTTCCTCATGTTTCATTTTTGTTTCATTTTGGTCTCTGACGTTAGTTTTGACTAACGGACGCCACACTGGCAGTTAACTGCTGACGTGGCGTCCCTCCATTCATTTCCACATCAGCAATTCGTTTTTCAATTTAAATCAAACCCCATTTATTTAATTTCAATTAAAACATTAAAACAATTAAACCCATTAACTGTTTTCCTCTCTCACTCTCCCTCTCCCAGAAACATAACCTCCCTCTCCCACATCACCACCGTGGGATTGTTCTTGTAATGTAGAATCTACAACATGCTAAGGATTCAGAAACGTGGGATTGAGAAGAAGCATTGTCCTCTTATTTTCCCCAACACCAACATCTTATTGCTTCGTATTTATGATGTTTCATATCTGATTTTTTTCCAGATTTTTTTTTCGTCTTCATCTTCTTGTTTCGGATCTGTTATTTTCAGATCTGTTCTTTTTTCATCTTAATCTTCCTTTTTTTTCTTAGTTTCGTTTTAAGTTTCATTCTTGCTTCATCTTGTTTCAGATCTGTTTTTTTTTTTCCAGATTTGGGTTGAAGATTATTGTGTTTATGGGTTGATTTCGTTCTTCTTCCATTTTACTTGTTTTTCTCAGATCTGAGTTCTCATCTTCTTGGAAATCGAAACGACGGAAACGAAATTGTTGGTGTTGTTGGTGAGGGAAAACGAAAGGAAAACAAAAGGAAGATGTTGAATGTTGTTGCTGAATGTTGTTGCTGAAACGAAAGGAAAACAAACGAAGTGAGAAGAAGCATCCTTCTGCGAGATAAGAGTGAGAACCAGAGTTGCTGAATGTTGTTGCGAGATAAGAGGAAAACAAACGAAGTGAATGTTGCTGAATGTTGTTGCTGAATGTTGTTGTTGAATGTTGTTTTTAATTATTTCTTAAATTATGTTTTATGTTTTTAAAATGGACGCCACGTCATTTATATGCCACGTCATTTAATAAAAAGTGACGCCACGTCAGCAGTTAACTGCCAGCGTGGCGTCTGTTAGTCAAAACTAACGTGAGAGACCAAAATGAAACAAAAACAAAACATGAGGGACCAAAACGGACCAAAAAAAAAGATAAATGACCAAAGTGAAATCTGGAGCAAACATAAAGGACCAAAAGTGCTATTTAGCCTTCTTTTTAATTATTTCTTCAATTTTATTGGGTGCTTCGGACGGTTCAGGCGGGATCTGTGGCAACAAGTATCAACAAATAAGAAATTGAAACGTAGATGAATAGACACGTGCTGTTTCGTAGAGAGAGAAACCGTTTGGAACTATGGGCGGTCACTACGTATTCACCGCCGTCTACCGCGCGTGATCCTCACGCGATCTTCCAAATTTATTTTTTGGCTTTTTTTTTCATACCCCAACTCTAAATCACTCCCCCCCCTTTAGACATGATACCCCACAAATTGACCAAACTACCAATTTTACCCCTGACTCCTCAGATAAATTTTCAGATTTAGCAATTCCAGAACTCATTTTTTGATTTTTTTCCGGATTTATCTAAAAAAATTTGACTTTTACCTACCGACAGAAATCGTCACTAAAAGTGGTAAATTAAACTAAAAGACTTCTATTTCAACTTTACCTTCATTTCAACGTAAGCAATTCCTACACTATGGCACCAATGAACTATACACTATGTTTGCACTTATTTCATGGCTTTTGAACCTTAAAAGAATGAGTCATTGACAATGATTTCAAAGCAGATTTGATGTTTTGCAAAGTGACATAACCGTTGAAGGAAATGTTTTGCAAATAACTGTCTAGTGACTTTTACCCACGGACTTTTACCCATGGACAGAGACTGTCACTACAAACTGTTTGACAGAATGCTCGCATTTAGTGACAGTTTTTGTCCGTAGGTAAAAGTCAATTTTAAAAAAAAATCCCCAAACCAAATTTTGCATTCCGGAAATACTTTTTCTCACATAAATCCGGAAGCCATTTTTTTTGAAATTTTCGGAAATACCATTTTTAACACGTAAGCCATTTTTGGGAAATTTCTGGAAATATCTTTTTGAGGTGTTTCCGGAACACAAATTTTTCATTCCGGAAATACCTTTTGAATGAAATTCCATAAATTTTTAAAATTTTCAGAAAATAATAAAATTTTGGTGAAATTTATTGGGGTTATTTTGAAAATTTTAGAGTATTTTTTTAGACACGGCTATGCTCCATCAAAGCAGAAGAAGATTAGACCGATGTTTTCAAAATTAAATTGATGATAAATATATTTGAAGTGAGTAAAAAATAGATAATGAATATGTTTTTAAACAATACTAGTACTATACCCGTGCATCCGCACGGGCCGATCGCGTTATGTCATACGATTACCTCAAATAGAAATGTTAGTTTGAAATCTCATTAATCTAAAATCAATTGTAAAATATAGAGGATGACTTGCATACAGACAGGTGCTGTCGTGTTCTTTTTAGGAATGAATTTAGACAGTATTTAAATAGTCTGAACAATACCCCGTGAAAATAAAGAAAAATTTAAAGCAGATAAAAAAGGAGTTTCAAATAAAAAATTGATAAATATTAAAACTAAAAATGTAAAAGTATCATTTAAAAACAATATGTGCATTTATCCCGTGTGTTTTTATATATCAGTGCAATGTTTTTTTATATATCAGTGTTGTTATCCCATGTTTTTTTATATATCGGTGCAACTATCCCGTGTTTTTATATATATCATTGCAATTATCCCCGTATTTTTTTATATATCAGTGCAGCTGTCCAGTGTTTTTTTAATGTATCAGTGCAGTTATCTCATAGTTTCAATTGATTATTTGAGTTAATTAGTAGATTATTGTAGATAGTGAAAGATAGATAGTAGATTATCAATAACAAATATTTATCTCGTGTTTTTTTATATATCAGTAACAATTATTTGTCTTTTTTTAGGTATTAGTGACAAATATTTGCCGCGTGTGTTTTAAATATTAATCAGTTTAAATAGTCATTAAGCCTTCTTGTCTTTTTAGATAGTAGTTTTCAAAAACTATAATTATAAATGGTAAATATTAATCACGTATTTTTTTATATATCACTGCAGTTATCCCCGTGTTTTTTATATATCCGTGCTTATCTGGTAGTTTCAATTGATTATTTTAGTTGATAGTAGATTATAGTAGATAGTAAATTTGTTAGATAGTAGATTATCAATAAAAAATAATTGTTTTAAATATTAACTAGTAATTTAAATAGTCATTAAGCCTGCTTATTTTTTAGATAGTAGGTTTGTAGTAGTAGGTTTCAAAAAATTTAATTATCAATGACAAATATTAATCTCGTGTTTTTTTATATATCAGTGCAGTTATCTCGTAGTTTCAATTAATTATTTTAGTTGATTAATAGATTATAGTAAATAGTAAAAGAGAGATAGTAGATTATCAATAAGAAATATTTATTTTAAATATTAATCAGTAGTTTAAATAGTCATTAAATATTATTGTTTTTTAGATAATAGGTTTATAGTAGTCTTCCGAAATTTAATTATCAATGACAAATATTAATCCTTTGTCTTTTTATATATTTGGGTAGTTATCCCGCGTGTTTTTATATATATTGCAGTTATCTCATAGTTTCAATTGATTATTTGAGTTGATTAGTAGATTATTGCAGTTATCATGTGTTTTTTTAGATAGTAGTTTTATAGTAGTTTTCTAAAATTATAATTATCAATGGTAAATATTAATTATAAATTGTCAAAAAAAATTATAAATATCAATGGTAAATATTAATCCCGTGTTTTTTATATATCACTGCAGTTATCCCGTGTTTTTTATTTATCAGTGCAGTTATCTCGTAGTTTCAATTGATTATTTTAGTTGAATAGTAGATTATAGTAGATAATAAAAGTTAGATATCAATAAGAGATATTTGTTTTAAATATTAATTACTAATTTAAATAGTCATTAAGTCTTCTTGTTTTTTAGATAGTAGGTTTATAGTAGTAGTCTTCAAAATTTTTAATTAAAGTAGTGTTTGTATAAATTTAGAAATTTAGTTAAAAGAATTAAAGTGAAGTGATAAGAGAAAGAGAATAATTATTTATGGGAAAAGTAAAGTAAAAAGAAAAAAAAAGGAAGAAAGTGAGTGTAAAAGAAAAGTGAAAATGAGGAAAGAGAGTGAAAGAAGAAAGAGAAAAAAGGAAGAAAGAGTGTAAGAAAAAAGTGAAAAGTAAGAAAGAGAGTGTAAGAATAAAGAGAAAAAAAAAGAAAAAATAGAGTGTAATGACATTTTTACCCTCAAAAATTTGAGGTGTCTTTTAGATAGAATGGGGGTATTGGTAAAATCATATGTGGTGAATTTGTATAAATCTATAGTAGATAGTAGATTATTTGAGTTAATTAGTAGATTATTATAGATAGTGAAAGATAGATAGTAGATTATCAATAACAAATATTTATCCCGTGTTTTTTTATATATCAGTAACAATTATTTGTCTTTTTTTAGGTATTAGTGACAAATATTTGTCGCGTGTGTTTTAAATATTAATCAGTTTAAATATTCATTAAGCCTTCTTGTTTTTTAAGATATTAGTTTTCAAAAACTTTAATTATCAATGGCAAATATTAATCCCGTGTTTTTTTATATATCACTGCAGTTATCCTCGTGTTTTTTATATATCCGCGCAGTTATCTGGTAGTTTCAATTGATTATTTTAGTTGATAGTAGATTATAGTAGATAGTAAATTTGTTAGATAGTAGATTATCAATAAGAAATAATTGTTTTATTCCTAGAATTAATTCTTATTTGATTGTTTTCAAATATGAATTTTAGGATTAGATCTTTTTGTCTTTATTGCAAGATTAGGTCAGATTTACTTTTTAGGGTTTTCATTGAGTCAATTCACTACAAGAAAAACACTTATTTCTGGTGGATTTTTTCCGCCGGAATATTTCCGGCGGATTTTTTCCGTCGGAAAAAAGAGTCTTTCCGGTGGATTTTTTTTTTGTCCATACATTTCCGGCGGATTTTTAACATTACCGGTGGATTTTAAAAAAAAAACTTTTTTTTTAAAAAAAATCCGCGCGGAAATGTGACCACCAGATTTTCTGACGGATTTTTAAATTTTTTTTTTAAATTCGCCGGAAATGTGACCACCAGATTTTCCGGTGGAGTTTTACCATTTCCGGCGGATTTTAAAAAAAAAAGATTTTTTTTTTTTAAAAATCCGCCGGTAATTTCAAAAATCCGCCGGAAAAAAATCCGCCTATAAATAAAAATTTCTTCTACACTCATCTCATTCTCTCATTTCACTCTTTATTTCCTTCTCATTCTCTTCTACATTTTCTCTATCTTATCTTTGTTCTTCTTTCTCATACTCTCATCTCCATAAATTTCTCTACACATGTCTCTTCTATATTTCTCCTTTCTTCTTCATTCTTATTCATTCTCTCTCATTCATTCTTATTTCTTCTTACTTCTTTATTCACATTCTCTCCTATATTATTACTTCTCATACTCTAAGGACCCCTCCATCCCCTCCATATGATACCTACCAACTTCACGACTCCCACTCCAGGACCTCCTCACGTGCATCCCCTAATTCTCGTGAGAGGTCAAGGAGTCGGGTCAATACCCACCAGAGGCACCGACGAGGATCGCCATCGAGGAGATCCCCCGACCGGCGCAGGTATCGAAATTCAGACTATGAAGACACCTCCCCTTGAAACTCAAGAAGGTTTTCCGATGAAGGACCTTTCACTCGAAGGGTGGATGAATGCTGAATCCCAAGGGCCTTGGAAAAGCTGCCAGCTCTCAAGATGTATGATGGAACCGGAGATCCAGACCGCCATCTGGCACACTTCTCCCTGATGATGCGCTATAGAGGCGCCAGGGAGCCTGTTCACTGTAAAATCTTCCCCCTCACTCTCGAAAATTCCGCATTAGAGTGGTTTCAAGAGCTAAAGCCAAACTCCATCTCCTCATGGAGTCAGCTGGCGAGAATGTTCACAGCTCGTTTCACTGCCTTCCGGTTGAAACCCAAAACTGAAGAGGTTCTTAGGGCAATCAGGCAGGGAGAGAAAGAAACACTTAGAGAATATCTAGAAAGGTTCAACAAGGAGGCTGCCAACGTCAGGAACCTTGAAGACAAGAGGATGCTCTTTTGGATGAAGGATGGCCTCAAGAAGGGAAGCCTGTTACAAAGGTACGTGGGGGTTAACAAACCCCGAAGCTTGGACGAGTTCCTTCGGAAGGCACAAAAGTACATGGACTATGAAGAAGACAACATGGCGTACCAAGAGGAAGCCAAGGTTGGCAGTAAGGAGGAAGAGCTGGCTTACAAGGCCATTGAAGAACCATGGCAGAAGGGAACCCAAGAAAGAGAATTCCTCGGGAATCCCGACCCCGACAAGGTCGCTTCTCAGAATACACCCTGTTAAACACATCTCAGGCTGAGATCATTGCTGAATGCGTCGACGCGGAGTTTCGGGACATCAAACAGCCCGAACCTCTCGTGCAAAGAAAAGGCCGAACCTCTAAGAAGTATTGTCGTTATCACAAAGGTTATGGGCACAGTACCAGCAAATGCAACACCCTCAGGGATGACATTGAAGAGCTGATCCGCGAAGGGAAGCTTGCCCAATACGTAAATGAAGAGGAGGATGAGACCCGTGACTCTGAGTAGGAAGCAGGGCATCAGAACCTGAACCTAGGGCTAGGCCCAGTTAATAATTCTGATGTTAAAGCACGGAGGCAGAATGTAAAAGCTCGATATGAATGATTAACAAAAATTCATTTTGCAATTACAGTTTTTGCTCTAGCTCACTAGCATTAACACTTGTTCCAAAGGAAATTCCTTAAGATTAAGAAAGAAAAAGGGTCTAACTCCATAATTAGGGGTGGAGCGAGGCAAGTTTGAGACCCAACATACCATGCAGGGAGGAATGCCTGAATCGCAGGGGAAACCTCAACATTAGTTCGAAGCCAAGATCATCTCTCCAAGTATTGGAAGTCAAGGATGTCATGGCACCCCAAAACAAATAAGTGACATTGGTGGTCACAACCCATTGGGCGAGTTCTATCTGGGCCGAGTCCTGGTAAACTGTGCCAAGAGGATACTTCAAGCTGACCTTGGTGGCCACAACCCCTTGGGCGAGTTCTATCTGGGCCGAGTCCTGGTAAACTGTGCCAAGAGAATACTTCAAGCTAACCTTGGTGGTCACAACCCCTTGGGCGAGTTCTATCTGAGCCGAGTCCTGGTAAACTGTGCCAAGAGCATACTTCGAGCTGACCTTGGTGGTCACAACCCCTTTGAGCGAGTTCTATCTGGGCCGATTCCTGGTAAACTGTGCCAAAAGGATACTTCAAGCTGACCTTGGTGGTCACAACCCCTTGGGTGAGTTCTATCTGGGCCGAGTCCTGGCAAACTGTGCCAAGAGCATACTTCGAGCTGACATTGGTGGTCACAACCCCTTTGAGCGAGTTCTATCCAAGTCGAGTCTTGGTAAATTGTGCTAAGGGTATACTTCATTACAAATTGTCCCGACGGGGGTCGGCTCATCTTCATAAAGCAAGGCAAGCTTAACAACTATCTACTTAAAATCCAAAATCCAAGCAAAATCACATTAGCAAAGAAGAAGCAGCAAAAAGCTCGCGAAAGGATTGAAAGGATAGTCACACAAAACAACCAAGGTCACGACGCCCACCCAGCAGGGATTCAAGGTCATGGCACCCACAGGGCGCCAACAAAGGCGCCAATGTCGTGAAACACAGCACCCAGGCGCCCAGCACCAAGGCGCCAAAAGAACACAAAACCTGGTGCCATAGAAGGTGCCTAGCAACCGGCACTCAAGGCACAAAGCGGCACCCAAGGCGCCCAGGAGGGCGCCAAATCACTTGAAGGGTCGAAACAGCCAGCGTGCACAAACCGACACCCAAGGCGCCCAGGAGGGCGCCAAAACACTTGACGCAATTTTCAATTCGCTCGGATTTACCTCCATCTGAGGTAAATCTGCTTTGTTATTTTTAAAGTCGGATTTACCTCAGATGGAGTGCCCAATAGGTAAATCCGATTTTCTTTTTTTAGGAAAATCAGATTTAGCAATATCCGCTTTTAATTTTTTAAAATTTCTAGTGGAAATCGGATTTACCTCAAGATACATAAATCCGATTTCCAAAAAAAAATTAAATCAGAATACGTTCGGGTTTTTTAAATTTTGTGAAGGGAAATTGCGTCTTTTCGCAGGGTCGATGGGGGTAGATGGTTAGTTGATGGGGGTACAAAAGGAAAGACCCATTTCTGAATATACCATCTGTTTTGGATTGGGCCGACGACCCAACCCTCGTTGCATGCCCAAGAATATCAAAGCAGAATATGTTTTCAAAATTAAATTGATGATATATATATATATATATATATTTGAAGTGAGTAAAAAATAGATAATGAATATGTTTTTAAACAATATTGAACTATAAAAAGAAAGTAAATAAAAAACATTGCAAAATTCAATTTCTTTTTGTTACCATATCATTGGTGTGTAGTTTCCACCGGCTTTACCGATGACTAATCTACGCTGGGGAACCTGGCTGGCCCTGAGTACCTGACTTTGCCGGCCCTTGTAGTTCTCCTCTCCCAACAGAGTTTTTTGCCACACCCAAGATTCGAACTCGAAACCTTAAGGTGGGATCTGATGAGAGCATGAGTTCCTTAAGCATGTGGAAGGAATCCTACAAAGAAAAAAATATTCAGCTCCTACACTTTAGAAGCCAACCATGATGTGATCAAGGGTTCTTTGAGCATGTGGGAGGAAACCTACAAGAAATCTCCATCTTTGTTTGATTTTGAAGATCACACTACTTTAATTGCATTTAATTGTCATTTGTTACTTGGACTTCCAAGGAAGCATCGACGTAAAGCAAAACATGATCATTGCACCAACACATAATCATTTTTATTTGATAATCGTCAAATCAGTCTTGTACCTGAAAACGCAGCCCAAAATCAAATCTTGACCAGAGATAGTAAGACGAAAGGAGAGAGTTTGATGAATAGGGAAACTCAAGAGAGAGTGAATGAGAAAAAGGAACGCAGTGGTAGAGAAGTGGAAAGGAAAGAAATAGAGAGAAAAGAAAATGTAGATAAAAAAGTGGAGGAAAAGAAGAAATTGAGAGAAAAAAGAATAAAGGAGAAAATAGAAACTGTGATTGCTTCTATTTCTGAAATATTATGTGAGCTTCTCAATGAAACACACGAGAATTATAAAGAAAAAAGTGATGAAAAGTTGCAAAGTTGCAGTGTGTCTCTGAAAAGAAAGTGGACAAATATTGGAGGGGAAAAATAGAGAGAAATTGAGAGCATTTTTGTGACTTCTCAAGAGTCAACCATTCGTACTAAAATTTCTTCTTCTATTTCTAATGTTGTTCAAGTAGCTCCTGTATCTTTATCTCCAATGGAGGTAGTAGAAGAAAAGATAAATTCCACATTTGAGATAGAACAAAAGGTGATCAAAGAAATAGAGGAAGAAGTAGAGAAAAACATTGTTGGTGATGTTGAGAAAGATTGGAAGTTTGAGAAGGAGAAGAACAAAAATGACTTCAAAAAAAAGAGGGGAGTGAAAACTTGTAGAATTGTTTTATGTAACCCTTTAATTTATTATGCAGGTTTGGATTTGAGGACAAATCCTTTCGAAGAAGGGGAGAATGATGAGAGCATGAGTTCCTTAAGCATGTGGAAGGAATCCTACAAACAAAAATACTCAGCTCCCACACTTTAGAAGTCAAAAATGATGTGATCAAAGGCTTCTTTAAGCCTCTGGAAGGAAACCTACAATAAATCTCCATCTTTGTTTGATTTTGAAGATCACACTACTTTAATTGCATTTAATTTCTTTATTAGAAGAAACAAATAAAGGCTTTAATGCCTGTAGAATTGTTTATTTATAATTAAGATTTTACATTAATGTTGATTTGGTTTATTCTAAAATTAGAATATTAGGATTAGTTTTTATTCCTAGAATTAATTCTTATTTGATTGTTTTCAAATATGAATTTTAGGATTTGATCTTTTTGTCTTTATTGCAAGATTAGGTCAGATTTACTTTTTAGGGTTTTCATTGAGTCAATTCACTACAAGAAAAACACGTATTTCTAGCGTATTTTTTCCGTCGGTACATTTTCGGCGGATTTTTGGCATTTCCGGCAGAAAAAATAGTCTTTCCGACGGATTTTTTTTCCGTCCATACATTTCCGGCGGATTTTAAAAAAAAAACTTTTTTTTAAAAAAAAAACCGCCGGAAATGTGACCGCCAGATTTTCCGGAGGATTTTTAATTTTTTTTTAAATTCGCCGAGAATTTTAAAAATCCGCCGGAAATGTGACCACCAGATTTTCCGGCAGATTTTAAAAATATATATATATATATATATTTTAAAAAATGCGCTGGAAATTTTAGAAATCTGCCGGGAATGTGACCACAAGATTTTCCGGCGGATTGTCAATTATTTTTTTTTTTTTTTTAAAATCCGCTAGAAATGTTAAAACTCCGCCGAAAAAATTCGGAGGGAAAAAAATCCGCCTATAAATAAAAATTTCTCCTACACTCCTCTCATTTCACTATTTATTTCCTTCTCATTCTCTTCTACATTTTCTCTATCTTATCTTTCTTCTTCTTTCTCATACTCCCAGACCCTATTAAAACTGCGAAGAACTAATGTCCGAAATATTAGATGACAAGTTTGACTGGTGTTGTGCATGTGACTCGGCCCCGGGGTTAACAAAGTAACTTTCGTACAATCAGCTAATGTACCAAATAGTAGCGCTGTTTTCCTAAGAATAATACTTAAACGTAAGAAGACAAAATGTCATAAACGTTACATGAAAAGCCCGACTGGTGTTGTGTGATTCAGGCCCAACGTTAATAAATTAACTTTCGCTAGATTCTTATCATAGCAAGTAGTAGCTCTTTTGCTTAAGGATAATACTTAAAAGTGTGAAGACAAAATGTCACGAACGTTAAATGACAGGCCCGACTGGTGTTGTGTGATTCAGACCTGAGGTTAACAAAGTAACTTTCGTACAATTCGTATCGTACCAAATAGTTGTGTTGTTTTCTTAAGGGTAATACTTAAAAGTATGAAGGCGAAATGTAGAAATATTAAATGACAAGTCCGACTGGTGTTGTGTGATTCAGGCCCGACGTTAATTGAAAGTGCTAAAATAAATTGTCTACGCCGAAATTTGAAAATTATCCTAACATCAGATGGTGTACGAGAGAGTCTTCGAATGTAAACCTTATCACCAATATTATTTCCTGATGTCTCTTAGCCGCATCATTTAAACCACCTCGTGCATAGCACGCCAATATTATTTCCTGATATGACTTTACGTTAACCTTACTATTTCATAGTTGCCACGCGTGTCTCTTAGCCGCATCATTTAAACCACCCCGTGCATAGCACGGGTGTACGGTCCTAGTTCTTCTTTATTCTTTATTTTCATTCATTATCATTCCTTCATTCTTATTTCTTCTTACTCTTTCATTCTTATTCCTTCCTACTTCTACATTCTCATTCATTTATTTCTTTTCATTCTCTTCTATATAATTTTTCTCATATTCTAATTCATTTTCATTTTTCCTTACTTTTTATTAAAATACATATTAAACTTTAAAATTCAGAAAAATTGAAAAAAATAATAAATTTTTTTTAAAAATCCGCCGGTAATGTGCATTACCGGTGGATTTTTCAACAAAAAAAAATTAATTTAAGTTTTTTTTTTAGAAAAATCCGTCGGTAACGTGCATTTCGGGCAGATTTTTCAACAAAAAAAAATTTTAAAAATCCGCCGAAAACGGCCATTACCGACGAAAAAAAAATCGCCGGAAATTACCTACGAATTGTTCGCCGGAAAGCAGCATTTCCAACAGATTTTAGACTTTACCGGCCGATTTTTTCTGCCGGAAATCCGCGATTTTCTTGTAGTGATTGGGACTAGAGCCCAATAAATTGTAATTCATTTCATCAATAAACAATGAATTCTGAGTAAAAATTTAGAGACGTGTCTCTTTGGTTCTTTGTGAGCCGTTATCCGAGCTTATCGGTTTATAGTGGCGCTCATCCCGACTTATCAATCAAAACCTCCATAGCCGGTTGTGGCGTCTTCCTGACTTATCGATCGGTCTTCCAACCCCGATTGTGGTGTTTCCATCACTCCCATCTTCATGACTTCTGGACTAGTTACCGACGACCCTGAGTTCGCCATCAGGATCCAAGTCCGATTACCACTTGGACCTACCCTTGTTGGTATTGCAAAATTCAATTGATAATGAATCTTTGTTGCTATATGACTAAGTGATAGCTATTTTTCATTGTCTCGAAAAATTAATTTGGAGTGTTATACGTATTTACTTTTTAAGGGAATGAAGTATAGAATAAGAGGAAATTAGAGTGTAATTTAAGTATTTATAGGGAGTGAAGTGTTCTCTTATAAGTACTTCATTCGTCCAATTTTGTATGTAGTTTAAGGTTTTGTCACCCCACTTAAGAAAAATAATTAGTCGTCTAGACTTTTAAAAAAATTGTATTGCCTAATTTACCATTTAACATTTTATCTCTCTCTACATAGATAAATGTGACTCATTTATTGAATGTAAAAAGTTCTAATAATAAAGAGAGGTGTGAGTGGAACAGGATATTAAATGCTTTATTAAAAATGTAAAACAACAATCAATTTAGGACAAATTAATTTTGTTAGAATAACAAACACAATGGGACAGAGGTAGATAAGTGTTGTCTTGTGTTATTTCACACATATTCAGAGAAAAAATTAGGTATGTTTTAGAGGATGTTTTGGAGGGGAAGGAAGGGAGGGTTTGTCTTTCTTTATAAATTATGGAAGCTATAAAATGTTTTTTAAAACTAATAAAGTGTAATTGAAATTGAAATGTTATACAACCATATATATCATATTAATCTTTGAATTTTTAAAATCACAAATATATATTAAAATATAGATTTAGCCTTCCAAAACCCTCCAAAAAATGCTCCCAAACAGAGCCTTAAATGAATGGAAGATTTTACTAATTTATTCTTATTAACGTTTGTCATAGATTCATAGTGAGATATAATGACTTCTAGGTGACATTGTCATTATTAATTTAAGGGTTAAAGTGAAAAAAATAATAATTAATAGTAGATTGAAAAGATAAAACCAATAAGGATTGGTCTGAGTGGTAAGGGCTCAGATCCTATCTTAATGTCTCTGGTTCGATTTGAATCTTGGGCGCAGTAAAAACTTTTTTTATATAAAACATTTAAGGATGAGAGGATGTCCAATCCATGACAAAAAATACCTATGCGCTCTTAGAGAACTTAAGAAAAATTTACCAAAGAGTATTGCAAAAGTGTATTGCATAAAATGGAGAGGAAATGGTATTTTTTTCCTGTAAAAAAACATCATAGGATAAATGTTTGTAATTTATTCATGTCATACAAGTTAGGGGTGTTTGCGGTGCGGTTTGGTTTGGTTCGGTTGGCTTCCTAAAATAAAACCGAACCAAACCAAACCAAACTAATGCGGTTTGGATTGGTTCGGTTGGTTCGGTTTTTTCCAAGACAAAACATAATTTAAAACGAAGTTAAAATTAACTAACATAAAAAATGGCTAACATAAATCTTTAAGAAAAAATCTACTCAAATATATGTAGTATATAAATTACGCTCTTTTAATTCTTTTAAGATAGTTAAGACAATGGTTAAAAGAATTTGAATTAAATATTTTATTGTAATTTTTAAATATAGCATAACAATATAGATTGTTTGTAAGTGAGTCAAAGAATTAATTGTATTTGGGCTAGTAAGTGAGTGAGAGTTGGGTTTTAGTTGCATTTGGGCTAGTAAGTTAGTAAGGAAGGTTGTAAGTCAATAAGTTTTAGTGTTACTTGCGGTTTGGTTTGGTTTGGTTCGGTTTCTATAATCAAAACCGCGAACCGAACCAAACCGCGCGGTGCAATGAAAAAAAGAACTGAACTAAACCAATAAGAAGCGGTTTTTTGCGGTTTTCGGTTTGGTTTGGTTCGGTTTGCGATTTTCTTTTGGTTTAGTTCGGTTTTGAACACCCCTAATATAAGTTAGTGTAATTTTCTTTAAAAAAACAAAAAAAAACAGGTGGGGTGCGCAAAACGCAACTTCTTGATGGAACAAAAATTGGGTTCAGAAAGGCCCAAAACAGCTTAACAGAAGTCCAAAGTGCCAAAACCCTAATTGGCCTTGAAATATAATCCCCCGAAACCGAACAACTCGAACCTTGTGTCGCAAAAAGAGAGTTTCCAGGATGCAGATCTTCGTGAAAACCCTAACGGGGAAGACGATTACGCTTGAGGTGGAGTCTTCGGACACCATCGACAATGTGAAGTCGAAGATCCAAGACAAGGAGGGAATCCCACCGGACCAGCAGCGTCTCATCTTCGCCGGAAAGCAATTGGAGGATGGCCGCACTCTTGCCGACTACAACATCCAGAAGGAATCAACTCTCCACCTTGTCCTCCGTCTCCGTGGTGGTGCTAAGAAGCGGAAGAAGAAGACCTACACCAAGCCAAAGAAGATCAAGCACAAGCACAAGAAGGTGAAGCTAGCCGTTCTCCAGTTCTACAAGGTTGATGATTCTGGAAAGGTGCAAAGGCTTAGGAAGGAATGCCCGAACGCTGAGTGCGGTGCCGGAACTTTCATGGCCAACCACTTTGACCGCCACTACTGTGGCAAGTGCGGCCTCACCTATGTTTACCAGAAGGCCGCCGCATAAGTTTTTCGCTTTTAGTATCGCTTTTATATTTCGTTGGACAAATTTGAATGTTTCGTTTTTAATAGCTTCGTTTTGAAACTTCGATTATGTTTTACTAGTTGATTTTTAATCAGATTCTGCTGTTTTAATATTTGATTGTTTTGTTCTGCTGCTCGTTTATTGAATTGTGCGTCTGACAGTCTAAACGAATTAATTCGTCGCTCATGCTTACATCTTATTTGCGTTCAGTGGATCCTAGGTTGTGTTGCAAACGCGTTTGATTAGTTTTTTGAGTATCAAAAACGTGTGATACCTGCATATGCATCTATTCCAGTTGTTTATTTAAAAAAAATGAAGAGAGGTGAATGGAACTTTTCTAACAGATCAGAGTGTTGATTTGATTTTAAAAAATATAGGGTGTTTGTGTTATTTAATTGAAATTGTGAGGAAGGGGAGTGAAATTTCTCCGGCACTCAACACTCATTTTTGTTGTTACATTTGGGCATCTGGAAGTTGTCTGCCTGTATTGTTATAACATGATTTAGTGCAGAAACTCCAAAAGGTGGCTTCACACTCACAGTGGGTTTTGCCACAACTATGATCCAAGTGTGGCTTATTTCGTCATTCGGACGTGAATGTGCTAGGATTTTATTTTGTTTGTAGTGTGTAATGTTGAATTTGATTGTTAGGAATGCTCCCTAGGACAGTTAGTGCAAGTTGAACATTCATGGCGCATCTCGAGGTAATTTTGATTTACTTGGATGTGGGGGTGTGCTATGAAATGAGAAGAGACTTAGTGGGTTTACTTTGGTGCCTAAAATGGGCATTGGTTCAACTTATATGGCTAAGTTGTGGGGCCTTTTTCATGGCATTGAGATGGCTCGGAAGTGTGGTGCTACGAGGGTGATTGTTGAATTAGACAATGCCACTATACTGTCTACCAGTAAGACAGATTTTGTGGTAGTAAGCATACTTTTTTTCCTCAGTTATATATTGTAGTGGATCATTCCTTGGGTTTCTTACATTGTTGAAACGAACTCTTTACTAAGGTTTTGATGAGGACAAATTTATGAATGATATTTGAAGGTAATTTGAGCTCTGTTGTATATAACTATCCATATGAGAAGATTGGTTGAACCTGTTCTCAGAGAAGTAAGTTGAGTAAGTTTATGGAAACTGCATAAGTGACACTAACGCCAAGTCGCCAAGTGTAAAAACGAACCAATTTTTGTGCTGAGTTTACTCAACTTGTACTCATTTGCACACCTTTCCAATGGATTTCCCATAGTTAGGAAAGGTCCATGATAGCATTTAAGCATGTTAGAACGCGATGGGAAAATGAGTGCATTGGCCTGTTTCATCAAGACTGAATAACAAGAGTCATCATCCTCTCAACTTACTCAAGCAAACTGCACCCAAAACTGAAATCGGGGGTTTTCAGTGTGTCTTCTTGATTAAAATCAGATTCAAAGTGAATCCTTTCTACGTATTAAAGCTATCATAATAAATCTCACCACAAAAAAACCTATCATAATAAAACGTCTTTTCTTTACTCAACTGAGGTATTTATTGAGTTGTAATCCTATCAAACTACCAAAGGAGGTTAGTGTTTCTTTTTTTACAAGACCAAAGGAGGTGAGTGTTGGTGAGAAGCCATTGAGAGTATCTACTTTTTATATAATCAAAACTAATGCTAGCAAAATTACATATTTAGTGTCCCTTCAAATTTTGCCATTTGTTAAAAAATAGGGACAAAATTGTAAATGCACTACTAAAAGACAAAAAAAATCCTCAGAAAAAGTTGTTGGCCGCAGTGTTTACAGAAAAAAAGTTGACAAAAAACGCGTCAGAAAAAGTTACTGGACGCAGACAGGCGCTGACGCACACATGACAAACATTGGACAACTTTTTACAAACACAGACCAACACACATTATGATTTTATTGCTGATGAATTACAAAATTCATTAAAAAGCAAAAAAAGCTAGGGAACATAGAATTCAATAATTGCCCAAAACGTGGGAATGAGGGCAATTGCTTTTACGGCTTAGAATTAAATAAACTTTTTTTTATCCAATTTTTCTTTTTACGTGCCGACCAATAATGATCACATTCAATGTCTACCTACAATATTTAGATTTATTTTTTAATTGAATTCAATTCTCTCTGTTTTTCTTCAACATTTAGATTTTACTTTTAAATATATTAGTATTATTTCTTTATGTTAATGTAAATTTTAAAATTAATCTAAAATATAACAATGTATTTTCAAAATTCCGACTAATTAAATTCTACTTAAGTTTATTCATATAAAATAGATATTCGGCAATAATAGTGACAACAGGAGCATCAACGAGAGTGACAACGGGAGTGACAACAAGAACAACAACGGGAGCAACAACTTCTAGTGATTCTCAACATCCTTTTTATCAAGTTTTGCCTTTTTCTTTTATTAAATTTTACAATTTAATTAAATTCCAGTATAACTTTTTTAATAATTTCATAATTTAATTAAAATGATAAAATTAATATTAAATGATCTAGAATGAAATATAAAAAATATAAACAAGCGGCAATGGGAGCGGCAACGAAATTAATTAAACGAATATGATTTAACTAATATTTAATAATATAGATAAATATGAGTTAATATGTGGCAACGGGAACGGTAACGAGAGACTGACAATGAGAGCGGCAACGAGTGTGCCAACGGGAGTGGCAACGATAGAGGTAACGAGAGCGCCAACGGGAGGGCCAGCGAGGATGCAAATGGGAGGGCCAATGGAGATGCATATTTTACCTACAATTTCATTTTCATTTTTCTTCATTTTTACTCCATTATTAACATTATAAGAAATACCGACTTTTTTAAAACTTTTTCAAACACAATTATTTTACTAAATTTGAAAATATAGCCTTTTATCAAGTTTTTCCTTTTTTTTATTATATTTTACAACTTTCAACGTATTTATAATTTCAATGGAAATCATAACAGATACAGTATCACCCAAGCGTACGCACAAGTAAAATACCGGTGTATAAAAAAAATTAAGGATCGTTTCTAGCCTAGAACAGCTTGAAGAGCTTGTTGGTAGACTCTACTAAGCATTGTATGACTGGGAGTGATCGGTGTAAGTTGTAACTATGTAGAGATGTAGCTTTAGGTATGAGTGAGCTACTATAAATTTCTATGTATTATTTTCTCAGTATTATATTTACACACACTAGACCCTCACTCGTGCGCTGCACGCCTCTACTATTGCTAAACATGTTTATTTGATACGTGACAAATATGTCAGGTATCCACATATAATAAAATACGACGGAACTATGGGATAAGCATAATAAACAAAATAACAACATTCACTGAAAGCATAGAGGGCAGGCCTCAGCAGCCTCTTTTGCGTCCCTCTTACTTTGTTGGAGGGCAGCTTGAAGATCGGCAATACGAGCTTCTGGGTCGGTACTAGATTTCGCCCTCACCTCTGAGCTTTTCTTCAAGCTATCCTCCAGCTCGATGATTCGTTCTTCCGAGACCCTTGCCTTTCTCTTTGCCTCGGCCTCAGACTCCTCTAGGACCTTAAGCTGATCTTCGAGCTGCTTCACACGAGCTTCGACCGTCTCTGCATGATTCAGGGAAGTTACCTTCAACGCTGTAAGGATCTCTGCGCCTTCCTTCAAATCCCGAAGCTCGGACTTGATTTGACCCAGCTCATTGGTCCTCGAAGACAATTCCTCCAAAAGTTTAAAACGTTTTGTCTTCTCGGTCTCCAGCAACTCTACAGACACATAAAGGAACATATCAAAACAAAGAGGAAAATCATAAACAAATCAACAAAAAACCCACCTTCAGCTCGCTTCTCGCACTTCGTTTTTGCGATTTTATGAACCTCGGCAAGATTCAGAAAGATCTGTGTCGACGCTGCAATGGGATCTTCCCGCCACTGCTCAAAATTTTGTTCCAAAAACTCCTCGTCCAGGGGAACAACCCTGTATTTATGCTTGGACCTCTTCCCAGTCTTTGAGTTTTTGGCCGATCCAGACTCATCATCGACCCCAGCTCGCCCCCTTTTTACAAAGGTTCCAACATCGGCTCTTTTCCCCTTCTCAGCCTCGGCGCGTGCCAGATCTCTGAGTAACAGTTGTAACCGGTTCGGCAACGATGGCGACCTCTTCAGCCTCAATAGCAGGTCTAGGTTGAGAAGGTATTTGCAACGGTACCCCTGCTTGCTCAACGCCAGCCAATTGCATCACCAGCTTCTTAGGCGCCATCGTGTCTAAAAAACAAGGAAAAGAAGAGTTATGTAACTTACAGAAAATTCAAATACACAAAAATCCACTACAGAAAGGCGATCTACCTAAAACCATTTGCACCCGAGCTCGCTTCCCAGCCTCGACTAAACGATCCGTAGGGATACCCCGGTATTTATGCTTTGAGAACGGAACCCTTTGGGAAATAAAAATCAGAATCGCCTTCGTGAGACGATCTTCAGCGCTCAACCGATCGTCACCGACGGAGTAGGAATGTGAAGACCAATTAAAATGACCATGACTCCAACCAATAGGGAATTTGGTGGACACCAAGGTCCGACCATCAGCTCCGAACTTCCCTACACAGTCAATGGCCTTATCATTAACCGGTTCGACCCAATAAAAGAGCTGCTTCCAACTTCCCCTCAGTGAGTCCGCATAAGCCTTGAAGATCTTCGCTCCCCGTCTCGAGTGAAAACTCACATGCTCGCGACCGGACTTGTCCTCCCCACTATTCCGATTAAGCTCGAACAAATGGAAGAAAATTGGGGACGACGCCGGTCTCTCCAGGTGAATACACATCAACTCAAAGGCTCGGAGGAAAGCCCATGCATTTGGATGTAGCTGGGAGGGTGCTACGTCCAGCTCCGCCAGAACTGTCTGTTCAAGAGAAGTAAAAGGAGGCCGGATGTTCATATCATTTATTGTCACGTGGTACATAGTAAATTTAAGATCTCCTGCCCAGGAAGCCACGTGGTCTCCATTCTTCATACCTTTGACCCTCCAAATATTCCTCTCAGAACGCCCAGCAATTTTACGACCTACCGACTCTAGGTTGTGGCCCGAACGATACAACGATTCGATCTCCAAAACCTTGGAGGAAACCGAATCATAAGGGTGAACCTCCCAAACGGGCACGTCATGAGCCCCAGGACCGGTACTGGAGTAACCGTCGACTGAAACATCAGAAGCACGATTCGTGTTTGGCTGGTCCATGCCTTCGGCATCGTCCTGATCAGAATCGTCTTCAAGCACTGAGCTCGTCCCAAAAATCAGCATCAGAGCTCTCCGATTCAATAGTATCCGAGCTCCCCTGTCTTTCCCCCGATCGAACCTCCTCATCAGAATCTGAAGAGAGAGCCACCACATCGATCCTCCGGACTTCCTCCATAGCTCCCACAACATCTGGAACGGACTCGTTAACATCGTTTACCGGAGAAAAAATTTCAACATCGATATTTTCCTCCGCTTGCTCGCTGGTAGGAGCAGAGGGCGAATGATCTTGCTCGTCTGGAATACCAACCATTGACTGATTCTCTCGACTTTCAGGAAAGTCACCATCGGAGGCCATGATCTTTACAAACTCGTTTCGAGATTCGGTTATGTCCCTACGGGTTTGTTTGGTCCTCGCCAGATCTAAAAAGCTGCAGAGACGAGGGACGAAGTGTCAGGACAAAAAATCGCAAATGGGTCCGCGAGCAAGTCGGAACTCGACCTGACGACCCCCACTCAGAGCGAACAAATAAAAACTAGGAGGGGTCCAAAACGCAAATACAAAAAACATTAAAAACTAACCTCGAAGTAACGCAGATGAGTAGATCGGATCCGAAAGAACTCTTCTCGTCGACCTGAAGATAAGCTACTATCACCCTGACCGCTTTGCTCGAAGTGAAGCTCGACACCTCAAGACCGAAAGTCAGAACAGAAGGAGTTAATCAAGACCGGTAGTCAGAGCAGAAGAAGTTGTGCAGCAACAAAACAAGAGCAGGTGACCCCCTATTTATAGTGGGACGAATATCTTGGATTGGGCCTGGAAGTCAAATCAACGCGTCCAATCAAAACCCAAACGTCAGGCACTACAAATAAAACGTCACTATCATTAGCCGCCACCGTAATGCACGCCGTGTCAGAAACATTTAATGTCTGGCACTGAATCCAAGACGCTGATCCCGCTGCCCAAAAGAAAGCTCGGTAAAGAAAGCTCGGTACACCTCATGATCGACAAAGGTAACATCAGCTTATCAAGCCAAGATCGCCCCTCAACAATATTAACACCCCCTGCAAGGCCCAATGATCAACCAGCCACATCCAGAAAATCTAGCCCAATCAACCAACGGTTCAAATGCCCCTGCAAGATCTAATGGTCTAAGATCGTCATAACAAACATCACACAAACTCTATAAATACCACATTCAATGCTCATAAAGAAAAAAGACCGCTAAGACTAAAACATTGATTCACTCAGACACTGACTTGAGCGTTGGAGTATTCTTGCAGGTACAACACTGCCATCTCAAGATCGAACATCGCCATCTCAAGATCGAACACCGCCATCTCAAGATCGAACACCGCTGATCAAGGACCACACCTACCAACTACTTCGAAAGTACGGTACAGAACAAGTTCATATTCTTGAAGTAAAGTTTAAGCGTATAGCTTATAGTATTTCATTTTTCAATCTTTTTTACTCTGATTATATATAAAAGTTAGATCAACAAATTATTTTATAAATACTTTAAATTTAATATGCTAATTTATCCGTTATTCATTATAAATTGACTTAACCACTATCAATTAGATTATTCTTTATCCATTAATTTTTATCCAACAGAGTCTTAAACAAAAGAGACTCAACTCAATATTTAGAAGTATATATTAAAAAAACAAATTTCAATACAATTCATGGATTTGTATGAACGGGAGTTCTGTTATTTTTCTTTTTGACAAAAGTTTTGTCGTTTATAGTACCGACATAATGGAATATACAACTAATAAAGTTGTTAAATTATTTACATCTACTGTCTATATATACTATTAACATATTATCAAAATATCAATCTTACCCTTTTTTCAACTGAACAATTTTAGAATATTTATGTAATTTCACTTTTTCAAATTTTTTCACTCTCTCGCATACATTTTCAAAATTTTTCACTCCCTCTCTCTCTCTCACACTTTTTTCAAACTCTTTCACACTCTCTCCTCCTATTTCTTCCTGTAAAATTTGAAACTTTAATACAATTTTTTTTCTAATCTCTACGCGAAATATTACATACTGCTGGTAAATGTTCACAGAGTAATGTTCGGACTAACTTAATTACAATTTGAAACTTTTTATTTATCTCCTTTAAGTTATTCTTGATTTTCACGGGGTAATGTTCAGACTAATTAAATTATGTTTAAGTCTATTAATAAAAATAACACGACAACACTCATGTGTAGGCACGGATATACGGCTAGTTTGTACTGTGTGAATGTGTCGTTCCTGTCCTTTGCCTTCTTTCCTTGGTGCTATTTTTTGGGTCAAATTTCCTTGGTACTACTCAAGACCCAATTGTCTTGACAAATCTTCTCTAACTTCTCCATCAATCTAATTGGGTCTGCTATGTCGACCATGTGGGCCGTTGGCTCAATAAACAACAAAATGCGTAGGTCTGGCTTCAGCATCACAAAGACGATGTAACAAAACAAAAATTTGATGTGATTGGCACGTAGATAAACATTCTTTTGTACTCTGTAGAAAATCTTCAATGTTAAGCCGAGTGATCGTGGAAAGCAGTTTAATCTAAACCGCTTTTAATATCCTTCCTACATATTGAGCATAACAGTCTCGTATCTAACAAGATGGAGGTTCGATCCTCACTAATCTAATTGAGGTGAGATAAATGTATATTACCCTATAACTGCTCCTAGAGCTCGAAGGTATTCATTGCTTTGGATTCGGACATCATCCCCTCACCCAATTTTTTCATAAACAAAAGCTAGAGTTACCACATTATAAAGAGAATACCCTTCACTAGCCGCCGCTTTTGGCACTGGCGGATCCATGCACCGGGTGGTGTGGTCGATTGCCCCCATGAGATCAAACTAACTTACATATCTATGCACTTATAAAAAAATAGGGGTTGCTCCTATAAGCCAATTATTTTCTTTAAATGTTTATACATAATAATATGAGGAGTAAAGGCCCAAATTCATCCCCGACAATTTTTTCGTGGGACGAATTCGTCCCTGACAATTTTTTCGAGACACATTGGTCATTGACAATTCCAAAACGAGACACGTTAGTCCCTCCATTCATTTAACCCTTACCAGCACAGTAAACGTCTCCTACGTGGCACGTTACATTTAAAAAAGGGACGAATCAGTTCTTTGTTACTATTCATCGTCTTCTACCTCCAAATCCCCAAATCCCTAATCCCCAATTCCTTGACCTTCAGTTTTCATCAAAAGGTGAATTGATTTTAACATTCAACAAATTGTTTCCAGATTTCGTTTTCATCAAAAGCCCAAATTGTTTCCAGATTTCGTTTTCGTTTTGATTTCATTTTCCACCGTTTCCATTGTTTCTGCGTTTTTGTTCTTGATTCAGTTATGGAGCTTCTTTGTTCTTGAGCTGCGTTTTTCTACCGTTTCCTTTCTGCGTTTTTGTTTCTGTGCTTTCAGTCATGGAGCTTCGTTGTTCTTGATTCAAGAATTAGGGAGGAGGAATCATCATTAAAATCCAACGAAGCGTGTTCAAGGATTAGGGATTAGGGAATCGTTGATTTTGTGCAACTTGGTTGTTGAATGTTAAAATCAATTCAGCTTTTGATGAAAAGGACGGTCAAGGAATTGGGGATTAGGGATTTGGGGATTTGGAGGTAGAAGACGATGAATAGTAACAGATGACTCATTCATCCCTTTTTAAAATTGTCAGTGACTGATTCGTCCCTTTTTAAATCTAACGTGACAACGTGGCACTTACGTGCCACGTAGGAGACGTTTACTGTGCTGGTAACGGTTAAATGGATGGAGGGACTAACGTGTCTCGTTTTGAAATTGTCAGGGACCAATGTGTCTCGAAAAAATTATCAGGAACGAATTCGTCCCACAAAAAAATTGTCAGAGACGAATTTGGGCATTTACTCTAATATGAGATATAAGAGAGACTAATATGAGATATATGAGATACTAAGAGAGACTCACCGATATCATAAGACACAATGTTATCATCTGATCCATAAAGTCAATAGCATTTCAACTTTTTATAATTTTCTCGATTTATAATTGAAAACTAGGGTCTCCTCTCCTAAACTCTGCATCTAAACATACATTAAAATAATGGAATTTGAAAGTTACCGGATCAAAATACTTGTGTTAGTGTACGGATTTAATTGCTACGCATTATCGGTACAAACCATTTTACAACCACAACTAATAACAATTCATAGTACATTTGACATATAAAGTGGATACTAATTTTATTTTAATAACATGTCTGCTTGTAGTTAGTAAATGGTACACCATATATATATATATATATATATATATATATATATATATATATATATATATATATATATGGACCGTCATGAACTTTTGGGCTCGGCACATCGCAAGTCGGACCACCTTCCAACTTTACATGAAGACCTCGGCCCAGTACAGTAGGAGGCCCGACTAAGCCCATCCGAAGAGAAGAGAAAGAAACCACCCTTTGTAACCGCTATGGGTGACTCAAACTCTATATATAGAAGGCTTAGAGGACAAACGCCGGAGGAGAGGAAAAACACATGGAAACCAGGCACGCCGGCATAGCCAAAAAGCTATCCGGCCTCCATTGTAACAATCCGAGTTCATCAGTAAATTCTATACTAGAACATTGGCGCCCACCGTGGGGCCGCGGTAAAACATTTTCCCGGCCACACCTTCTTCTTCAATCTTTGACAGTCTACCCAAACGGGGAAGTCAGTGTTTGCTCGGGCCGGTCTTGATTTCGTCAAGGTTTGACATACGAATTCCCGACCTCGATTTCTATTAGCAGATAAATGGAAACGAAATTCATGGGAAAGCGTTCATTATTGCTGTGAGTAACCGGTTTGATGGTTTACATTATCATTGAATGGGTATGCTGCTGAAATTTCCATGCGTAGGAATGGATTCTTTCCCGTTTATATCATTGAATGGGTATGCTGCTGAAGTAATGGATGAACATGGATGTTTATATTTTGATGCGTAGAAACGGTTACTTCTACTACTCTTTCCCGTAGAAATTCCCATGAACATTATCATTGAACTCTGTTACTTCAACTGCTTCAATAATGGATGTTTATATTTTGATGCCATATTCCATTTCCTCATGGGTGAAAACGGTTACCAAACAATGATAACCATATACGTGATCAAACTTCGTGGGGGATAATGATCATAACCGTTCTAAAGATAAGTTCTATCCTAATTATTATCATTATTACCATTATTATTCATTGTTATTAATTCATTATTGATTGCAAGCATCATTTCATAGTTTTTTCTTGTTCGTCATTTCTTATTTTCAAACAACAACGATTCTGTCCTACGGTACCGCCTATTTTCGTAATAACAAGTACTCGGCGGACATTTCTTAATTCAAATAAGTTTCGGTTCAGGATTAAATTTAGTTATATCATGATGACGAATTGAGTATTTGATATTGACTAACTTATATTTGATGATTGTTCTAACACAAAATCTCATGTTTGTTCATTTGACGATAATCCATATTTCCGAGCCGTCGACGCCTTCGAAATAAATGACCGCCCTTCATAATTTTAGTGATGATTTGATGATTTGAGGCCGACGTGCCCTTGGCTTTAATGAAAAGAGGAAGCATATGATTCAACTCCTCAAACGGTGAACCGCCCAAAATCAAGAAGTAAAATTTCCGCACCAGCAATTAGTTCTGAAAATCCATCAGCCATCCCCTAGAGGATACCAAGCCATTGAGGAAAATGGCAGAGCCATGCAGGTGGCCTCTTGTCAAGAAAGCATGTCTTCATCACATCAACTTCGGACAAATATATACGCTGATTATGGCACATTCAAATCAGGTTCTGAATTTCTTTAGTTTTTCCTAAATTAATTATTAAGTTAACATGACAATTATCACCTTCGAGGCAAGCCTATTATCATTATTGTTATCAACCGTTCTTGATTATATTATTATTGTAAACGGTTTTTGCTTACGATTATATTTATAATTACGATTCTGTTTTGGTACCCAGCGCCAACGCCAGGAAAAATTCGTGAAAACGGTGTTTTCGTGATACATGTTATTGCTAATCTTAGCTAGTTATTAAATCGAGTTTTACAGAAGTATTGTCATTGTGGGGCATTTGCATCCAAACTGTTAAAGGCGGTTGCATTCTCTTTATGATTATGATAATTACAACCACTCATTCTTTAACCACCTAGGACTTCTTCTTTTCGACCAAACAATGATTTCCATCACTTTGAAAAAATTGTGTGTCCTTTAAACCAACTTTTTATGGCATGAATATTTTACCGGCCATCATCCAACGCTTGCCAGTCCTTCTACTTAATTTAATTTTGCCACTACCATGTAAATTATTTTGTTATTAATTATTAATTTTATTAATTGTTCTGGAAAATCTTTAGTCGAGGTCATTTCTAAACACCTCGGCAAGGGTCAAGGCAAGTGATTTGTTCAAAATCCCATACGACAATGATTGGAGATCCACGGCCTAACAAAATAAACGTCAAACCAATTTGGGATGACGTCGGGTTAAAACTCTTAAGAGAAAGAGATACTCCCTCTTGCCGAGATAAGGTAAGAAAAAGGGAACTATTGGAATGAACAAATGAATCCGGTTCTACTCCATGGTTACCCCCTCGAAGTCTTTGTAAACTCGAGGCAATTTACAACTCACCTCTGCAAAGTCTTTAGTCGAGGTCATTTCAAAACACCTCGGCAAATGTCAAGACAAGTGATTTGTTCAAAATCCCATACGACAATGATTGGAGATCCACGGCCTAACAAAATAAAGGTCAAACCAATTTGGGATGACATCGGGTTAAAACTCTTAAGAGAAAGAGATACTCCCTCTTGCCGAGATAAGGTAAGAAAAAGGGAACTATTGGAATGAACAAATGGATCCGGTTCTACTCCATAGTTACCCCCTCGAAGTCCTTATAAACTCGAGGTTTACTCACTGAAGTCCTTATAAACTTAAATGATTCACTCTAACTACTAACTACTGGTAAATTCAGGAAACTCGCCGGAGTCTTTATAAACTCGGCCAAAATTCTTCTACTATTGAGCCGCAGTGATAACACAGACACTTAGCTTTCGAGATTGATTTATTTACTCCTCTTCAAGAAACACCGAACTAGACCACTGAGTCAACTTCGGTTTCCTCACACAAAGCTCCGTCGAGCTCACGACCGATATCATCACCTATCCGAGATGCCTCTTCCCTCGTCGAAGTTCGGAAGCGACTCTCTCTGTTGCGGGCTCTCTATGCTCTCATCACCTGGTGTCTTGTTGTTGTTGGGAAGGCTTTAGTCCGACAACTTGGAGAGGTTTCTTTATTCCTTCGTTTTGACATTGAGTAGTTCAACAATACATTTGTAACCTCGCCGTCTACCGCCTGACGATGCTGCGTAACTCGACAAGTAGCGTTGTCCGCTCTATCGCACCAATGATGACCATATGTGCGACATTCGCTAACCGATCTAGATTTGGAGACCAGCAGATCAAGATTCACAATCTTCTGAATGTGAATTAAGCTACATCGACGACAGTGTATTCGCGAGGAAGAAATCAAAATTGCAGCAAGATTCTGGTTCCGTCCTCAACGTCGCCGACTTTTGCATAGTGTGACTGCGGCACCGAGTCATCTCTATTGCTCAACCTCGTCTTCTTCACATAGTTCGGCACCGAGTATCCCTTTAACTGCGGCATGCGTTTAACTCGGTTCCCCTTTGCTTCATCTATGTCGTCACCGAAATCACAAGTTCAGCTCGGCCCAGTGTGAAGCAGCACCAAAGTACTCACCGGAGAGTTATCTCCTTCTTTTGCTCTGTGCAATTCTGCAACTTCACTCCATCTATTGAAGGAGCGACTTCAATCTTTGACTTTCGAACACACATCGGTCAATAAGGCCTTGCTCTATTCATACCACCAACTTTGTGGTTCCTATGCTAAATTGATCCTTGCATTGGCATTGAATATTGACACGTCGTCCATCTCTCAACAAGCTCTACACTTGGTGCATTGACCAATCCTACGCTAAGTTACCCCCTCTGAGTCCTAATAAACTCAAGGTAAAATTAAACTTCTGAGTCTTAATAAACTCGGCCAAAATTCCTTTCTGCACGCATACTGCAACTGAAAAGCAAAATGCAGTGCTTCAAGGGTTAAAACGCCTCTATTAAAGGGATACTCCCATTTACAATTTCAAAAGCAAATAAAACAGAATCAATGGACACCAAACCTCGGCCAAGGTGGACCAAGCTCGCCTCGGTTAGGGACAGTTCACCCTTCGATTATCTCCTCCAATTCATTTTAAACTGGAGATCTCGGCCTCATCATCATAAAAGGTCAAACCAGCATACAGAGAATTGGAGGCAGTAGATTGTAACTTACTATTTCTAAAGTAAGTAAAAATCAACCGTTGGATAAAACCGTCAAACAAGCATTAAGCCCATGGTTCCTCCCCTAAATCATAAGTCGGAAATCCGGTTATTCCTAAACTAAGCCGGTCACCGACTGAGCAAATGCAAGGACTTGGCAAGGAAGCAAATGCAATGACTTGACAAGGAAAAATCAAGCAATTTATTAAAGATCAAATCTCATTGAGATTCACCTCCCCGTCTCAAGTTGAGTAACACACTATCCCGAAGTCAAATTCCCCTGGGACAAACCAAACCTAAATGCAAAAAGAAAAACCACCAGATCGGCAACGACTACAAAAGATTAAGAAGCCTAAAGCCGGCCTATAGCCAATGAACGAAATCTGCCGACCTATCAACCACAACATCTACCGAACACATAAGGTGAAGTTCTTTGGACACTTCGGGCATGGTAACCTCATACATAGAGGGGTGCACAACAGGAAATACCTAGTCGGCACTCACCCAATTAAAGGTCGCGAATCCACGAAAAGCGTGCAACAAGTTACTGGTGAACCAACTGAGTAGAGCTCGCGCACACCAGAGGGAGCTGAAACAATCGAGTTACAAAGAAATTCGGAAACAAATTATATACTTGAGACCATATCAAGAATAACCGAACAAGCTAACACCAGGTTTTACCTCTCCTTACCAGTATTTAATTAATTATAGTATGAGCATCTAGTTTCTTATGGATTCATGAAAACCGTCGAGTTCGTCATCAACTCGTCCAAAGACCTCCCGTAACCGCAATGATAACAATGACATTCGGTTAGAGGGTAATTTATTCACCCATTTTTTATTTATTTAAATTTGACTTCGATGATTTGGCTGTTGCCTGAGTTCATGTTTTTACCGATATAATAAAGTCTCATTGAATATCAATGTATGTACATGTCCACTGGTTAAGTCGGATGGACTACTGCTCTTCTTCTCATATGATTGCAGGTTCACTTCAAGATGCAACGTCAAATAAAGTTCGGCAAATACTCCAAAAGAACTCGACAACAATCAAGAACTTTAAGCGCTTCACCCTTACAGAGCTCGCGCTTGGGGGGCTGTGGACCGTCATGAACTTTTGGGCTCGGCACATCGCAAGTCGGACCACCTTCCAACTTTACATGAAGACCTCGGCCCAGTACAGTAGGAGGCCCGACTAAGCCCATCCGAAGAGAAGAGAAAGAAACCACCCTTTGTAACCGCTATGGGTGACTCAAACTCTATATATAGAAGGCTTAGAGGACAAACGCCGGAGGAGAGGAAAAACACATGGAAACCAGGCACGCCGGCATAGCCAAAAAGCTATCCGGCCTCCATTGTAACAATCCGAGTTCATCAGTAAATTCTATACTAGAACAATATATATATATATATATATATATATATATATATATATATATATATATATATATATATATATTAAATCAGTAACTCGAAAAGAGAAAAAGTAACATGAAGAGCGTGCATTAAAAAAAGGTAACATGAAGAGTTATTGTTTAGTCGGTGAAATGATCATTGCTCGCTCCAAAACAAAACTAACAGGCGCTCCTGTGAGTATGATTACTAGTGGCAGTGAATCAAATTGAAGGAAAGAAGAAAGAAGGCGAAATGGCTTGTGTGTCTTCAACCGCTACTTCACGAATCCTCCTCAACAGCAATTGCAGGGCAGCTCCATCATCTTCACCACCTTCTCTTGTTCGCTCATCGCTCTCCCTCTCCCGTACTTTCAATCCCCTTAGTCCTAGGTAGGTCACCGTTTCATTCTCACTTCTTGCTTTTAGTTTCCCTCTCATTTTGCTTTCTTCTGTGCTTTTCTTTAAGATCTTTGACCCGTAATTACGGAATCGGAAGCAGCGTCGTCCTGAAGTCGTCGAAATCCAGCCACCGCAGTAACGCAGCGTTTCGAGTGAATGCCTATGCACACCATCTCAGTCATCCTAATTTGCAGTGGATCTCTGCCGTTTCTTCTCTGTTAAGTTCACTCCTCGCCTTCACCATTTAATTAATCAATCAATTTATTTATTAATTCACTTATTGTTCCGGTACTTCCGACCTTTAAGAATAATCCGAAGTAGTTGGTAGATGTCGTGATCAATATTGTACGCTCAAGTCAGTATTTGAGTGAATCAATGTTTAGTTTTTAGAAGTTGCTTACATTTATGAGCATTCGATTGTGGTATTTATAGAGTTTGAGTGATGTTTGTTTTGACGATGCTGACCCCTTAGATCTTGTAGAGGTACTTGAATCGTTGATTGATTGGGCTAGACTTTCTGGATACTGGTTGGTTATTCGGGTGTAAATATCATGGAGACCTTTTACTTATTAGAGTAACACTTATGTTTCTGTAAACTATAATTAATTAATTAGAGACGTGGTGTGGCTGATGAACTCACAAATCTTGCAGGGTTTTAATACTGGCTAAGGGCTCTGCCGTACCGAAATCGTTTATTGTTCCAATATTTGCATTGCAAGCACCTGCAGCTGTGGTTGCCTGGATAAAGTATGTCGTTAATTCTTTAATTTTGTTTTCCTCTTCTGTTTAGTCGCTAAATTGTTTAAAATTATATTTTCCTCCGTTTGTTCTACAAATTTTGCAGGGCATTATTCTAGTTCTAGTTGTATTGTACACCAAGTGTGTGTTATTCTCTTTGGGCCAGTTTGGATAAAGTTTATTTTGAGCTTATGAAAACAATTTTATGCAAACAAATAAGCTCTTATGTATTAGTCATAAGCTTGTCAAGATAGTTTATGGAAAAACAACTTATGGAGATATAATTTTTGTTAGTGAGAACTTGTGAATCAAACATAAAAGTTATTTATCTCCTCTATAAATTGTTTTTCATAAGCTCAAAAATAAGCTAATTCAAATGGGACCACATTAATGTTTTTACGTTTTATTTTTATTGGTCTTAATATTTTACACCGATTGGACATACAGAGGTAGATATGGTGTGTGGTCAGCGTTCTTGGCAATTCTTGTTCGTCTCTTTTTTTTCATTCCTGGTATGTATCTATGCTCTCTTATCCATAATGCACATGGACGGACACATGAAAGTAACGAATCTTGAATGAGTAACAATGGACTATATACAGCATAGCATGTAGTGAAATTCTTAACGGAGAGAATCCCTTGACTGTTGTTCTCCACCTCACGTACTCTAATTACTAGGGCCTATACAAGTTTTCTCCATGCTTCCCCAAATCATTTAAGATAAAATTCTGTTATTTTCCACAATAAGTGTTACCCTTCCTATCCAAGAAATGAAATTATTTCTAGTTCTATGTTGACTTTTTGACTCCAATTATCTTTTGTAATATTCTCATTTTTACAAAATTAAGCTTAGTTTTTTGTTTGTCCTTAACTGTCCAACATTTGTTCTCAAACAACATACAAATTTTGTAGTTATGCATTAAACTTTTTTCTTGAAATTTGGTGTATCACATATAGACGCACTAATGTCTCATCCTTCTCGCATGAATATGGTTTACATCTTTTAGTTCCTTTTCTACGATGGATCCAAAATACACAATAAAGAAAATCGTGACTGTTGGTGTAGTAATACAAATAAATTCTGTATTTTGTTTTTCATGCTTTTTGAATATTTACTGAAAAGAGGTAAAAGTTTATGCCGGATCTTCTTTAAACTCAGGTGAACTTGAGTTGCCATTTGTAGCATTACTCTTGGTGATGGTAGCTCCTCACGAGGCTATGAGATTAAGGTAAGCCAATCCTTCTTTTTAAGGCCAATGAACTGTTACCTGTTGTCAATTTTTACTTTTTTTAATGAAGAAAAGCTTTACATCATTTCTCTTTGTCAGGGACACAAAAGAAGGTGCTCTAGTTTCGTTATTGATCGCGGTGTATTTGGCTTTCCAGCATTTCTCAAGAACAAGCTTGGAGAAATCCTTTGACCAAGGTTCAATTGTTGCCACCTTAGCAGTCATTTGTATCACTGTTGTATCTTTGTTGCTTCTGATCTGAATTGGTTTTGATATGATGTACGCTAATAGTATCTTGTAAATAAGAATAATACTTGTTGGAATGGTTGTATTATTCCTGGTAAAAGAGAATATATATTTATAATAGAGTTAGAATCTTTGATCGAAATTTGTAATTTGCACATAATATTCGGTATATTTTATAGCGAGTGATTCTCTACATGTTTTCACCCAAGTGGCAGGTAGCATGATGACGAGAAAGAAGAAACATCATTCAAATACTTACACGTGAACACACTTTTTCAAAGCTAAGAAGACTTTCTCTTTCATTATTTCCAATTCCACCTCCCAACGACTGTGAAAAAATGCAGAAGCAAGGAAGAAGCTGTTAAGAAAAATGCAGAAACAAGGGAGAGAGATGAACGAAGAAGAAAGAAAAAAAGTTTTATCACTACATAAATAAGCTTAATCGATTCTATCCACCCGTTAAAACCGTTACCCGCCGGAACCGCACCCGCCAGAACCGCCACTTCAAACGGTCGAAAATGGACCTGTTTTAATGTTGCTCGGTTTTCTTTAGATGACCATTTTTCAAATCGAAACCGGTATACCCGGCCGATTGTCGAGCCCTACTCACAACTCCGCCCATGCAAGTAATGCTCCCCTATTTCTCCCTTCATAAACTATGATTATATTTCTCCCAAACAATTGTGATTGCATTCAAAGCTCCCATAAACACTCTTTTTACCAAGCAGGCAAGCACACTTCTCCATCTTTCATATTTCTAATCATCCATGATGAACTTGTTAGGTATTGTTTTTGCTGTTCACAAATGAAAGCAAAACACCTGTAATTTTTTACCATCACATTTTATTATATTATTTTAATGGGAATGTATAAGTTTTTATTCCTGCCTTGTTTTGTTTAAGAATTGTAAACTGTGGTTGACAAATAAAGTTAACTATATTTAATGAAATAATGTTTCAAGAGCTAGCAGCCTCCTTTTTCTCTATAAGCTTCACAAAATTACGGACAATAGTCTTGCCTTTAGGGGTTATATAATGCTCTCAGGATGAAACTGAACACCCTGTAGATGAAAAGGAATGAAAATATAATATGTAAAACAAGGGAGAGAAAAACAGTTTAATTTAAAAAAAAACTTAATAACACTAATAGAAAAAGAGTTTAATTTATATATATATATATATATATATATATATATATATATATATATATATATCCGGTATGTATACGTTTTTACAACCGATCACACTTCATAGAATGGTTGGTTACCTATGGACTAATTTGTTTTTAATGATGTATCAACATGTAATTGGTAGATAATGTAAAACACTTATAAACCTATTATTGTGTATATAAATTAAATCCATAAAAATGAGTGAATGGAACAGTGACTGGTAGTAGTTATTGAAAAAGGGGTGCATTATTCACTGAGAACCCAAACCCCAAAATAATATGATTATTACAACAACTTGCAAGAAAGGAAGGAAGCAGAGCATGGAAATGAAGGAAAATACAGAATAGCGAAAGAGATAGGGATGGACGCCGCTGGAAGCTGAGAGAGAGAGAGGGATGGATGTTCGAGAAATTTTCAAAATATATATTTGGAAAGATACAAATACAATTGGTTAAATACGATTAATGCTATTAAAAAGGCATGTTATTTCGTTTGGCTCAATGGTTTAGGTGTGTTACTTCAGCTATAATGGCATCGGTTCGAATCTCATAGTTGACATAATTTTGGAAAATCATTTTATTTGTTTTACATGCGTGAAAATTAAAGTTGGCTGGGATTCGAATCGAACTCACAACACTTCAGTGAACAAACACATCCTTTAACCGTTGAGACAACTGTTATATTGGGTCATTTATTGAACGACAATCATATTTAATGGTTTTGTTTCAGAATTGTAAAGACTCTTTTTTATGAGTTGTTTCCCTTCACCAAGTGGCATGAGTTTCTCTATAAATAGAGACACTTTTGGGCAGATAAACACAATACGAAATTCATATATTTGTATGCCAAAATTTTCCCAAAATTATATCTAAGTCATTTCTTCTTTTCTCTAGTGCACGAGAGTAATTGAGGAAACTTTGTTCCGTAAACTACCATTGATCGATATGCTTGGTGTGGGTATGCAGACCATATCAAGGAACTCCATTGTATCCTGAAGGGGATTCGCTGATCATCCTATTGCATTCAATCTAGAGTCATTGGTGGTGGCGAATCGAACCTAAAGCTTAGTGTCATACACGCCTTGGAGTCTAGTGCAATGATGAATTTAATTACCTTCTCCTTGTTATTTATCTTACATGTCATTCACAATTATTGTTACTAATGATCTTCTATGTTTTATTGTTCTTCTTAGTTGCAGCATTATTCCCACAAACAAATTGTTCTCACAATCTTTAGGTTCGATTTTGCATTTGTGTTGAATGATGGCTGCAAGTTTTGAAGGAAGATATTTCCAAAATACATGACTTCATATATATTGAAGTTGAAGATTATTAATGGTAACAACTTTCTACTATGGTGAAAGGTACACAATTTCTCAAAGTAAATATATATATATGAAATATGTTTGATGGTCTAAATTTATAAACACATGTATAGATGAATTTTAATTCAAGTTTATTCATGAAAATGGTTTGTTTAAACTAAGGAAAACAATTTCTCTTTTAGAAATAATTTTCATGAATGTGGAACTCTAAACCATGTGTGGAAAATCTGTGAACACAAAGTTAATTATGTTTTAAAATTGGTTTGATATATGATTACATGTTGTTTTATTTAATCTATAAAATAGTGCATATGAATTATCATAAATATCAAATTGATGGTTTGATGATATTGAAGTTTTGTGTATGAAATTAATACACTTTAAATTTGATGATCTCACATTATTTATAAATGTATGATAATATGAAAGTAATTTGCTTATCTTGATATTGAAAATAATTTGGGTAGGTTTTAGATTATTGTAACTTGACAAATGTTCATGGAAGGAAGTGATAGAAAATATTAATGATTTTGGTTCATTGTTGATTTTCTATTGTGATTATTATTTTGTTTTACCATAGAACATGCATATACATGAGACTTGAATTTTACACTTAGAATTCATGTTAGATATATTAGTTATGTGATAACTAATATGAAAATGTTCCTTTTCATAAAATAGAAATAAATTCTAAAGTGTTGATTTAATTTTATGTGGAGTAATGACTTACATGTTTGGACTCACCTTATGAAACTAAAGTGTTGATTTAATTTTATGTGGAGTAATGACTTACATGTTTGGACTCACCTTATGAAATTAAAGGTTGATTATGACAAATTTTTATGATCATGGTTGTTGTTGATTTATATATTTAATGCATTGAATGTATGGTTTATTTAATATATTCAAGTGGACGTATATTTAATAGCAAAGGAAGAATGACATAAAGTTTGTGTGTATGACACAATGAATGACAAAAGTGTCATGGTGATAGTTAGTTTAGACTATCAAAAATATATAAAAGTCATAGCTATGTGATTGATTGAATATTCAAAGTTTATTAAAGTTGGAATAAAGTTTGCAATTCTTTGACGAAAGAGTTGACAATGATATGATGTTGAAGACATCATTGGGGATGTGATACAAGCCCATATCTAATTGATCGCCAATAGTGGAAATCCAACTCACACTTGAGTAAAATTAAGTCTTGAGTTCAATGGGAAAAGTACACTATAGGAGTGATTGAAGTACTTGACAATAGATACATCCCAATGGGCAAAAGTACTTGGACCGTAAGAATAAAAGTGGTAGGATGCGGTTTTCCTCTTAATGGACATATAGCATATATTTGCTGAGGTGCATAATTATGGGTGCATTTCTGATATAGTCTACCTATATGAGAATGAAGTGGGGCCGCTTCATAGAGATAAAGGGCTTGACTCTTAAATTCTCATGAAAAGGATATGAGACACAAGGCCTTAACAAATGTGTCATTTTTATAATTCGATCAATGGTACCGAGATTTCATGTGTGAGTTATGCACACTTTTTCTAATGAATAATTGGTTCAAAGCTTGTCTACCAATCTATTCGGGGATGAGTGAAAACTTAACTTACTAAGTAATGGTTCAAATCGCAAGATACCATTATCTGAAACCATGATATTTCCGAAATAATGGATTTAGATACATTTTGGAAATGGTGGGGGATTTTGTTGGAGAAAATTCCAAAATATATATTTGGAAAGATACAATTGGTTAAATACGATTAATGCTATTAAAAAGGCATGTTATTTCGTTTGGCTCAGTGGTTTAGGTGTGTTGCTTCGGCTATACTGGCATCGGTTCGAATCTCATAGTTGACATAATTTTGGAAAATCATTTTATTTGTTTTACATGCGTGAAAATTAAAAACCAACAAAGGTGTTGGCTGGGATTCGAACTCACAACACTTCAGTGAACAAACACATCCTTTAACCGTTGGGACAACTGTTATATTGGGTCATTTATTGAACGAGAATCATATTTAATGGTTTTGTTTCAGAATTGTAAAGACTCTTTTTATGAGTAGTTTCCCTTCACCAAGTGGCATGAGTTTCTCTATAAATAGAGACACTTTTGGGCAGATAAACACAATACGAAATTCATATATTTGTATGCCAAAATTTTCCTAAAATTATATCTAAGTCATTTCTTCTTTTCTCTAGTGCACGAGAGTAATTGAGGAAACTTTGTTCCGTAAACTACCATTGATCGATATGCTTGGTGTGGGTATGCAGACCATATCAAGGAACTCCATTGTATCCTGAAGGGGATTCGCTGATCATCCTATTGCATCCAATCTAGAGTGATTGGTGGTGGCGAATCGAACCTAAAGCTTAGTGTCATACACGCCTTGGAGTCTAGTGCAATGATGAATTTAATTACCTTCTCATTGTTATTTATCTTACATGTCATTCACAATTATTGTTACTAATGATCTTCTATGTTTTATTGTTCTTCTTAGTTGCAGCATTATTCCCACCAACAAATTGTTCTCACAATGGACGCTGGAAGTTGAGAGAGAGAGATATGAGGGGATAATCAAGGAGGAGGATGGTCGTGAAAGGGAGAGAGAATAGGGTGAGATGGAGAAGATAAGCGTGGTGGTGGTGGTGAGGAAACTGCTTCTCTCTTTTGATTTCTCTCTGTTTTTTTAGTTTTCTCTCAATTTTTTTTTTACAAAGTAACCTTCTTATCGACTATTTGTTGCGCAAGATGCCAAACAATTGCTAAAGTGCTAAATGGAGTGCTAAGGAGCCTTGTTGTGAGTAGGGGCAGACCTACCCCTAATGAGGGTGGTCAACCACACTTCTTGAAAAAGTAAAATTAGGTGTATATTTTGTTTTTTTTTAATAATTAAACAAGACAAATAAAGCTTAAAAGTCATAGGGTGATTTTGGGGTGAGGGATTAACTAAATCTCTCACCAGTGAATGACTAAAAGTGACCGTATGATATTGTGTAAAATGCTATGAGTGATTAATATTAAATCAATCAATATTAAATCTCAACCATTGATGAGATTTTATACTATATCATACTGTAAATTTTAGTAGTTCAACTGTGAGAGATTTATTTGACCCCTCACTCTGGAAACACCCAAAGTCAGATACCAAGAAAAAAAAGTCAAAAGCTGAAAATTCAATATAGTTTTATTTTATAAAAAAATTGTAATTAATCGGACAAAATTAGGAAATAATACCTATGGTTATTGATAAAATTCAGTGGGTTCACATCCCTAATTAATGATGGCTTTCAAGACTCTCCCGTTTGGAAATTTACTAACACTAGGACATTCACCTTTAGAAACGCATATTCTTTTCTTGAATCCTACAGGTGCACGGTGTTCCTAGGGAAAGATCATGTAGTGTAGTGGTTTCTAATCTATGCGCAATATTTGCAGGGTGGCATTTATATTGGGAAATGAGAAAAATGAGAAAACATTCACTTGACCTTTATAGCCGGATTGTCAGTTTACTATGTATTTGTAATTTTGACCCACATTTTTTTATATTTAAACTTGTTCAAAAATGATCTGGAAAACCAATGCAATTAGGGTCCCATTTTTTATACCTCCACCACTATACATCACATGGTTCATCAAATCAAAATAAAAAGATTGTACAGCTCCGTGCACGGAAGGTAATTGGTTATATGTTGAAGTTTCTCTTAAACCATTTTGTCAAAAAAAAAAGGTATCTCTTGAACCAGATTTGTGGACTAATTAATAAAAAATTATATTGTTCTCTAGCTTACTTGTTTGAATTGTCTTCAGCTTAGAATAGATTAATTCTGCATTAAACCCTGAAGAAATGCCTATAAATTAGAGACTTTGTCATTTCTCAATATACAACCCCAAACAAATATATCATCAACAAAAATGAAGCCTCTAAGCTCATACTTTGCTATTTTTGCATTTGCTTTCTTACTTTCTCTTACATATTCAGCAGCCAATAATAACGAAGAAAACTTTGTTCAATGTCTTGAAAACTATTTCCATAATAAAAACTCCACTTCAATCTCTAGCATCACCTACACCAAAACCAACTCCTCTTATTCATCAATACTAAATTTTTCAGCTCAAAACCTTAGATTCAAAACCAACACAACACAAAAACCTCTTATCATCGTAACACCTCTAGAAGTTTCCCACATTCAAGCCACTATATTATGTGCACAAAACCATGACATGCAAATTCGAACACGTAGTGGTGGCCATGACTATGAGGGTCTATCATATGCAGCTAGATTTGAAGTTCCATTTATTGTTATTGATCTAATAAACCTTAGAGAAATCCAAGTTGACATAGAAAATAACACTGCATGGATACAAGCTGGTGCAACTGTTGGTGAACTTTACTATAAAATTAGTGAAAAAAGCAATAAAACTCTTGGTGTTTCGGCAGGTGTTTGCACCACTATGGGTGTTGGTGGACATATAAGTGGTGGTGGTTATGGTTTCATGTCACGTAAATATGGTCTTTCTATTGATAATATTATTGATGCTAATATAATTGATGTTAAAGGGAGGTTACTTAATTAATAGAGAATCAATGGGTGAAGATCTTTTTTGGGCTATTAGAGGAGGTGGAGGAGCTAGTTTTGGAGTTATCACAGCATGGAAAATTAAACTAGTTAAAGTTCCATTAAATGTAACAGTTTTTAGGGTTCCTAGAACTTTGGAACAAAATGCAACTCAGCTTATTAAAAAATGGCAGCTTATAACAAATAAACTTGATGAGGATTTATCCATTAGGGTTAATTTGGTGAGAGTGAATTCAAGTGAAAGTGGTAATAATCTAACTATACAAGCTACATTTGAATCTTTATTTCTTGGAAGTGTAGATAAGCTTATTCCTTTAGTGGAAGAGAGTTTCCCTGAGCTTGGTTTGGTTAGAGAAGATTGTATTGAAATGAGTTGGATAGAATCAACACATTATCTTGCAGGTTTCACAAGTGATCAATCACTTGAAATTTTGTTGAATAGAACACAAACTAGTTTATCATTTTTCAAAGGAAAATCTGATTATGTACAAGAGCCAATTCCTGATACTGGATTAGAAGGAATATGGGAATTTTTTTATGATGATGTGGCAGTAGCTGGATTACAAAGAATAGTATTCAATCCTTTGGGCGGTAGAATGGATGAGATTTCAGAATCTGAAACTGCATTTCCACATAGAAGTGGAAATATTTATTCTATTCAGTATTTAGTAACTTGGCAAGAGGAAGGGGATGAGGCTGCAAAAAGGAACATTAATTTGCTTAGAAGATTGTATAATTATATGGAACTTTTTGTTTCAAAGTCTCCTAGAGAAGTATATGTTAATGAAAGAGACCTTGATCTTGGGGTGAATAATAACATTAGTTACACAAGTTACAAGGAAGCTAGTGTTTGGGGTTTGAAGTATTTCAAGAACAATTTCAAGAGATTGGTGAAAGTGAAGACTTTGGTTGATCCTTTCAACTTTTTTAGGTATGAACAGAGCATACCTTCTCTTGTGCCTTTGGGACACAAATAGAAATTGAATTATTAATATGGACTTGTGGAGAATATCGGGTCATCACTAAATAAGCTGCTTGTTTTTCTTTTATATTTGCAGTATGTAGTTTTGTTGAAAAAACATTGAAAGCCCTAACAAGATAGCTTTGTTTAGGGATGAAATTATTTAAAGATACTTGGTTGTTTTATCTTATGTTATTCTTATTAATGATATTTCTCAATTCCAATCTATTATCTGCTTTTGAAATCCTTTTGTTAGTGGGACTTAATGTTACTTACATTTAAAGGAATATGTTTGAGAAAATATTTTTTATAAATATTACATTAGTGTTATTAAGAGGAAGATTTTATTGTAACCAAAAAAAGAGGAAGATTTTATCTTTTTTTTTTTGGTAATAGGAAGATTTTATCTTTAATGGATGAGACGTGAGAGTAAAACATCTTGCAGAGTTTAAGTGAATAAAACAAAATATTTAATTATGGAAAATATCTTTGAATGGATCTAATTAGTATCTCGAGGAATTAGTCTTCACAGTTGTGCGCAAGAAAAATCTTGGTTTAAAAAAAGGAAGATTTTACTTAATCAAAATAAGCGCAATTAATTAACATATCAAATTTTTATGCATATATAATTTAACAATTTTCTATAAAATAAAAATAATGAAGGTAACAAATAGCATTAGGCAACTAGGTAAACTCAAAATACAACTATTAAAATTATAGTATTTTTTGTAATAAATCATAGTCTTTTTTTATTAGTAAAATTATAGACTTTATATTGTACCTACAAAACCCCAAAACATGAAATCTGATTAAAACAAAAAATTGGTTAAATATGTTTTTGTTCCTATAAAATTGAGATATTTCAAGTTTAGTCTCTATTAAATTTTAATAAACGTTTTTATCCTCACAAATTCGTCCTAAATAGTTTTAGCTTCTCATACTTTTAATAGCATTTAAAAACGCTATAACAGGCTCAAATAGCGCTTAGAAATGCAATTTAAGTTTTTTATTATGAAATTGCCATGTCAACATCTTCGTGATAAATTGGATATTTTTTATAAACAATGATAGTGGGAAAAGGGGGCATGTTAGTTTTCCGGATTTGAACTCAGAATCTCCTTCTTACGTCTTCAACTGACTTGAGATTAGTGAGAAATTGAATGATAGATTACTAATTGAGCCAAAACTAGTTTTTTACCCGTGCATACGCACGGGTGATACTGTATGGTCGGTGTATTACCATGAAGTCATAATAGTAATTTGGAAGATATTGATAAGTTGTGAACAATGTCCAAAATGTATGATTTGAAATTCAAAGTGGAATATGCATCCCCGTTGACAATCAGAATTACATTGATCCATAATAATGTATTTGGACATTAGAGGTAAAATATGCATCCCCGTTGCCCCTCCCGTTTGCATCCTCGTTGGTCCTCCTGTTGGCACTCCCGTTGGCACTTTCGTTGCCACTCCCGTTGGCACTCTCGTTGCCACTCCCGTTGGCACTCTCGTTGCCACTCCCGTTGGCACTCATGTTGGCAGTCCCATTGGCACTCCTGCTCTCGTCGGCACTCTCGTTGGCGTTCTCGTTGGCAGTCCCGTTGGCGTTTTTGTTGGCACTCCCGTTTGCACTCTCGTTGGCATTTTACTCCTTTTTAGTAATTATAAAATAGTTATTTGGTAATTTTTTGTAGTGATTAAATTGATTGATTTTATTTTTTATGAAAAAATTAATTGATTTTACTCATTTTAATTGATTTTAGTAGTTTGAGTAAATTATAAAAATGAATAATTTTTTAAATATTTGTGTGGGAAAAAGTTTAAAAAAAGTAGGTTTGAGTAGTTTGAGTAAATTATAAAAATGAATAATTTTTTTTAAATAATTGATTATACTCCAATTATTTAGTTGGGAAAAGCATAAGATTGATATTTTGGTAGTAAGTAAATGGTAAGTTTGAAAAAGTGTGTGAGAGTAAAAAAGTTTGAAAAGGTGAAAAAATAAAATTACCTAAATAAACTCCAATTGCTTAGTTGAAAAAATGATAAGATTGATATTTTGGTAGTGGGTAATGTATGGACTCAGACAAAATTTAATTAGTCAGAACTTTATCCCGTGAAAATCAAAACAATTTTAAAGTTAACAGATTTAATTAGCCTAAAACAAATATTAAAATTTTGTTAAAATTTGAAAATTTTAAAATAGTAAAGAGGAAAACCGAAGGTGACATGTAGATTAAATTAAAGTAGATATATTGTGAAAAATAGATAAATGGGAGAATTAGAGGAAGAAAAAGGAGAAGAGAGTGAAAAAGTGTGTGAGAGAGATTGAAAAAATATGAAAAATAGAGAAATGAGAGAATTGGAAAAAGAAATAGGAGAAGAGAGTAAAAAGTGTGAGGGAGAGTGAAAAAATGTGTGAGAGAGTGAAAAAGTGAAAAAGTTTGAAAAAGTGAAAAAGTGAAAAGGATAAAATTGGTATTTTGGTAGTGGGTAAATGGTATAGATAGTAGATTGCAAAATTGTCAAAACTAAGGACCAAAATTGGGGAAATAATGAGGACAAAAGAGGAAGCCGAGTGAGTGAAATTAATTTTGAAAATGAGAGAGAGAATGGGGAGAGTCTTGAAGCGGGAACAGTGAGTGATTCAGACAGCTGATAGGAAATTATGATGAAATTTGTGACTGGTGAAGAGGAACAAATGAGCGGGATCAGAAAATAAAATTAGGGTTCACTTTTTCTTTAAAGATAAATACAATTGGTAAGCTGCAACTCTTTTTCTCCCCTCTTTCTTTGTTAAATTATGCAAAATTTAAGATGTGGCTGATGGATATTCAAAATCTTGTAGGGTTTTAATATTGGCAAGGGCTATTGTCGCACTGAAATCATTTTTCGTTCCATTATTTGCTTTCCAAGCATCTGCAGCCTGCAGGTATCGTCGCCTAGATAAAGAATGTCATTAATTCTTTTGTTTTGTTTTCTTGTTCTCCTTATATGCTGAATTGTTTTAAACTAGATTTTCCTCTGTTTGTTCAACCAAAATTTGTAGAGCATTATTCTATTTGTAATTTTGTATACCAGTAAGTGTTGTTCTCTTTATTGGTTTTAAAGTTTTACACCAATTGGACATGTGTGGTCAGCAATCAGCATAGTCATGGGTCTGTTAACTGAGAAAGTTAGCTAGCTAATTAGTTAGGGTTAGTTGTAATGAGATAGTTAGAGAGACCCTTGAAGAATTGCAAGGGAATTGTGGCCTTAGGGTGGTCGCAAAACCTCCAAGATCTGCATAATCAGAAAAAAAAAAACTTTCCTAAATCTTGTAATATAATACAAGGTTTTTGTCATGTGGTAACTATAGAGTTGTTTGCGAGTTAGATTACACAACACCTTGGATGTCGTTTTGAATAGTTTGACTGGCCTTTTATAATCTACCTTACGAATTTTGTAAAGAGGAATAAACCACAACTATTTACTGTATACATGGTTGCTATGAAGCACATACACCTCTAAGATTAGACGTGTCCCGGTGTCCGACACGTGTCAGTGTCTCTGACACCCGTACGACACGTGTCCGACACCTCAGACAAGTGTCCCAATTTTTTTTTCTTTGCTTCGACACATCTCAGACACTTCTTGAACACTTCTACAAAGGTTAAAGAAGTGTCAAAGTAGTGATAATCAAGGAAGGGGTTAAAAATATTAAATTTGGTTACATCATTTTTAGCTTATCGATATAGTAGATGGAAAATGAATATGAAAAACTATCTTATTTTGTTTAAGAACTTTTACTGTTATGAAATAAATTGCTCAATTTAAATCTTCTATAGGTAATGTTCATATTTTATTTAATTATATATATATATATATGTGGTGTCCCGGTGTCCACGTGTTCGGTGTCCATGTTAGAGACCGTGCTTCATAGCATGGTTGTCAAACTTGCGAGTTGACTTGTAGACTTGTCCACGGCATTACACTGTTGACAATAAGGTAGGTTTCCCAATGAGCCTTCTAAGCGCCCTCGTTCTCAACCAGAACCCGTTTAAGACTAAACATGATTATTTTAAAATTACTTTAATGTAATTATTCTGTTCACTAAATGAAATGGCATGGCAGCTTATATTAATTACAGGAATTTTCTATGGAAGAGATGCTAATACTGCAGAAAAACTGTCTACGAGAACGTATATTTCCTTTTGGCCCTATTACTTTTTGGGGCTTTATCATCAACTTACTGCCATAACATAGATGACAGGTTTTAGTAATTTTAATTGCAAGACATATTCGACTCCTGAATTTTGCAAAAACTGCTGGAAAATTGAAGAAATTCCAGCTTATCGCTTAAAGAATTACTGGACTTTCTGTTGTTTCTCATCTAGATGTAAGTTGCTACTTGAAGTGAGGCCAAGAGGCCACATGCTAACAACAGGAGCAAGGAAAAAGATGCAGACGTGGCTCCGTCGGGGCTTTCTGTTGGTTCGTTACCATAGACAGTTGATGATCCACCAGGATTTGTCGTATCTGGTGAAGACGGGGTTAACGGAGTAGGAGTTGGTGGACTTGGTGGGCTGACATATGTTGGCGGACTTATGCTGCATATAGAATATATAGGATTACATCTTCATGTTTTCTTCATTATAGAATGAACAAAAGACACAAGTGCTGCAAATTCTCACCTTGTCTTGGACGATGCATAATGGCAGCTTCCACTACCTGCAATGATGTCAGAGTCAGATATTATTTTCTTTAGAAGCACGAATAACATACATGATAAAATAGAGATTTGTTAAGAGTCTAATGCCATTTGAAAACAATGAAATAATTGAAATCCCCAATCCTTGGAGACTTGGAGTCAGAATGAACAACAAGAAAGCCTTATTGTATTAGGTGGGGTCGGCTACATTACATGGGTCACTCGACTCCACAGTGGTCTGTCATGAATCATGTATATAGTGCAATTGTTTACCTCTAAGTCTTTCTTAATAGTTCCACCTATAGTTTTTCGAATAAATCCTCAATTTAGTTTTAAACTAACACTCTCTTATTTGGTTCCTAAACTATATAAAAATGATACGTAGTCCCTAAAGATTGAGAAATTCGCCCGATTAGTCTTTAAGGTTTTGTGAAATCCGTCCAAAATATAGCAAAGTAACAAAATCATTCATAAGTTCATAAAAACATGAATTATTAAAGTGAAAATATTCAAAAAAAACAGGAGCTAACTTGATATAACGCTCATAATTTTTAGTTAAACACTCTATTATGTAGATGAATAAAACAAAACAAAAATAATACTAAAAACGTAAAATTAACTATATGAATCCAATATATACTGCAGCACATAGGTAATCCAACCCAAGTAGCTAACAACATTGACCAATAACTTATAGTTTAAGGGCGAATCAATACAAAATTATAGACTCCTGAACTCAGTAATAAAGAGCTTATCAATTTTATCAGCGTTTATGAAAAAAGGAGTTTGTTTATCGGGTAACTCGTTTTTGTGATCTAGAATCGTATACTCGTAATAGTTTAAGAGTTAACTGGAGAGTTTAACAACCATATTGGACATGACATAAATAAAACCAAGAAAATGTAATCAAGGTTTTTATGTTGGATGAAATTCTTACTTGGATCGTTGCTTGTTAGTGCTGCTGTTCCTCCGAATACACAGCTGGTAGGTGCTGGATTCTTCTGGTAGTAGTCATTAAATGCATAGGAAGCATGGTCGCGGACTGTGTTTGGGTTATAACAGGTTGCTCCAGGTTGAAGTGCTGAGCAGTCTGCACCTCCATACCCACAAGCATAGTCAAGAGCAACCTGTAGAGCAGTTTCTGTAGCTGCTTGGCTAGCAACACACCATTGTCCACCTGAGGATGTAGCTGGGGTCGTGGTTGGTGTTGTGGGATTTCCGGTCGGTGTTGTGGGATTTGCAGTTGGGGTTGTTGGATTTGGTGTTGTGGGAGTTTGCCCTGTTGTGTCAGGTCCTTGAGGAGATGTTGGGTATATTGTAGGATATGGATTTCCTGTGCCTGGAGTTATAGGGTTGACAATAGGAACATCATCCAATTGAGTAGTACTCAATTCTGATGATGAGAAAATTTCCTGGTTTTTGTCACTTCTTAATATCTTGGCTGTACCTAGACCTGAAAAAGAAAAGGCCATTAGTCATTTTAACTCTTCAGTAAGACAAACAAGAATAATTTGCTGAAAGTCCTATAGTCAACCCATATTAGTGAACCCAAATTTTTCCTATAGTTGAACGAACTTATTTTTTGCAGCTTATCAATTTCAGCATGGTTAAACCCAAACGTGTGCATGAATTGAATACAATCCTAGAACTGAAAACTATTGATAAAATTTGTCTACAACTCTACAGCTGGAAATGTGCTCAATTTTATATTTTCTTAATCTGAAGTTGGTTTTGTTAACAATGCATGGGAAAGAATTATTAACTACACTGCTCTTCTTTATTACATACCTGAACCAAAGAGAATAGCCAAGGAGAATAACATCAAGTGCCAACTTCTATGATCCATTTCTGCAGGTTGGCTTCTGAGCTTGGATTGCAAGATTATTTGGAGCTATGTTTACAAGCAAAGATTTATTAAACAAGGACAGCACCCTATGTGTTCCTGTGAAGAACAGTTTTATTCTTTTAATCTACATCTTTTTATATTTTATAATAATAAATAAAATGTTGAAGAATCGTACTTTCTTGGATCAAAGAGAGAAGAAAGAATATAGGCAAACTTGAGAAAGGAGGCATTAGATAGTTGAAATTAGCAAGCAAGAGAAGGTGCAAACAAAGGGGGAAAAGGTTCAGCATGGTGAAGGAAAAAGGCAAGTGTGAGTGTGATCTGTTTTATATTAAAAATCTTATGCTTGAGGTCTGTAATATATATATATATATATATATATATATATATATATATATATATATATATATATATATATATATATGCACCAACGTCCTTTTTTGGCACTCTTTTCTACTGTTTTATTATAGAACTGAACCAAAAGGTAAAGATTTAGTTGCCTTCTGGGTTTGTAATGAAGAATGTTGTCTCCCATCTATTCTTTTCCCCTGCCTCGTAATTCAGTTTTTCTTTCTTGCGGAATGAATGTTTTGGAAGTACGATTCCTTTTCCAAGAAACTCAAGTTATGCAACTGATGCCTTGTTCATCAAGAACTTGGTTTAATTATGTAATGCTTAAGCTACCTTGTCTCTTTTTTCTAAGCTGCTTATTGCATAACTTAAGCAATGTTGAAGGCACAAAGGATTCTCAATAATGCTTTGAGGGTATCAAATATCCCTGCATATAAAAAACTAATACACCCTTGCAATCTACATGAAGAGAATATCAACGACAAGACATTAGCGTAATCCTATAAAAGTAATGAGTTTAGTGAAAGAGGTACCTTAAATATATGTCATGCAATATTTTCAATTTTCTAAAATGATGTCATGAAAATAACAAGTTAAATTTACACAATACGATTAAGAACCAAAGAGTCGTGTTTTTTGACAAGAAGAAAAAAACTGTGTTAGCATAGAACTCTGCAACACTGATACAAAAAATTAGGACTTCGTTAGAATTGTTGTTGGCCCGTAAATTGAAATAATAATTGGTAAGAAATCAAAAGGAGTTCTTTTTTTTTTTATGGATAAAAGAACTTCTTTAGCATGGATAAGAAAAACTTATTTGCTCCGTAATCATTAAGATAATTGGAAATTAGTGCGAAAATTATGTAAATAAAAAGTCAACAACACTCAGTTAAGTCTTCTTGATTTAAGTCAGAATGGGAAGAGAATTACTACAAGAACAGAGGCACCGATGTTGATTTTCTTGAAGCTGTGAAACTTATCTCTAGTAGACAATTTCCTTTCTCTCTATCTCCTTTTCATTTTTTCGCTAGCTATAATGCAATTAAATTAAATCACGGTTATATATTTTTTTTTATCTTCCTTGTTAACAAGGAGTGGAGATTTTCTCCATTTCTTTTGAGAATTGGTACAACTCTGAATGAGTAAAAAAGCATATACAATTACATCATTCAAGCCTATTTATAGACATTAACAAACTAGCAACTAACTATATCTCTAAAAAATATGGTAATGAGTTCTTTTACCAATAATGGCACTTTTCCACGTATTCAAATAATCAACTAATAGGGAAAAAAAAGAAGGGAAAACTTGCAAGAAGGGTGAGCAAGTATTTTAAATTTAAAACCCAAGTTACTTCAGAAATGTTCTGGCTTCTTGGTTACAAACTCCAGTATGCTTCCTGAGATAATATCTTTTCACTTTATATCCAATATTCAGTTCTTCATCTTAGATGGAACAGTTACAAATGTTCCAAACTAATCCCTTGCCCATCAATCTTTGGTGTTAAATGCCATTGTAGGCAAACCATTCGTTCAGGCATATAACTATTAATAACCTGATTTCATGGCAGCTTCAGCATGCAGATTCTTCAAGAGATTGCATTGTAATACACCACAGAAACTGTTCTATCCTTGCTGAAGCATATTGCATTTTGAAAGTTGTTTGCTGACATCATCCCAAGCTGAAAATATTGGACTCAAATCATGAGAACGATGATAGCGTTGACTATAAAGGGGGGACAGAAAGGTAAAAAGACATCCTGGTGCTATAAAGCAACTTTCATAGCCTTGTAGGCAATCTTATCTTGTATTTACAAGAGACAGATTCCTCGATTCGAATGTGTGACCTTTTAGTCACATAATAGCAACTCTACTCCTTGCGCCGAGGCAAGGAGAGAAAGAAAGGTAAGAAAGGGGAAAAAACAATTGTACCTGGAAGTTTCTGGAAGTCGGGCTCTATTCCGTTTCCGTTTATGTCCTTGTGATTTGGTGTTACATACTTGCCAACAGTGACAACAACACCAGACCCATCTTGAAGCTCAAATACAGATTGGATTAAACCCTGTTAGAATCATTGCAGGCTGTTATAAATACATCAAGATAAGCCAATAATTTATACATTTAGCAAAGATGAAAGAAATTTATAAACCTTGCCATATGTGCGTTTTCCAACAAGAACAGCTCTACAATTATCATGAAGTGCAGAAGCAACCTGAAATAAGTAGAAGTGTATAACATGAACAGTGGTGTCATAAGAAGTATGAGCTGAAAAATCAAATAATATACTCAGAAATTAGCTCCTCACTATTTCACTTGCACTAGCAGTTTTGTCATTTACCAAAACCTGCAAGGTACAAACCAAAAGACTCATAAGCCTCTCTTGAAGTCCACATTGAGAATTCGACTAAGCAATGCATGCATTCAAAAGGGATGCTATCATAAACTCTTATTTTCCAAAGCTTCTCTGCACAACTATATTTTAGAATTTACACAATTAAACCCTTCAAGTTCTCAACTACAAATATCGCATAATTGAGGCTCCAGCTCCAGAATGAGCCAGGTACTTTCAATACTAGGGTAAAAGGTATTTACTCAAATAGTGCCAACAAATCACTAACCCATCATAGATACTATATGCACCATACTCTTCAATACTATGAAATACTCTTATCCACCATAAAAAGAAAATTGAGTATTAAAAAAATTCCTTGAAGTATAAAAAATCAGATTTAGGAAAAGTTTTTACAACAACAGGGGCTTGAATCAATGGTGAGGTATCTGAAACAATAGCTTGCTGGAGCTGAGGGTCTCTCCCAGCAGTGTAGATGACCTGTCATGAAACATTAGAAATGGACGAGTCTGTGTCAAGAAACCAAAATGCACTCAAAATAACAGTAAAAGTATCACCAAGATAGAAGACTATTTTTGAGATCAATATACCCTACAGTATAAAAAAATAACAATTACCTATAAAATTTCTAACCAAGAATCACATGGTGATGACACATAATAAATATTGAATAAAGTATATAAAGTCATAAAATCAGAATAGGAAAGCAATTGAAGATGATACTACTTCAGCTTTATCAGCATGTAACAGCTTTGATACTTATCAATTGGTATCAGAGCTGGTCGTCTAGTCAGGGGCTCAGAAAGGACTGCCTACGGAGGGGCCTACCGCCGTTTGGGGGCACTGCTGTGGTAGGGACTTGGTTATTATGGGGTGCTCAATTCCCACATCAAGTAGTATGGGATTCTCGGTGGTGAAGTATTTAAGTGGTTTAGCTCTTCCCCCTTGATAGCTAGCTTTTGAGGGAGGGTTCCTCAAGTGTTTAGATACTTATCAAAAATTATAGTTAACCTGAGTTCCTTTTAGGTGCCACATATATGGACCGGACATCTGAGACATGTCTTAACCTTCAATATCATATTTTAAGGAAAAACAAAATTTAAGTGAATAACTGACATAACTAAGACCTCGTGTTTAACCTCTCCAATCATTTTTTGAGTGTCATAAGATAATTCTGTTAGATATTTAATGGTTTGCTTAAGGGAGAGTCTTTTCACACAATGTAAGCTTTTGCACCTTCACAAACTCTTAGGAACAATGTGCCTGCGAAAAACCCTAAATCAAACCCATTATAATCAGCAACAAGCACAAAATTGACATACCGTGTCTCCTTCGTTTAGGAAAAGCTTTGCAATTTCAATTCCAGCCTGAATAAGTTAAAAGGTATAACTGAATTAGGTAAATTCAAAAAACAGAAAAATTAAATCCAATACAATGCAGACATCATTTATTTGTAATCTTATCAACCTAAGCATATGTGAGCAGAGCTCAATAGAGTAATCAAATTTACTTAAACTTTTGAAAATAAGAGACTACAACACATACCCTGCTGAAGCCTTAAGCAACATTATTTTCGTTTATCTTTATTTAGGGAGGCAATCGATAAAAGGAACTCGCTACTCTAGATTTCAAAACAGCAAAACAGAACTATAGAGGTAGATAAGGGTGATATGGAAATGCAACCTGCACTAGCCCACCAAGATTGTCTCTAAGATCCAATATGAAATATGAGGCACCCATGTCTTGAAGTCGTTTCATTGCTGCCAACATTATTCAGTCTGGTGTGATCAAAAGTCACATAAACAAATATGGCCGCGTTGAGGAAGCATCACCATATTAGTTTGAACAAGCAATCCAAAAAAAAGGATTAAGCTAAGAAAAGCTGACCAATGACTAAATCTTTTCTGGCCAATGCATTGAACTCTTTGAGGCGGATGTACCCAACATGAGCAGCACCACCATTTGTTTGTTCCATACGATAAAAGACTGGTGTGCGAGCAACGAATTGTCGCTGAACTTCTATTGGTTGAACAGGTCCACAGTTTCCATGCTTGACCTGACAGTACAAATACTTGTTAAACCTGAACATTAAGAAACTAAAACAAAGACTAGATCAGGTGCCAAACTAACTTTGAATTAGAATGCAAAACCTGAATAGTCACAGATGTTCCATTAGGGCCTTGCAATAACGATGATACTTCGAATGCTGACTTTCCCTTTACCTCCATGTTACTGACTGCCAATATTTCATCCCCCTAACCAATATATACAGTCATAGACTCATAGTAACATCAACGATCAATTGAAAACTAAGGAAAAATACCATGAAAAGCATAAGTTTTAAAAGATGTTGAGACAGTAAATTTGTAGAGTCATCTTTGTCTACCTGTCTCACACCAGCGGAATGAGCAGGACCGTCCAATATTAATCCCCATACCTTCAGCCTGTGGTCTCCATTTTCATCGGTAACTTCCCTAAGGTTTATTCCAACACCAGTCATGTCATACCTCGCCATCTTGGAGAACTTTTAAATTGAAAACAAAAAAGGCCATTTTCCATTTAGTAAGAAACATGAGAAGCACAGAAGTACAGAATATAAGCAAAACAAACTACAGTGAAGAGAAATAATAAAAGAATGCATGACAAGTTTCTTATTTAGTTTAATGAATGTCTAAAAGACAATCATCCCTTGGCAATTGAAACCATGTGGGCAGGAACCGATAAGCATCTAATGATAAAAAGAAAAACCGCCATGAAAATTGAAGAATCAATTACCTCATCAGGTGAAAGAAAGCGTGTATATGGATCACCCAAACTGGAAAGCATTCTTTTGATGATTTGGTGTGCCTTTGATCTTGTCTGAATTGAGTTGCTCAAAATATCTTGCCTCTTCAGCTATTAGCATCAATGAAGTAACACATAACAAAGGAGCAAACTTGAGTTAGTAAAAGCAACGGTTTCAAACTGGAAACCAAAACCCACATAATAAAAATTGATAAACTGTTCTATGATGATAAAAAGGTGGAAAATTTGAAGTGGGTTACCTGCCAGGTATCCTGAGACCAACGGTGGCGACCAGTGTCGAGAAAACCATCATTGACAATCTGCCAAGCTTCTTCAACAAGTCCTTCATTGGTGACAATTTCGGGAGCTGTTGGAAGCGTCGTGGCACGTGGGTCAATATCACGGCATGTTTCAGTGGAAGGAGAAAGAGGAGGTGGAAGAGAAGAGGGTTGAAGAGCAAAGGAAGAAGAAGAAGGGAAAGAGAAGAGGAAGCCAAAGGAGAGTGCACCGGCAAGGAGGGTGTTGTGAAGGGAAAGCTTATTGGGATTAGTGGGAATTGGAAGATGATGATTTGTGGTGGCGGAGAGTGAGGGTGGTGAGGGTTTCAACCACACATTCATCTTCTCTTCTACTGCAAACTCAAACTGATGACTGTTCTGTTCTGTTCACACTTACAACCGTGTGTTGTTGTGTCTGTGTTGCTCTTTTAAGAGATTAAGAGAAGTTAAAACTTAAAAACCTCGTAATTGTATCAACTGAAAAATGTTACGTGTACTTCACTTCATTTGGTGTGTGTAATAAATACTACAATGTAGTGTAATGTAATCCATAGCTCTTTTTAATATCAGCCTCTCATCGCTGCCTTCTCTTGTTCTGTTTATCTATAATCTAAGAGCTATTGAACCCCCCAATGGGTTCGCTAGTGGAATATAACACCATTAGTCTCGTTGGAATGAGGTAAGTATAACTAGCTTTGTTAGTGTTTAAGAGCCTAAAAGTCTTCGATGTCTTGGAGCGAGGTGTCATCTCTTCCTCTAAAAATTAAAAGACAAACGTGCTCTTACTACTTTTCTAAATAAAAAATCAAAATAGTAGGATACACTTCTAATGATATTTATTAATCGATGATTTTTTTGCCCTTTCTTTAGGACCGACAATGAACCAAACTAACTAGAATAAAGTTTTAAATTCAACTGGATAAATAGCTCATTGAACTCAGTTCATGAACCAAATGAGTTGAGCGTGAGCTGAAAATTGAGTTAGTTAAATAAATGGGCTGAACTTGAGCTAAGTATAACTCGGCTCATTTGGTTCATAAACTGACTAGATAATTTTGGCCATTACTTTCCCCACACCCCCTCCTACTCTTTCACACCCCCTAACTTCTAAAAACCCTAAAATACCCTCAACTTAAAAAAAAACACACACACACACTCACACCCTCACACCCCTCACTCCTCTCACTTTCCCTTTCACTCTCCCTCTCATTCGAACCCTATCTTTCACTCTCCCTCTCACCCAATCTCATTCGAACCCTATCTTTCGTCTCCTCTCACTCTCTCTAATCGTTCCATTTTCATTCAGGTAACCATCTCTCTCTTCTGTACATTTGGGTTTTTTTTTTCTGTGCATCTACTGTGTTCGCATGACCTCATGCGAACACGTGAAAACGAAGCTGTTCGAATGAGGTCATGCGAACACCGTTCGAATGAGACCATGCGAACACCTGTTCGAATGGGGTTGTTCGAACAGGTGCGAATGATTCTGTTCGAACAGATGCGAATGATGCTGTTCGAACAGGTGTGACAGTATTGTTTGTTATTTTGCTGGTTATGTTGCTTAATTGGTTTAATGGTTGTTGTTTCAGATATGGTGAGGCATCGTGGCGGTAGTTCGCAACAGCCGGAGCGTCTACACCGTGACTGTGCCTTGACCGGCTACAAGTCACACACCATCAGACTGTGCCTTGACCGGCTACACCGTGAGGAGGTCACCTGGGACCCCTACACAGGCCATAGGCAGGAGAGACCCTTTGAGGAGCTGGCCAGGTTCAGAGGGTTCATCCGGAGTGCTGGCTGTATGGTGAGCCATTTGCCGGATAGAGTGCTCAGACAGTTTGGCCAGGTACAGCACATCCCGGAGGAGCCCAGACCTGCAAATCGGGCCGTCTGTACTGTCACGGAGTGTGATGAGAGGTGGACACAGTTCCAAGACCACTTGGTGGCGCGGGGGCCTCCCTGTGTGCCGTACTCCTCAAACACGGTGCCGGGCTACTTTCCATGGTTTTCTAGGGTCTCACATCCCTTTGCCTTCCCTGAAAATTATGTAGAGCTTGTGGATGAGCCGGATGTCAGTGTGGTACGTGTTTTTTATGTTAATTACAGTAATAAGTTTCTTCTACTTATTTAAATCTACTTATTTAAATAATGTTATGTTATTTGTTTGACAGATGCTGCCAGAGCTCCTGGATATGGTGGATGAGATGGATGGGACCATCAATGATAATGTCCCAGAGCCAACCAGGAGCGTCTTTCAGCGCATCAAGAGGTTGCTCAACCCCTTTCGTAGGTTTAGGAGGAGGATCGTCAATGTGTATCAGAGGAGGGGGCGCAACACCCAGTAGGATGATGTCTTAGGGGGGATATTTGTTTGGAACTTTTGTATAATTTAACTACTTTTTATATTATTAAGTATTTTTCTGATGTCATCTACTTAATTTGGCGCAAATTTATTGCCTTTTTATTACAAACCATAACCATACATGAAATACGAAAGACATGAAATACGAAAGACATAAAACCAACATAAGCAAACAACTAACTAAGAAACTAGTGTTTCGGTAGTCCCTGTTCCAGAAGATAAATGACCTCTTCTGGAGTGCGTATTGTGTCCACGTACAACTCTAAGACTTGTCGCCCCATTCAGCACTGGACACGTGTCATTTTTTTTTTGAAAACTGCAGTCATTAGCGAGGGAATTAGCGAGGGAAAAAGCCGTCGCTAATTCCTGCGCATTTACCAACCCCTGCAACTGAGTCCCATCACCTGAAAAGCTGCAGTCATTAGCGAGGGAACTAGCGACGGCATAGTCCCTCGCTAATTAACGAGGGATCCAACTTCCCTCGCTAATCCCATTTGCGAGGAGGGAATTAGCGAGGGAACCAGTCCCTCGCTAAGTCCCTCGCAAATGACCATTAGTGAGGGAATCAGGTCATTTTGCGAGGGAACTGTCCCTCGCTAATGACTAGTTTTTTTGTAGTGTTCCATCATGGTCCCAACGTCGTCATCGTTGCGGATCTCCATAACTGAAAAATAGCCAGTCCCGTAATCAAGACGGTTGTACTTTCGGTAACATATACGCTCCACGTCTTTACGCCACGCTCCCTCTGGACAAATCTTCCTCTCAGCCTTTTCCTTCAGTTGGGCGAAGGTGATGTCCTTACTCATCCTGCAGAATACATGGTTAGGACAACGAAACACAACACCATGTTCGTCGGTGGTGACAGTCCCATGGTGATGAAGGGCCGTTAGGAATTTATCGTTTGAGTACTGGGTTGGGCACAATTGCCATTCCATTTCAGCTTGGTTGTAGCTGTCAAGAGGGAGAGTAGGTTTTGGTGAAGAAGCAGATTAGGGTTTGGTGAAGAAGGTCTGAGGATGTGAACCCCCTTTATCTGACACACATTTGACTGATTGTAAGCCGTTGATCAAAACTGTCGGTGGAATCTGAGACGTCCAATATCTGTCGCTCTGCAACACTGGTTCGAACAGCCTCATGCGAACCTATTCGCATGACCCCATTCGAACCTGTTCGCATGACCACATTCGAACCTGTTCGCATGACCCCATTCGAACAGGTGAAAAACACCCAAGAGGGTGTGTCCCCATATTTAACACACGCGAATGGCCTCGTGCGAACCTGTTCGAAGGCCCGTGTTCGAACAGGTGAAAATTCGTGAAAAAAAAGAGGGTTGGCCTGGCCTTTTGGTCATTTCACACCCTTATGGGGTGTGTTTCGAGTAGGTGGGGGTGTGGGAAAAGCAAACGCCATAATTTTATATATATATATATGTGTGTGTGTGTGTGTGTGTGTGTGTGTGTGTGTGTGTGTGTATTACTAAATTTATATTTTTTTTATTTTTTATTTTGGTTACAAAGGAGAAGAAAAAGAAAAAAACTATGGCCTCACAAAGTGAGTCCCCATAACATCAGCAAGCAACAAAGGACTCGGCTCTCTTGACGGCGAATGCCACAGTGTCAAAGAAGCTGAATCACGAGCTCCCCTTTTAGCGAACCAATTCTGCATAGAAGTTTGGCTTTCGATATGAATGGTGAATCTGAACATCTCACTCTTTCTTCAAATAGTTTTGCATCAAAGCTGTTTCGTTTCTAAAGCAATATTTTTTGTTTATTGGTCTGTGCAAGTTGTTTAGAATTAATTATATTATTATGCTTGCCTAAACTTTTTTTTAAACTCATGAGCTAGGTAAACAAGAAGTATTATAATAGAGTGAGGATCAACTTTCTCCAAGAGTAACTCTTGTAAAAGTTACTTAACTTAATATCTCTTTGTAGATATTAAATTTTACCAATCCAACTCTTGAATAGTTTTATATTATCTTAATGACCATGCATACAAAAAATTATAGAAATTGAATATATGTAGCTATAGAATCTTGTAGTCCATATTATAAAAAGTATAATACATGTTGAATTGAACTTATTTGATCTAATATCAAACATTTTAAAAATCTTAATTTGCATATTTGATCTACTCAATTAGAACTATTAATTTGATAGTTAGATCAATAAAATTATGTGTGCAAAGACATAGTAAGTCGATCCCCACTCATTATTAATATATTTATATTTTCAATTAGGTAATTGTTTTTCGATAAAAAAATTAGGTAATTAGTTTATCCAAAAAATATTAGTAAATTGATAATTTAAAATGCTAATGATCTACAATTTTTTGACATTTTTCACAAAAGAAGAGAGATTATTATTACTTTTTATTCTTGCGAGTCAAACTAGCGAGCTGGACTTAGCTGCTCGCGAGCTCGAATCTAGTCAAGTTCGAGCTGACCAAAAATATTCAAGTCGAACTCGAGTCGAGATACGAGTTAAGCCAATTCTTATCGACTCAAGCCGAATTGAACAAAGTTCGACTCATTTCCAACCCTAGTTTGATCGTCCTCTCTTTCGTGCTTTTATCTACCAAACAAAAGAAATTTAGTCAGTCTCTTTTCTATTTTCTCTTTTCAGTAATAATATTTGGACATATTTTTTCCAGCCAAAAATAGCCAAAAACCACTTTACAACACCAATTAACCAAGTTTTTTAGGTCATTAATCAATTAACTAAGTTTTTAGTCAATGACCTAGAAATTAGTAAAAAAACAGGTCGGTTAATGACCTAAAAAACTTGATTAATCGGTGTTGTAAAGTAATTTTTAATTATATTTTGGCTAACAAAAATATGTCCGAATATCATTAGTCTTCTATTTCTCTATGTTTATAGGTATCTTTCTTATTTCTCCTCAACCAAATGCAGTGTAATATTGACTCCTCACATGTCAATGAAAGACCATTTCCCCCTCACCTTATTATCTACAACATTTGTTCTGTTTCCACCGCAACACCGAACCGAACCTCGTTACTTCGACAGTTGACGCACTCACACACACTGTTCTTTGTTTCTTTTGGTGGTCGATTCCTTACCTCAACTCTAACTGTAACAATTGCCATTGGTGCGTAAATAGCGGCATTTCATTTCATATCCGGTTTGCAGCATAAAATGTTTTTGACAACTCAAGTGAAGTGGTTGTTCTGTGTGTAATTGTATGAATGCAGTTTTGAAGCTTATGTGATGTCAACAATTCCTATGTTCAACCTTGCTCCCAATCTCACTGTTTCAAAACTATGCTTCGGAACCATGACTTTTGGGGAGCAGAACACTTTGCCTCATTCATTTCATCTTCTCGATCAAGCCTTCCATGCCGGAATCAACTTCTTCGACTCCGCTGAAATGTAATCAATCTACTATTCCATTCCATTCCATTCCTACCCTCCTTCAATTATTCATCTCCTCTTCTCTTATAATTAGGTATCCAGTGCCTCAGAGTGCTGAAACCTGTGGAAAGAGTGAAGAATATCTTGGCCGTTGGATCATACACAGAAAAATCCCCAGAGATCGTCTTGTAATTGCAACCAAGGTTTTCTAATTTCTATATATCGATGCATTTAACTTAATTGTTCTCATTTAAGGTTTCAAAACTAGGGTAATTGTTCTCATTAATGTTAATCACAAGACTAATTGTACAGGTTGCTGGACCATCTGGGCAGATGACTTGGATTAGAGATGGTCCTAAATGTTTGGATACAACCAATATCACTCAAGCTATAGATAATAGGTCACTTTTCCCAATTCCCAATTTTGTCCTTTTGCTATCATAATTTTCTTATATCTTCTAGTAGAATTATGTAATTGGATAATGTGCATTAAGGCTCTCCTTCTGTTGGATTATCTTATAAGAAAAACCAATCAAAACAAATTATATGTAATATTGAATTCTAATAGCCTTGTTTATTGAATTTATGCAGTTTGTTGCGGATGCAATTGGATTATATTGATCTCTATCAAATTCATTGGCCTGATCGGTTTGTATATTTTTGTTGGCTTAAACCTTTTAATATTTGTTCACATGGTTTTTGAATGTTACATCTCTTTCTATTTGTCCATATGAATACATATAGAGTTCTCAACTCTCGAAGTGTTGCACCAATCCATGTAGCTATGTTCCAATGTTTGGAGAAACCGAGTATGACCCAGTCCGACAATACTCTTCAATTAGTATAGATGAACAACTTGAAGCTCTTAGCAGAGCTGTGAAAGCTGGGAAGGTAAGTGGTATTGTCAAATAATTTCAAGTTTCATCTGTCAGCCTATAAATATTATAATACTTCCTGAACAAGGTGTATGAAATTGAGGGCATTTTCTTTGCAGATCAGATATGTTGGTCTTAGTAATGAAACACCATATGGCGTGATGAAGTTTCTTCAGGTTGCAGCAAAATCTGATTCCTACCCAAAGATAGTTTCTTTGCAGGTTGCTTTGTTTTCTGTTTATTTTCCATATGGCGTGAAAGTTTAATTCAGACACTAATTATCTTCTGTTTAATGACAGAATTCGTATAGCCTGCTTTGTAGAACTTTTGATTCTGCAATGGCTGAGTGCTGCCATCAGGAGAGGTACCTCATTATTGTTAGACGTAAAATAATTTATGAGTTTAATCTTTTGGCATAGCTGGTTCCTAACAGTGTGCCAAAGCCTCTATGACTAATTGCATGTTTGGGGGAGCGTTTGACCTCCAAACTTGCTTTCACATATGGCAAACATGGTTTTATAAAAAAAATATATCACTTTTTATTGTAAAAGAATATCTCCATGCCTTCAACCAACATCTTAAGCTTTTAGAATAATTGGTACATAACAATCATTAGAATATATTACTTGATTTTAGGCATCCAATAAGATGTCCATATATTGTTAGAAGAATATAGTCTGAGTAGTTATACGATTCCAATTGATATGAAATGTTGTGGGTTATTCTTGGTGAAATAATCAAGGCATAATAGAATAAATATTAGCAATCAGATTTATATTATTTTGATAATTTGATCAGCTTAAATAGGAACAGAGTGGTGGTATTCTGTTTTCTTTGGATGCAAGGAACAACAAAAGCGTAGTCCACGATAATATCTTTATGGCTTCTACTACGTCTCAAATGCATATACTAAACAAAATAATTTTCCTGCATTCTCGGTGAAAGCTTCATTCTTGTAATGTGTATATTCTATCATTCTATGTGAAAGCTTCATTTCTCTTTTCAGTATCAGCCTGTTGGCATACAGTCCCCTAGCAATGGGTATACTTTCAGGGAAATATTTTTCCCCTGACGGTGGTCCGGCTGATGCTCGGTTAAATCTTTTTAAAGGTTTGTTGACATCTTGCAAGATATATTTTGATTTTATGTATTTTCACCCTTTACCCTCCTTCTCTGCATAAAAGAAGGAAAGAGAGAATGTAAGATACGTGCCTCGTATGTCGGAGCCTACCTAACCTGACTGATACTATACTTCAACTGTCATTCACAGGGAAGTACTCGGAAGGAGAATCCAGATACAACTTGTCCAATAAAATTATAGAGGCAGCTGCTAGGGTAAGTGGATTCTCTTCAACACTGTGGCCATGCTATTATTTTGATTAGCTTGTTGGAATGAGAATGTCATGTGTTGCTTAGCTTCTAAAACACATCTTTGCATGTTTCTATGAGCATATTGAAATTTGGTTTGATAAGTTGAGTTAAATATATCTACTATGATTTGAATGAGGAAAATTGTTTATTTTTAACTGACAGCCTTAGATATTCTGATTTGAGCATGTGCAACAGTGGGATAGCATTCTCCCAATCATGTTGGCCTAAGAATACACCAACTTCAATCTTTTTTCTGTCTTCTTGTTTACTATATGTTGGAATCTCTTGATCTTATTTTCTTTTGACTAATTTGAATCTCCATATCCATATCTTTCCCATTTTGCAGGAATACTTTAATATTGCAAAAGCATATGGTCTTCATCCTGTATCGCTTGCTATAGGTTTGATTGTACTTCCAATATCTTTAGGCTGGCAATCCCCCCCCCCCAACCCACTGATAAAGGTTTTGTAGATGGAAAAAGTCATGTCTTCAGGGCTGAAGTTTTTAATTTCTTTGCTTGTTCGTGATATCAGATCCCGGATATTGTTTTTCCCGATAAAGAAACAAAAAAATGCTACGTTTTTTACCTTACCATGTTAAAAGGATACTAAAAATGGTTAATTTAATTGTATCTTTGCATTGCTGAAGGTATGGCATGCCCATAATGCAATATTATTATAGGTCCTGTACTTTTGGCTTTTTTACATTTTGCTATTAGTTTAGGCTTTTAAAAATCCATTGTCCATGCAATTAATTATGGTGGTTGAGCTCATCCTTTAGACTCTGCTGGTCAATGGTTTATTTACTTCTTGTATATCAGATTTCCTGTTTTCTTTTTTGCTGATCTGTTTGTTTTGAGCAGCCTTTGTTTTGCAACATCCCCTTGTTGCTAGTGCCGTTTTTGGAGCTACCAAGTCATGGCAGCTCCAGGAGGTTCTAAATGCATGCAAGATCAAGCTCACATCTGAAGTAGTTGAAGAAATTAACAAGATTCATTCAAGGTTTCCAAATCCATGCCCCTGATGAATGCAAACAACGTGGTCACTTTCCTTTTCCTAGTCTTATTATCATGAAAGAGACAGATTTTAGACAATAGTCAAAAGTCAAAATATAAGATTCGAAAGTCATTATCCCCAATCTTGTAAAAAAACTCATTACCCCAAAAAGGATAGAGAACGTTGGGTTAAATATGTATGGATAAGCTTCAATCAATTCATTGTAGAATATATTCTTGTTCCACATAATGGATAACTTGCTGCTGTTGTGACTATTGATTAAATACCCACACACTGACACACACTCGTTTGGTCGAACAACCATATTTTCGTAGATTCTTTTTTATTCTTTTAATACATGAATCGTGCTTAGGTTATTTGCATTTATACGCTAATATGTCTTCATGCAATCAATTTTTTGAATAAAAAGGTATTAAAGGTATTTTCAAGAAGGTAGATGCATTATTCCCTCAAATAATTGTCGCATAGCTCGTGACCTAAAACCAAAGGCTATGCGAGGTGTTCAGTTGGTGTTGAATATTCTCTACCAATAATGACTATGGTTTTTTGTGGAAAAAGTTTTCATGGCTATCTTTTCCCTCTCAATCTCCTATGCAGTTGCTAAATTGGTGCGGTGGGTTTGGGTTGTACCTCGAGATCTCTCTTAGTTTTTCCTTCTTTTTTGTTCGTTTGGTTACGGGGCCAAGAGTAAGCAACGATTGGCTTTGATATGGCATGCGGCAATCTGGGTTCTTTGGGAGGAGCGAAACAACTATCTTTGTAGGTACGCGAAAATGGGTAGTTTTCTTTGTCTAGCAAAGTGACATGTATCACAAGGAGCTTTGTGATTTTGGAATTTAATGAAGGGGAATTGTTGTGACATGCATTGGTGTCTATTTAATGAAATGTGGCCTAGTCTCATATGCCATAATATGAATCAACAATGCTATTAGAATCAGAGTTACAAAGATGTCCAATAGAAGTATCAACAACAATTTTAATTGCAGAATCAGAAACATTATCAGTGTGTAACATGTTTATTAGTGTAAACAAAAGAATTACAAGGCAGTGTCTCTCTTTACTAAACCAGCTGTTACACCTTCTGACCCTTCCATCAAGCTCACCCGTGATGGTTCTACTCCATATCCAGATGACTCTGGATATAGGAGACTGGTTGGCCGCTTACTTTATCTCACCACAACTCGACCAGACATTGCTTATGTTGTGCAACAGCTCAGTCAATTTGTTTCCAAGCCCCTTATATCTCATTTTGCAACAGCCATATGTGTTTTGAGGTATCTTAAATCTGCTCCTGCACAATGTCTATTTTTCTCTGCATCAACTTTATTAAACTTGTCTGGGTTTGTTGATTCAGACTGGGCTTATTTCCCAAACACCCGCAAATCAATTACTGGTTATTGTGTGTTTCTTGGATCCTCTCTAATCTCCTGGAAATCCAAGAAACAGAATACTGTGTCTCGCTCTTCATCAGAGGCTGAATATCGGGCATTGGCTAGCATTGGCTAGCCTTTCATGTGAAATTCAATGGCTGCATTACATCCTCACCGATTTGCATCTTGCACCACAATCACCATCTGCTATCTTTTGTGGCAACAAGTCAACCATCTATCTTGCTCACAATCCCCCATTTGATTGCCACGTTGTTCGTGAAAAGATTCAGCAGAAGATTATTCACTTGCATCCGGTGCCCTCTGCTTCTCAATTGACTGATGTGTTTACTAAACCTCTCCATGCTACATCTTTCTCCTCCTTTGTTACCAAGTTAGGACTTTGCAACTTCCATCATCCAACTTGAAGGGGGATATTAGGATACACTATTGTAAATACACACACTAACCTCACTATAGCTAACATAGATGATAGATAGAACTCTAGTTACAATTAGTTATAACTTAACTAGCCTAGTTAGAATTCAGTTAGTAGTTGTTACATTGTTCATTTATATCTTCAGTTAGCCTCATTTGTTGTATATACTTTTGATCATATTTTGATCCAGTAATAAGATGAAGGTCTATATTTTACTTTTGGCGTTTGTGTTGTTTTTTTTTTTACTCTTTTGTAGTATCCATGTCCTTTTATAGTACTGTTACGTTACTTCAACTTTTTTCAAACACCATGTCCATTTGCCTGTTTAAAAAGAGATATCTATCACTATAATATAGATCATTGCTCATTTATATGTGTATGTAGCAATCTAAAATATCCATATTTTAGATAAATATTGATCAATTCATAATTAGAAAATGTTCAAATTTTTGCAGGTGAATGAGAACCCGTAAAAGGGTTTATTGAATTTTGTGCGAATTTGGTAGAATTAAATTGAAGGACTTACAACATTTGATCTATACTTTGCCACATTTTTCTTCTATATTTTCTTGTATCCATGTGACATCTATTTTATTGTTATAATATCATTCATATTTTACATAGAGTAATATTTATCGATGTAAAACAAAAAACCAACGAAATAATGTGGGCAGCCTTGTTGCCACTAATATCTAGCCACTACTATTACATCATTTCCAATTTTTTTGACCATAACTTTCGTAGGTTTCCTATCGTACCATCCAACAATACTTTTTTTTACCAAATCAATACTCTTTTATATATTAACATATTAAAATATATTAATACGTCCGTACCCCGTAATACGTTTTATCCTCAAAATACCCCTCACTTTTTTACCAAAATTTAAATTGAAATTGATTTTTTTTTTAAATTTCCGGAATTATCTATAAACAGGTGTTTTCGGAGGTCATTTTTTTCAGTCTTTCCAGAAACACCTATGATACATATTTCCGGAAGTCATTTTTGTGTTCCAGAATTATGTCAAAAGAGGTGATTCCTGGAGCAATTTTGTTGAATTTTTCCGGTAACACCTCAAAAGAGGATGATTCCGGAAGCAAGTTTATTGCATTTTTCCGGAAACACCTCAAAAGAGGTATTTCCGGAAGTCATTTTTGTGTTCCGAAAATATCTCCTTTTAGGTGTTTCCGGAAAAATTCAACAAACTTGCTTCCAGAATCATCCTCTTTTGAGGTGTTTCTGGAAAAATTCAACAAAATTGCTTCCGAAAATACCTCAAAAAAAGGTATTTCCGAAAAGTGGGGGTAAAATGGTCAGTTTGATCAAAGTGGGGGGTTCACGGTCTACGAGGGGGTAAAAAAAAGTCTTGTTTTCATTTTATGAAATTTAACAAAACCTCTACATTTTTGTGAAAAATTTTGTTATTAGAATCAACTAGTCGAATACCCGTGCATCCGCACGGGGTCAGTCGTGTTGTTTTTGTATTGAACTGAAGTTGTAAATTTGGAAATTGTATATATTAAAAAAAATATGAATGTTGCTGCAGTGGATAAGTTTGAGAGAATATGATTATAGTCTTAAAAACATAAAATAGTCTTAACAATATAAAATGTGAATGTTGTCGCGGTATATATAGTCTTAACAATATAAAGATTGTAATAGTTTTGTTGTTGTAATTAGTCTGAACATTACCCTGTAAAAATCAATAAAAAATTAAAATAAACAAATTTATTTTGTTTGAATCTTACTTTGTGAACATTACTGGCGAATTTAATTAGTCTGAATCTTACCCCATGACAATATTGCATCCCCTCAAAACATGACAATATAACATTAATAGTTAATAATGTTTAACCAATCAATTAGCATCACAACATACTTAGCAGTTAACACCAGTTCTATTGTAAGTATTTTCCTAACCAATCAATTAGCATCAAGCTAGCCAATCATAGATCTTGTTGGTTCATAAAGCACTATACTAATTAGCATGTAGACACACTTAGCACTTTATTATTTGATACCCTTACCTTCATTTTTGAAGTCACAATAGCAACATTTTAGATTTTGTTTAGTAAATAATTAGTCTCGTAGCCAATTATCTACCAAATAATTAGTAAATGAAAGAAAAGATGGTACAGCTGAGAGGAGAATGAAAGTTCCTCCTAATTGCTACTACAACCATGCATCAATTATCAATTATAGTTACAGAACCTGATGCATTAACACATTTACTTATACAATTGAATTCAGCTTCTTCATATGAATGAGATTCTCTACACATTATTCGGATTCTCAAATTCTCAAATTAACACAAAATTAAGACCATTTTATTTTCTAAAAAAATAACTAATAATTGCATTTGCCAAACAAAAATTCATTATTGTTCCATCAAGAAAACCACATGAACATCTAAGGCATGTTTGAAACACTTGATGAAGATCTCCTTTTGTCTTGTCTTCGAATGATCCTATGGTTGACTCAATGAAGGTAGCTGCAGGCAGATTACCAAACTCAATAAATTTCCATTACACAAAGTAATATAATTGGATAGAGTTGTTGAAAAGTAATATATATATATATATATATATATATAGTTTATATTCTCTTCTTTATTAATCAGTCGCCAAACACATTGAGCTCATGAATAAAGTATTATTAGACAAAAGTTAGCTTTGCATCTCCATGTGGTTGTTATTAAATAAAACAGATACTTTGCTTATAATGGGAGACCAAACATTATACAAAGAGGCATTACTATGCTAGAATAAAGAATTATAAATTATAAACTTATAGCATAATGAGATGTGGGTTTGAAAGAAGCATTAATTCTTTTATGCTCAAATGAAGATATATTAGTATCATTTAGAAAAATGTATAACGGGGAAAACACAAACTAATAGATGAGAGAAGTAATTGACATGTGCAGTGAATTAGAAATTTAGTTAAGGCTATTTAACATGTATCAATTTGAAAGACATGTGGATATAAAAACAGGCACTAAGCAACATAGAACCTTGTAACATGTTCCAAGTGTAACTCAGATAATTTAAACTTGGCATATCAGTTTTTGGTGTAACATGTTATCCCAAACTTTTTGGCATACAAAGCAAACACATCCAATTGTAGAGTAAGGAAAAGTGCTATTTGTTAAGATAAAGGAAAATGCATGTTAGTAAATCGATATATGATCAAAATGGGGATACAATATTTAAACCATTTGCTACAATATTAAAGTGCCATTCCCTGGAGAAAATGTTTTTCCACATGGTTCTGCTAAGAATAAAATAGCACCACGCACTAAAGTATGAAACAAAATTATTATGTATCCAAATTCCAAACTAAAATGACATTTTAAGGAACGTGAAATGTGAAATAAACACTTGTTATGAATCATTGAAGGGAAAAGTTACCTGCACATAGACATCAAGAGATAGATTAAATAGAGGTAGCAGCATGTAGGCATGGTAGAAATATGTCCCCCACCATTGAGCTAAGTGCCTTTTGAGATTTTAGGCACTTAAACCTTTTATATTGAGTTGGTTTCAACTGTAGTTGCAACTTGCAACAGTTGTTGAAGTTTATCCAAACATATTCTAACATGTTTAAAGCTAGAAAAATTGTTCAAGACAATGGTAGCAATCTAGATGTTAATAGTCACTTGATAATCAAATTAAAGGAGTTGGTTTTCTATGTACATCAATCTGCCTTTTGATGCACAATGAAATATACACACATCAGTCACGCATTGCAATTAATTCATTGGTCCACCAAAAGAACTAAATCTTCCTTTAATAGCTGAATAGAATCTGCTTCAAAGAGAAGCTGCCATACACTCACACTAACAGCCAGAAACTTTTTGTTTCTTCCAGGATACTGATTCAACATAATGGAGAAGCAAAACATTTACAAAAGGGTATTTCACACAAACAAAGGTAGATGAATGTAAGAAAAAAATCGAATACAACACCATAATAAGCGAAAATGAGATTTCTTAAGCTACAAAGACAATCGTATACACTGATTCAATATACGAATTTCTCACGAAAAGTTCTGAAAAACGAAAAAGAAGATATGGATTTAGATGAAGATAGGAGATGAAACCTAGATGCAGGAAAGTCACTGAAACTTGAGAGCTGCTTCCGGTTTCGCTGCCTTCAGCTTGAAATGTTTGAGAAAAGATTGGGTTGTGTTGTTGTTGTTGTTGTCGTAGGGAAGAGTTGAAGGTGGAAGCGTTAAAGTGAAGATTGTTTGAAGAGAAGAGTATATGGTGTTGTTGTACACGGATGTATGTGTTGTTTCCATAAGACAAACCATGTTTCCGATGGATAAAAGTTGCAACCTCTTAGACCATCAGATAAATGGTTGTTACAAAGTTGTTGACCGGTTAAAGTGGCAAGATCCAAAAAAATTTATCAAAAATTTGAAGTGAAGCGTGAAAGGACGAAATTGTTAAAAGTGGGAGTGAAAATAATATGCCAGAAAGGTAATTTTGCAGATAGGTTGATGGCATGATTTTATAGTATACATTAATGCTATTAGACAAAAAAAAGACAAAACCTCTACATTTTTGTGAAAACTCTAACATGTTTTTAGGCTTTGTTCTAGTTCCATTGTTACGTGTCTGAATAATATTGTCACAATATTTATATTTATTTAGACAAAAAAAAAACTGACCTAACTAACTTAATTAAGATTACGATTGAAGAAGTTTAAAAAGAAATAAATGCTCGAAATCACGCTAATATCCAAAGAAGATAGAAATCATTGATGATTGAAGCAGATTTTAATAGTTTTTTGTAATATTTAACACGAAGAGGGGTTTAACTTCATTTCTTTTTCGGTTTCGTTGCACATCGAGATAGAGAGAGAAATAGAAAGGAGAGAGAGAGAGAGACTGAGTGGGAGAAGATAGACAGATATTTTAATCGCGGCGTTGTTACTGCGGCGGAACCCTAAGAAGGGGATCGGAGCAAGAGAGTGAGGAAGATGAGTGGGAAAGACGGGGGGCAGAAAGTTTCGTCGTTGGCCGGGGTTCCGGCGGCGAGTCGGAAGATGGTGCAAAGCTTAAAGGAAATAGTAAGCAACGTTCCCGACAACGAGATCTACGCCACCCTTAAAGACTGTAATATGGACCCTAACGAAACTGTTAGTCGCCTCCTCTCTCAAGGTATCATCTCTCTTTCTCTCTTCACTCCACAACACTAGGGTTTTTCATTCATCAATCTATATCTCTAATATCAACTTCTTCACTCCTCTTTCTGTTACTGTAGATCCTTTTCACGAGGTCAAAAGCAAACGAGAAAAGAAAAAAGAGGTGCTGCTTCCCTTTTTTTTTGTTATTATGATTTTGAGTTAACTGGTGTTTAATTTACTAGTGAAGTGAATCTACGTGTGTGTTGTGAAGAGTTACCAGTTTAGTTTATATGTTTGCTTTTTGTTTTTTTTTTGTTTATTCAGAGCAAGGACACAACAGATTCAAGGCCTCGTGGGACAAACAATAGTACATCGAGTCGTGGTGGTGGTAGGACTGGCTCAGACCGTTATTTTGGTCGTGGTGGTGGGAGTGCAAGTGCAAACCATTATAGTAGTAGTGGTATGTATATGGATGATGTTTGTTGCTATTTTTGGAAAGTGTTTTTAATTGAGGTGCTTTCAAGCATTGCTGTCAATTGCGGATTGTGGAAAATAGTGGTTTGCTCGAATTCTGCTATGCTATAGTGATATAGTGCTACTATAGCCGCTATTTGATTGCACCGGGCATATTGCTGATTGCGTACAGTAATAGTTTGTTTAGATTCCGATACGCTATAGCGCTGCTATTTGATAGCACCGTGCATATTGCGGATTGTGGGCAATAATAGTTTGTTTAGATTCCGATACGCTATAGCGCTGCTATTTGATAACACTGCCTTCAAGTTTACTTTCTGTTATTTTTAAATTTCTCTTCTATTCTTGGAGATCAGATTCTGGTCTCCTGCAGGGAAAACCTGTGTTCAAAAAGGAAAATGGAACACCTGCTTATGGGGGCTCCACGTATTCTGCATTCAGTGTGCCAGAGAATAATGCGAACAGGCAGCTACCATCTTACAGGTATCTACCTTTTCCTTCATTATATATACAGAAAACATTTGTGCCTAATCAGAGGTAGATTTAAAGAAATTCTCGGGGTCCCTTGAAGATATGTGTGACAAAAATTAGTCTTTCGAAATTGCACTTTTACAATCCATATTTGTTATTAATGAAGAACCATTTTGATTTTTTGCAAAAGAAATTGAAGACTAATGTGAAGTCACAAATATCTGGAGTGTCTCACAAAAGTTCCAACTCTTTTGCAGTGATTCTGTTGGTGTCTGTGATGGACTATCTTCATCATCACAACATGGTGGATTGCAATCTGCATGGATGACGAGCCCAGGTCAAGTATCAATGGCTGACATTGTCAAGATGGGCAGGCCACAGGCCAAGGCATCCATGCCTAACCCTTCTGTCCACAGCGGTAATCATCAGAATGCTTTTGCACCACCACCAGCTACCCATCACAACCCACATTCGTTGGAAGGTTATGCTTCCAAGGTTTCAGAGATAAATAAAGATCAAGGCTTTGTTGTTAACCCTAATGTTCAGCAGAATGATGAATGGCCTTCTATCGAGCACCAATCAACTGGTTGTGCATCTTCTGTTGTTGATGCCCATCCAGATTCCGAGTACTATACAAATTCATCAAACTTTGGTGAATCTAATAGGCAAATGAACCATGTTAATGAATTTGTATCTGAAGATGGTCCAGTTGGGAATCCAGACTATGTTGAATCTGCTTCTGTACCTGCTGAAAGTATATCTGAGGATAATCCAGAAAGTGCTTCTGCGTTTGATGGCAGTTTTTACAAGGAGACAAATTCCTACCAGTCTCATCGGCATCCATTTGATAATAATGAAGGTGAACAGATTGCTTGGTTTTGCATGTCTTGCTGATGACTTCATAATTTGTTCTAAACTATCATGTACTTGGGAGTTATGGTACCATCATGTTAGTCTGCTTTCAAATTCCTCAGCTTTCAAGTTTTTATGTCTGTTGTCTAATTGGTCTTAAAATTACACCAGATAGATTTGGCCAGAACATCCAAGCTATAGAAATATCCTAAGGAAATACATATACCTTTGTTGAGTCAATCTTGCGCGTTGTTATGATTGTTGTTGGTTCATTTTGTTTTCATCTAACTCCATACATGAATGATTTACAAGGCATTATTAATACCTTCGTATGGTCTCTGATGATGTGAAAAGCTTTATGGCTATTATTTGATTATAATGACTATATTGGACTTGTTCTACTCACGCAGTCTACCACCAGCTTAATTTCTTGGCATTTTTCTTTCAGCTGAAAACGGTGTTTCATCAGTGGCTGCAAACTTAGAGCAGCTAAACTTACACACAGACGATCAAGTGACACAATCAAAAGAGGCTGAAGATGTACTAATTCCGAATCATTTACAACTCCATACTCCAGAATGCTTTAATCTGAGTTTTGGAAGTTTTGGATCTAATGTGAATGATGCCCTTAATGGATCTGGGTCACATGCATCTAGGCCCTTGAAAAGTAACTTGGAGGAGACATCTGGACCAAACGATGTTTCGACGATAGAGTCTTCAGATGCCCAGTATGTGCTTAGAAAATAGTATGCTTTACTGCATGCTCCGACAATTTATAGTTTACTTAGGTATGTGTTTATTTTTTTGCAGAAATCATGACTATTATGGGGAGGAGCATCATACTACTACCTCAGATGGGAATATGGCCCACTTAACTGGTGTGGATGCTAGTACTTATGAACATTCTTCCATTCCACAAGCAGATGGTTTAAAATCCGAACCCCATGAAACTGCTCAGGAAAATCAATATTCATTTCCCTCATCTTCACATGAGTTTACCTATGAAAATGCCCAACAACCAGATGCTACATATCCTCATTTGCAGACAAGCGCACAAATCCAGAACCTATCTCCCTTCTCTAGTGTAATGGTAATGTATATTTGTTGAGATTTTGTGTGCAATATGCAATATATTTCAAGGCTGGTTCTTATATTGGCTCTTTGATTATTTAGAGTTGGTTCTAGAATGATCTAATAATTAGAGATCTTATGATGTTAAAACTTAGAACTAGGGTATTTGACTGTTTGTTGGTGCTGTGCTGTTACTCGTTCTTTAGAGAGCAAATGACGCCTATTCTCTCCAAAAAAAACTTGGTAGTAGAGCTGTCACTTGTTGTAAAAATTATAATTTCCAAGGTTGGGCCTTATTTGGGTCTTCAGAAGAATTGGTTCTGAAATGATCTACTTAGAGACCTTGTAATGTTAAAGCTAGGGGATGGTTGGTTCCGTGCTGCAATCCATTCCTTGGAGAGTAAAGCAAGCTAATTCTCTCCAAAATTTATCTAGCAGTTTTGTAATAGGGCATAAAAAGACTGTTGGTTGGATATTTCATTCTTATAGGTGAGCTTAAAATTGAAGGCATTTGAGTTTGGCGTAAAGTTTCACTCCTTGGTTGCTTTACTAAATAAACATAATAATGATGCAGACAAACCCAGATGTTATGGAGTAATAATATTAATACCTGGTATTACTGTGGTTTCTTTTATCTTATAATAATAAAAATAATAATGTTAGCTGTCAATAATATTACATGTAAATCTAACTTATGTTGTTTCTGAATAGGCATATACACATTCTTTGCCCAGTGCTTTGTTGGCTTCAACAGTTCAAGCAGCAAGGGAGGATATCCCGTACTCTCCCTTCCCCATTGCTCAATCAATGCCTGCAAAATATAGCAACATTGCTTCAATTGGTGGTCCCACCATAACCATGTCAGAGGTACACTTCTTGCCTAGCTTATTGAAGTTTATCTATAAACAAGCTTGAAAGAGGTTGTGTCGTAGATAAATTCAAGTATTATGATTCAGAGTATTTGGTTATTCTTAGCAAAAAAAGTGTTTTGTAGTTCACGTGCACATTATATTTATGGTCTGCATTTATATACCAATAAATCTGGTCAACAATAATTAGAATTGATAACCACATGTAAAGAAATGCAGTTTTCTCCCCAGATCTAATGTGTTCAGTGTTGGTGTTGTATGTGGTACTTACCAACTGTTCAGTTGACTACCATGTGACACTAGTTAAAATGAACATTTTTTTCTTGAAAAAGAATAGGCAATGTGCATTTTTTGGTTTAACCCAATTGGCTGAGATTACTAATTATTGCCTTTAGATGAATTGATCTTTTTCCAATCACCGTGTTCTCTGTATGGCATTTTGAAATTAGAGGACGTATCAGATGAAACGAGGTGCATGGATTTTATGCGTAAGTGTCAAGTACATCTCTGTTGTGGCCATCTAGCCTTACATTGTTAAATGCTGGAGGGGATCCTCTCCAATGACTTTTCTCTCATGTGGAATCTAAGCACTCCATTGGAAATATAAGAGAGAGTGTATTTTTTAACATTAAAAGAGGAAGAGTGTATTTAAAGGCGGAGGTCTAACCACTTGAGAAAACTTGAGTTTTCCACTTGAGAGGATCCATTCCTGTTAAATGCACAGTGCCTACAAAATAGTCTTGAGCTCAGTACAAATCTGTTCATTTCACTGTTAGTCGGTTTTGTATGCCCTTAAAAATGGGTGTGCACACGGGTATAGATACTGGTATCTATAGACTATATGATACACAGCATTAGTTTCTTTTAATAAAAATGATACTGATGCTGCAATATATGTTTAATATATTTTGTATTTAAAAATTAAAAAATACAAACAAAAGACATCTACATGTGATTTCCCTATCCCAGCCTTAGTTTTATGCTTTCTTCCTCTGCTAAGTCCTTGTATGATACTTTTGAGATTGGCAAATATTCTGGGGAAAATATAAAATATGAATAACAGTGCATTGTGTGTTGTATAGTATCAGTATCGTATATGGATATGATTTTATGTGCCAGTACCTTCTGTACGGAAATGTGTAAAATTATGTTATGTTATTTTTTAGTTCTTACCCCTATATTTAAGGGTTTACTAAATTTGAATCTCAGGAATGTTCTTAGAGGTCATGGCATACATGTATTAACACTGTTTGCTATTGACTCACCCCTATTTTGAAGGGTGCACTAAATCGAGTCCTAGAAATGTTCTTAGTGTTATGTCATGGGTGCATTCTTGTAATATTATTTAGTAAAAATGGTTAAATAGGAGTTAAATTTTATGCTGGTTTGTTGATTTTATTATTTTAGTGAGAGGGAGAACATTTGAATTTAGTCTTCTGATAATTTTCTTTGTCAACAACATACAGGCTTTAAGGGCAAACAGTATTTCAATGCAGCAACCTAATCCACAAGCTTTGCCCAGTGCGAGTGTTGCCACTGGACCTTCACTTCCTCAACAACTTGCCGTGCATCCTTACTCACAGCCTACCCTTCCTTTGGGACATTTTGCTAATATGATTAGCTATCCATTCTTGCCTCAGAGCTATACCTACATGCCATCGGCATTTCAGCAGGCTTTCACTGGAAATAGCGCGTACCACCAATCTCTAGCAGCAGTGCCTCCACAGTATAAAAATAGCATTTCTGTCAGCAGCTTGCCTCAGTCTGCTGCTGTTCCATCTGGATATGGCTTTGGGTCTTCCACCAGCATTCCCGGAGGAAATTATCCTTTGAATCCATCAGCTCCCCCTGCTAGTACAACCATTGGATATGATGATGTGATAAGCTCCCAGTATAAGGACAACAATCATATGATTTCACTACAGCAGGTAGAATGATCTTCCATATTAAAATGCTTTACCTGTTACTTGTTTTCCCTGTTTTGATTTCTTCTCTTAGTAGATGACGCAAATTTGATATCATTAATTCAGTTTAACCATTGTTTTTCCCGAGTGAAGTTATCTGTTAAGGTTTTTTATATTTATGACCGTGGTGGACCATGTACTACATGTTTTTTATTTGAGGGGATGGGGAGCAGGGTGTGAAGAAATGAAAATAATAGAAACTCGTTTCATTTCTCATAGTTAATTATATTGAAGAAGTAATTTGCTGACCATGCTTTCTTCTGTCAGAATGAGAATTCTCCGATGTGGGTTCATGGGCCTGGCTCTCGAACAATGTCTGCAGTTCCTCCCAGCAATTACTACAACTTCCAGGGGCAGAATCAACAACAAGGTGGATTTCGGCAAAGCCAGCAGCAGCAGCAGCAGCCATCACAGCATTTTGCACCTCATGGGTACCCTAATTTCTACCATTCTCAGAGTGGGATGTCTCTGGAACATCAGCAGCAGAATACTAGGGAAGCATCTCTTGCTGGTTCTCAAAACCAACAACCTAAGCAGTCCCAACAACAATTATGGCAAAACAGCTACTAATCCTAATAAACCTCCCGGTTTTTATGGGGGCCTTTAAAAATGACCAATCAATCGGAGGCATTCCCACGGTCTGGTCTAATTATTTATGTACCGTTGTTTGGTCTTAAAGGACCATATATATGGCCGCTGCCCTGTGCGACGAAGTTGTATCCTACATATTTATGCTCCTCGTAATGTTAAATTTAGGTACTGTGTGTGCTAATTTGTTTTACTTCCTATAATACTCTTTTTCCGTTTTACATTCTTCTCATCTATTCTGGTTATAGTGGAAAGTTTCGTGGGTGCTATTATCTCTCTATGCTGTCTCAGACTTTGATCCTTTTATTCTCCCTCTTGTGCAGATATCTTATTTTAAAATTTAAAAATTCGGTAAATGTGATTCTACTATCAATTTTCTTTTATCTAAATCCTTAATATCTTGTTTAAATTGAAAATTAAACAATAATTGTAACTCTGTAAGATATAAATCTGGGAGTTTCTAAAATTTAGTTAAATTTGATATTTTAATTAATGAATTTTAAATGAAAAAATGTTTAAAACAATTTAGTCAATTCATTTTGAGAAAATTTTTATAGATTTTGAGATATGGGAGTTTTAAACAGAGACAAGAATTGTACAACTACAATACAAAGCCCATTTTTTATCAAAGAATTTTACAAAGCCTAAACTTAATGGACAAAAAATGTAATTAACCAAGTGATATAAACTTATAAACTAATCAATAGTCGGATTCTAAAAGTAACACGATAGTCGCAAGATGAGCTATATTAAAGATAATTATTATGATTGTTATTTCTTTTTTATTAAAGATTATTATTATTATTATTTTAGAAAAGTAATTGAAGTAGTCTACGCAAGAGGTCTAATTACGATTGGCAATGGCATTTGACCGAGTCTGAAGGAAGGTATTTAAGGAAGAAATAAAAATAGAAATAGAAAGAAACACCACAATGTAATCCTAAAGATAGGAAGGGAAAATAAAACATAAATGTGAATCACAGAAACAAAACAAACAAATGTTATTAGCTGTTAGTATTAGTATAGAATATTGATTGATTACTCATCACACACACACACACACACACACAAAAATTAAAAATGAACGTTTCATATTATCATCATTATAATATTTCAATCATCTCTCATATTCTGTTTAACCACACAAACCAGGGTGGTTGAGGTGCCAATGGCAAGTAATAGCCATAGAAACGCACAAACACAAGGACGAAAGGTAATGGTGATTGCTGATCCAACAAGGGAATCAGCTGGAGCGTTACAATATGCGCTTTGCCATGCCGTTCTCGAACAAGACGAGTTGATTTTGTTGCACGTTGAAAACCCTACTTCATGGCGCAATACAATTACAACATTTCTGAAGATGCCTTCGTTGGGAAGCTCAACAACTGCGTCGATTGATATGGGAGGAGGGGGAGGTGCGGTTGATGGTGAAGGTATTGATTTTCTTGAAGAAATGAAACACGCGTGTAGGGTTTCTCAACCCAAAATGCGAGTTCGTGTTTTGAAGGTCGAAATGGATGCAAAAGATAGGGCTAATACTATTCTTTCTCACTCTATTGCACAAGGGGTTGATGTTGTAGTTATAGGCCAGAAACGGAGTCTTTCTTCCACATTATTAGGGTAATTTAATCTCACTTCTTTTATTCTTTCCTATAGGTCTCAATAAATAATGAGAGTGGTTTGTGTGGTTGTCTAATTAATTTCTCAATTAAAGTTTCTGTGCGTTTCTATGGATAAATAATTGTGTAAAAGTTGAACTTTTAATCTAAAGAATGGGAGTGGTTGGTGCAACTTGCAGCTTTTTCAAATGCTAGTTCTTGTAAAAATAGGTTGTTTGAATGGATAAATAATTTCACTTTGGTTAGTGAATATCTAATAACAAGAAATTTATTTGCTGTGTTGGATTGTAGAATGCTGGTGAAGTTATAAAGCTGTTATACTAATTGGTTCTTCCATATATTTGAACAGATATAGGCGACCTGCAGGAGGATCAATGAAAGGTGCAAAAATGATAGACACAGCAGAATACTTGATCCAGAACAGTCCATGCACCTGTGTTGCCGTACAGAGAAAAGGCCAAAATGGTGGCTATGTTCTCAACACTAAAACCCAAAGAAATTTCTGGCTCTTAGCCTGAAGAACCTTTTCATTCACATTCACATAGATGTATCCCTCAGTCACTTTCATAACATGTTTTCAATGGGATTGTACATGGTTGGTTGGTTTGTCATATATCATTTTCATTACTGATAGATTTAAGAAAACAATTTAAATAGGCAGAGTGAGTATTACTATTTTTTGAACACTCAAATTATTATTTAATCAAAATATTCTAAAAAATTGTTTTTGCATCATAATTTCCAAAAATGTATAGATACTACTAAATAATGATTTGAGTGTTGATAATGTATATATTGCCTATCTAAATATTGTTCTGCATGTAGTGAAATTGGTAAGATTTCCCCATGTTACTACTTTGTTTTGTAAATGGTGAAAAGACCTCCATTATTTAGCAAGGCACAATTGCTCTGGTTGCAACAAGGCGTAAGGTCACTCTTTATTGGTTCACAAAACTCAAACCTCCATTATTAACGTTTTGTTTGGCAAAAAACAGCAGATAGAAGATAAGTTAGCACTTTAGTAGATAGAGGATAAGCTAGCTTATAGTAGATGAGCTGATAGCGGATAAGCTAGCAGATTGAGTTTAAAGTGTTTGGTAAAATTAGTGGTTGAACTAGCTTATAAATATAAAATGACATAAATGGATATTTGTAATTAATGTTTAAAAATAAGAGAAAAAACCAACACCATTGGCATTAATCTCCTGGGTACGATTCCCAATGTGGACAAACTCGGTATTGGCCAGTGCGAAATTTTATCCTAAGCACGAGCGAAGATTAGTCTTTCGTTGAAAGTGTTGGGACATTCCGTGGGTAGCCCAACAATGGTTCGAAAAAAAAACAAGAGGAAGATTCATTTAATGGAGGATAAATAAGAAATTTAATTAAAATAAAAACGGTAAAAATGGAGAAAAAAACGAAACACTAGTTAGTAAAAAATGCTATAAGCTAGTCATGTCAAACACCTACGATAAGCTTATAAGCTAGCAGATGGTCTGTTTGGAGAAAGAAAAACAGAAAAAGATGAGAACAATGTTAGTTTGCAGTCTATTGGTTCTTTTCATTATTTTCTTTCTCATAGCATTGTTCTCATCTTTTTCTGTTTTTCAATGTGTGTACATGCAAAGCATCCTAAGATAAACAAGATCAAGCTAAACAAGAAAGTCTACTTCAGTCTTAGTCCTCAATCCTCAGAATACATCATCGTCTTCATTCTTCAATGCTTAATTTGTTGATATTTCTTAACTGCATATCATAGTAACAAGAATCCTTCACTTTCAATATCAGCTAATTCCTCCACATTGAGTAAAGGATGAAGACATTATAGTAAAACTGAGCTCCAATATCATCTTCTGGAAGCAAAACTACGATTCCACTAACACTATGTATTGCTTTATTTGTAGCCATAAGAATTTCATTTTTCCAAATACCAACTGGACGCTCTAATCTTGAAAACATTCCCATAGTCTGTAACTTATTCCAACACTCCACACCTTCATATTTATCATACCAAACCCACAAATCTAAAACATGTTCCATATTCTTAGTTTCTGAGCAAATAATCAAAGCAACAGAATCCTTGTACACTGCAGGTTTCTTATAAACTTCAACACAATCCTTATTATTAACCAAAAAAGGCATCTCAATCTTGTTAACCACATTGCTACAATAATTGAAAGAAATAATCATTTCATGACTAACCTTTTCACTTACTTCCATAGCCACCCAAAACAAAGTTTCCTTAACTGTTACACTATTCTCAGTCCAAAACAAACACCCCTTCAAAGTTAATTGCTGATCACAACATTTGATATTCATATCTCTCCACAATCCAGAAACTAGTGAGTATTTCTCAACTTGAACAGCATAAGTTTTATTTCTAGAATCACTTCTTGTTGTGTCTTCAAGAGATTGAAGCCTCACTACTTGAAAATCACCTTCATTGTAGTTGAAGTAAAAGCCTATAAGGCAATTTGGTGGCAACTTAACCATCAAAGTGTTTTCTGGTTCAATGATCCGTTTGGTTTCTTTTGTTGTTGGGTTCCAAAGGAAAAGGGTGGAGGTTGAGTTTAAGGAATAGTGAGCAAAACAAAGTAAACCATTGCATGAACCTATTAACTTAAAACCTATGTCAGTGTTTGTAACCTTTGGAATGTGAATTTCTTCAAGTGTTTTTCTCTTGACATTTAGAAGAAATAGGTGCTGATTAAAGATATTGTCTTTAGAGTAAAAGCGGTCAAGGATTAGAAATGGGTTTGTTTGGGTAGAGGAAAGGAAGTGGTGAGTGATGTATTTTGGAGCTTGAACAACTTTTTGGATCAATGACTTGAAACGGATTTGCAAGGACTTCATTGATACTACTAGCCTTCCTTCTCAGTTAAGAAATCATCTCCTTTTTGTAGAAGCGTTGGAGTATATAGAGGAAACCGTTTGAGTTACAAATTCTTTTAAAGTTTAAGGATTTAGTTACAATTTTTTTAAAATCAAAAACCTATTTAAAAATTATCAATTAGTCCAAGGGCCTAAGAGTCGCTAAGCAATTTTTCTTATTTATGATATAATATATATGGAGTATGTGTGTGTGTGTTTCACTTTAATTTTGGAGTACTCCACAAGATAGGAATAAAATTATACAAATTAAAGAAATCATGTTAATAGTGTGATTACTCTCATACTAAGTATCATTATTTGGTAAAATATACATCAATGTTGTGTAGAGATTGTGCATGTTAGAATTCACAACGATTTACTTTTCCTCCATTTGAACTCCTAACCATTTGTACTGGACAAAATAAAACACATCAATTTGTCCTATCAACTAATCAACTAATTGCAGAAGTAATTTGCCAGAAATTTTGTTATGTGCAATTGAAACTAAAGAAGTTGCACAATGCCACTGGCCAATTTATCAGTGATTACTGAATGCAGCAGTCTGTCTCCAACTATCTTCCTCACTTTCTTTATCCATTCTTGTCGTGTAATCTTTTGCTCCTGAAACCCAAAATATATAATTTAGTGTAAAAAGTAACAAAGCCTCAGAACCTAAAAGCAAAGCAAAGCAAAATAGTGTTTACTTACTTGGTAAACACGGTAGCTTGTGAGTAACAAAAACATCTGTGATGGTTTCAAATAATTTGAAACTCTTGCCACTAAATTAGGAAACGAAACATATTGTGATTGAGGTTTTAGTCCCCCAAATATCTCTGGATCTGTACCAAAGCAAAAAACACCAATATTAAATATCCTATAAACAAGGTTTAAATTACGATTGCAGAGACATTAAAAACCCTTGACATTAAAACCATGATTGTGAAAAGGTAACCTGACTTACCCTTGATATAATTATACTTGAAAGTTAGGATATAATGTGGATGAATGTGTGAATTCATAAAAGCAGTCCATATAATATGTTTTGTGGGTGCTAAAGTATCATCAACTCCTGTATCATAATGTTTACAACTAGGCTGGCTCTGTTTTGAACCAGCAGGAACAACTTCAACATTCCCTAGTATCACCCTGCATAACAGCACATGCCTCAAACCATCCTCATCTGTCACTGTAGACATTGCACTGTAAATTAAATAAGCAAGTTCTTAGTTATCTTTTCTGCCACATAGACACATAGACACAAATAGTAATTGAAAAAAATATAAGTGATTGAAGTGTTTAGGTCGTGGTTCAGACACCAGACACGCCTTCAATTACCTATCAATGGAAAAATTGGCAAGAAATAAGGAAATTCCGACACCGTGAGAATCATTCTCTACATGAATATTGGATCCAGTGAATCCAATAGATACAATCTCTACAAGTTCATCTAATGAGCCACCATACCAAGCACACTTCAAATTAGCATCTCCTCCACATTTAATTGCCACCGCCTTTGAGAAAATTTCAAAGGAATCCAAACGAGCTTGCCTTGCCAAACAAGAATTATAAACATTGTTTTTATGAAGGGCCACAACAGTTGTGACGTGCCTCATAAATCCCATACCATTTAAGAAACCTTTTTCAACATATTGGTATTCTCTACTCCCTTCTACTATCTTCATTAGCCCCTTGCTAGCCATAATCTCAATAGGCTGCATATTTCTTTTTCTCGCTAAAAACGAATTATATTATCTAAGTAATGGAGCTGTGTGTATATTTTTTATATGCTTTGTACACTAATAACACATCCAACCTCAATTACGTGATTAGCTGTGCCTATATATGCATGAAGAAATCATTGCGTTGAATATTTATGAAGTTTTGGTTGGGCTTGCAAATGAGGCTTGGGGAACAAGACAAGACAAGACGTTGACGTGCAGAAGTTGGATTCTTACTAGATAATAAAACGGTTTGGTTGTGGCTTGTCGTGGCCTTACACGTGACACGTCATGCGGACGTAGATTTTACACTGGCTTTCTTTGGGTTCAAGTTATTGAAGTAAAATAAGTTGGTGATGCATTCCAAATTTGCATTTCGCAATGCAAATCGTATGCACCTTTTTTTCCCTTTTTATTAGTCATTGATGATTTTTTTTCACATTGCCTTGCGAATTCGAATCCGATGGCATAACAAAAGCCTCCCATCAGATTTCTACTCCTATTTTTTCCTTCCTATCTGTATGTTGAGGATTTTGTTGGTCACCAAAAAAAAGAGGATTTTGTTAGTTGAATGAATACGCTTGGAATAATTCAATTTTTTGGAAATATGGGAATATGATTCCAATTACTTTGAATATATTATAGATATAGATGCTAATAATGGCCGCTGTACTGTTTTCACAAGAATTGTAAGATAGTAGAGTAACAATTAGAGATAGAAATTGTTGTTCTGTGAGGAGCGTGAATAATGGCATCGATGTGATACCGTATTCTAGTCCTCTAGGTGAAATCTTACCATATAGAACGTGTTTCTTTATTTGCATCTACAAAACTTGAAGATCTTTTTTGACATAAAAACTCGGAGATTACCATATTACGACTGCAAGCTTTTGTAAGCGCTTAAAAAATTGGAAGATGGTATATTCATATTGTTTACGACAAAAAAATTGGAATCATAATCATTTAGCACGCTGTTACATTAAAAAGTAGTAATAACTAACAGAACATCAAAATTCCACAAACCAAACACTGCCTTGGAGAGACATGTACAACATGCAACCAGCCAATACATGACCCACACTACCACTTTTCAACTGTGGCCAAAACAAAATGTTCTTTTGTGGTCCTGTTGCAAAATATTAGCTGCAATACATAAAAAATAAAATAAAAGCTACCCTCCTTTAATCCTTTAAGAAAATTAAAACATCCTCCCATCAAAATTATCAAGGGCACTGAAGATTAATATAGCTACCCTCTTCAAATGCACACCGGTATAGCCTGCAAATGCTATCCCTTTCGCAAGAACTGGGAAGTAAATGTCTTCAAAACTCGATTACACCCTAGTCCTCTTGACCTTCATCCTTGACGAGCTTGATCATGTCATCGATTCGAAGAATAGTAATAGCAGCTTCAGTGGCAAACTGATAAATAACAGTAAATAATTTTGCTTAGATAGCTGTATAGGAAGCTGTTCATTGGGGTCAGTTACTGATAATATGTAAAAAAAAACGTACCTGGATAATTTTGACTTTGCTCATTGCAGGCTCAATGACTCCAGCTTCCAAGTTGTTTCTAATCTTTCCTTCTGAAAGATCCAAACCCATGCTGGAAAGAGAGCAAGCAAAGTAGTTATTTTCAGAAATAGAAAAGAATGGCGGCAGTGCTGAACCTAGAAAGTAATTGTGCACGTACAAAAAAAGTCAACTTATCCAGAATATTTCACATTCTGTTTGCATAATGTAAGAATACTATAATCTCAAATCAAACCTAGGAGATATTAAGTAGCAGATGCAAAAACTTGTTTAACCCGTCCAGATAGATCCATAATGCATGAAATTCCACAACCAAAAATAGGGCAAATGATATTGCAAAATCCAATCAGTAGCTCAATTTCAAATGATTGGGGAGTGGAATTCACGACTACATATATGATGTATGGGTAAACACCTTTTAAACTACCATCTCTAAATGGGTTGGAGATGAATATTTAGCAAATACTGAAAAATATAAACGACACAGCAACAAAGATAAAAATCAACATGATGCCGCAAAGCTCGGGAGAAAATAGTAACAAAAATAAGGAATATCTGCAGCTACAATTGACTAGCAAACCAATACCTTGATAAATGCTTCTTATCAGCTTTAGTTTGTGCAGTATGGTGATAGGCCCGTAATTTTGCAACAAGCTCTGTGGCATCCTTAGCAGCATTGACAGAAAGCACCTGCTCCAGATAAGTGTTACCAATATATGCATTTGTAGTGTTAACATGGTAGAAACAGTTAAATTTTAAATAATGGGCCATAGATTTCTATTTTTTATACCAGGTAAACCCCACAAGAAAGCCCAGTCCACAAAACTCAAAACTAAGAATGTAGATAAAAACTACAGAATCAACCCTCTTATGCAGAAATTATAAAAAAACTACATGCTAAACTAAAGTATTCGACTAGAAAGAAATTCAAGCTTTACATCATTTGTTCAGCTAGGCCCAATCGCCCTAGTTATATGTAAATTATACATAAGAGTGCAAGACCGAAACCTTACGCTCTCAACTTAGAGCTTACCTTTGGAATGATTAATAGAGACTCGGCAAACTCTGCTATAGCCAACTGCTCCCGGGATCCTAAAGTTGTAGCGAGGTACTCCAAATAAACTGATAAAGCTGATTCAACAGCACCTCCACCAGCTACCACCTGAATTTTATACATTAAAAAATCAAGTGTAAGATGGCAAATAAAATAGGAAAAATGTAAATTAGAAAAGAGCAACCATAAACTTAAGCCTGCATATGCAGGAGAAACCATTGAACAATAAAAATCTGAATCCCATTCATCCAAATTTTCGCTATTGCTAAGATTGTGTATGCAATACAGCCCAACTTTAGATTCTGATTACTAATTTCCAATATGTCCAACAAATCTCTTCAAAAATTAGTTGTCTGGTAACATTCTTAGATAATTATGTGTCTAGCCAAATGCCCAGAACAACATAGAAGACACTGCCACTTTATAAAAATTCATTAAGAACGGAAATATAGACTTGATTCTAGACATTTAGAATCATGTGCTTCATAAAGTGCATTGTTAATTGAATTTTCCCTTAAAACATGACCTGAAGACCCAACCCAAGTTTCCATTTCATGGCACCTGACACACGCCAACAGAACCCTCATCTAATAAATTTCCTTGACATGAATGTTTTCAGTTTTGGACAACTGGATTGTCCCCAAGTAGGATTGAAAGCTAGGGAATACAGCCTTACTGTATTTGATTCAAGAGTCCTCTTGACAATTGATAACGCATCATGCAGAGCTCTGTCCATCTCATCAAGCATATAGTCATTTGCACCTCTGAGAATCAAAGAAACCTAAAGAAGAAACCACAAAATCAGGTGATAATGTTATATTATCTATGATGTGCATTGGGCACCCACGAAATAAATAATAAATTTTCAATGCCACTATGCCATATCACCACTTATTAACAAAAATTATCATTACCATTTATCTTCCTTAAATAACTTTCGCATCCTCCATTTCTGTAATGTTAAAGATTTTGTATTTTCTTGGCATTTCTACATATTCATAACATAAACAAAAGGGGATTTTCATGACTAGCTTAATGCTTTATCAATTATCAATCTTTTTATTGTTCCTCTCGTGGCTTTTGAAGATTCTTGCTCCTCCAGATTATTGTTCTTTTCTGTTTTACTGAATTTATCCTTTTTATCAAAAAGATCTACAATTCAATCTCAAGTTCCCCCAACCACTTACTGCACTTGTATTTTTGGTCCCTTTAATCATGACTACAGCATCATCAGCTATACGCTCCTCAACAACCTCGTCTGCAGATCCAAGAAATGATGGTTCAAAAGTTTCCTCCCCTTCCATATCAGCAAATGTTGAGACCTGCATCAATCAATCAAAGCAAAAATGAAGTCTGATCATCCATATAGCAAAATAGTATGCCAAACAAAACAAAAGACGGTACTTGCATGACCAAAAAACTTGTAACTAAATATTTAGTAAATAAAGATGATTTGCTTTTAAAAAGTATGGTTTGGACTTTAAATTGGCATAGTGGAAAAGTAAGTTGTGAAAGAATCATTAGACAGACCAGTGTTGTCAAATAGCGATAGGGTAGCGTAGCGTGTTTTGAGCACTGCTATGAAAACAGTGACTCTCTTTGAGGTCTGCTAAAAGAACAGTGGCCGCTGTATCACTTTCTGTCGTATTGGACATTGTGAATGAATAGGTTCTTCAGGTCTTTCTTTTATGAAAAAGTAAAGCGTCAACATGTGCGCTGCATCTGACTCTCTTAGAATACAAAAAAGTGAAGAAGCACACTCCACTTCCCTCTTTTTAAAATACAAGTGAAAAAACACACTCCATCTTACGATACATACGATTCGTATCCCGATACAATACGAAATCAAACAAAAACGATATGTAACTTAGTGTATCTTTTTTGCACCTGTCTCCCATCATGTATCCCGATACACTCTGTTGAATCTTACGATTCATGATTTTTGTTGAATCTTACGATACAAATTCGCACCGCTAAAGTGCCTGCTCAAGTGGTTTTTTTTTTGGAAATTTTTCTTAAATGATATATTATAAGCCAAAAGCAATCCTTCTAAATCCTCCATGTTAGATTGACTAAGAAACAAATCTAACACACTATCCTTCCAAATGATATATTATAGGGGTTTAATCAAACACATTTATGTTTATTTATGACTTGATTTATTTTGAAGTTCATGTGTTTTTTTACTTATGTTACTTAGTTTTACTTAAAAAAGTTATATATTTTTTGATCATGTATCTACGATACGATACAAGATACGATACACGATTCAGAAAATAGGTCTTCCGATACACAATACGTATCCCGATTAGATAACCATGCAATTGAGCTTTTGACTATCTTGTTTTAAACAATTCAGCATTCAATCTTTTGAGTTAATATTTGAAGTCAATCAATGACCAGAAATATTAAAATCAAAATGCAGCCTATAATGGGAAGAAAAAAAGTTTTTGAAATGGAGCCCTTTTGGTAAAGTAACAAAAAACAGCATTGTATATTCGAGGAATGGATCCTTTCATGTAAGTTTTTCGCATCTTTCTTGATATATATTATATACGTAGTTTGTTATTATTCAATTTTGACTAGACCATAAGGAGCTACAAACAGTGTTCAGATCTCAGAATTACAAAAAGGATTCTAGCTACGGCAATTAATTTCAAAAGACACTATTCTATGCAGGAAAAAATTGGAATCACCAATAGCTAAAATGCATGGAACTGCGGACATTATGCATTCCCTCAATCCATACATACAATTTACAAATATCAACAATATTTTCAACTACAGACGAAAAGAGTGAAATAAGGAACGATGTATTTGCAAAATCCTGGGTGTTAAATATTCTGATTTACTGCCAACTTACTAGCTTGTCTCATGGTTCCAATAAAATAAATAAATTGAACAAAGGCTAACCATTGTTGCACCAGTTGCTTTGGCAACATGACGCATATCCTCTTTCCGCACACGTCTCACAGCAATTGCTCCAGCCTCAACAAAGTACTGAAATAAGAAGTAAATAGTAAGAAGAAATACTTATGTAGTTAACTCATGATCCTTTTAGTCAATCATCAGAAACAGAACATGCAATTTACACATGGAAGCATACAACTCGTCAAGATGACCCCAAGACATCAATGCGGGAAGCAGAAAATCAGAACATCCTTAAAGACCCATTTTTGAAAGCAAGAAAATTCAAGATCCTTTTTCTCACGCATCAGAAACAGGACATGTAAATTATGTAATGCATCAATATGACCCTAGACATCTGTTAATACGGGAAGCAGAAAATCATAAGTAACATGTTTAAAGAGCCATAGATGTCACAAGTGTGGTGTGAATTTAAATTTTCTGCAAAATCCTAACTGCTGGTAGAACATGCGTTCTTTGGTCTGATGCCTAAGAACCCACAGTGTGATGCCTTGGTTAATTTTTCTTGTAAACCCAAATTTTGTCTACTCATTATTTGAGAAAGAAAGGTTTTGGTTGTGAACTACTTGAGACGTTAGCTCTCATTTTTATATTATCTGTAGTCAAAATTGTACAAGGAAAATACTTTAATTGAGGGAATAAACCTGGACTAAAACAATCTTATATCAATCCTAATGAAAACATAATTATATACAAGGAAGAGCATATCCTAATAATAAAGACTTGAATCACTGCATATATCTCAACATCATTCAATTGAATCTTCAATAGCAAAAAGCATAAAGAATATTCCCCCGCCAAGTTCCTAATATTCCATACTTCAATTTTTCCTAAATTCCACCGAGTTGCAATCTCACATGTGAAACAGCCACCAACTAACCCTTTAATAACCCTCATCCCTTTACTTAAGAACTAACCTAACCTACACATGGGAGTATTGTCTTTCAATCTTATATCAATCCTAATGAAAACATAATTATATACAGGGAAGAGCATATCCTAATAATAAAGACTTGAATCACTGCATATATCTCAACATCAATCAATTGAATCTTCAATAGCAAAAAGCATAAAGAATATTCACCCGCCAAGTTCCTAATATTCCATACTTCAATTTTCCCTAAATTCCACCGAATTGCAATCTCACATGTGAAACAGCCACCAATTAACCCTTAAATAACCCGCGTCCCTTTACTTAAGAACCAACCTAACCTACACATGGGAGTATTGTCTTTCAATTCCCCTAATCTCTACATTTCCTATATTCCTGAAAACCCTACTTAGAATTGTAATTGGGTATACAACATACCTTAAGTGCCATGTCATCAATCCCCTTAGTAGTCAAAACAACATTGGCTCCAGCTTTCAGTATTTTCTCTATACGCTCCTTCGTCATATCTGCCTCTCTGCAATTAGAAAAAAGATCATTTGTTAACAACATTTCAAAGATGTTACTTTATCTAAGATGGTAAGGGTGGAGAATTGTCCCAAACCAATCAAATTTCATAATGAAACAGAAAACAAGATTTCATTACACAATTAGACTAATACTTTTAAAATGAGAATTACTGAATTACACGATTTATTAACCACAATATTTCAAGCTTCCGGCTTACCAAGACTTTGGTTTAACTTAACGCCTTCCAGAACAATTATGTTTATTCCTATTTTACACAACTTACCATTAATAAGATAATAATTATTCCCAGTATATTTAAGGAAAGTGAATCTAGGAAGGCATCATTATAAAACAGAAGCCACGTGATCATATTGATAGTACCTTTGGCGAATTTTCTCGAGCTCCCTGGGATCAGAAACTAGTACTTGAACACCCAATTGCATTTTTGTCTTCTGAAGATTGAAATCAAGACAAGCAATTTTTGCAGGGGAAACCCTAAGAGGCATTCCTTGAGCAGCACGGCCAGTATTTAGAGCATAACCATTCATCAAAAAGCTGTCTTTGGCACTTTTTCCATGAGCCTTCAAAATATTAATTCCCTGAAACAGGCATTACAATTGAACAGAATTAAATCCATTCAAATCCCATGATCCTTAAACCGTGTAAGATGCAAGATTCAACTACATATTACTTCTGCTCAACAAACTGCTTAAAATTAGACATCTTACATCCAGAAAGAAAGCTTCATGAGAAATAGATCAGAGGAATTGAATAACCAACCTTGATTGGGTATCTAACTTCACCTCGAGCATTTGTCATTTTTACGGCTAGCACTGCATCTACAACCTGTGAAATTGTAAATACAAATTATTTTCACAACTGAAAACATCAAGTACCCATGTCTAAAGCCAAAATCTCAATCGAAAACAGAAGTTAGCAAACTGTTTATAACTAATCAATAACTTCAGAACATTAATAATGAGAACACAAACTGCTTTTGAAAGGTTTTATTATGTAATGACACACAACAACATGATCATGACTTTCAATCAAGATTTGGAGCTTCTGACTTTCAATCAGTGAAGCACTCAGATTAAAAAAAAATGCTGCAATTTCATCCTAACATCGAAGACACCATTGGGATTGATTGTGAACTCCTAGAATCAAGAAAAAAGGTTTTATTTCACGGTTTCATGTAACGGACAACATACTGTCTAAGGATAGGAGAGGGTAAAAATATAGCAAGGGAGGTTAGATTGTTTTGGTTAAATAAATTGGGGGTATGTCGGGGAGGACTATTCTGTGAATTTGATAGTTTTTGTGAAAGATGAGATCCTTTTTTAATGGAAAATCATTGGAGATCCGATCCTTTTTCCATTTACGTTCCTATGGTTTCCTAAGCCCTAACATAATGTGAAGCCAATTATGATCAACAAATACTGTATCAGCTCAGATTACAGAAGAAGGAACTAAAAGTATGTAGAATGATTTGTAACAGTATGTTAACAAATCAACCATAGAACAAATTGATGTAAAAGTTGAATTATAATAGCAAATAAATTGTAACTTCCTCCTTCTCAGTATGATTCAAAACCTAGCTAGAATAATCCCTAGTACGATCACTTCCATATCTCTCAGAAAGCTGATTGATACAACGAACAATTTTACAAAACCAACACACAGATAGAGTAAAAACCATGGTTAGACCAATGAAATATTTGTATCCCTTTCCTCTCAAACATAAAGTGAAAAATCAAGTAAGCTATGATATAATTTCACATTTATAATTGAGACAGGGAAAAATATACACCATATAGCTTGGTCAATATTAAGTTTTCAGAAAAATAATAATCCAAGTAAAATTTACACGTGAAACAGAAAAATGAATGTAAGCTTTATCCAATAAAATATGCAAAAACCGAAGTTTGCAAAATATGGTTTGAATCATGATATAAACTCTCAACATTCAACATAAAGTCAATGCAATTACAAACATACCAAATTGGCAAAGAAGTCACTATCACCGGCTATCAACTTTGAGGACATGCTGGTCTTTGCACAGTTAATTAGTGAATCTTTTCCAAGCAGTTCAACCTATAAGTCAAGAAAACAATCTGATTAAGCACTGCATAAAAAGTAAACAACAACTTCCAAATGCATTAATCTTCAGACAAAAATCACAAAACAACTGTTAATTGACCCATTGTGTGCTTCTTGGGAAATAAGACAGGAACCAATGGCCAAACGATGTAAGCTTTCATAAGTACATATCATGTCACAAACTTCTTTTTGTTCATATTACTGGTTACTGATTCAAACATGAATGCAACATCCAAGACGGATAATATGCATACGAAAAAGTAGTATGATAATATAGAGCAACAGGGAAAATGAATCAAATAATTGAAACTCAGAATGAGTAGAAATACAACATGCAGTGACTCTAGACTTTAGAGTTTAGACACCAATGACCACAAAAAATGTGAAGAAATCGTTATAGAACTAACTTCTTTGGCCTTTCAATAACTGACAATAACATCTATTGACAATCTAAGAAGAGTGGGAGAGAAAAAGAAACAAATAATCAGGGTCCCTTGTTGGCCTAAAAAATGCATATATAAAAAGGTTTATCTATTAGGAAAGCTTACCTTTACAGCCAGCTTTTCGCCCACATATTTACAGGCTTCTCGCATAGCAAGCTACCAAGAAAAATCAAAACAGTAAAAAACGAGGTCTTCATAAAAATCCCCAATTCAAATGCCAAAATAATGTAAATATAGCTACAAAGTTAAGAAATAGACAACTGAAAAAAAATAAAATAACTTACTCTAAATCCACTGATAATTGAGGTTGGATGGATCTTATTCCTGACAAGCTCATTTGCTCTCTACACACACACAAAATACACATTATATAAATGAGATATAAGAAATGCATCTAAAGTGGTTAAAAGAGAGAGTAACACTTACTTTGAGAAGCTCTGCAGCAAAAATTACTACAGAAGTGGTTCCATCTCCAACTTCTCTATCCTGAAGCGCAGCCAGTTCCACCAAAACCTGAGAAAACAAAACAGAGTCAATAAATCAACATATAATATTTTCTTCCTACAAAAATGGCAGAAAAAAAAGAGGAGTTCAGTTCACCTTTGCAGCAGGGTGCTCTACTTCCAACATCATGAGTATAGTAGCACCATCGTTTGTGATGGTGACGTCACCGATATCATCAACAAGCATCTGAAAAACGAAAAAACGATGAAAATCAATGAAACTGAGAAAGAAGAAGTGGAGAGTGGTTGTTATGAAATGGATCTTACTTTGTCGAGGCCAACGGGGCCTAATGAGGTTTTAACGATGTTGGCGACGGCTTGGCACGCAACCACTGGATTCAAAGAGAAAGCGTGTTAGAGAAATGGTTATTACGAGAGAACGAGAATGTGAATGAGAAAGGGAAAGAGATGTAACCGTTTTGGGTGCGAACATCTTGACCGGAGTGTCGCTCGCCGGAGATGTCAATGGATTGTGTAGAAAGCGTCATTGTGAAGTGCGGAGTGGGAACTGCGAAGTGTCTGTCTTCTAGGGCTTTTTCGACTCACTCACTCGCTTCACAAAGGGTTTTCAACTTCTCCCTGCCTTTCTTTTATGCTTCTCTTTGCTTCCTTTATTTAATTAATTACTTTCAAAAAATGATTTTTCATCCTAATCCTAAATAAATAAATCGACTTCACCTGTCTTAATTTTTTTTTCTATTATAAATCACCTGTATTTCACCACCAAAAAAATAGCCTGTCTTCTAGTTCTATGTGAACAGTTTTTCTATTCTTTCAAATGAAAAATTATCTCATGAGGATTAACATTTTTTTTTGTGGATTTAATATGGATCTCTTAAAATTGGTTTAGAAGTAGATCTTTACTTTTTTTGGTAAAAACAATCTTATAATAATAGAAAATAGAAAAATATATATAATATTTTATTAACATACACTAACCCCATCTACAAAGTCCACGATGTGAAATGGAAAGAATCCCAAACCATAATTGTCTCGTAATAATATAACGATACACCTAGATAAAAATCCTACTAATGCACCGCTAAACATGCCACTATTCTAAAAAGGTTTATTGGTTTCAAAATTAACAAGACTTTTTCTACCTAATTTTTAGAGGTAGGGTTCTTGCTACTTCGAAGAGAATTGGGAACTCGTCTTCATGAATAAATCCTTCGTGAAACACACCAACAACTTTGGAAGATAGAGTTTCATTCTTCAACACTTTAAGTGTGTGAGTGTGCTAATCTAGGGATTTAAATCCTCTGCTGTCAAACCTCCTGTTGTCCCTTGTAGTTAACTAAATTTACACTAATATTTAAGGTCTTTTTTGTCTTTTCAATCTTTAAAATGTCTCTCCAAATTCTCTCTCCGATACTTGTTTGTTCTAAATTCAGGACCCTACAGTTTATTTAAGTTTATTTCAATTGCAGGGGATCATTCATTATTCCTAATCTAGCACTATGGAGACATTTACAGTTTTGTTCACTCCTGGCATAACTATTCAACTTGAGGGGTTGAAGATTGTGATTGTCATTTTTTCATTGATATTCAGACAATAATTGTGGACTAGAAAGACATGGTCCTTATTAGACAAATGGATGGTGAATTTGAAAAAGGCAACAAGTTGCAGTAGGAGATGGTTGAAGATGTTCTTTGTTTGTAGTGTTTCTATGCTAGAGATATTTTTAACTCTTATATCATGTAAATTCATTTATTTCAAATGTATTTGAAGCCGTGTGTTAAGTTATAATTGAAGATGCACTTTGGTATTTGAAATTGAATGTATAAATATTTACCAAACCCTTTTTTGGGTTGCAGACGAAGTGGCAATTACAACTAAAAACTCACGCACACAACTATGAGATCCTAGGTTTGAACCCAATATATATTCAGCCTAACAATTTTAGCATTTGCCAATTGAGCTAGGGTTTATGGATTACCAAACACTTTTTTAGAAGATACATAAGAATATTATTCCTATCATTATATTTTAAGGAATGTTTTTCCTGAGATTAATTATATCTAACTTTAAACAACACTTTTCACCAAAAAAAACTTTAAACAAACACATCCATCACTTGGATGTGTGTACGCATGATACAAGCCACATCTCTTGGTTGTGCAAGCATGACATCGACATGCTCATCATATTTATGAGAGCTTGGTCTTCTTCTCTTCCTTTTTGACACTCTAACTATCTCAACGGGTCTTGTAGACTATGGTCTACCAATTTTCTTTTTTGGTCCATGGCTGATCTCCTCTACCACCAAATAAGGTTCTTTCCAATAATGGGAACCACCATAGGTTGCTGCTAAACCTGATCAGCAAGACCATTGCCAAAATTCAGAGACTCGTCTAGCTCTTCGGGTTGTGCAAACTTGAATATTGACATTTTTAACCACTTGATCATCCTCCACATGCAAACATCGAACAAGAAGCTACTATTTGTTGCTTCTCACTTCCATGGTGAAATTAGCATAATCGTACAACTGTGGTAGAACCACCACCGCTCCCCCAAACATGTACTCACTCTCACTAATTTCGTGAGCCTCAATAATATAATAATAATAATAATAAAAAAGTAAAATCACTCTTAACTATTTATGTTTTTAAATTATCATCATACTATAAGACATATTTCACAGCTGATGTTACAATTGCCATGAGTAGTCTCATAAATATATTCATACAATTTCTTTGAAAATTTTCATACCAAAAACCACCTTCCTCGTGAATTTAGAGGAAAAACTCTTTCTCAAATAAAAATCATTGTAAGTCGCTAATCGGTGATTGTGTATAAGAATTAAGAAATTTTGTTTTCACCTCTCTGAATAACGCAATATCAACCGTTAACATCAGAGAACACAATTCTGACAGCACAATTGAAAGAAAGCCTTCAATCCTTTCATATCTTTCATCCCCCTCCCTTGTCCCATCCTTGCTAAGTTAAACATCGAGGTGAAAACAAAGACGCTCATAGCGAAGCTAGAGGTATATACGAGTCTAGGAAGCAAATTCACATGTACTCCAAAATTCCAAACATAGACCAAATAAAACTTTTACTAAGATTGCAACATGTGCACACTCGAAGGGTGTAATTGCTTTCTTCACTTTCCTAATAATCCCTACGATACCTTGCTAATTCTGATCTAATATCCGTTATAACATCTTCTGCCTCGTGGAGTTGCGCTTCAAGCTCTTCTATCTTTCTTTTATGCTTTAATGATGTCTCTGCTTCAGTTGTCTATTATAGAAATAAAAATAAAATGTTAATGTAATTTTTCAAAACAACTTTACATGAAGAATAATTTCAAAGATGTAAATTTTTCAATTAAATATAAAAACAGAAATGGACGAAAATTGAAGACATAATTCAATGATGTAAGTATTAAATCCAATTGTAGGCATCTAATTGATTCGGTTCTGATACTAATAGTTTGGTGTTCAAGAAAACTTTTGATTATTATGACTGATAAGCATTACCAACAAAAATTCAAAATTAAAAGCAGCTTCTACCAATGAACATAAAATTGAAAATCCAACAATATATTAAACTATTAAACTAATACTTACAGGTAAATACTGAGGTAATACAGACTGGATGGCAGTGTGAACCTGACTCTTGATTTCCTGTAAATCTTTTTGACGATCCAGTAGTCGGGTCTCGACCTCCTCTCGTTTTTGCTTCTCCTGCTCCAGTTGGGACTCAAGCTCAATGAGTTTAGCTCTCATGTCATTGCATTCTTTCTTAGCATTCATTGTCTCTATCTTCTGGGCATCTAATTCAGCCTGCAGTTGTTGAACTCCAATGAAGTTGGATGACTCCTGTCCTCCAATTAAGTTGGATGGCTCCTGTCCTCCAATAAAGTCTCGCATAATTGATTTCTTCCCAACCAACGTCTTAAAAGCAGTACTAACAATTTCCGGTTCAATTGTTTCCATCACATCCTGAGAACTCACTAGCTGGCATCGCCTCTCATTGATTTGTTCAGCAACCTTGTCCTATAATGAATCAATACAACAACAGTCGACCATTTAAATACGAGGGATATCATCAAATTGAAGTTATATATAAAACTGCAGAAGTAATTTAAAACGTGATTACATTGACTTCCTTAGATGCTTCGTCAATCCATTCCCCATTTACCCTTACGTGTGTCATCTGCCATAGTGTCTGCAAATCAGGCTCCTTTCCAGTCTCCGGGTCCCGCTGTTGAAAGCACATACTTGTTAATCAGTAAACAAAAAATATCATACCTTTTCACTGCCACAATAAGCAAATGGCAAGTTAAATTGAAATCTCACCGCATCATAGCTAACAGCATGAAAGGATTTTCGCCCACTAGTATGATTTGTCCGCTGTTTTGTCTTGTTTGCTTTGTTTTTCATGCTTATTATCTGAATATTGACAAAAGAGCGTGTTATGGAGTTTATTAAAACTAACGAGCAGGTAGGATGGGACAAGCATAAATCAATGCACCTCAAAAGATGGGCTGCTAAAATAATCAACCAAGAATTTCCAATCAGAATCATTAACTTCATCAGGAACATGATTCAAAGCCTCCTCATTTGTTTTAAAGGTTAAGTAATAATCGTGAAGCCTGTTGCGCCAATTCCGATATAAACGGCCTGCTTCATCCAGAATCGCTTTTCGTACCAGAGCAGTATCCTGAAGTCTCCAATTGTTCTGTGAACAAGAATGAAGCCTATTTAAACTAAAGAGTAAAGAACACTAACACGTTTGGATAGGAAAAAATAAAGGACGAAACAAATTACACCAGTAAACATGAGTAAAACCACCACAATCAATGTGAATGCCAAAACATACCAGAACTTTTTTCACTATTGCATCTCTAGTATCTTGTGGAACTTTCCTCCACATGTTCACGTTAAAACGAGCATTCTGGCGAACGATAATAGAAAGATCAGCAATGAAATCGTTACGGCCTGGACCTACTGCCACCAGCTTTGTAGGATGAATGGTAACATCTAACTTTCCGTCTGCACTCTGTCTACGTTTCAATTCAAGCATCAACTCTTTTGTTCGTCCTCTTACATTTCTCTTAAGACCGACGTTTATATCTAAAACAAAAAAAAACAATACGAAAATAAGAGGAGTTTCAAATAGAATTTCAAAGCCAGGAACTATAGCACCAATTAAATGAAAAAATTCAACTTTCCACCTGCATTCTGTGGATGGTTCTTCAGATTTAATGACCCTCTTGGTCGCCCTCGACCTCTTTGCATGGGTCTATTAACTACATCTAAAACGCCCATGAAAAATTTAGAAAATAAACTTTATTAATAATAAGACATTTATCGTTGAAATTATTCCTAATGTTGTTCCTAGTAATGGAATAAATGACAACGAGCAAACTTAAAGACGAACTAGAAGAAAGTTATTCAAGTTGATTGTCGTGCCATAAGGGATAATAAAAGATCATATCTGTCATGGGAAAAAAAGGACCACTTTTCACTTCGTTTCTGATTTCAAATATTTGGATAGGAAATTACAAAAACATTTTTTTTGTAATTGTTTATCTTAGAATGAGTGCTTGGACTTAACTCAACTCCAAAATATTGGCTTATAAGTGAGGAGAGCTCAAGCCTTATAAATACTACTGAAGGTAGATCTCTAGGCAATCACTGGGCTAGGGAATAATAATATTTGAAAACAGGAAATAAGTCAAAATAAGGTGGCGTTTTTATAACTGCAAGGAAATGAAAAACAAAACCTGAAACTAAATGGGCCTCAAGTTTTCCCAGGAAACGTGTGTTATACTATTAATTCATATTCTTTCTTCATATAAAACTAGAATTATTTCCATAAGTAAAGAGAAAAGGCCAAAAGGGTATGAGTAATAAACAAGACAATAAGATATATACTAATCAGTATGTAACTGATAATCATACCAGCCTCTGGCTCCTCTTTACATCCAGGACTGACTTCCATCACATTTGATGGATTATCATATATATCCATGCCATCAGCATTCTTATGACAGTTCTGCACACTTGACTCGATTGGTTGTCCTGGTCCATCTTCCTTAGGAATAACTGTATGCAACACAACAATATTGATTATTAGAAAACAATTAGCATGCAGTCGCTCTTTTCCGCCCACCAGTGCCAAAGAAATCAATAAAAAAATGATAACAAATCTGGTTACAGTGTTACACAAGGGATGTGTGTGTGTGTGTGTGTGTGAGAGAGAGAGAGAGAGAGAGAGAGACCCGATAACCCAGAAATGAGTCCCGGTCATAAAATATATAAATTATTTCTGACATCTTTACCAATAATATCATATCATAAAAGACAAACATAACATAATGGGTACCGACAATGAGTGAGAAATTTTTGTTGATTAGTAAGAAAGCCTTGTGACTGGGTAATGCTTCTTGAGATGAATAAATATCATATTTGTCAAGAAAATACTTTTAATGATAACATGATTTTCCTAATAGCAAAACTAGTAAATTGATTTTGCTAATGAAATAAGAATTATTATTGCAAAGAAAAAAGGGGATAAAGCAAACAAGAAAATGAGAGAGATTGAAATTCAGACGTTACTTGCAACCAGACCAGCATCTTCTAATTCTTCACCCTCGTGAACAACTTCCACCAAAGCTGAAGCATTTATGTGGCTACTTACATTTCCACCGACGCTCTCTTGACAATTTTGAGCGCTTGACCTTTTTGGACGACCTCGTCCCCTTTTCTTAGGCATAACTGTACATGAGATGCAGAAATTTGATATATGACGACTGTTAGCATATGCTTTTCCTGACCAAAAAAGGTGCAAACAAGGATTGCAAGTTAACAAGAGAATATGATAAAGTCAATCCATGCCTACCCATATCCTGCTCCTCTAGAAGTACAGGATCAACTTCCAATGCAGTTGACGGATTATCAAGAACGGCCACTTCGACATCTGCACTCCCTTCAATCTTCTCATGAAGGGCTGACCCTCCAGGCTGAACCCTTTCCCTTCTCTCTGGCACAATATGTGTACCCGCCTCCTGCTCCTCTACAAGCACGGGAACAACTTCCAGTGCATTTGATGGATTATCGAGACTAGTCACTTCAACATCTGCACTAAGTTTAACCTTCTTTTGAAGGGTTGGCCTTTTAGGCCGACCCTTTCCTTTTCTCTTTGGCATGGTACCTGACAACGAATTCCTGAAAAAAAAAATAAGATATAAGTACAGTGTTTCATATGAATGCTTTCATACGGGAACATATAAGTCAGCCACCTTAAAGTGCTATTTGGCCTTGATAATTATGTCAAATCAACATCCGTAAACAACAGTATTGGAAATCTGGACTGTATCCATTTCCAAATAACCCATAGTTGATATAATAAGAAAAATGCTCCTACAACCCACCAAAAGGTTTAGTTTAGTTTAAACCACCCATACCAAGTCAGCCCTCCAAGTTGCATACATACTAGAATCTTAAATAAGTACAACGATACATTATCAACAACATAACTATGTGATCAATCCATTGCATAGATTCCAAAAGTACCAAACACAAATATATGATGATGATAAAAAACGGATAGAGTAGACCATGATTATTATATAATATCAGCAAATTGGCAAAAGAGGAGCAGAGGAAACAAAAAGTTATGCTACATTGAAGAGATAAAAACTGTGGATACTATATAACAAGAAGGGTTGTGTTTAGAAACGTCAATGCCACCCTTTTATGACGATAACAAATTAGAATAGTCATCACCAATACCATTCAACAACACTTCTAACAACATCAACAAAAAAAAATATTTTATTAATAATAATAATAATAATAATGATCAAAAAGGAGAAAACATAGTAGATATCAGCTTCAAGAGTAGAAGGTAGTAAGGTACTACCTACAATAACAGAAGTAAAAATTACAGCTACGAAACAGAATAAGCTTCAACCAAACCTAAATTACAGAATCGTCGAATTGGAAATTACGAATTATACATTTTCAAGTGAAAACGAAAATGGTAAGAGCAAAGAGGGCTTTTCTTCGAGGGATTTTCGGGAAAGAAAAAAAACAGACAACTTTTGATGTATGAAACGTTTCGTTTCGTCGTGTTAACCCTAATCGAGAAGCATTAAATGTTAAGACCCAATAGAATAAGCAGCAGTAAGAACATGCGAGTGAGACTAACCGATCGGAGACGGTGGCTATCGAAAATACGATGATCGATGACGGTGGTGGGTTGAGAAATAATCACAGTTTTTTTTTCGATGCAAGGAATAATCACAGTTGGGGTTACCGCGAAAGAGATAAATATAATGTTGACGACGGTTTATAACAAATATATGTATATATGTATCTACTAGCCCTAATACCCCATATCAACAAAATAAATAAAAAAATAGTAGCCCTACAAGAGTGTGCAAAAAGCTAATTTTGGTTTGTGCAAAAAGTCTTATTTTTAGTTGGGACTATTGCTGACTACCTACAAGAGTGTATCAACGTTTTCAACTAAAGACTAATATTTGCTTGTACTTAAGAGAAAATTTTGCACTAGCTAACACTGAATTTGTCCACTGTGGGAATCAAACTCGGGAGCACCGAGACGACCCATGTGTCCCAGGTTAGCTTATGCAACTGGGCTAACGGTGCTGGTTTGTAAAATATGAGTAATACTTAGGTACAGTATCATAGGTATTCATTGTACCGGTGATTCTTCTTGGAAAGTTGTCACTAATTTAGATGCCAATAAATGTGGTTACATTGCTGCAAAAAAGACAAAAAAAATTAAAAAGTGAAATATGTGGGTATCACGCAGGGTTAGATGGAAATCATCAATAAAATAGAAGCACTATACAGGGTTAAAAGAAAATGATGGGGGTTCTATTGTAAATGTTACTGAAATTTCCGCGAGTAGTCATGGTCTGTTGTAACACTATCGGAGATGGTCTGAAAAATGGCTTATCTTCATGGTTGCTCCTTTTGGATATCTAATTAGATGGAAGAAATATTCGATCGAGAGGATGAAGATTATGTGTTTGGATTGCTCAAAGGAGACTAGAGTTGATGAGAAAATTAGAGAGAATATGAGGTTTAGAGAGGGAGAGAGGGGGGAGTTAGAAACTGTTCATGACTTATGGTGGTTGTAAAGAGGGAGAGAGAAGAAAGTAAAGCCCGAATGAATAAATATGACCTTAGAAAGAGGAAGAAATTTGTAACAGAATAATAATAAGTGGGTATTTCTTCTTTGGAAGTGGTCACCAATTTAATTGCCAACGAACACGGATTGATCTAATTGTATTTAATTGAGGGGTTTTTCCCCCACTTGAAAAATTATTTTTCTTAGAATTTATATCAGACAAATTTATGTTGCCCCAGAAAAATAAGGGTTACCTCCATAGAAAAGTTAATTGATTTATTAATGTGGTGAGTTGCATTTTACAAACTTTAAACGAACTTCGCGTGTGTGAACATTTAACATTTTTTACAAACGCTAAAGTACACAAAAACACATTGTTTAGTATCGTACTTTACGTATTTTGTCACAAATATATATATATATATATATATATATATATATATATATATTTATTTTTTGACGCAATATACATTCTTGTTATAAATCGGGTATTGAGGAACGAACCTCGCGTATGTGAATAGTTGAATGTTTTTTAGGCTTTAAAGTACCTAAAACACACTGTTTAGCATCACACTTTACGTATTTTGTCACAATTTTTTTCACCAAACCAGTTGTTGAGGAATGAACTTCGCGTATTTGAACCGTTAACATTTTTTCCAAATGCTAATATACCCCAAAACACATTGCTTAGCATCGCACTTTACGTATTTTGTCACAAAAAAACATATTTTTTGTTATAAACCGATTATTAAGGAACGAACTTTGCGTATTTGAACTGTTGAATTTTTTCCAGACTCGATAGTACCAAGAAACACGCTATTTAGCGTTGCACTTTACGTATTTTGTCCCAATTTTTTTTTCTTTTCACCAAACCAGTTATTGAAGAAGGAATTTCATGTATTTGAACAGTTAAGTTTTTTATGGCCTCTAAAGTACCGCAAAACACATTGCTAAGCATCCCACTTTACGTATTTTGTCACGAAATTATTTTGTTACCAACCCAGTTATTGAGAAACGAACTTCACATATTTGAACATTTAGTTTTTTTCTAGCCAGTAAAATACCAAAACATGTAAAAAGAAAAAAAGGCAAAATATTTGGTGCAAGAGAAGTTGAAGTTTGGCGTGGATTACCAACTGCAGGGTGGTACCAACGGATTGCCAACTGGAGGGCGGTACCTGCATTATAAATAAGATTACTCCCTCCGCCTCAAATTATAAGCCGTTTAAAGTTATGCATAAGTCTTAAAATTATGAAAAATGCGATCAACATTCTATTTAGAACACTTTTTTTAATACTCTCTATTATTGGCCAAAATTTATGTAGGTTTCACAGGTTTGGTAATAGGTCCCACTAAATTAATAAGACCCACATAAATTCCATTCAATGATTAAGAGAGTGTTGGAAAAAGAATGTTAAAGTGGTCGTTGCTAACACTTCTCTAAAAATATTTTTATATGTTCATTTTCAAGGTAAAGTAGGTTACTTTGTCTAAACTACCTTATTATAATTGAACTTAGGTGGAATCAATACTAGTAATAATACTTTGGATCCGGCTCATAAGAAACAAATACTATTTTATGGTGGTCCACACTATAAGAAACAAGCACCAATTTTAAGGTGTATTAAATGATCAATCTCAATTTTATCCTTATTTAAGTTGTGTAATTAAAGAGTGTCATTAATTAAGAGTATAAATCATCAGTTATGAAAAATACAATTTTGAAAAGAAGTTAAACTTTTAACCTTACTAAATGAGAATAGTTGATTTCAGTGTCATTCCTCAATCTATGTCATGTAGAGGGATTGTTCGGCTCATCATTATTCATTCAAATAATGAGACATATACAATTGGGATATAGTTAAAGACTTTCGAGCTAGCATAAGACCAAGATGCTCTTATTAAGCAATGAACAACTTGATTGGCCGGTCTCTTAACAAAACTTATCATAGAGTCTCTGGTAGAACATTCAACTCCTCCTAACACCTACTCATTAGTCGGGAGTCACCCAACAAAGCATCAACCACCCGTTTACGGTCTAGTTCAATATTCATGTTGTTGTACCATTACTCGAGCCATTATAATGTTGCAACTAACCTCGATGCCTATGCTTCTATTGGCTCTAAAATTTCATCAGCCTTCCCTATCATCGCTTTAATAAAAGATAAAAGACCATGTGTCATCTCTAATGCAACATCCAAACCCAAACCCAAACCCATTTTGTTCTAAAAAAAATGGAGCATTAACATTGCATTTAAATTCATCTTGTGTTAGTTTTATCTATCCACTTTGCCTCTTGAGTTGTTGGGGTATGATTAATTCTTTCACTAGATGAATTGTGTGCCACCTTCCAGTGTTCTAAAACTTCCATCGCACAACGTGAAATATATAGCTTCCTTGCCGAAACATGTTCATTCCTCTTGCGCCAAATTACCGACATCAATATTTTCAGAGTTTAATACTACCAATAATCCCCACAAGAACATAATCCATTTTTAAAGTGATGAAAGCGACTAGAATCTCTGACCACGATCTCACGGTCAACAATCTTTGCCATAAGCTTTATTGCATTATGACAATCCCCACACACCCTTAGATTTTTCATTACTGTTATGGTACTGCCTTCCACAGTGCTAAGCAGCCCAAATGCAATTGCAAGCCTTTCACTATGGTAAGATAGCATTTCTTCTTTTTGCTCAATTTCAACATCATGCAAGGCGAATTGTTGATCAGGAACATAACCCAGTTCCTTTAACTTTACCCCTAACCAGTCTAGCTTTTGATATATTTGCTCAGTAAGTGGATGTGACCTATCTGCAGACAGAAATTCATGCCTCAGTCCTTTTAAGGTTACCCAACTTGACCCTGGTTGTTTTACAACTCCACTATGTTTCATTTTCCTCCTTATCGTTGCCACTTCAGACCATCTTCCTGAAGATGCATACAAGTTCGATAGCAACACATATGGAGCACTACAATCAGGCTCCAATTCAAATATCCGTTTCGCAGCTCTTTCAGCAACACGTAGATTAGAATGCACCCTGCAGGAACTCAGCAAAACCAGCCACACCTTTGAATCTGCTTTCACAGACATGTTCATCACTAGTGCTTCCGCTTCCTCCAGCTCTCCACACCGGCCAAGCACATCCACCATACACGCATAGTGCTCAATAGTCAGCTGAATCAATTTTTTCTGGCCGAAGTATCCAAAAAAGCACCTCGCCTTTTGTAACATCCCAGAACGGCTACAAGCAGACAGTAAACCTGTTAATGTGATCTCATCAGGATCAACTCCTTCCTTCAGCATTTGGTTAAATAGTACCAAAGCCCACATAACATATCCATGTTGTGCACAGCCAACAATGATCGAGTTCCAAGAGACAACACTCTTCTCACCAATTCCCTTAAACGCGTACAATGCATCACCAATAAAACCACATTTACTATACACAACAACAAGAGAATTCCCCACATAAACACCCCTTTCCAAACCAATCTTAATCGTCGCGGCATGGACAACTCTCCCCTTCTCAAGATCCTCCAACCCACAACAAGAATTCAAAGCACTTGTGAAAGAAGACTCATTTGGCAACACACCAAATCTCATCATGTCTCCAAACACCTTCAATGCCTCTATATGCTTATCATTGAAACCATACCCAGTCAAAAGAGCAGTCCACACAACAACATTCCTACAAACTACCTCATCAAAAACCTTACAAGCAGTCTCCATTTGTTTACAACTCGCATAAAACGTAACAAGTGAAGCAGAAACAAACTCATCAAAACAACAATAACCAAACTTAAACATAGAACAATGAATCTGAATACCGACGTGGAAAGCCGATGACTTTGCAGCCGCGGACAAGGCGCAAACCAATACAGTAGAAGAGGTTTCAATTTCAACACATGAAGTCACCATGTTTTGGAAAAAAACCAATGCTTGATGACTCATTCCATTACGATCAAGCCCTACAATGATGGAAGTCCAAGAAATAACGTCACGGGAAGGCATTTGATGGAACAAACGTAGAGCATCAGTGACTCTACCATTGTTACAGTACCCATGAATCATGGAGTTCCACGTGGCAACATCTTTGTCAGTTGATGGCATTTCACAGAAGAATGTTTCAGCTTCATGGACTTTACCGACAGAGAGGAAGGCGTGGATGATGGTGGTCCAAGAAACCGCATTTCTGTGGGGCATTTCGTCGAACAGTTTAAGAGCTGTTTGGAAATCACCACAGACAATAGAGGCTTTGATAATGGAGTTCCAGGTGATGAGGTCTTTGGAGTTGGAGGGTATTTGATGGAAGAGGTGAAGTGCTTCGGGGAGTTTGTGGTTTTGAGCGTAAGCGAGGATGAGAATGGTGTAGAGAGAAGGGTGAGGGGAAGGGATTTTGTTTAACAGGGCATGTGCTTCGTTTAGTCTTTGATTGTTGAGGAGAGACTTGAATTTGAAGGAGATACATGATGATGATGATGATGATGATGATGATGATGATGATGATGTTGAAGTAGAGTTAGCAATTTTGTAACATTTGGACTTAGTCGCTTGACTCGCGATGATCGATGGAATTAACAATCGTGTACTTCGCTGAAACATGCGAGAAGCACGAAACACTGAGAGTGGAAGGAAGGAAGAAAGCCACACAATTAAACTTATCTGCCCTTCTTGTTTTACAGCACTTCACAGTTTACCACATTGGGTTTTTCTTTACGACCTCATCCTATTCTCTTAGGTTTTATGTAATTTTTCCCTCCAAAATACACATTAATCCATTTTGGTCCCTGCAAAATAAAAAACTTTAAAGAAGTCCCTGTAAATTAGTTATTTGTTCAGTTAGGCCCTCGCTGTTAGTTCCCCCTTAACGCTGTTAGTGGTAGCCTACGTGGACTTCTGACTTGGCATCCACTCTGAACACGTGTGTAGCCACGTATAACTAGGTTTCTTCTTCTCTCTCTCTGAAACCCATTTTCGTCTACTTCCTCTCCCTCTCTCTCTGAAACCCATTTTCGTCTTCTCTCTTATTCTTCCCATCGTTTCTCTTCTTCTCTCTCTCTCTAAAATGGCAGGCAGCAACGCAACTTCAAGGCATGGAGATCTACCTGTTTGTGGATGTGGAGATCCTATGCGACTATGGATCTCAAATACAGCTGAAAACCCAAGAAGGAAATTCTGGAAGTGTGTTAATTGGGGGTAATTACGATTTAGGGTTCTTTCTTTTCTTCCCTTTTATTTGATTTTGTTTTCTTTTTTGTTAATTCTAATCATAAATTTATTCTGGGGATTGTTTACAGAGGAAAACAACAAGTTGCAAGTTGTTTGTTTGGGATGATGACCTTGATTTTGAGGGATGGCCCATGGTCACGGCGACTAGTCCCCATTCAAATCATGAAAACCCTAAAGCTGTAAAGGCAGCAACAGCATCAACTTCAAAAACTTCTCAATGCAAATGTTGTGATGTATTCAAGGATTGAGAGTCAAGGAAAATTACTAAACTGAAACTCAAGTTGTTAAATGAGAAGAAAAAGATGAAGTGGATACAAGGAATTCTCATATTGGTCATTTTGTACTTAGCATACCAGAAAAGTTGGTTGGTTTAGGATTACTGTTAGTGACCAATCAAAGTATGTTTAAGAAGTTATTTATGTAAGATGTACTAATGGATGTTTCTATGAAATGAAGTTGTTTACCAACAGGTTATTAAACCATTTGAGGTTCAATATTTGCTGCATAACTGTTAAAAAAAATTCTGCATACTGAACTTGTAAAATTGGTGCATAATGAAATAGAAGACATAATGACCTGAAATTGGTTTTCAATTGGTTTTCAACTTACTGCATAAATGTCATACACATAAAATAGTAAGTTGGCTTTCAACTGATTGTAAATAAGCCACCAAACCATGAGTAATTCATTTGATTTCTGCTAGATAATGTCATACACAAAATACATACGTGTCACCAAAATACATTAGAGGCTACATAAAATGGCAAATTATGCCAGTGTATCAAAATACAAACCAAGTTGGCTACTAATGCCAATGTACCAAAGATACATAAAGCAGAAAACACTAAACCATGTACTAAAAGGCCTAAACTATATTTTCTTGTGTAAGATCCCCATCTTGGCTAGTTTCTTCTTCATCACTGACCATCAGTGGTTTGTTTGGGTCACTACCAGGACCTGTATAAGGTAATACAGTCCTCCTAAGCCTTGTGCTATATCTTTGCCTCTTAACAGGCAGTTTTGGTCTCTTTGCCACTCTACTGACAGATGGTTCTGTAGTTTGAGATGATGCAGTAGCAGTTGTTTGAAATGCAGTGGGATTGGAAGCAGGTGCTGAAGCAGGGCCTTCACCTGGTTCAGTGGGATTGGAAGCAGGTGCAGAAGCAGAAACATGGGGCTTCAACTGGTTCACCTTTCTTAGGTTTTCTCTACAAATAAAAGTTTGAGCAATCAATGGTGAGTTAATGTTGAAGCGTACTTCATAGTAGAAAACATAGTGATGTAGCATTACCTTTCTCTTTTGTGCTTCTGGATTGATCTCAGTGGCCTTGCAACTCCTGATGTTGTGGCGTAATTCATCACACTTGGTGCATCTATAAGTCGTTCCAACTCTCCTTAGTTTAGTTGCATTAGGTTCCTCATCTGGTTGCCTCCTCCTAAGTTTTTTAGGCCTGCCAGGAGGTCTTTTATAACATGGTGGCAGCATGTCTTCCACCTCAACCTCAGGCCACATATCTTCGCCATTTATGGCACTAACACCATGGCGATATGCTAGTTCATAGCTGAATCTTGTATAACAGGCATCAACAAAATCCTCAGGTTTCTTTTGTCTATAAGAGATGGCAGCACAAGCATGTCTACAAGGAATACCAACTAGCTGCCAAAAATTACAGCTACATTCTAATTTCCCTAGATCAACTATAAATGCTCTACCCCCAAATATACTAATGACCTGAAACTGAAGGTCACCAGCCCATGTTGCAACCCAATTGCCACTTCCCTCAACCTCCTTATCCAACCTCATCCTAGGTTTAGGCATTACTCTATGTGGCCATCTATTTAGTTTCAATCTCTGCTTAGTAATCCTATTCATCAAATAGTCTCTAATCCACTCACACATTGAAAGGATAGGTTTATCTCTAGCTGTTAAAATTGTGCTATTAAATGCTTCAGCTAGATTATTCATCACTATATCACACTTAGGGTAAAAAGGGAATGCATGCTTACACCAATATTTGGTTGGAATTTGCATCAACCACTCCCAGCATTTCTCATCCACTCTTTTCAGGGCATTCATCTTTGCTTGCCATGCTTGAATATATGTTGCCTTTGAGCCCCCCATCATAAGATCCCTAATGACAGTGCCACCACCAAATTTCTTCTTGCAATTTGCATAATAAATGCATGACACGCAGTCTATGCTCAAGCCCCATCTCCTCAAACATTTGGATCAAACCCTACAACATAAAAACAGAAAAACAGAAAAGAAAAAGGATTAATGATTAAACAGAAAACCAGAAAAACAGAAAAGAAACATTCTCCAATAGATAGACATTACCTTTTGCTGGTCAGAGATAAATATCCATCTTCTATCTTCACCAATATCCTCTAACAACAAATTAAAGTTAGAAACAATCTCCAAAACTCTTTACATTCTGTTTCAACCACGACAAATGCAAATGGAAAATACTCATCATTTGTAGCATACTCTGCTATATCTAAAGCATCAACATCACCTAAAATTTTCCTAAATAACCCATCTTCATTAGCTTTCCACCATAATGTATATGTACCAGACTGATACCCTAATTCCTTCACTATATCAGTAGCTTCAAAATAACTCCATGTGTTCACATCTTGACCTTTAATAGCTGTTTCACCCCCTCCTTCGTACTCCAGTGTCTCTTTCTTAATAAACTTTCCACCATAGTGGAAGACAACAATAATAGACATTACTGTAAGAAAAATGGTGCCAATCAGTGAACCAAAATAGACATTAAACAAGTTATACTACAAAAGGGATAAAATAGACTTTTCACCTTAAAATAGAAGCCCAAAATTGACATTACCATTACACGAAATCAGGTCAAAAGCATTAAAGAATCTTTCCCTTTCCCAGAAATGAAAACAATAGTGACAACACAACAATAGAGTACGACAGCATGTACAAACCTGTTTTTTTTTTCCAAAATGAAGCGTCGTCTTCTTCCTTCGTCAATCAGCAGCTTCTTCCTGCACCCTTTTCCGTCGTCTTCTTCCTGCACCCTATTCCTTCGTCAATCAACTGGGTTTCAGAGAGAGAGAGAGAGAGAGAAGAAACCTAGTTATACGTGGCTACACACGTGTTCAGAGTGGATGTCAAGTCAGAAGTCCACGTAGGCTACCACTAACAGTGTTAGGGGGAAACTAACAGTGAGGGCCCAACTGAATAAATAACTAATTTACAGGGGCTTCTTTAAAGTTTTTTATTTTGCAAGGGCCAAAATGGATTAATGTGTATTTTGCAGGGGCCAAAATGACCTTTAAGCCATTCTCTTATGGGAGAAACTGAAAAGGGTTGCAGGTTTTTTTCATAGAAGAAGAGGATAGTTGCAGTTTAGTTTTTTTTTTTATCAAAAAGAAAGAAGAAGGCGGTGATTCTCGAAGATGGGTTTTTGATTTTTTTATTCTATTAACTTCAATAAAATGAAATCGGTTTAATTTTGTACTTTTATTTTTTAATTTTTTATGGGGTTAAGTGTGAGACTAACTTAAGAATTCATTTAATTAGATATTTTAAAGACTTATTTAATATTTTTGTTGTCTATTGTATCAAATTTTAAATTTCTAATTTAATTTTAATTGGATACCTAATTTAAAATTTGATACCTATTTTGGTAATTTCATATTTAAAAACACTTTTGATCTAATTTATCCAAACAACATTGATTAGTGAAAATCACTTTTCGGTAAATGTGTCCAAACAAAAATTACATCAAGTTCAACACACTTTTAACTAAAATCAATTCTACAAAATCAATTATATCAGAATCAATTCTCGTCACCGCAAAAGTGTGAGACTAATGTTTGGTTTGGCGGTGGGAGGGCCTAGAAGTGCTTTTAGCATTGCCTTTCATGGTTTCAGGCTTTAAAATGACGTTTGGGTTCCATGTTTAAAAGCAATTATTCTCTCCAAAATTGATTCTAGTTCAAGCTAGTACTCGTTTGGCTTGGCGGTGAGAGGGCCTAGCACTGATTCTGATGCTATCTTTCGTGATTTTATTCTTTTATATCTTGTTTGGCTTAAAAACTGAGAAGCGCTTTTCTTAGCCACAATTGATTTTGGGAGAAGCTAGTATTCCAAGCTTCCACGATCACGACAAGCTTGAACTAGAATCAATTTTGGAGAGAATAATTGCTTTTAAACATGGAACCCAAACGTCATTTTAAAGCCTGAAACCACGGAGGGCAATGCTAAAAGCACTTCTAAACCCTCCCACCGCCAAACCAAACATAACCTGAATAGCTTTCAAAAAGAGATATTTTAAGGGGAGATTGTAAATACTCGTTAGAGGGTTTATCAACAAAAATGAGGTGCTAATACTAACACCAAAGATTAGTCTTAGACCCCAAAATTAATTTGCTAAGTAAAAGGTATTTTCTTTCCCCGTCGCCTCTTTCTTTTCCCACCTCCATTCTCTTGTGAAAAATCATGTATACCCCCCTTAATTAAATTAAATAACTAAAACAAATATTTAACTAATTAAATTAAATGATTAAAATAATTATATAGCTAATTAAAATAAATATTTGGCTAATTAAATTCATTAATTAAATAACTATTAAGTTAATTAAATTAAAAAATTAAATCAAACACATAATGGTGTTTTTGTCATTTCGAAACTAGTATTCTTTCTCCCTTCTCATTTTTGTTCAATTAAACTAAGAGACACAACTCTCTCTCCTCTATTTCTCTTCTCTTTCTTTTAAACCAAACAACACTCATAATCTACTTTACTTCTCACATCTTTCTCTCTCCTCTTTCTCTCTCTGACTTTCTCTTTTAATCCAAACACATCGTTAGTTTGTGGAAAAAAGAGAGGAAAGAGAAAATAAGAGAATGACATTTTTGTCTTTTCTAGTGGGTGGTGGCAAAACCACAAAAGTCATAGGGGAGGTGTTTGAAGAATATCCCTAAGTAAAATTAACAAAAGTGCAAAACTATTTTAAAGCAAAGAAGAAGGATTCAAAGAAATTATTGTACCACAATCAATTAAAAAAACAAAAGGTCGTTGATTCAACGTAGGTGCCAACTGCCAACCAATTTTTCTGACATAAAAAAACATGTCGCTGCCTTCTTCCTTTCTCTTCCTCTTCTCTCCGATCTCCTGCGGATTTCAATTCCTTCATTCACCGGTAATTTCATTCACATTCACACACTCAATTCTTAATTTATCTTTGTTATTTTCTGCTTTTTATTGATCCCTTATTAACGAGAAGATTCGTTTAATGCGAACGTTAATCTTTGAATTCTTTAGCTCATATGGAATCTTATCCAATTCGTTGTAACTGAAAAAAATTCCTAAATTTCGGTTGATGAGAAAAAAATCTAAAAACTGACCTTTTTTAGTAATTATCGTTTTTGATGTTTGATCTGTTTATCTTGTTTCTTGCTTTTAATGATCGATCAGATTAACCTGCAATGGAATTATTCTATTGACCATAATAATTATTTAAATGTTAATTTCTTTAACCATACACTTTCTTATTTTCTCAGGTAGATTAGCTTGGCAGCTATTGGTGGATTTCAAGGATGGCAATGAATAATAGACGGATGGAATTTGGGAGGCCTATCTCAAGTATGTTATGATGCTTGATGTGCAATACTCTCTAGCATTTAACTGATTTACCCTTATCTGAAATTTAATCAGTTCTCCACTTGCTCAATTTAGAGATAGACAAATGTCCTAAATGTATGGGTTAAAAATCAATTGCCCTTGGTTATCATCATGTTATAGGCACAAATATTTACCGACTTCGCCGATGATTAACCTCAACCGGATAACTTAGTTGGGCCACCTTTTGTGGCGTCTCCTCTGCCAATCACGTTTTTTTACATCCACTAGGCTGGAACCCGAGACTTTACTTTAGGGATTCGAGTCCAGTTCCACTCGATCCAACGTAATTAATGTTGGTAAAGTTGATCTAAAGTAGAAATACTTAATGTTAACAATATACTAAAATGTTATGCTTTTTGAAGAAAACTTTCTATTTTGTAGTTTCTTAGTAGTACTGGTTATAGGAATTTTTCCAATATAAACCTTTTTGTCAATAAGAAATATTTTATTAGTCCCAGTACTTTTTATGTTTGAATAACTGGCCAGCTGGTTTTAGGAAAAACTGGCTTGCTTATTTCCCATGTCTCCTTGCGAAATGCAAAGGCTATTTTCACTTGTTTTTCTTTGAGAAGTTGAATGATTGGCAGGTCTCTTACAGGTAAAAGAAGATTGAAGGATTTATTGACTCAAAAAGATAATCGCGTTTGTGCTGATTGTGGTGCTGCAGATCCTAAATGGGCGTAAGTGTAGTCACATACCCACATGATCATTTTTTCAGGTTTACGAGTATTGAGTATTTTCTGTGAAAGGTTTATGAAGCATCCTTGTAATTGTACTGTAGGAAACCAACCACATGAATTGTAATATTGTAATGTAGATTGCATTTTACCTTTTCTTAGCTGAAAAATAATATTTTGAACTGCTTCTCCAGGTCGGCCAATATTGGAGTTTTTGTATGCTTAAAATGTTGTGGCGTGCACAGGAGTCTTGGTACTCATATATCAAGGGTAACCATTCCTTATCCTTTACTTAAGAAGATATTTTTTTTCTACTGATAAGGAATATTTAAATTGAGTTTCTTCTCCATTTGTCTTGAACAAATTAAAATACTAATAGATTACATGGGTGTGTAGGTAGATAGGATACATATATAGCTAGTTTTTTGTCTTCATCTTTTGTTCAAGCATGATTTAACTTGATTTTTTGAAGAAAAAAAAACAATCACTCTTTATGTCCTACATCATTACTGAGAAGCCTCTTTTTTGGATCATATCATGTCCTCTGCTTTGTTTTTCAATGAGTTGTGTCCTCTACATCATTGTTGAACTTACGTATTTTTGTCTTGTCGTGCATTAAAACATTTGGACACTTTTTTTACTGCCAGATTTTGTCCGTGACTTTGGATGAATGGTCAAGTGAAGAAATAGATGCAATGTATGAAGTTGGAGGAAATGCTTCTGCTAATTCAATTTATGAAGCTTATATTCCAGAAGGATATACAAAGCCTGGACCTGATGCCAGTCACGAGCATCGTGCAAAATTCATCCGGTTAGACATGATTTCATCATATCTTTGGCTTGTTTTAGAAATCTGCTATATTTCTGGTCACCATGAAATATAACAACACTATCCTCTCAGTTTTTGTTTTTTGTTCTCATGTTCTTTTAAGGATTTCTCGAGTCATTTGTTTTTTCGATTTTGTACTCTTCTTTACTGCTACTCTTTTTAATCACAGCCCATTGTCCTTGGTCGAGCGTTGACTAATCTGCACGACATTGGGATATTGTTCATAATAGCATCATTAATGGTTACCAATTTGGTCAGTGCTCAAGTTAAGAGTGGCATTTTAATTGTGACAATTTTGACTGTAGGTCAAAGTATGCGCATCAGGAATTTTTGAAACATAGTTTGCGCATTGTGTCATCAAAAAACAATCGTAAACCAAGTTTTTCCAAAAAGCTTATGGATAGTTTTCGAAGACCCAGCTGTTCACAGAACATGGTAAGTATGTTTTAGTTTCTTTTCTTGTAGATGCGTTTGTTTGCTGAACGTAAATTGAATTAGCATATCATTGTGAACTTGATTTCCTCTGGGTTATTACATTATTGTACCCAGATGAAAGTCTTCTAATGAAGTTAATTTCATATAGACAATGCTTGTGGCATGCATATAGCTTTACTACTTGGTAGCAAATGGAATGCAATTAAGTTCGCGGGTGATTTCCTTGGATATTTGACTAATATTGATGGTGAAAACAGGAAGGAATGGTAGAATTTATGGGTATGTTGAAGGTGAAAGTGATTAAAGGCACAAATTTAGCTATCAGAGATATGATGTCAAGCGACCCGTATGTTGTCTTGAAGCTTGGCCAGCAGGTTAGTCCCTAAACCCTAAATCCCTTATGTTATTTTTAAGTTTCATTTTGGTCTCTTATGCATTAAAAGTTTTGAATTGATCTCGTTTGTGTAAAAGTTATATTAATATGGTCCTTTGTGTTTTTTTGTTTCGAAATGGTGCCTTATGTTACAAAAATTGTACCAATATGGTCCCTTTTTTGGTTGCATAGTTTTGAAAAAAAATGGACCACATTTGTATAACTTTTGTAACATAAGGGACCACTTCAGAAACTTAAAAAGAGGGACCATTTTGGTATCACTTGAACACATCAGGGACCAATTCAAAACATTTAGTACATAGGGATAAAACCGAAAAGATGAAACCTAAAATAATATAAAGAACCAAAATTATAATTTAGCCTATTGAGAAACTATTTCTCTTTATCTTTATTTTTTTTTACCTGAAGTATTAATAGCTGTTGGTGACTTTTTTTTCTTTCTGAATTGACAACGTTGTTACTTCCTTCAGACTGTTCAGACAGCCGTAGTAAAGAGTAACTTGAATCCAACCTGGAATGAAGAACTTATGCTGTCTGTTCCTCAGCAATTTGGGCCAATAAGTTTGGTAAGGTTAAATTAAATATTGTCTTGTTAAGATAAACGGAAACAAAACCTATGTGTATTCTATCATATACGGCCTAATCACTAAATAAAATTGATTTCTCCTTCCTATATTTCCCCAACATTTCCTGACATTGAATCTCTTTTCATCTGTGATGCTTATAGCCGTTTCTTTCTCACTATTGTGTGTGCGTGCACGTCTTTTTATATTAACAGATGTCTTGATTGCATTGCAGAAGGTATTTGATCATGACTTGTTTTCAGCTGATGATATAATGGGAGAAGCAGAAATTGATCTTCAGCCTCTGATAACATCAGCAATGGCATTTGGAGATGCTGGAATGTTTGATGATATGCAGATAGGAAAATGGCTGAAATCTCATGACAATGCACTTATAAATGATAGCATAGTCAATATCAGTGATGGTAAGGTTAAACAAGCAATTTCAATCAAGCTCCAGAACGTTGAATCTGGAGAATTAGACTTAGAACTCGAGTGGATACCTCTTGATCAGTAGTAGTAGCCACATTACTGTTATTAGAGTATTCATTCTCTCAGAAGAATTTTCCTCTATTTTGAGTTTTGACATATCATAACTAAACTTCATATGTCCCTTCCTTTCTCTAGTTAATTTATGCAGTCAAATTATTTAATCAAACTTGATGAATTTTATCAGCAAAGAAGAATGAGTGACCGTTAAAATTGTTACATTTGACCACTCCTGATTATTTGTATGCGTGCATGCTGTTATGCATGTTTAAGTTTTTTTTGTTCAGACCATTATTGAGTACACACAGAGCATGTGTCCATTTGAATTGGTGTTTACCAAATCATGCGGTGTTTATGCTTTTATCTTTTGGTTGGCCACTGGTCAGTACCCTTTTCATTTTGTGCCACGTTTATGTTGTAAATAATGTTTCTGCTGTAAATAATGACCAGCAACTCAGCACGAACAAGAACGTAACTACATAACAGGGGCTGGTCCTTAGATTTTGGGTGCCATATGGCAGACCAATAAAACAGTGCCCTAATCCCTTTCTAAATATTATCTCTTTTGCCTTTTTGGTTAAAAAACAAAAATAATTTGTTTATAATCAATTTTATTTTATAACCAATTTTTGATCCGAATGAAACAAAGTACCACTCAATCTATCTTGAGACATAGTAATTTGGTGTTTAATTAAACAACTTCACTTCTGTTAAATTTTTTAGGGAAATCATTTATAGTACGATAAGAATGGTAAAAAAAACACCGTGAGTTGAGTCAAGGGCCGAAAGAGTGGTGGGTTTCAAAGTGCAATTAGAACATTTCTTACTTTTCTTACAAGTGTTTTCATACTAAGTAGCGGTGAATTTTTTATTAGAAAGTTTTTTATGTTCTTATAAATTCATAAATTTATTATTTTAATATATATATATATATATATATACTAGTAAGAAAACAAAATTTAATGCCCCTAAAAAAATGGGGTACCGGCGGTTGGCCCTCCACGCTCAAGGCCACCAATGCTACATAATACATCTTCAAAATAAATAAACAGCAACATATGGAACGACAGACAATGCACAAATCCTCTTCTAACACCCACTTATTCACGTTGATCACAATATTATGGTTTTAAATGGGTTTAATTTGCCAGAAAAATTTGATGCACTATTTTCGCCAAAATAAAAAAAAAATAAGAGACGAAAAGTAGAATATAACCAAAATTTTATTGAAAACCACAATATTAAAAATATTAATAATTTCAAAAAAAATAATATTTTTCAATAAAAAATTAAACTTTTTTTATACATTAAAAAGTATTATGATCCGACGATCTCATAACATTATTACACTAACATACTAGTTCATTCAATAATTCAATTAATTGGGGATTAATAAGTACTCCGCATGGTGGGAGACAAAGAAAATAAATATGATTTCTAACTTTTAATTGCTTCCACTGTCGGTGTAATTTTTACACTCATAGCCCATAGTAATTTACTGTATGAGTGACATATATAAGGTGGTTATTAATTCACTCGCTTTTTTTAATGACACATTAAGTTGTAATTGATTGATCGAGTAAAACATTTATACAATATTCATATTTTTTATCACTCACCGCAAAAGCACCCTAAAATAAATTCATATTTTTTTTCATAAATATTCATGATACATAATAATGCACTTTATACCTGAAGCTACTAAAAATTAAATCAACAACAGACGGAACAAAATATAAATAAGACACTCGCATAACCTTTGTTGTAAAAAAAACAATAACCTTAAAACATAAATAAACAATAACCTTTGCATTGCATGCAACGTGGAATAGAACACTAATAAAAAATCAACAACAACACACACTCAAGGATCGCGTGCCACTACTAATTGCAATTTGTTGTTATCATCACCGTGATTCCCATCAGACGCTGCGTTTTGTTTTTGCTTTCTGTACTTGAACACATAAATCAAACCCGAAGCCAGTAACAGAATCGCACCAGCGATTCCGCACGCCAAGGCTCGCCACCGTCAGGGCCTTTCCCACTCTATCACCGCCGTCCACTCTCCACCACGACGGAGGAGAGGCGTCGCCGGAGTTGATGGCACTCGGCAGCGCTACGCTGGAGGATGATGACATTGTCGGCGACGAGTGGTCGCTGTTGAAGAAGGATTTCATCTCCGGTGTTGAATGTGCTGCCCCTACAGGAGATAATGTCTGGAAGATTAGGCCATGATCCGATGGCCGGAGATCTCTGGCAAAGGAAACTCCGGTGAGAATGAGAACGACAAAGAGGGAGAGAGTAAATGCGGAGTCCACCATGGTGAGATCGAGGTTCGGGTTCGGATTGTGGCAATGGAAGAGGAAATTGATACGGTGGCGTTTTGAAGGGAGAGGGAGTGAGCACAGAGCAATGCAAGAGAACAAGTGTGTGTGACAGTGTGTGAGTGTGACTTTAAGAAATAAGAACGTCAAAGAGGAACAGTGAGTTTTGTCTGTGTGACCATCTGTCGGAGTAAAAAAAATTCGATTCTTCTCTCGCCGCTCTCTCCTTTGTCCTTTTACTTCTCTCTCACTCCTTTTTTTTCCATGGTAGTTATATGAATAGGAGATACAGAGGGAGTACGAGTATAATATATTTTTTTTTTCATTTTAAATTAAATATATTATATGCATATAACGGCAAAAAAAAACTACTGTAGCATAAAAAATTGTTGCCAAAGCAACACTCTTTTTAGATTATTTACCAAACTAGAACACATCCAATTTTTAGACCAGAAGTCGCCCCCAACGACTTCTAGCCTGTATTTTGCAAAAAAAAATTGAAAAAAATAATTATACACACATTAATGTATTTAAAAGTGTCGGTAAGGTCTCGTGCGTCCAAAAGTGTCGGCAACATCAAGAGCATTGAAAAAAACCCCAAAAAAATCGTTTATTTTGTAGTATAAAAAATTAGTTTTTTAGTATGTTTTGACCACTTTTAATCATATATTTTTATTTTTTTATTTAAAAAAAAATATCTACGTGTAGAAGAGGTATAAAACTACCATGTTGAGTTATGAAATATGAGATACGGATTTAATTTGAACATGTATTATAATCGTAAAGAACACTAAAAAAACACGGATTACATTGATTGAAAAGTGGATTACAACAACGGAAACAAACATAAATAGTAAAACATGACAGAAACAAATACAGATTAATTAAAACATTGAACTACTGTGATGGTGGAGTTAAACAGTGAATGATCTCGGCGACACTCCTTGTGGTTTCCACATACAAATGCAGAGACATCGAAAGGCGTCGTAGATCTCGATCATGGCTTCCAGGTCATCGTCATTCTTCACATCCATTGCGGACCAGCGAACACATCCATTATTATCTCGCTGAGGTTTGCGATAAATGATACGTTTGACCTCTCGCTCGTCACCCTTCACTTGCACCTCCTTACTCTCTAGTTTATCTTTGACAGAAGCGAATGTCATGTTGTATTTAAGCCTGCATGAAATAATTTTTGGACACTGGAAATGGACATCACCATTTCAGTTGGTGATTGTGCCCTGATGGTAAAGGGTAACCAGTGCGGAATCACGAGAGCATTGGGTTGAAGGGGTGTCGATGTCCATTTTCTTGTGTGGTGTCTGAAAGAAGTTGAAAGTGTGAAAGAACTGAAACCTAAATGAGTATATTTATAGCGAAAGATCTGAAACCCTAAACAGGGATTTCCACCGTTGATAAAAAGTGTCAGCAAGATATTCACCTGTTTATTAGTGTCGGCAAGATCTTGACTGTTTATTAGTGGCGGCAAGATCTTGACTGTGTATTAGTGTCGGCAAGATCTGGGCCGTCCATTTTTTTCCCGCAGCTCAAACCCCACCATCTATAAATAGGGACTCTTAGTATTGTAACTCATCACGCCAACACCGCCGATCCTCTTCTGACTCTCTTGCCCCCTTGCACACAAAAATGGCTCCAGTTTTTATCACAGTTTTTTACAACGGTGTAGTTGAAAACACAAACACAGAGGGTGTTGTTTTTAGGTGCAATATCATATGCCTTCTCAAACTAAAGTCTAAATCCACATTAGATCAACTTAGACAAGCCATTGAGAGAAAAATCTCTCCAGACCATTCAAAAATAGTTTCTAGTCTTATCTACCGTTATCCCACAATTGTCAAAACTGGCCACAAATTTTATGGCGATTTGCATCTAACTTCTAATGATGGTGTGGATCTTATGTTAGAACAATTCAAGACATGTAAACACTTAGGTCTATCCACACCAGAAGTATATACAGATTTGGTTGATGCTCCTTCAAACTACACACAAACCCAACCAACTCATGCGATTCCATCTTCTTCACAATTCACCATACCTTATTCTCAACAAACAGAAACCCCATACCCTGACTACATTCCATCTACTTACCATCAATTCAATCTTTCATCATCCCAAAGTCACATGCCTTATGAAGAACAAGCTCAAACACTTCACCATGAATCCATTCCATTAGCCTCACAAAATCCTTTTGACCTAAACACCACCCACCTATTAGTATACTTCATGGTGTGCATAACGAAGAGGTTGGCGACTTTAGCGAAAATGAGGATGATATTCTTGAGCGTGAAGACGCTGAAGAAACCAATTGTAGCAACCCCCTCACAATACTGTTGAGCCAATTGTCCCACGTTTTGTAAACATCACAGCTGACAACACAGAAGCTGATGATTTAGAGTATGGCCATTCCAGGGATGTATGGTAAGCCAGTCCATACCAAGAATGATGTCCATGCCTTTGAGGGGCAAACACACTAAGTTGATGAGGAATGACTTATCACCGATGTTGACAACGCAATTCTCACAGAGCAATTGGGTGGAAACACTGCCCTCAGCGGGTGTCTGGATTTCGATGGGGTGTGGCAAAGATGTCAAGGTTAGATGAAGCCTTTCAACACAATCTTGAGCAATGAATGAATGTGAAGAACCAGAATCAAACCGAACATCTATGGGACTTTGAAAAAGAAAACCCGTACCCTTGAGGATATTGACGGTGGCTGAAACTCTGCTGGAATCTAAAGCAAACACTCTCCCCTGAGTAGCTGAAACTGCATTCTTTCCCTTGAACTTCTTCGGACAATCTTTTGCATAATGGCCTGGCTCCTTACAGTAATAGCAATCTGTACTCCCAGTGCAACACTCTTCCTTTGTGAAATCTCGCACAACGGCCACAAGCAGTAGACTTAGGACTTCCTGATTGTTGAACTGACTTCCCTTTGCTGATGTCACTCTTAGGTCTCAAATTGGGAGTTGAAGCCCCAGCTCCTTTTCTCTTATTCTGCCAAAACTCCCTGCGCTCATCATACATTCTTTTGAGATCTTCTTCTGCAACATAAGCCTGCTGAACTAAAGCTGCATAACCGGTGGCAGCAAAAGAACTTAAACCCTGGGCAACATCTGCTCGCAAACCCTCTCTTGAACCTTCTGATTTTCCATTCTTCATCGATAGCCAGTCTCAGCTAACTGATAGAATTGTGACAACTCCTCAAACTTGGCAGCATATTCACTAACTGACATGTTACCCTGCTTCAAGGCCAAGAAATCATCTTCTTTGTTTAGTCTCGTCACCACTGGAAAATACTGCTCCAAAAACATTCTCTTAAAGTTTTCCCAAGTGATGGGAGTCCCTTGGTTGACCATGAATTCGTGGGCATTACGCCACCACGTCTCTGCTTCTCCACCCAAAACATCTGTAGCAAATAAGACATTCTGTTCATCTAAGCACTGAAGAGTTCTAAACTTCTTTTCCATAGTGTCAATCCAGTATTGAGCTTGCATAGGGTCTTCTTCTCCTTTGAAACCGGGAGGGTTCATCTTCTAGAAGCGAAAATACGTCCTATTTGGATCTTTTGGTGGTTGTTGCACAAATGGAGGGGGAGGTTGATTCTGTTGAGCTTGAAGCATCTGCTGGATCATAGCCTGCTGATTGTTGATCATCTGTTGATTCATCTGCTGTTGAGCTTGCATATTTTACATGAATTGCTGCACCCACTCCGGAACGGGAGCTTCTTGAGCTTGTGGCCTCGGCTGAGCATTTTTCCTTGGGCGTCCTACCATAATTCTGCATACAATGCACCAAGTATTGAGTTGATCATTCTCAATATCTCTTAGCATAATAAAAGAATCACAGCAAAACATTCAAGAAAGTAGACTCAACAACACTAAAACTATTCTAATCTAAGCCCGATTAGGTCGAACTGCTCTGATACCAAAATGTAACATCCTTAGTTAGTAGTCGACCATACAAAATACCATGACGTCTGGAAAAGGTTTCACACCTCACATAAGTCAATAGAAGTACATATTATCCATAAGTGCACAATCCCTAATACATAAAGCGGTTTGAGACCGATACTTGACATGAATAAGACTAATTATAGTCTCCATAATACATGATACTTAAACATGAAACTAAACATGATAGTCATGAGCTGAGATCCTCAACTAGCGAAACTCTTGCCCTTGCCTGAATTACCTGAGTCTTTCACCTGTGAATCTGAAAATCAACAACAATGAGGAATGAGATTACATAATCTCAGTGAGATCGCGCTACCCCTCACCATAATGTTCTCAGTTGTTCAATTTTAATTAATATAGCCTAGGATGCATCCCTCCTAACGTGATAGACTTACATAATATAAACGCTATCGCGTACACTGTGAGGGGATCCGACACTTGCCAATTAAACGAGTAATAGAACCATGAAGACCCCGGGAGTAGTCCATGACACTAACCCCAAGTACACCCTCCATTCTTTAATCAATTTATTTTCCCTTATATATAGGATACATAGTGATCTCACAGTGTAACGAAAACACATACATTCAGTCCACAGAGAAATTTCCAGCAATATACATAAACTTCAACAAATTAATTACCCTATCAAACGATATCGGAATTTAGCAAACGACCCCTCTACGGAAAGCTTATGAAGTCTAGTTTCTTAATAGATTTTTAGAATTGCAAAGTGATGGGTCAATAAGTACAGTTTTAGCAAACAAGTCAGTATGCCCAGAAAAACGGGACTGCAGCAGTGACATAGATTGCGATCCTTCTAAAGTGACCAAAACTTACTCAAATAACCTGGAACTTGAGCCTAAATAGTAGAAACTTATGTCTAGTTTTCGAAGAAATAAAAATCATTCGAAAAGGAGTTCAATTGAAACTACCACACCCAAAACACCGACCCTATGTCCAGATTGTCCCCAGAATGTTACCCTAACTTGTGGAGGCTATAACCTGAGCTACACAACTCCAAATGCAACCAAACAAGAGCCAAATTAACAAGCATTCAATTTAGTTTCTAAAATGACAAACTACATAATTTTCAATCAGTAAAACGTTCCCAGTTACTGAAATACCGAACCTACCCCAGAATGTCCCAAAACAGTGAACTTAACAACACAATTAGTACCAAACAAGCACCAAATCGATCAATCAAGGCATATTATTATCAAGGAACAGCAACACACTTTTTTACAGAATTAAAACACAATAAAACCTAGAACTCACCTTGAGTGCAAAGATAAATGCACAACACAAACAAACTTCTCAAAAATCGGTTTCTATTACTCCCAAAACACCAAATGCAACCCCAACCCTCTAGGAGCAGCTCCAAAATTCTGAGTTTCTCCTTCCAGTACCTTATTTGACCCCAAATTAGTAGCAACCAAGTTCCAAACACTCTTTTTCAACTCCAAAATAAAGTTGCCATGGATGGATTCAAGCTTTCTCCTCTTTCTCTCTCTAGGGTTTGATTTTTTCAACTCCAAAATAAAGTTGCCATGGATGGATTCAAGCTTTCTCCTCTTTCTCTCTCTAGGGTTTGATTTGCGTGTGGAGAAAGGGGGAGTTCTAGCTGCTGAAATTGGTATGGTTTTGTAGAGAATCAAACAAGGAATGCAATGGAACAAGAATGGAAGACATTGATTGAAAGGATCAATAGCTCTCTCCTCTTTTTCCTATATGCACCCGCTCTCTCTCCAAGCTCTCATCTCTCTCCTTTTTTCTATTTTTTTGGTCGACTAATGGAAGGGAAAGGAGGTGGGTGTTGTTGATTGTGTTTTTTTTTAGAGATAAGGTGTAATGTTTAATGAAGGGTATATGGGTCTTTTCATGCATTTTTTTCTAAAGGGTTCTATCTCTCATTCTAATCCCTCTAAAACCCAATAATTAACCTATGAGATCACACATATTTAAAATAACTTCTAACACGTGGCTATTTTAAACAAAATAGTACTTAAATAACTCAATCTAATTAATAACGGAAAAGCAATTAAATCATGAATGGTCTATGGGTGTTACATTAGACTTCAGAGTCGATGCATCTAGTACAACTAGATGGATCATTTGTTGTGTTCACGAAAACTGTTTGTGGAGGTGTGTCGTCAGACTCGGTAAAAGGTCTGGCATATATGAGATTACACAGTTGGAAGAGCCAAATATATACATGTACAATAGGGACTCTTTCTCAAGATCACCACCAGCTGACCGCGGCCCTCGTGTGTGACAGCATGCTTCAACTGGTAAAGTCGGATCCGACAATATCCGTGTCCGTGTTGATAGCACACATAAGGGCGAGGTACACGTACCAGAGTTCCTACAGAAAGACTTGGATTGCAAAACAAAAAGCAATCAAGAGGATCTATGGTAATTGGGAGGAGTCTTACAATCAAGTAACAAGGTGGCTTCGTGCTTTCTCTCACTACATTCCAAACAGTGTGTACGACTGGGAGTACAAACCATTTTATGAGAATGGCCAAGAAGTTGATGGCAAGGGTGTCTTCCACCACATCTTCTGGAGTTTTGGGCCGTGCATCAAGGCTTCAATTTTTGCAAGCCAGTTGTCTCTGTCGATGGAACATGGTTGTACAGTAGATACAAAGGATGTCTTCTGTTGGCAATTGCACAATATGGAAGAAGCAACTGCTTCCCAATAGCATATGCAGTTGTGGAGGGTGAGACAGCTGATGCTTGGTACTTCTTCCTATCTCGTTTAAGAGCGTGGGTGACACCCCAGGAGGGTCTCTGTTTGATATCGGATAGACACGAGTCTATCAAAAGTGTTGTTAGGCGTATAGACAGCAGTTGGAAGAACATATTTTGTATTCGCCACATAGCACAGAACTTCATGAGACACTTCAAGAACACTTCTGCCAGGAAAGCTGTGGTCAATATGGGTGAGTATTATTTTTTTATAAAAAAACCCTAATATTTTTTTCATTACTTATTACATCTTTACCAACATTATGTTTTCGTGTTTCAGCATACTCAATGACACAAAAATCCGCCAATCACTACAAAGTCAGTGATGAAGTGGGTCCTGATGGGGTGACTTGGGTTGAGGACATAGACCCCGAACAATGGATGCAGTGGTGCGATAGAGGTTACCGTTGGGGGCACATGACAACAAACCTTGCCGACTGCATCAATAAAGTGTTCAAGGGACTGCGAAATCTCCTTATACAATCTTTGATAGCGGCCTCATATTTTAGGCTGAACGAGACTTTTGTCAAAAGGGGAACCCAGGCATAGGCAATGTTGGAGTCAGGAACTATGTACTTTGAAAAATTGATGGAAAAAATAGATCACAACCGAGCTGTCTCGAACACGCACAACGTGGCAATTCATGATCGTGCCCAAAATTTGTTTAGAGTGGAAGAAATTATACGACCACAAAGTGGGAGACCTTGCGGGCACATTCGTGGTTAACTTTAGAGACATGACGTGTGAGTGTGGGAATTTCAGGCATTGCACTATCCTTGTTCCCATGTGATCGCAGCATGTTCAAAAGTTAATTACGATCACATGGAATTCGTGCAGCCACAGTACATGTTGCAAAATGTTTTCAATACATACTTTGAGGAGTTCTCACCATTGCCATCTGAGTTGTCATGGCCTGATTTCAATGGCCCAGAACTGCATCATGATCCAACTAAACGGAGAGATAAAAATGGTCGTCCACAATCTACCCATATTCAGACGGAGATGGATCAAAGAGAAAGGGGTACCCACACCAAGAGATGCGGTATTTGTAGAAATGAGGGCCTCAACCGAAACAACTGCCCAAACCGCAATCTAGACTAGTCACATTTTAAACATTTGTAATCTCGTACTAATTAAATAAATACAGTTATTTCCATATTTCTATATAGCGTAAATTATTTTTTTCTTTACCATTAATTATCTAATTATTTTAGAAATAACAAAATTAATTTTAGAATTTAATTAGGTTTATATATATTAATATAAAAGAAATTGAAAAATAAAAAAAAGCACAGTTCAGAAGTCTCTCCCACATGGGGGGACTTCTGCACTGTAAAACCAAAAAAAATTGCAAAATTGCAGTGTCGAAGTCGCTACCAGAGGGGACGGCGGCTTCTAGCCTGAAAAAAAGTGTTCTACTTTGGTAATTAATCTAAAAGGTGTTCTATTTTGGTAAAATTTTTTTTGGTCTAGGTCTGTTTTTTTGCCGCATATAACACCAAACTTAATTTAAAATAAAAAAATAAAAGTATTATACAGGTATTTTCTCTGTATCCCATGTATATTCGTATTTTGGTACACTTTTAATACACTTTTTTAGTCCAAACATTTACCTTTATTTTGTAACTAAATTTTTACCGTTTTTCCCTATATATGTGATTCTACTTTTAAAAGCAATTTCTCTCGAGCTACTGGTTTTTTTTTACTACTAGAAAAACCTAAAATACTGATAAAAATTAGGGATAGAAAATATTTAAATTAATCTCTATATTTAACGTCGCTAATACTTAGAGATAAATTTTACATTTTTTTTTGTCTCTAAATTTTCGTCACTATTTGAGTTTTTTCTAATAACATTTATTGATAAACTTGCGAAGTTATTAGGTTGAAACTAAATTTAAAAATCGGGCTTATCGAAAAAAAAATTAAAAATCGGGTTGAGATTATGCTTTTTGTTTTCAAAGTTCGAATTTTTTTTGGTAAGTGAAGGTAATGTTAAACATATATTAAAATTTCGGAGTAGTTTTTTTATCTTAATTATATCCTAAACGTTTATTAAAATTTTGGTGTAGCTATTTTTGGTAAGCTATTTTGTTAAACTAGAAAATGAGGGAAGGAATAAATGAAGGGATTATTCTAAATTTTAATTGTTTGGTTCAATTTTTTAAAGGAGATAAGAGAGGAGTGGAGGAGAAAAATATATTGGGAAGCAATTTTGGCGCCTCTTCAAAAGTCGCGGAATTTAGTTTGTTAAGAATATTAGATGTTAGCACGATCTATTTTAGATGTTAGCCAAATTAAATTCAATTTAGTTTGTTAAGAATATCTAAAGAGCACTTGAGGTGCTAGTTCACTGGTAAGAGTTAGTCTTGTATCCTTAAGGTGCTGAGTTCAAATCCCCTTGGGGACAGTTGTAAAATGGTCATTAATACCACTTTGATTAATACAAAAAAAATATCTAAAGAGCACGATCTATTTTATCTTTAAAAAATAAAAAAAATCAATTTAGTTTGTTAAGAATATTAGATGTTAGCCAAATTTAGTCCTCGACTGAGATCAAATTAATGTCCCAAAAATATCCTAAAAATGACTAACTTGACACACGTTTAAGATTGTTAGATGACCAACTTAATATTTTTAGTTTCTTATAAATTAACTAAATCGTATGACAATGAGGGACCAATTTAGGTTTATACTAAAGACACTACTATAGAAAGAGGAGAGGGAAAGTAAAGTTGGAATGTGACCTGAAACTGAAATTCCATTGGAAAATTCCGAAGGTATATTGCCGGGATTTATTGCCGCCATAGAGAATTACTTTCATGAAAGTTATACAAGGAACGAATAGTATAAAAGATAAAAGAACAAGAGAAAAAAAAAAGAAGAAAAGAAAAAGTAAAAAACGAAGCCATTGTTGGACATGTAAAAGATAAAGTCTTATATATAATTACGGTATTTTAGAACAAAGGAAAAAAAATCTATATAAGAAAAGAAAAGAAAAAACAAAACACACCCCAAGTCTACTCCTAGTTATATGTCTAGGTAACCTCAAATAATATTGGTTATAAGTTTTTTTTTTGACAATATTGCTTATAAGTTGATACAGGAAAATCCAAAGTATGTTTTGGTTATAGTTATTACTCTATGTTGAACATACAAAAAGGAAGCCAACTATGATCATTGAATTTTTTTGGGTAAACTCGGGTATCCACCGCACGGACAACAGTGACTAATCCCTTACTCATTGTAGGTGCCTCGAGGGGCAAGACAGCTGGCCCAAAGTTTTAACGCTGTTCCGTATCCAATGCGGGGATCTAACCCCCGACCATTGGTTAAGAGAGGTTCAACCCCAATCGATGGACCCTACGCTCTCAGTTATGATCATTGAAAATTTGTTATAATAGTTACATAAAAAAATATCAATTTAAACACGTAGTGAAAACTTTTATTATAATTATAATTAAAAATAAAATTAAGCCATGATTAAAATTAATAATACAACTACTAGTCTAAGAATATATTTAGATGCATGTCAATGGACTACTTGGTAGTAATTGCCTTGAACCTTTGCGGAGTTGTATTTTCTCCCGTTGTATACAAACCCTTCATAGAAGATAGGAGAGTGTGTGTTAATGATGCCGAGCCAACTGACCTTTAATACAATATTCAATTATAAAAAAAAATGTCAATAGTCAATACACTTCTTGGTTGCCATTTTTGTGTGTGTAGTCCTCGTCTTCTTTTGTTCTTTTTCTTTTTATTCTTGAAAGTGATAATTGAAGCATGTTAGTTTGGTCACTAATCACTATAAGTGTCCCTATGCATTTTCAAAATCTTTCTCAAGCCCATCTTCCTCTTTTATGCATTCATTACTTTGTTAACTATAATGATAAAAAAATTACATTGTTAATATTACTAATTACTAGATCTTAGTCCCGTGCGATGCACGAGATATCACTATGAAAAAATAGATAGCATTATGCATATTTCGATTAATTAGGTACTTAAACTATTTGATAGGCACTACATTATTGGAGAATTTTATATAAAAAAACAAATTTAACTCACATATAAAGCTATGTGTTGAAACAATATTAGTAACAAATATCAAGGTTCGATTCTAAAATGAAAAAAATGTTCACTTAAATAATTTCAGTTAAAAATGAAAACAAAAATAAATCTTTTTTTTCAGGAAAAAAAAATTATTACGTATTTTGTCGTGAAACTAATTTTATTTTTCACCAAACTGGCTATTGAGGAAAGAACTTTGCGTTAGTTGAACAGTTAATTTTTTTTCTGAATCATAAAGTACCACACAGTTTAGTGTCGTACTTTACGTATTTTGTCGTTTAAGTAATTTGTTTCCACAGTTGTTGAGGAGCGAACTTCGTGTATTTAAACAATTAAATTTTTTTTCGAACCCTAAAGTACCCCAAAACACAAATTAGGACTGCACTTTACGTACTTTGTTACAAAGTTAATTTGTATTTTAACAAAACCGATTATTAAGGAATGAACTTTGCATATTGGAACAATTAATTTTTTTAAAACTCTAAAGTACCACAAAACACACGGTCTAATATCAAAGATAATATCATTAAAAAATACACGGTCTAATATCAATTTTGCCTTAAAACTAAAAGATAATATCATTAAAAAATACATTTTACTATAGTTGAACCCACCCAAGACACGTGCATTTTTTTATTGCAAATTGAACATATCCCTTTTCTTCCTCACACAATAATTGTGGGACCCACTAAAATGATTGTGGAACCCACCTAAAATTTGGCTCCAAAACACCACCACCAAACTTACTTACATTCAACTTAGCCTTAAGGGTATTAAGATTAATAAGATGTAAAGAAATTGACTCGTATAGGTTACGTTTTTTATAAGTAGGAATAGAATTCGTTACCTAGGGTCTACAATACTCACATACTTTGCACACCAACCACTTGCATTGGGCGCGATGGTATTTTTTGATAAGCTAGACCCCAGTGGTATATTAATAAGTGTTCGTGAAACACACCACAAAACCCAACTTGCTTGTTCCGTGGTTACAGCTGAGTGTTGGGCTAAGCCGCCTGTTGGAATGGTTAAATGTAATGTTGATGCATCATTTTCAATGGTTGAGAATAAAGTAGGCATTGGTATTTGCTCAAGAGATGCTTTATGCAGCTTTATTGGGGCTCAGACCCATTACTTTTCTAGATAATAGCAGGGGTGACCTTATTTATAGCTAGTCCTCATGTTTGCTATTCCTGTATGTATTATGTCTCTTAATTCCATTTTAAAAAAAAAAAGAAATTTTATTTAAATTTTTGGAAAAAAGAGCCACCTTCTGGTCCTTGCTTCATGAGTACAAAATTATGTTTACCAATTGTTGATGGCATGAGTGGTTAGACACTCTTGTTCTTTAATCAAGAAATCATGTGTTATATACAAAGTTGTCAAGACATAATGGACTGTGTGGTCTGAACTGTTGAACTGAGAACCGGACCTCTATTTGGTCAAAATGAATCTAAAAATGGTTCTGCTTGAAACTGAGGGTTGAACTGAAACCTGAGCAAAAATCGAGAATTGAGACAAAATAGGAAAAACCGAGAATTGGCTCTAATTCCTTTTTTCTTTTTATATGAAATGGTAAAATGACATTATTTTTTAATCTTTTTTAATTAATTGATAAATTAAAGAAAATAATATAAAAAATTAAAAATGAAGATTTGTCTATCTGATGGTCACTTCACTATCAAGAGTGATTATAATATATTGAGAGGTAGTGACAAGAAGCAGAGTCAAGCCAACTCTGTTTTTGAGAAAAAAATGGTCATGAGAAGGGGGATAATATTTAGTTTGCTATCCAAAACTAAGTTTTGGAAGAATCCTCCTTATGACTATTTGAAACTCAATGTGGACAATACTTTTTCTAATAAATAGTAACTTTATTGATATAGTTTAGCTTGAAAATCAAATTATACACAAGTAGGAGGACACCAAATCATTTGCTACCAAAGCTAAGATACACCAAAAGATAAAAATCATTGTTTTAAAAACTAGACCTGTCATTGAACCGGTGAAAGAAGTGGTTCAAGTTTCAAGGGTTCAATCGTGCTTGAATCGGACCGGTCATTAAACCGACGAAGACACCGATTATATGGTATATTAAGTGATAAATTGTATATATATATCTAAATTATAAATTAGGGCGCATTTAATATGGATCTCTCAAAAAATGTCCACCGATGGACCTTTACTATTTTTAATAAAAAATAAATTTTATAATGATAAAAAAAGGAAAATAAAAATGATATTTTATTAAAACTTACCAAAATTGGTAAAGGTTCACCGGTGGACCATTTTTTAGGGGTCCATATTAGATGCACCCTATAAACTAAGATAAATAATTATATATATTATTTCATATGGTTAGATATTAATCAAAATGATAAATAAAAAAAAAAACTATGTATATGTAATTTTATAACTTAACATTGTCTTTTATTTACCTAAAAAATAATTTTTTTTGAGTTTAAAACTGCATTTTTTGTTTTTTTAAATAAATGGCCGATTATGAGCCTGTTTGGCCGGTTCTTGCCCGATTTTGAGATAAGACGATTTTTCTGATGAACCAGACCGGCCATCTGACTGGTTCTCGGTCCGGCCGAATGAACTGGTCGATTTGGTTTGCTTTTCTAAACCATCATAAAAATTCATATACAACTATTTTAATTTAATTAATCTAACTGTCAAATAGTTTAATTAATTTAAGACAATAACTAATAAGAGTTGGTCTGAATAGTAACTGAGTTTGGATCCCATGCCAATGTTTCGGGTTCGAATCATGGGTGTGACAAAAACTCTTGTGGGATGATACGCGCACCAATAACATGATACCAAAAAAAATTAAGCCAATATAATCAATTGAGTTTCTTAGTTTAATATATATATATATATAAATATTTTTGAATGAGTTATTAATTCACTTTAAGCATTTGATTAATGAATTTATTGTGGTTTATTCGAAATTAAATTAAATTAATTGATAAATCTATTATTAAACTAAATTACTAAACTGAATAAACAATCATATATATACATAAACATTTTATAGTAAATGGCCTAAAAAAATTATATAGTTAGTGTATATTAATGGAAAGGTAAGCTCAGGGTAAGTGTTCAGTATTATTTTAAGTTTTTTTTACTAATTTATAACATTTTCTGGGCGCTACTTGAAGTAGTGTTTGAGCTTATAACTTAAAATATTTCACTTTTTTTTTGTTTTTATACTTTAATTAAATTCCCTATCTATCACTGACTAAATGAATATCTCTTATCATTTTAAAACACAAATTACAAATTTTAATTTATGTCATTTTATATTTATAAACTACTTCAGTCGCAATTCATAAGGCAACATCATCCTATCAATATCACTAAAAAAAATCAACCTATCATTATGAGACAAAAATGAAAGAAAAAAAAAATTCTCTTCTCCCTCTCATTTATATGCAAGATTGAAGAGAATTTAAAAAGTACTCCATTTAAAAAGTACTCCATCTGTCCCAACTCCTCCTCTCGGGTGGAAAACCTATTTTTTTGCAGTGGCCAAAATTCCACCCTTAATTACCATCTCTCACATCTGCTAAGTGTATGTCTGGTTAGGAGTTTGAGATAGCAAACTCACGTCTACGTGGATTTGGCCATGGAAAAGTTGCAAAAAACAAAAGCTCCAATAGGTAGCTTCTGCATGGACGTGGTTCTTTGCTACAATTTCGTCAATCGTGACGCAAGACCAAACATACTATTAATGTTAAACATTCACTCTCTCACTTTTTATAGAAATATCCAAATTTTACAGAACCGTAAAGTCATGAGAGGAGATATTTTTCTAAAAAAGTACACGTATTTATATTAAATTTAGTCAAAATGCATGTACTTTGTACTTGTCTTATTTTTCACAAATGATATACATGTACTTTGTCCGTTTAGATGTATTTTTTGGTTTACATTTTGGGAAGAAGGGAGTATTAGGTCACATATATTTTTATCTCTTTATTTTCCTTATCACCTAAACCAATCAAGAAAGTCTTCCATTTCTTCCCTATTTCTCATCTCTATAATTTCTCTCTTCACAAAATCTCACATTCCAATCAAACCCTTTAAAAAAATCTGATATCATGAATTTAAAAAAAATGAAATAAATAAAATTTCTATCCAATGAAAATAGAGGAAGTCGAAGGAATCGTCGTTACTCTCCAAGAAGCACCTCTCGTGAGTGATAGGATTAGGATATGATGATGATATAGATACATATACGCACAGCACAGACTCTTGTTTGTGCGTAAAACCCTTTCGCCGTCTTCACAATCCTAAAACCTTATCTCTTCATTCTTTCCATGGATTCTCAAACTCCTCTTCCTCAAACCCTAACTTTCCCTTCTTCTTCTCCCCAAATTGAACCCAACTTCGTTAACGGTGTTAATGGCGTCAATTCCGACTCCGATAGCGAAGGTTTCGTTAGCGGTGAAGAGGATAGTGAACCCACCAGACCCGTTCTCATCTATCCAGATGCGAAATCTACTGTTGTTGAAGAGCCTTTGAAGGAGGACGACTTTCCCAGGCCTATTGCCAAGGTAACCGACGATGACGAAGATGTTGAAGAGGAAGACACGCACGACGTCGTTTTGGAGCAAGGCGGCGGTGAGAAGGAGAATTCTCTTGAGGAAGCTAAGGAAGGCTATTTTAGTGATAGTCACGAGGTTTTTGTGGAGGCTGATGATGCGGGGTTTGATGGCGGAGATTCTGAAGAAGTCGAAGTTGTCAAAGAAGTAGTCGAAGAGGAGAAGGAGGATGATGGTGGAACCCAAACCAATCGTTCTGATTCTGTCGTAACGCCGCCAGTTGATAATTCCGAGTCCGTTGTGGTTGAAAATGGTGTTGAGGATAAGAAATTTACAAGCGGTGGAGATTCTGTTGTTGATACCCTACAAGTCAATACGTTGGGTTCTGGAGGAGTAGCTGTTGTTGGGGATGAAGTGGAAGAAGTTAAGGAGTCTGAAATTGAAGGGTTAGAGGCTCCTGCTCCTGTTGTGAGCTTGGATAATAGTTTTGCACCTGTTCAGAATGTTGGTGAAAGTGTTCTTGATGCGGTTGTCGGTGGGGATGATAATGTTCTTGAACCAACTAATAAGGAGAGTGGCGGTGAAGGCGTTGTTGATGAAGTTACTGACAGGGAAGATGCTAGTTCTGAACCTGTAGAGAAGGGCACTGAAGAAGTTGTTGATAAGGTTGTTGGTGGGGATGATAATGTTTTTGAAACAACCAATAAGGAGGGTGGTGGCGAAGGTGTTGTTGATGAGGTCATTGGTGTGGGTGATAATAGTTCTGAACCTATAGAGAAGGGCAGTGAAGGAATTGTTGGTGAGGTTTCTAGTAGAGATGATACTGTTTTAGAACCAACTGATAAGGAGGGTGTTGGTGGTGAAGGTGTTGTTGATGAGGTCGCTGGTGTGGATGATAATAGTTCTGAACCTATAAAGAAGGGCATTGAAGGAGTTGTTGATGAGGTTGCTGGTGTGGATGATAATGTTTTTGAACCAACTAATAAGGAGGGTGGTGGTGATGGTGTCGTGGATGAGGTGGCTAGCAGGGATGATGATAATAGTTTGGAACCTATAGAGAAAGAGAAGGGCACTGAGGAAGTTGTTGACGAGGTTGCCGGTGGGGATGCCAAGGCCGTTGAAGGTATTGTTGATGAGGTTGCTGGTCAAGAGGGTGACAATGCTCCTATTGAGAAGGTTGGGAATTCAGAAGTTGCAATTCAGAGTGTTGATCATGATGTAGAGGCTGAAACTGAGAGTCGTGTTGATCATGCTGTTGAGGCTATGGGTGAGGGTGGTGAGGGAGTTGATCATCCCATTGACAGAGAAGTTGATGATTCATTGTTAGATAAAAAGGAAGAAGGAATGATCTTTGGAGGTTCTGATTCTGCCAACAAATACTTGGAGGAATTGGAAAGGCAATTTGGTGCCCGGGAGAGTTCACTGGATGAGAGAATTGATGGCCAAATTGTTACTGACTCCGATGAAGAAGAAGAAACTGATGATGATGGAGATAGCAAGGAGCTGTTTGATACAGCTACTTTAGCTGCTCTTTTGAAAGCCGCATCAGGAGCAGGACAAGACGATGGTGACGACAATATCACGATAACCTCTCAAGATGGATCGCGGCTTTTCTCTGTTGAGCGGCCTGCTGGTTTGGGATCATCACTCCCATCAGGTAAACCTTCAATACGATCAAATCGCCCCAATCTTTTTACGCCTTCCATTAGTAGAGCTGCTACAAATACTGATATCAATTTGAGTGAAGAAGAGAAAAAGAAACTGGAGAAATTGCAGGAGATCAGGATTAAATTCTTAAGACTGGTTCAGAGGTTAGGTTTTACTCCCGAAGAATCGATGGCAGCGCAAGTACTGTATCGTTTGACACTTGTGGCAGGGAGGCAAACTGGTGAATTATTTAGCCTTGATGCTGCAAAGGAGAGTGCTTCCCAACTTGAAACTGAGGGAAGAGATGATTTAACCTTTTCAATAAATATACTGGTTCTTGGAAAAACAGGTGTGGGTAAAAGTGCTACAATAAATTCAATTTTTGGTGAAACGAAGACCACCATCAGTGCATATGGTGCTGCTACTACTGCTGTGACAGAAATTGTTGGAGTGGTTGATGGGGTGAAAATAAGGGTCTTTGACACACCAGGTCTGAAAACATCTGCATTTGAACAAAGTTACAACAGAAAAGTCTTGTCTAAAGTGAAGAAATTGACCAAAAAGTCTCCCCCAGATATTGTCCTCTATGTGGATCGCCTGGACCTACAAACCAGGGATATGAACGATCTGCCAATGTTAAGATCAATCACTAGTACCTTGGATCCATCGATATGGCGGAATGTTATAGTGACACTGACTCATGGTGCCTCTGCTCCTCCAGATGGGCCGTTGGGTTCTCCACTGAGTCATGATGTATTTGTTGCTCAAAGATCTCATATAGTTCAGCAAACTATTGGACAGGCTGTTGGTGACCTTCGCCTTATGAATCCAAGTTTGATGAATCCGGTTTCTCTTGTTGAAAACCATCCTTCCTGTCGTAAAAATAGAGATGGCCAGAAGGTGCTTCCTAATGGTCAAAGTTGGAGACCTCTATTGTTGCTGTTGTGCTACTCAATGAAGATTCTATCTGAGGCCGGTAATGTTTCGAAACCCCAAGAAGCATTTGACCAGCGCAGGCTGTTTGGTTTTCGAACCCGTTCCCCACCACTTCCTTATTTGTTATCTTGGTTATTGCAATCGCGTGCCCACCCCAAACTCCCTGCTGATCAAGGTGGGGTGGACAATGGTGATTCTGATATTGAAATGGCTGACTTATCTGATTCTGATCAAGAAGAAGGTGAAGATGAATATGACCAGCTCCCACCATTTAAGCCTTTAAAGAAGTATCAGATTGCTAAGCTTAATAGAGAGCAGCAAAAAGCATACATTGAGGAGTATGAGTATCGGGTGAAACTTCTACAGAAGAAGCAATGGAGAGAGGAGTTGAGAAGGATGAAAGAGATGAAGAAAAAAGGCAACACTACTGAAGTTGGTAATGTTTACACGGAAGAAGATGATCAAGAGAATGGAAGTCCAGCTGCTGTGCCGGTTCCATTGCCTGATATGGTCTTGCCACCATCATTTGACAGTGACAGCCCAGCCTATAGATACCGTTTCTTAGAACCAACTTCCCAGTTGTTGACCAGGCCAGTCTTAGACACTCATAGTTGGGACCATGATTGTGGTTACGATGGCGTGAACATTGAAAACAGTTTAGTCATTGTCAATAAATTCCCAACAGCTGTTACTGTTCAAGTTACTAAAGATAAGAAAGACTTCAGCATCCACTTGGATTCCTCAGTTGCTGCAAAACATGGTGAAAATGGCTCAACCATGGCCGGCTTTGACATTCAAAACATCGGAAAGCAGCTAGCATACATTGTTAGAGGGGAGACGAAATTGAAAACTTTCAAAAGAAATAGAACTGCTGCTGGGTTTTCTGTGACATTTCTGGGTGAAAATGTGTCCACTGGGTTGAAAGTTGAGGATCAAATAGCATTGGGGAAACGATTGGTATTAGTGGGCAGCACGGGGACTGTAAGAGCTCAAGGTGATTCTGCTTATGGTGCCAATGTTGAAGTGCGGCTTAGAGAAGCAGATTTTCCAGTTGGTCAGGATCAATCTTCATTGAGCCTTTCTCTGGTGAAGTGGAGAGGTGACTTGGCTTTAGGGGCCAATTTGCAGTCCCAATTTTCTGTTGGACGAAGTTATAAGATGGCTGTTCGTGCTGGGTTGAACAACAAACTCAGTGGACAGATCACTGTGAGAACAAGTAGCTCAGACCAGCTTCAGATTGCCCTTATTGCCGTTCTTCCAATTGCCAAGGCTATCTACAAGAACTTCTGGCCTGGGGCTAGTGAGAAATATTCCATCTATTAATTGTTCTTTTGCTTGTGTTGCTAGTTAAGGAATAGTTTACTATGTGACGCTGCATCTTTTTCATAAATTTCTTAAATAATGTGTTTCTTTAGTTTCAACTAGACTATCAGATCTGCTATATTTCTTTGCATTTGTACGCCTTAAAATTGTACTGAAATTGAGATGGAACCTACAGGGAATTTATTCATATTTGTTCTATTAGCTTCTATCTGAATAATGTCTGAAGTCAGATTATGCTGTTATCCCTTGTTTCATTCTACTTTATTATTACTACAACTTTTTGTTTAGCGGTTGAATATCAAAAATAATGTCTTAGACCACTTTGCTGAGTCTTGTTGTGACTAAATGTGGTGCACGACTCCATGAACCACATATCTGGCGTTTTTTGTTCCTTTTATTTTATTTCCTCCCCTGTTTATCTCTTAGCATGTTGCTAGACTTCTTGGCAATATATATTTTTTATTAATGGCCTGCCCAATGTCAAATAGAGATGCGCAACATCCTAACCATGGTAAACATTTTCAGCCTTATTTTGTATGTTAAAAAAAATGTTCAAATTAGACTTCTCTTCATTTTGATAGCAATGCTTGTTTACTGGCATTTAATATTGTATGCTGTCGTTTCCCAAGTTCTGCCAATGGACTGCATATCTGCAATGAATGTGAGGTTTCTGTATAAATCAAATCGATCCAATCCAAGTAATATTGTTGGATTGGATACAATATGTTAAATTTGAATCTTCAAAAATCTTTCTTTTTTTAATATGCCAGTCGAAGTGAAATACTGTAAGAGCTGTCATCTTATTCTGATATCAAAGTCAAAGGTGATTTTTTTTGTGAATTGCCAATGTAATCCCAAACTTAATAAATGATGGAGTAATTTTTGTGTATGAAATCCCAAAAATAAATGAACTTAACTACCATCCTTATAGTCAGGACTCCATTCCAACCCAATATTTGTTGTAGCAATTCAGATTCATAGTATTTAGTTGAATAATACTGCTGCTAATTATTGCAATTTGTAGATGATATCTCGTGACTTGTGAGAAAGTTTACGACAAAACACTCTTTTGGTGCATGTAATAAACAAAGAAAAAGGCATAAATAATCACCGGTCATCCACCTCAGGAAAATAGCCCTTCTGGGTCACCACTAATGAAATAAATAACTGAAGGAGATCTCTCTCCTTTTGTATTTTACATAATAGTATAATTTAGTCCTATAAGTATATAACATACAAAAATTAGAAAGTTAGATGTTTTTAGTCCATGCAATAATTTTATTTATTTATCTTTGTTGGTGTTTTAGTCCCTCTCGACGGGCTAAAAAATGCAGTATTTGTTAAATATAAGTCTTGATATGAATTAAATTTTATAAATACCAAATTTAAACTATCGTCATTTTTTAAAACAAAAAGGATTTAATTTATATACACAACAGATGTATAAGTACTTTACATTATTTACTAATTACAAGTTGGCACGTCATTAACAAAAAAATTAGTTAATTAGTAACCACCTTATATATCAACCATACCTTGAATTGTTATTGGTTGTGGTTGTAAAAAAGTTTATACCAATAGCACGTAACAATTAAACTCAAACTAAAAGTACATTTAAATTTTTATTTTAGCAACCAGAATGTGCAATATAACATGAAAAACGAAGCTAGGTGGTCCTAACCAATAGTGGGGTCTCATTGACGAACGAAGAATTTAGTAAAATTAGTAGTTGAACTAGCTGATAAATGTAATATGACATAAAAAGATATGCTTAATTAATGATTAAATTTATTTAATCAATATAAAATATGTTACAATATGTATAAGTTATTTTGTTATAAATTCATGATAATTAAACTAATTATTAAAATATTTAGAAATTAACTTTTTAAATTTTAATAGTCTTATTTGTATATTTATTTGAAAGTCTAATTTAAAATATAATTAAAATAAAAAATAATATTGTCAACCACACACACTTTCTCCTTGTGCTAACGGTAGCTGAGTAGTCTTGTGTTTTTTTACGGTCCCTTGTGTTAAAAATTAGGAACGTGATTCCAAATTATATTTATTAAAAAATTTGTTTTATTTTGCCTAGGACAAAAAATGAATATTATAAAAATAATAAGAATAAAAATGACTAAAAAGTTGATATGTTATAAGCTATAAGCTAAAACGCTATTTGAATTGGCGTTTTAAAAAATGGTATACGCTACTCAAAAACGCTAACTGCTACTGGATACCAAATGAGTCTAATTTTTTTTTCATCCGCTATCTGTTAGTCAAATCCATTATAAGTTATCGAACAAAACCTATGTCTAGTAACATTTTTACTGCATAACTGTATAAAAAAATGCATTAAATACAAATTATTATTGTTATGGTAATTACAGTATTTTCTATTTGCACCCCTTCTCCAAAAAGCCCAATTGATGAGAAGCCCAATTGTAATCAAGAGAGTCCAATCTTCAATGGCCAAGATCAGCCCGCAAGATCGGACGGCCCAAAAACGCCAACACAAACACATCCAAAACTCTATAAATACCCCATTCAATGCTCATTAATGGTAAGCACTTTTCTAACCAAACACTTATTCTCTCAAATACTGACTTAAGCGTCGGAGGATCATTGCAGGTACAACCTCGCCCTCCAAAATCGAACATCTCAAGATCGAACACCTCAACATCGCCTCTCAAGGTCGAACGTCCCAGGTCGAACAAGACTTTCCTCTCAGCCTGAAGACAATGATAGAATCAAGGACAAAATATCTACCAACTGCATAATATCGATCCTCACGATCGGTAGCACGGTACAGAACATTGGCGACCACAGTGGGAGACACCAGTACCCGATTTTTCTCACCATCTCCTTGAACCTATTAAATGGCACCAACACGCCGCTCAATACCGACTCGTCTCATGGCCGAGCCTGACCTCGGCCCTCAGCAAACCCCTGAAGGCCACGTCCAGGAACTCACGAATTCGTCACAAACACGAAGCCGACATCCCAACACGGGACCTTCCCGAGCTCAATCGGGCGCAGATGAGACGAGCTTACCACCTCCCCCCCCCCAATTACTCCCGGCTTTGACTGACGCGGTTCAACAGCTCGTTCAGCTATTGGCTCGGCAAGAAGCGGTAAGTGAAGAAAGACACAATCGTTTTGCCAACCTCGAATCCGAAGTAGCGAGACTGCAAAATCGAAACGTCCTGGATCAACAATCATCCGGGCAGAGCTCACTGGAAGAACGACGCCCAACTCGAATGAGACTTTTTCATCGATCACCCCCTCGGAGAAAGCTCAGTCATCGCTGTGAACACCCAATTTTAACCTGTATTTTCTTCTTTTTTTCGTGAAAATTCCAGAAATGTCATTTTATGCATTTTTATAAGGTTAATTGATTTTGCATGTCGTTTTGGACTTATCGGTGTTTTTTTTTTTTTTTTTGCATTTTCATCGTTATTAATAGAAGTCTTCTTATTAACAAAAACATTAAGGAATCAAAAATCAAAAATATTGCTTATATTTACATTTCGAGGTTTTAGTAATTTACGCGTGTCATTTGGTACTCATTAGCGGTTTCAAGTCGTTTCTCTTGGTATTAGTAGAATTTATTTTGAGAAAAGAAAAATTAAAAAAAAAAATTATCTTATCATTAAATATTAATTGTATTTCTTTACACCTTAAAACCAAAAAATAGGAAAATACAAAAAAAAAAATGAAAGATGCGCATAGACAGCATCTTCTTCTATTTTGAGATAGCTTTCATAGCTTCTTTCATCTTGTGAATGCTTTTTTCACCAATGAAGTCACTGCCCATCACATAGTGCCAAACTTCTGCAATCTGATTTGCAAACCAGACCTGCAAACATCAAACCAGAAAAAAAATAGGTCAATAGCAAGATCAGAAAAAGCAGGAGATACATAATCATAGTTTAGGAATATGAAAGGGGCATTTCAAGGACTCAAAGCTGGCAAGAGGAAAAAAACAAAATCTGAGGCCTCTATTAAAGAGGACATTAACAGCAACAAAGAAGGGAGAGGAGAGGAAAGCGAGAATGGATTAGATGAAAAATGTCTCACTCAAAAAACTGAGTCATTTTTCTCACAGTCCAAGTTTATTCCATACAAACTAAAAAACACTCATATCCCACTCCTCTCAAAAACCCCAACTAACAGTAACATGTGAATCCTGATTCACTCATGGAGCCACAAATATCATAGCCATATCAAAAATATAAGGGAATGAGAGAAGAGATGTGAAGGAAGGTTAAGCAAAGAGGGAATGACAATGATGAATCCTTCAGCCTTAAAACCACCGCCGGGAATCACCACGAACCTCCGCCGTGAGCCCACCGCAAACACCACCGTCCCCACCACCGCACCCTCACCCTCCGCCGTGAACCACCTTCGTTTTCTCTCTCCCCGCCCCTAACCACCAACAACCACCATCGCACCCCCCTCCTCTCTCTCCCTTCGGTTCTCTCTCTCACCACCCCAAAACCCCATCCACTACCGCGGACCACCGCCACCAAACGGCCGCCATCCAACCACCACCGCCCTCACCACGAACAACCACCACCACCAAACGGCCTCCCTCCCCCGAACGACCACCACCGCGTCTTCCCCCTTCCACCGCGTCCTCCTTTTCTCTTCCTCCTTCTCTCTTCCTCTTTTTTTTCTCTCTCTCCCTCTTTCCATGTTTCGTGCGGCGCTGAAATGTTAAAGATTAGGTTGTAGGATACCTCTAGTTTATTCTATTAGGTGTTCTGTTTTTATTTTCCTTTTTTTGATTTAGCCAGCACCTATATTTGCACCCCTCTATTTGATTGTTACAACCCCCCCATTTAACAATACAACCACCCCTTGGTTATCAATCACACCCCTTTTCAAACTCCTCTTATTTTCTTTATTTATTACCATTCCTTTTTTACTTAATATTATTTTTACTATTATTATTATCATTATTATTATCATTCTTCAAAAAAATGAAAATAAATGTTAGTTCACACAAAAATATTTTTCTCCTTTTCTTTTCCTCATAAAAATACCAAAAATATGGGATTGGCGGAGATGTGACATCTCGTCGGTCCCGGTTGAAGACGCCTAAGTTGTACAACTTGGTGATCTTAAACCACCCCTTTCAAAAATTAAAATCAATTAAAACACAAATATTTTTCTGAAGAACTACGTGGCCTTTGATTCTCCGTTTCGGAGATACGTAGGAGCGGGGCTTCCCCGTCAAGTCAAATCAATTTTTTTCAAGAAATAATCAGTTTTTTTTCTTTTAACACCTATTTTCATAAAAATTATAAAAAAGGGATTGGCTGAGATGTGACATCTTGTCAATCCCGGTTTAAGAGACTTTAGCTGTACGGCTTTGATCTTAAACCCCTTCAAAAAAATAAAATCAACCAACCAACAAACTTTTTCAGGAAGAACTACGTGACTCTTGAGTTCCTCATTGCACCCGAGGATACGTAGGAGCGGGGCTTCCCCGTCAAGCTAAATTAATTTTTTTTAATAAATAATCAACTTTTTTTCTTTAACACCTATTTTCCAAAAAAACTAAAAAAAAAATGAGCTTGATTGAGATGTACATCTTGTCAACCTCACAATCCTGGTTTATGAGACTTTAGCTGTACGGCTTTGTTCTTAAACCCCTTCAAAAATAAAATCAACCAACCAACAAACTTTTTTCGGGAAGAACTACGTGACTCTTGAGTTCCTCATTGCACCTGAGGATACGTAGGAGCGGGGCTTCCCCGTCAAGTCAAAATTTAAATTTTCTTAAATTGGTCCCTATTTTATTTATTTCTAAATAATTCTTTTTTACTTTCTTTATTTTTTTGGGTAAACAAATTTTCTAAACTTATTGATATGTTGCACAATCAAATTTAGGGTAACTGTCTTAGGACAGATGTATTAGGGGTGTAGTGGAATTTAGTTTTCGCCCTTCCCTACGCATAACCGACTCCCGAATCCAATCTAGTTTACGCAGACCAAATAATTGTTAAGATAGGTTTTTCTCAATTTTTCCTATTAAATAAATTGGGTGGCGACTCCTAAAATAATTGATTTTTGAGCCGTCTACGTCGGGATCACGATCGCGACAGATGGCGACTCCACTGGGGACAGGTGAGAGTCAAGCCTATTATATTTGGTTGTGCAAAAGATTATAAGGTATGTGCATTTGTTTACCCTTCTTTACTTTTGTTTACTTCTTTAATTTTTTTTTTACGTATATATTTATTTTATATTATGCTTGATATAAACCCTAGGGTAGAATACACTTGATACTATTGTCGGGATGTTGCTTCTAGTTATTTTTCCTTTACTTATGATTTGAGGTTTGTATGCTCCCTTCACACACTACATTCATACTGTGAGCACACACTGAGAGTTGGGCTTACACCGGAGCCTAAAAAAAAAACACCTAAGTTAGAACGAGGCTGTGTAGTGGTAGTCATTTAGGATGTACATCCTGGTGTCTACCATGAATTCCTCATCTAGAGTATGACTCCTCTTTGCGGGTATCCACATCTCGGACGTACGTCCTAGTGTGCTTAACCTTCTAGAAGAGTACTTGACTCTAGAGACCTAAAATCTCCATAGGGTATAACAGCCAACCCTTGTGAGTGTTCACTGTAGAAGAAGCATTAGATCTATAAGGTCCAAAAACCAATTGTATGGGCAACCTGTCATAGGCCACAAAGGGAGCTATTTTATCTTATATCCTTATTCTTGGTTGTACATCCTTTTCTTTTCTCTCGTGCGGTTTTATTCTTCTCTGGCAAAAGAAAAATCAATAAAAATCATATCGCATTTCATGCATAAAAAAAAAAAAAAATTAATAAATAAATCATGTCGCATTTGTTGTATAAAAAAATGGTACACTTCATCTTGCGCTAAGCCGCCTGTCATTGAAAAGCATAAATTTATTTGCGTTTTCCTTTGCATGAGTTTTCAGAAAAATTATTTTTCTGCATGTGGTGCGCATTTTCATTGCATCGTCATTCTTCATAAATTTCTCCATATTTTATGTTTTTCGTCGCTTGTATGTAAAAATCCATGCATGTTATGCATCCTTTCATTAGTGAATAAAACAAAATACATTTGTCAATCCTCATAGCATCCCTTGACAGAAGAGAAAAAAAATCGCATTACATTTCATCCATAAAGCATCATCTCGCATTCTAAGAAAAAATGTTTGCATATAGAGGGGCATTCTATGTCAAAAAAAAATATAGTTTTTCTTATTGAGCATTAGGTCAGTGTCTTTGAAAAGTATAATTTTCTCCACATTTAATATTTTTCATGAAATAAATTCTAGGAAAAAAAATATTTTTGCATTCTCATAGGTAAATAAAAAAAAAATCACATTGTCATTCATCATTCATCAGAGTCTATTCTCTTTCAAAGTTGCATGGATTTTGACTATCGCTTCTTAGGATAAATACTTTCATGCATAACAAAATACATACACTTTCATAACATAACATCCTAAAAATTATCCACATTTCATTTTTTTTCTTTGCATATAAATAAAACAAGTCGCATAGTTAATCCCCAAGCTACATGACCTATTTCCTTCAAATAAATACAAATTAGGAAATTGCATTGCATTTCATGCATAAAAACAATTCAAAAAATGTATGAAAAGAAAATTTTCTCCCTATTTCATTGTAGCACGTTGTCAATATCTTAGGAGTAGACGCATCAAAGTGTATTGTCATTTGTAAATCTTTATAATAGGTTTTCTAAAATAAAGTAAAAAAAAAGTAGGTGCATTTCATGTATAAAAGGCATTAAAAATTGTGTTGCATCCCGGAAAAATATTGTCTACACATTGGGTGCATTTTCATGAATAAAAAACTTGCATCGTTATCCATCATTCATCATAGTTCATGCACTTTCATAGCATAACATCATAAAATATTCTCATATTTCATTTTTTTCTTTGCATATACATAAAATCGTTGTTGCCTGTTGTGCATACTTCCATGTGTAAATAAAACAAATCACATTGTCATTCCCCAATATTCATAGCATGTCTCCTTTAGATAACTACAAAAAATTACATTTCATTTCTTGCACAAAAACAAAAAAATTATCACAAAACAAATGCATATTGCATCTTAGGACGTATGTTTGCATACATAAAATATATCCATGCACTCCATAGCATCCTTTTCATTTGTCATAAAGAATTTTAAAAGTCATTGAGTGTCCATCCACATTTTTTTTTTCCGCAAAAAGAAAGTTGAATTTTGTGTGCTTGCATCAAGGTGGATGTCAATCAAGCTTTGACTCGTGGAATCAGATCATTCTTTTGAGACTTGTTGGAAAGAGGCGTAAGGAAGTGCACTGAGTGGGAAGATTTCATGGGGCATTCAGAAAGGGAAGGGAGACATAAGGTTGGGAATTAGTTCTTGAACTAAAAGCTCAAAAAAAATATATGATTGTCATTAGCGCTTTGTAATCATGTTGTTTAAAGTCAAGTTGGCTTTGTTGAAGCTTTATACTAATGAATTTGCATGGACTTAAAAGCTCTTTCCCATTCTTTACCCTCATTATCCCTTAAGATTTGGTCCCCAATCCATTGATTGCCTCATGTGATAATTCTCGAAGCCTTTTTGTGTGTGTCATTCGAGGATGAGCTGGCGAATGGATGTCGGTTTTGAAATGTCCAGTTCCCCCAAAAAAAAGTGCAAAAAAAAAAGCAAAGAAAAAAGACAAAAAAGAAGAAAAAGAAATAAAGAGCAAAGAATGCGTAAAGGAGTGAATGTTATTTCGAAATTAAATTTTTGAAAATATGGAATCATGACTTGAAATGAAGAGTGGCCATTTTTCTCTATCCCAAAAACGAACCCTTGCTGTCCCCTTTGAGCCTGTAATTTCCTTTCATTAAACCCTGGACAATGATCGACCCTCGGTGAAATTAAGTGCATTTAGATTTCCAAAGGTACAATGAGATAAAAGGAAAAATGAAGCCCGCAAGTCTGAAAACTTGGCAAAATTAGGGCACAAAAGAAAGAGAATGAGAGTCGTAAATGAAGAAGAGGTGAAGGATGAAATCAACTATGCCAAATTAGAAAGAAGTGAAAAACGAAAAAAAAAAGGGCGAAAGAGTAGAGAAGCGAAAAAAATCAAAATCATGTAAAAAGGAGAACGGATGGGTTTGACAAGAAAAATGGGATGTTTCGGAGCCCCATAGGAAATTGAATGCACTAAAGATCATTGATCCTTTTAACCCATAAATCATTTTTTGAGCCTCCAAATCCTTTTTTTTCTCCTAACCCATAACCCATGAAAGAGGTTCTTGAGCCTTCTAACCCTTTTCGTCCTAACCCATAACCCATGAAAGAGGTTCTTGAGCCTTCTAACCCCATTTTTCTTAACCTTATAACCCATAGCCACTTTACAAGCCTCTAAAAATCCACTCTAATCGATGAATGATCGTTTTCATTTTCATAATGTTAATTTTGAGATAAATCATTTATTTTAACTATTCTTTGCTCTAAAAAAAATGAACAATAAGAAAGTGAAAAAATGAATGAGACCCGCTAGATCGAAAACCCGAAAGGGCGGTCTAGGCAAAAGTTAGGGTCTTTAAAAAAAAAAATTGATTCGAAGCCCGCTAGACTGAAAACCTGCAAGGGCAGTCTAGGCAAAAATTAGGGCACAAAAGGGGAACCGGGCTACATTTGAGAAGTTTATGTTTGACATGTTCATTCACTAGCATAATCTCTTCCTTTCGAGTCTAACAGAATGACACATTGGGGCAATTTTTGTGGTTTGAGGTAACCTTGGGAGTCTCAAGAAGTCCCACTCCGAGCCAACAAAATATTTGCACAACCCTTTATGAATCGAACCTTTCTTGCAATACCAACTTAGTCTTCTCCCAGGGCAATGCCTTTCACCAACACTGGGGCAAGCATTTGGCAAGACGTTCATCAGTCAAACTTTGCGTGTTATGCTAGTATAGTCTCATCCCAGGGGCAATACCGTACACCAATTTTGGGGCAGAAGTTTTGTATGACCCTTTAATGAGTCCAACTTCGCTTGTTACACCAGTGTAATCTTCTCTCGGGGCAATGTCTTTTCAGTAAACTGGGGCAAAAATGTTGCAAGACCTTACACCATCCTAACTATGTTTGCCACACCCGTGTAGTCTCTTCTTAGGGCAACCCTTTTTACCAATACGGGGCAAAATTTTTGCAATAACCCTTTCTGAATAACATCAGTGTTATTTCCGCTTTGAGAATATCATTTGTCACATAAGGGAAAGTCTTTTGCAAAACCCTTCATAAGTCCAGCTCTGGTTGCTGCACCAAGTAGTCATTCCTTTTGTGTAAAACATCTTACCAATTTCTACCAAGTAACTTGCCTCAAGTAAATAGAAATGTTCAAAAGAATTAACCTCGAGGCAAGCCTAATCCCTTTTCCCAACCATCTCAGTTTCTCTTCGTCTTACCCATTTCTTTCACTTCTAATCCTTCGAAAACCCAAAACAAACAATCCAGAAACGCAAAAAAGCCCAGCTTGTTAATGCCCGTGAATCTATGCATACTCATTAGGTAATGCTTCAAAAATAGTCAACTTGGAATCATTGATATGATCTAGAGCGCTAACGACAATCTGTGAGAAAGGGTCAAATTGGAATGTGTCATGCTTTGGAGGATGAGGAAAAGAAAAGAGAGCTGGCAAGGAAAAGATAATGATAAGTTTCCAACCGAGGACAAGCTTGGTTGGTTTCAAATAAAACATGCGTGAAAACATATTCTCAGCAAATATAACCTTTAGAACATGTCCATCTCTATGCTCATGCATTTCATGTCATAGCACGCATGCATTTCATGTCATAACATGCATACAATTCATATCAAACCATGCAAGAAGCATGTGTTTATCCAGTCTCTACGTGAATAAAGTAATAATAATAAAAAAAATAGAGTCATTCAAAGCAAGGCATGCATTGCATTTAATTTCCCTTCCATGCTACGGTTTAGCCCTGGCACTAGTCATTTTGATTTTGTACTACGGTTCAACCCTGGTACCGCCATTTTATTTTTGTGCTATCGGTTACGCCCTGGCACTGCATGCTATCGGTTACGCCCTGGCATCGCATTTTTAAGTTTTGTGCTATCGGTCGCGCCCTGGCACTGCATGCTATCGGTTATGCCCTGGTATCGCATCTTTAATTTTGTGCTATCGGTCTCGCCCTGGCATTGTCTTTAATTTTCATGCTATCGGTCTCGCCCTGGCATTGTCTTTAATTTTGTGCTATCGGTCTCGCCCTGGCAATGTCTTTAATTTTGTGCTATCGGTCTCGCCCTGGCATTGTCTTTAATTTTGTGCTACCGGTCTCGCCCTGGCATTGTCTTTAATTTTGTGCTATCGGTCTCGCCCTGGCATTGTCTTTGATTTTCCTGCTATCGGTCTCGCCCTGGCATTGTCATTAATTTTGTGCTACCGGTCTCGCCCTGGCAATGTCTTTAATTTTGTGCTATCGGTCTCGCCCTGGCATTGTCTTTAATTTTTCTGCTATCGGTCTCGCCCTGGCATTGTCTTTAATTTTGTGCTACCGGTCTCGCCCTGGCATTGTCTTTAATTTTGTGCTATCGGTCTCGCCCTGGCATTGTATTTAATTTTCCTGCAATCGGTCTCGCCCTGACATTGTCTTTGATTTCGCCCTACCTATTTTTAGGCATATTTCACCGATTAAAATTGAGGTTAGTATCTGTACTTATTCCTTACGTCGATAATACAACAAAACATGGTTTTGTGTATTATCTCGTAAGAAAGTAATTACAGAGGGGCAACTGTGAACACCCAATTTTAACCTGTATTTTCTTCTTTTTTTCGTGAAAATTCCAGAAATGTCATTTTATGCATTTTTATAAGGTTAATTGATTTTGCATGTCGTTTTGGACTTATCGGTGTTTTTTTTTTTTTTGCATTTTTATCGTTATTAATAGAAGTCTTCTTATTAACAAAAACATTAAGGAATCAAAAATCAAAAATATTGCTTATATTTACATTTCGAGGTTTTAGTAATTTACGCGTGTCATTTGGTACTCATTAGCGGTTTCAAGTCGTTTCTCTTGGTATTAGTAGAATTTATTTTGAGAAAAGAAAAATTAAAAAAAAAAATTATCTTATCATTAAATATTAATTGTATTTCTTTACACCTTAAAACCAAAAAATAGGAAAATACAAAAAAAAAAATGAAAGATGCGCATAGACAGCATCTTCTTCTATTTTGAGATAGCTTTCATAGCTTCTTTCATCTTGTGAATGCTTTTTTCACCAATGAAGTCACTGCCCATCACATAGTGCCAAACTTCTGCAATCTGATTTGCAAACCAGACCTGCAAACATCAAACCAGAAAAAAAATAGGTCAATAGCAAGATCAGAAAAAGCAGGAGATACATAATCATAGTTTAGGAATATGAAAGGGGCATTTCAAGGACTCAAAGCTGGCAAGAGGAAAAAAACAAAATCTGAGGCCTCTATTAAAGAGGACATTAACAGCAACAAAGAAGGGAGAGGAGAGGAAAGCGAGAATGGATTAGATGAAAAATGTCTCACTCAAAAAACTGAGTCATTTTTCTCACAGTCCAAGTTTATTCCATACAAACTAAAAAACACTCATATCCCACTCCTCTCAAAAACCCCAACTAACAGTAACATGTGAATCCTGATTCACTCATGGAGCCACAAATATCATAGCCATATCAAAAATATAAGGGAATGAGAGAAGAGATGTGAAGGAAGGTTAAGCAAAGAGGGAATGACAATGATGAATCCTTCAGCCTTAAAACCACCGCCGGGAATCACCACGAACCTCCGCCGTGAGCCCACCGCAAACACCACCGTCCCCACCACCGCACCCTCACCCTCCGCCGTGAACCACCTTCGTTTTCTCTCTCCCCGCCCCTAACCACCAACAACCACCATCGCACCCCCCTCCTCTCTCTCCCTTCGGTTCTCTCTCTCACCACCCCAAAACCCCATCCACTACCGCGGACCACCGCCACCAAACGGCCGCCATCCAACCACCACCGCCCTCACCACGAACAACCACCACCACCAAACGGCCTCCCTCCCCCGAACGACCACCACCGCGTCTTCCCCCTTCCACCGCGTCCTCCTTTTCTCTTCCTCCTTCTCTCTTCCTCTTTTTTTTCTCTCTCTCCCTCTTTCCATGTTTCGTGCGGCGCTGAAATGTTAAAGATTAGGTTGTAGGATACCTCTAGTTTATTCTATTAGGTGTTCTGTTTTTATTTTCCTTTTTTTGATTTAGCCAGCACCTATATTTGCACCCCTCTATTTGATTGTTACAACCCCCCCATTTAACAATACAACCACCCCTTGGTTATCAATCACACCCCTTTTCAAACTCCTCTTATTTTCTTTATTTATTACCATTCCTTTTTTACTTAATATTATTTTTACTATTATTATTATCATTATTATTATCATTCTTCAAAAAAATGAAAATAAATGTTAGTTCACACAAAAATATTTTTCTCCTTTTCTTTTCCTCATAAAAATACCAAAAATATGGGATTGGCGGAGATGTGACATCTCGTCGGTCCCGGTTGAAGACGCCTAAGTTGTACAACTTGGTGATCTTAAACCACCCCTTTCAAAAATTAAAATCAATTAAAACACAAATATTTTTCTGAAGAACTACGTGGCCTTTGATTCTCCGTTTCGGAGATACGTAGGAGCGGGGCTTCCCCGTCAAGTCAAATCAATTTTTTTCAAGAAATAATCAGTTTTTTTTCTTTTAACACCTATTTTCATAAAAATTATAAAAAAGGGATTGGCTGAGATGTGACATCTTGTCAATCCCGGTTTAAGAGACTTTAGCTGTACGGCTTTGATCTTAAACCCCTTCAAAAAAATAAAATCAACCAACCAACAAACTTTTTCAGGAAGAACTACGTGACTCTTGAGTTCCTCATTGCACCCGAGGATACGTAGGAGCGGGGCTTTCCCGTCAAGCTAAATTAATTTTTTTTAATAAATAATCAACTTTTTTTCTTTAACACCTATTTTCCAAAAAAACTAAAAAAAAAATGAGCTTGATTGAGATGTACATCTTGTCAACCTCACAATCCTGGTTTATGAGACTTTAGCTGTACGGCTTTGTTCTTAAACCCCTTCAAAAATAAAATCAACCAACCAACAAACTTTTTTCGGGAAGAACTACGTGACTCTTGAGTTCCTCATTGCACCTGAGGATACGTAGGAGCGGGGCTTCCCCGTCAAGTCAAAATTTAAATTTTCTTAAATTGGTCCCTATTTTATTTATTTCTAAATAATTCTTTTTTACTTTCTTTATTTTTTTGGGTAAACAAATTTTCTAAACTTATTGATATGTTGCACAATCAAATTTAGGGTAACTGTCTTAGGACAGATGTATTAGGGGTGTAGTGGAATTTAGTTTTCGCCCTTCCCTACGCATAACCGACTCCCGAATCCAATCTAGTTTACGCAGACCAAATAATTGTTAAGATAGGTTTTTCTCAATTTTTCCTATTAAATAAATTGGGTGGCGACTCCTAAAATAATTGATTTTTGAGCCGTCTACGTCGGGATCACGATCGCGACAATCGCTCCCCGCCACGCCGCCACCGAGGGAACGGTTCCCGTTCTCCTCCGGCTCGCCAATACGACGATCTTGATAATCCTCATTCTCCGCCACGCCGCCACCAGGGGAGTGATTCCCGTTCTCCATCAGCTCGACAATACGACGATCTTGATGATCCTCATCCTCCTCCACGCCGCCACCGAGGGAATGGTTCCCGTTCTCCTCCGGCTCGCCAAATTGAAGGCTCGACCTTGTCAAGGAGACGATCGAGAAGCCGTGACAGCGTTCAAAACAATCAAACACGACGATACGGACGTCCTGAACCCCATCACGGACGCCAACCACTGTCACGGGCTAATCGACCTGGGAGAAAAGGTCCTTTCACAAGATCGATTGACAACTTCCGGGTTCCCCGGTATCTCGAGAAACCGCCTGGAGGTTTGAAAACTTACGACGGAACGGGCGACCCCGACAGGCATCTAGACCAATTTGACACCCTAAACAAAATGGCTTCCGAATGGTTTCGGACGTTAAGGTCGAATACCATTTCCTCATGGGACCAGTTAGCAAAACACTTCTCGGTGCACTTTGCCCATTCCAAGAGCAAACCCAAAAACAAAAATGTTCTAGCGTCTATTGTCCAGAAAGTAAATGAACCCCTGAGGGAATATATAGAGCGATTCAACGTTGAAGCTCTTCAGGTTCGGCAGTTAGACGACGCTTTTCGAATTTTCTTCATGGCCCAAGGTCTGTTACCTGGAAGCTCGTTCCGAAAACACATCAATACCTGGGAACCTAACACCCTCCAGGAATTCCTCGAACTATCCCAGTGCTTCATTAACGAAGAAGAAAATTCCAAGGTCGATAAAACGTCGTCACATGCAGAACCATCAAAACGCCACGTCGATATCGACCCTCGTAAAAACTCGTGGAACATCGGTAGGAAAAATCGTCACCAGGTTTACACCGAACTCAACGTCTCCAACGCCCAGTTACTAGGGGAATGTTGGAACGTCGAATTCAGGGACGTCAAGCCTCCTAGGTCCTTACCTAGCCGACCTGGGCAGAAGGCCAACAAATACTGCCGATACCACAGAAGCAATGGCCATGACACAAACCATTGCAACGCCCTAAAGGATGACATAGAAGATTTAATAAAACGGGGAAAACTATCTTCTTACGTCAAAAGGGAGGGGGAACGGTCTGACAACCTCGGAAGAGAAAGAAATGAAAACCTCAGGACAAAAGGAAAAGAAGTGATCGACCCAGACCGCAAAGAGCTGGATATAAAACGCTCGGTTATCATGATGATAACTGGGGGATTCGATCATGAAGGATCGGGAAAATCCATGAAGAGAAAATGGAAGGAATTGTTGTGCGTGGCTTCAACGTCGACAACCCCGGTCGTGACTAATCGACCTCCATTATCTTTTGGTGACAACGACCTTATTGACGGAAAAGCTAACAAACACGTACCTCTCTTGATATCGGCAATCATAGCCAACAAGGAGGTACGTAGAATCCTGGTCGATCAGGGGAGCTCATCAGACATCATCTTTATCGATCTTCTGAGCAAAATGGGGATCAGTAAAGATGACCTCACCCCTTATAGAGGGACGGCTTTGTCCGGTTTTAACGGATCTCGAACGAAACCCCTTGGACATCTGGAGCTAATGGTTACCTACGGAACCGAACCAATGGTCCGAACCGTCAGAACCAAATTCCTCGTCTTGCCTTGTGAATCCATATACAACGGCATTATAGGAAGACCGACCCTCGGCAGGCTCGGGGTGGTTACATCCACCACTCACTTAAAGATGAAGTTCCACTCTCTTTGCGACAGAGTTATCACTTTAAACTCTGACTTAGAGTCGGCCTCCAGGTGTTTTTTCCTATGGACTAAGAACGAACGAAAAGCTTCGGAGCATGAAGGGGTTCCCCCTTCGGAAGAACTGGCAACTCCCAAAATGCCAAAAGGAAAATCAACTGAAGTTAACACCGCCACTAACGTAGGAAGCAACTGCGGTCCGGAGGTCGAAAAACAGATAGATGTCGACGAGCTAACAAAAGAGCTCAAACGAAAAATCAGAAGACCAGAGCCTGATGGAAAGTTCGTCGAAACACAACTCGGTTCAGACCCCTCCCAAAAAATCAAAATAGGGATCGACCTTCCAGAAAAGATCAAGACCGAATTAACCCAATGTCTTAAAGATTTCAAAGACATCTTTGCTTGGTCGGCCGAAGACATGCCTGGGATCCCGCCAGAGATTGCCTGCCATCGACTCGCAATAAACCCAGAAGCAAAATGGATCGCCCAAAGAAAGCGGGCCCAAAGCAAAGAAAAAGCCATTGCTGCCGCCTTAGCAGTAGACGACCTCATCCGAGCCAACTTTATCTCTGAGGTTAAATACACAACTTGGTTATCAAACCCTGTCCTGGTGAAAAAGTCTAACGGAAAATGGCGTATGTGTGTCGACTACACCGATCTTAATAAAGCTTGCCCAAAAGACGCTTTTCCGGTCCCCAGCATCGATCGTTTGGTCGACAGCGCTTCCGGTTTCCAGTTGTTATCTTTCATGGACGCATACTCCGGATACAACCAAATCGCCATGTTTCCACCAGATCAAGCAAAAACCGCCTTCATCACTGACCGAGGAAACTTCGCGTACCGTGTTATGCCCTTTGGTTTAAAAAACGCTGGAGCAACTTATCAAAGAATGATGAACAAAGTTTTCCAAAACCAGATCGGTAAAAGCGTAGAGGTTTACCTCGACGATATGATCGCCAAAAGCAAAAGTGATGCCGACCATGTAAGCGATCTGAAAGCAATTTTCTCTGAGGTACGAAAAAACAGAATGAGATTGAACCCAGAGAAATGCACTTTCGGAGTTCGAGCTGGGAAATTCTTAGGTTTCTTCTTAACAGAACGAGGTATCGAGGCGAACCCGGATAAATGTCGATCCGTCACAGAAATGCGAACTCCGACGTCCAAAAGAGAAGTACAAAAACTCAATGGAATGATAGTTGCTCTATCTCGTTTCATATCGAATGCAGCATTCAAATCTCTTCCACTTTTCAAAATCCTCAAAAAAGAAGAAAGAGATTTCGAATGGACACCCGAGCAAGACGAAGCTTTGAAGCAACTAAAAAAATCTCTCTCCGAGCCTCCAATTTTAACTCGCCCAAATGAAGGGGAAACATTATACTTATATCTAGCGGTCTCGGAAGAGGCCTTAGCTGCCGTTCTAGTACGCGAACTCGAAACCGGGCAAAGTCCCATCTACTTCGCAAGCAAGGCTCTGCACGGGGCTGAAAGTCGTTATCAGAAAATCGAGAAAATCGCCCTGGCCCTCATTGTTGCAGCTCGACCTTTTCGAGCTTATTTCGTCGCCCACCAGGTAGTCGTCCGCACTAACTACCCAATCAGACAGATACTCCACAGACCCGATCTAGCTGGAAGGATGATCAAATGGGCCGTAGAACTCTCAGAATTCGGTATCAAATATGAAGCTCGAACTACACTTAAAGCACAAGTTTTGGTGGACTTCATCGCCGAGATGACACCTGCTAACACCGACTCTGACATATGGATCCTCTACGTCGATGGTTCCTCAAATCCAAAAGGGAGTGGCGCTGGGATTATGCTAGAAAGCCCGACTGGGGTCATCATCGAAGTTTCCCTTACATTCGGTTTTCCCACCTCGAACAACCAAGCAGAGTACGAAGCTTGCATTGCCGGACTTCGCCTGGCAATTGACCTCCAAGTCCAAAAAATTAAACTCCATACCGACTCTCTCTTGGTGGTCTCCCAGATCGAAAGCAAATACGAGACCAAAGAACCGATCCTGCAAAAATACCTACTTCAGGTACAGTCGCTAATAGCTAAATTTGAAGCGAGCGAGATAGTTCATGTCCCAAGAACGGAAAACCAACGAGCTGATATCCTCGCCAAACTCGCAAGCACAAAAAACCCAGGGAACCAAAGGACGACCATCCAAGAAACACTACGCAATCCCAGTGTATCTCTCGAGCCGCCGTTTAACCCGACCATCTACATGCTTGAAGAGGCAGACAGCTGGATAACCCCGATTTTAGAGTACATCGTCTCAGGAACGGAACCCCCAGACAGAAACGACGCCAAATATATCAGGAGAAGAGCCTCGGCTTTTTCAGCCATCAACGGGACGCTCTATAAACGAAGCCTCTCTTCCCCGTTAATTAAATGCATCGAGGGAGAGGAAGCGGCCTATGTGTTAACAGAAATTCATGAGGGAATCTGCGGCCAGCACATGGGAGCTCGATCTTTAGCACGAAAAACCCTTCGAGCCGGCTACTACTGGCCGAGCATGATCGGCGATGCTAGTGATCACGTGAAAAATGTCAAATCCACGCCAACATGCACGTGGCTCCCCCCACAGACCTCACGAGTTTATCCTCCACATGGCCCTTCGCATGGTATGTGGAGGATGGACTTGCTCGGACCTTTCGCAAAAGCACCAGGACAAGTCAAATTCTTGATCGTCGCCGTAGATTACTTCAGTAAATGGATAGAAGCGGAACCCCTGGCGACCATCACTGCAAAAAACTGCATAAAATTCTTCAAAAAAAGCATTATGAGCAGGTTCGGGATCCCCGAGGTAGTAGTAACAGACAACGGGACGCAATTCACAGACACGGGATTTCGCAAACTAATGTTCGAGCTTAAAATTAAGCACCATTTCACTTCAGTAGAGCACCCTCAAACCAACGGTCAAGCAGAGGCTGCAAATAAAGTAATACTGAACGGGCTGAAACGACGTTTGGACGATGCTAAAGGAAATTGGGTAGAAGAATTGCCTTACGTCCTCTGGGGATACCGGACGACCCCCCAAAGCTCCACTGGGGAAACACCTTTTAGGCTCTCCTACGGCAGCGAGGCGGTCATCCCCGTCGAGATCGGCGAACTTAGTTGGAGAACGGCAAATCCCAAAACACAAAGTAATATCGATCAAGCCCTAAGAGAAGAACTCGACCTCATCGATGAAATCCGAGGTCGAGCCTCGCTCCGAGAAGCGATCATCAAACAAAAGGTGGCGACCAGATACAACACCAAGGTCGTTCACAGAGATTTCAATCCTGGCGATCTGGTACTCAGAAGGGCTGACGTCGGTCAGAAAAACGCCTCCCAAGGAAAGCTCGCCCCAAACTGGGAAGGCCCCTACCGAATTTTATCTAAAACTGGCACAGGAGCCTTTAAATTGGAGACCCTCCAAGGAAGAAAGATTGAGAGAACTTGGAACGCAACAAAACTGAAAAGTTATTATCCTTAGAAAGAAGTCACTCACACCGATCTTATGTAAACTCGAAACAAAGCTATTAATAAAGAAGCTTGACATTTCTTTCAAACGCTTTCAATACTTCTCAAAAGTTTTTTCAAGTCTCCACACATTCTTGATTTTCATCAAACAGAATGAAGGGACCTAATTCCCCCCAACAGGAATCAACTGGGACCGATCTTAGATGATCTTCCCAAAAGCGACCACCCAAGGTCAAAAAACTCTTTGAGAAAACAGTTAAATCCGAGCCGAGTCTTGGCAAACTATCTCAAAGAGACCGGGTCTTCAAGGATCGAAGCGTCCTACGAACGACCATCGGCCACAGCTGTCGATACCCCTATGGGGCGAGTTAAATCTAGGCCGAGTCCTAGTAAACTGTCCTATAGGTTCGAACCGGTAAATCGAGTTCCTCGTTTACCGACGTTTTTACATCACACGCGACGTGCAGAATTTAAAAAGCACTCGTTAAAAACTCGCAAAAACGACATATATGACATGCGAAATTCAAAAAGCATTCATTAAAGCTCGTAAAGGCCTTATAGGCATATTCCAAAAAAAAGGTTACAAATATCTCCAGCTAGACCAACAGAAGTTCCGGATCTATACAAAAAATACATAAGTAAAAGCATACACCAGGAACTTCTGCAAAAGAAACGCTGTTAAAACATCAGGCAGTGGAGGTCGGGAATATCACAGTCTTCGTCTCCGTCTGAGCATCGATCTTAACGATCTTACCCCCTTCAACCTCATGGTCGGCGTCAATAATCGACCGATCCAAAATTACAGAAGGATGGACCAAAGTAATTTGCTCCTGGGCGCACTCAAAACCCTCCTTGTACAGCTCAATTGCAGAGTTAGCAGCTTCCCGAGCCTCCCTCCTAGCCTCGTTTGCAAGTTTCATAGCCTCTTTAGCATTTCTTCTGCTTTGCTGAAGGGCTGCCTCAAGCTCTGCAATTCGAGCCTCCGCATCGCCGCTCGTACCGACCCGTGCCTCAGATGCTTTCTTCAAATCCTCTTCCAAACCAGCTACACGAAACTCCAAACCTTTGATCTTCTCGTTGGCCTCGGCAAGTTGCCCCTCCAAAACTTTTTCCCTTTCTTCAAGCTCCTTGACGCGATTCTCCGCAAACTCCGCCCGACGTACACCCTCCCCTTGGCTTTCCTTCAGGACCAGAAGTTCTTGCTTTGTTCGAGCGAGCTCTTTCGATTTTAAAGCCACATCTTCCACGAGCTTCACTATTTTTGACTTCTCGAGCTCCAACGAGGCTGCAAACTCGAAAAATGAGAGAAATCAGTTTATGAAGAAAGAGATGTTTTTATGAATGTAAAAAAAAATGATGTCATTTACCCTTAGCCCGCTGCTCGTATTTCTCTTTTTCGATCCTATGAACATCGGCCAAATTCGCCAACAATTTAACAGACGCCCCGACAGGATCCTCCCGCCATTGGGCGTAATTCTGCTCCAAAAAACCCTCCTCTAAAGGTACGGCCTTACTCTTATGCTTCGGTCTCCTCGAAGTCTTACTCCTTTTTTCCGGCCTCTGCTCGCCACTTGCCTCGGTGCGCACCCTTTTCGCCGAGGTACCCGCACCAACATCAGGAGCAGTCGGGGGAGGAGAACTGGAAACAAGATCGACCAGAGCCTCATAGGCAAGGTCCTCCTGGATAACAGTATTTATCGGAGAAGCAGCAGTAACCGTCCCAACAACAGTCTCGGCCTGGGGAGACGTCGGAAGCGGAACACCAACCCCCTCAGCATCTCCAGATATCTCGACACTCCTCATCGCCAGCGCCTTCATTACGGCGAGCTTCTTGGGGGCCATGGTATCTGGAAAAGAAACATAAATCGATCATACAAACTACGGTCAAAAATATGCAAATATCAAAAGCAAGAAAAACAAAACTACCTAAGACAATTTGCACTCGTCTTCGCTTCCCGGCCTGAACTATCTTAGCCGCAGGGATACCCCGATACTTATGTTTTGAAAACGGAATGTTCTCAGAAATAAACATCAGGATCCTCTTGGTAAGAAGATCGGCAGCGTTCAAACGATTCTGACTAACAGAAAAGGAATTGGTGGATCGTTCAAAATGGGCCTGACTCCAACCAATGGGAAACTTGGTGGACACCAAAGTCCGACCATCCTCTGAAAACTTTCCCACTCTCTCAATCGCTTCGTCGGTCACCGGTTCGACCCAATAAAATAACTCCTTCCAATTCCCCTTCAACGAGTCCGCATAGGCTTTAAAAATATTGGCACCTCGCCTTGAACGAAGACTGACGTGTTCGCGACCGGACTTATTTTCACTACTGTTCCGATTGATCTCAAACAAATGGAAAAAGAGCAACGGCGAGACCGGCCTCTCCAGATGAAGACACATTAGCTCGAAGGCTCGAACAAAAGCCCACGCGTTTGGATGCAACTGAGAAGGCGCAACATCCAAAGTCGCCAAGACCGTCTGCTCGAAACAAGTAAAAGGAGGCCTGATATTCATCTCGTTTATCAGCATATGATACAAAGTAAACTTGGGCTCTCCTGGCCACAAAGCCACATGCTCTCCCTTTTTCATTCCCTCAACTCTCCAAATTCGCTTCGAGCGACCCGAAGCTTTCCTCCCGACCCTCTCCAAATTAAACCCATGCTGGTACAACGATTCGATCTCCAAAATATTTCTGGAAACCCAATCATATTGGGAGACCTCTCGCACCGGTACGTCGAGGTCCCCACAACCAGTACTAGAGTACTCATCCAGAGAAACAGCAGAAGCTCGGCTGGACTCCGGTTGGCTCTTAGGGCGAGATTCCACTTGTTTTTCAACACCCTCTCTATCAGACTCATCAGCAGAGTCGGAACTCGACCCAAGATCGACCTCGGAATCCTCTGATTCCTCCACTGGGATTTCCTCATCAGACTCGGAAGTAACAGCCATCACATCCACCAGGAAATCCTCCTCCACGTCTTCGGGAGTATCGTCATTCGGCTCATTAGCATCGGTCGCAGGAGAAGAACTTTCGCTCTCAAAATTATCTTCCGCCTTATCACTCACAGGGGCGGAAGCAGAGTGCTCTTGCACGTCCGGGGCGGCGACTTCGGAAGGCTCGGCACGGACCTCAGGGATTTCACCACCAGAAGCCATCGCACTCGTAAACTCTTTCCGGTACTGAGTGACGTCTCTCCGAGTTTGTTTCGTCCTCGCCAGATCGAATCTACAGGAATGGGGGACGAAATGTCAGGAATAAAGATCGAAAAATGGGTTCGCGAGCAAGTCGGAACCCGACCTGACGACCCCCATTCTGAGATCAAAGGGGACGGGGGAAGGTCCAGGCACAAATGAAAAGTAAAGAAAAAACCAAAAGTAGACTAACCTCGAAACTATGTCGCAAGCTGATGATGTCTGGAAATAAACGGTTGTCGATCCTCAGAAACCGACCTTAAAGATACTTCAAACACGTTCACTCTAAAGAAACTCGGGAGCTCTCGAAGATCGGCAAATCAGAACAAATGAACAACAAGCAACAAATGAATTGGTGAGACCCTTTATTTATAGCAAGGCGAATCCAATGGGCCTGGGCCTGGAAGTCGAAGCGTCACATCCAAACCATGGTCCATTAAAATCCGCATGCTGAAGAACAAACGTCACCATCATGCGCCGCCACTACGAAGAGACGCCTTGTCAGAAACAGTAAAAGTGGCACTGATTCCAAAGCAGCACTGATTCCAAAGCAGCACTGAGGTCGGAAAAACTGTCCACGTCGCTCGAAAGCTCGACGGACAGGTAGCATCGTTCGAAAAACCCCGGCCCCGACATAAGCTCGATAAGCGGATAGAACCTCCACTCAAAGTCAAGATCGCTCCTCATAGCGACCAGACTTGGGGGACCACTGTTATGGTAATTACAGTATTTTCTATTTGCACCCCTTCTCCAAAAAGCCCAATTGATGAGAAGCCCAATTGTAATCAAGAGAGTCCAATCTTCAATGGCCAAGATCAGCCCGCAAGATCGGACGGCCCAAAAACGCCAACACAAACACATCCAAAACTCTATAAATACCCCATTCAATGCTCATTAATGGTAAGCACTTTTCTAACCAAACACTTATTCTCTCAAATACTGACTTAAGCGTCGGAGGATCATTGCAGGTACAACCTCGCCCTCCAAGATCGAACATCTCAAGATCGAACACCTCAACATCGCCTCTCAAGGTCGAACGTCCCGGGTCGAACAAGACTTTCCTCTCAGCCTGAAGACAATGATAGAATCAAGGACAAAATATCTACCAACTGCATAATATCGATCCTCACGATCGGTAGCACGGTACAGAACAATTATATATATATATATATATATATATATATATATATATATATATATATTCCACCATCTCGGTTTTTCTCATAAGTTTTCAATTTTTCTTTAACTATGAACTATGAAAGCTGACCCCTCCCCTCCACCTTAGTTGAATTCTAACACTCCTTCACCACATCTGAAATCCCTCGTTTTGTAAATAATTAAAAGGATACAAACTGATACACCAAGTTGCTCTTCTTAATTACATTGAATTGAATTTAGAAGCAGTAAACTAAATGAAGGGCTAAAAGGACATTTGAATTCGTACTGGTACATGATAAAAGCCAAATATTTAAGCAGCGAAATAAATAGCAGTGTTTGTTTTGAGGTCGGTCGAAGGCCGAAAAGTAGCAAGCTTTACACCCTACTGTACAGTGTATAAGAGTAAGACCCCACACCCACACGCAGCACGCAGCAGCATACCCAACGCAACGCCTGCCTGTCCCACTCCCATATCATATCTTCGATGTACTCTCTTTCTCTCTCTCTCTCTCTCTCCACGCGGGCCGCCCTACCGTTAATCTGTCCCCCCTTCTCTCTCCCTTTCATCTACGCACATGTGTGTATGTATATACATCATCTCATGACTCATGCAATCCATGCATCACACATCAATATTCAATTCAACTTTTCATTGTTGGGTTTTTTCATACACACTACTCTCACACACACTTGCACCGAGAGAGAGGGAAACAGAATGGGTTCACAGAAAACTGAAACACAGTGTTATTAAATTTACATCACTGTGAATGCTACTTATATACTCAGTACACGTCACAATGTATCTGAGTCAGCAACCATCAGTCAAAATACAACTCAATGAAAGTCAAAACTAGCTTACATTTAACACACCCCCTTAAGCTAGTTTCTAACACAAAGCAAATGATAACAAAATACAACAGAATCCAAGTAAAATTATTACAATCAACCACATTCAGTATGCTCCTTAGCCTTTTGAATGTCTCTGCCTTCACTGCCTTGGTGAATAAGTCTGCTGCCTGCATGTCTTTGGAGGAAACCTCTAGCCACCAATCTTGCTTTGTGCTTCACTACTTCACCTTTAGGATTCACTTTCACTTTGTATATCCATTTCACACATATTGCTTTCTTTCCTTTGGGCAATTCAACCAATTCCCAAGTTAGGTTCTTCTCTATAGATCTGATTTCCTCTTGCATAGCTTCCAACCACTTAGAATTCTTAATTGCTTCCTGCCAAGTTACTGGTTCTGTCTCAACAAGAAGTGCAAAGTGCACTATGTCACCTTCATCATTGATTGCACTATCAGTCATTACCTCACAGTCATTTAGCCTTGCAGGAACCTGTCTTTGTCTCAGTGATCTTCTTGGTATCTCTGGACTACCTTCTTCACCATCATTCTCTTCAACTGACTCAGTTTCACCCTCAAGTTCTAACTCTGTTTCACCAGCAGGCACATCAAACAGATTTTGTTCTATAGCAGTAAAACTCTCTCCCTTGTCACTCCACTTCCATGTCTTCCCCTCATCAAACACTACATCTCTACTTATCACAATTTTATTATTCACGGGATTCACTAATTTGTAACCTCCAATTGAGTGATAGCCTATCATAATCATCATTTCTCCTTTATCATCTAACTTTGTTCTCAGCTGGTCAGGCACGTGTCTGAAGCAAACAAACCCAAATATTCTGAAGTGTAATACATTTGGCTTTGCGCCTGTCCAAGCCTCCTCAGGGGTGATGTTTTCCAATCACTTTGTTGGACTTCTATTAATGATATATGCAGCAGTATTGACAGCCTCTCCTCACCATCTCTTAGGCATATTCTTACTTTTTAACATGCTTCTCACCATATTAAGCAATGTCCTATTTTTCCTCTCAGCCATTCCATTATGTTGAGGAGTGTACGGAGGTGTGATCTCATGTGTTATTCCTTCAGCTTTACAGAATTCATTAAACTCAGTATTAACATACTCCCTACCCCCCATCAGTTCTTATGTTTTCTATATTCTGTCCACATTGTTTTGAAACATGGATATGAGGCAGACCTTTCACAACTGTCTTGCTCTGCATCCTGTTCAGATCACCAAAGTTCAACTGTCCATATCTGAAATGCCATAGCCACTCTTCCTTGTCAACTGCAGTGGCTAAGCACTGCTGCATCAGCACACCCAATTCTATCTTAAATGTCCTGTTTTTGGAGAGAGCTGCCTTTATTAACAGCCTCTATTCAGTGTCATACACCTTCATAGCCTTGTCTTCCAGCACCATGCTGTATCCCTTCTCCAATACCTGTCAAATACTCAACAAGTTGTTCTTCATCCTGGCATATACAGTACCCCTGTGATGAAACACAGTGAGCCATCCTTCTTTCTTATCATCACTTTCCCCACACCTTCCATCTTCATGGTTCTATCATCAGCAAACCTTACTCTACTCTTGATTGAGAAGTCAAGTTCAACAAACCAATCTCTCCTCCCTGTCATGTGTGTTGAGCAGCCCGTGTCTAGGAACCAATGCTCACCACTCTCACCTTCCTTCTTAATTGTCACCATTTGCACTATTTCATCACTGCTCTCTGTCTCCTCAATCACCATTAGCAAAGACTCCTCCTTCTCCTCCTCTTCTTCAGCCATTTTAGCATCATTGCCATCAGCATTGCCGTAGCATTCGTCAGCAAAATGTCCATATTTCTCACAGTTATAACACTATATATGGCTCTTATCAAATCTTCTCCCTCTTCCTCTAAAGCCTCTGCCACCTCTACTCCCTCTTCCTCTATAACTATCATTACTACTACTCCCTTGCTCATTACTGTTACTGTTATCACTAGTGTTTGATTTAGCAGAGCTTGAGTTATAAGAATTACCTCTTCCTCTTCCTCCTCTGTAATTGTTTCTGCCTCTACCACGTCCTCTTTGATTTCCCCAGTTTTGTTGCCTGTTTGTGCTGCTAGTGCTTGCTCAGTGCCAGGCTTCACCATTTTCTTCTCATTCATCCTCTGCTCATGCGCTTCAAGAGATCCTTGAAGTTCTTCTATCGTCATTGATGACAAATCTTTCGCCTGTTCAATCGCCACCGTGATGTGATCGAAACGCGAGGACACAGATCGCAAAATCTTCTCCACAACTGATTCATCAGACAACGTTTCACCACAATACAGCATCTGATTTGTCATAGTTTGGACTCTAGTGAAATACGCAGCAATCGATTCACTCTCCTCCATTCCTAGCAGTTCATATTGTCTTCTTAGGGTTTGAAGTCACACCTTCTTCAATTTCTGATCTCCGGCATAGGAACTCGCAAGAATGTCCCACGCTGCTTTGCTTGTCTCCGATCTAGCAATTTTCTCAAAAATTGCAGGACTCGCACACTGATGGAGGATACACAGACCTTTCCAATCCTTCTTCTTCGCTTCTCTGTATGTTGCTTGTTGCGCAGCAGTCGCGTTCGCCTGTAGCGGAGTTACTCCGTTCTGCACCAGATCCCACACATCCTGATAACCAAGGATTGCCTTCATCTTCATACTCCATTGGTCGTAGTTTCTTCCGTCGAGGATCGGAAAGTTCGCCGGAAAATGGTCGTTCGTCGTCATTGTATTTCACTCTCTGATTATGTCACCGTTGAGACTTCACTCGTCTTCTTCACACTGGTTTCACACTCTCAAGAAAAACTTCAACAATCACGCTCTGATACCATTTGTTGGGTTTTTTCATACACACTTGCACAGAGAGAGAGGGAAACAGAATCGGTTCATAGAAAACTGAAACACAGTGTTATTAAATTTGCATCACTGTGAATGCTACTTATATACTCAGTACACGTCAGCATGTATCTGAGTCAGCAACCATCAGTCAAAATACAACTCAATGAAAGTCAAAACTAGCTTACATTTAACATTCATAACATGGCAAAATGCTCTTAGTACATATTATCCTATGTCTCAATATTTTTCACCTCGTACTAGTTTGCACGAAATGAAATCTACTTCACCAATATCCTTCTCCACCAAATAAATATTACTCTACCCTCCCATATTATAAGACTTTCTAGCCAACAAAATTTGTCTTATAATACATGACTTTTAAGAATCCCAATGAAACATTAATGTTTCTTTCCTACTATATTCTTCATTATTTAATAATATCTCTTTCATAACTCTGCTAATTTATCTTTCTAATGTCATTAATGAATGTTAATTTGGTAAACTAACCTACAATTTCTCCTTCCCATACAAAATTAACTACTTTGCTTAATATATGTGTGTTATACCCCAATTTTGTCCGATCATTTATCGCAATTGTTTTAGCCCCCGTGTCACAAGTCCATATCATTACGAGAACGACATTTCGAGCGCAGTCTTGTTTTAATTTAGACCGGTTTGTCTAATTGGGCCAATTCTTAGTAAATGGGCCTATGTTCGGTATTTTGGACTTAATTTAGTCCTTTTGATCAAAAAGCCATAAAAATAATAATGAAATAAAATCAGAAAATAAAAAATATATATTACAATAAAGTATCCAAATAATATAAAAAGCCCAAAAATACAAAAATATCACCAAAAATATACAAAAATAAGAATAATCCAAAAGAAATAGAGAAGAACGAAAATAATAAAAGGGGGTTACAGTAGCATTAACCTTCAGCCCAACAAGCTGCTTGCCCAACAAGTCGACTTGCCCAGCAAGTTAACTTGTCCAGCAAGTCTCTTCACCTAACCCTTCACCTATAAAAGGAGGCTCTGTCCACAGTGAAAAACACACCACAGTGATTCAACAAAAACACTGAACACATTCTCTCCCTCTCCTAGCGAAGCTCTCGCTCTCTCTCTCTCTCCCCCTCCCTTTTTTATTTTTTTAGTTTTATTTTTCTTTTAATTAGTTTATTTTTAAATATTCATGATAAATATTTTTCACTAGTTGCACTTTTCATTTTTTCTTTTTTGTTAACTTTTCGTTCATATTCAAAACAAAAACAAAATATTCCTTTTCCTCTCATAAATAAAGAAATATTTTCAAGAACAAAATAGGGAACTAAGTCGACTGTACAGTCGGGTTAGTCTGCTTTTTAGGTCACTAATGAACCGTTACGGATCATGTCCTAAAATCCCTATTTAAAACAAACAATTTCTAAGTCAAAATAAACACAAACATATTTCTTCCCACAAATCAAATTTTCAAAACAGGGGATTAAGCCGACTGTACAGACGGGTTAGTCACCGTTTTAGGGCGAATGAACCGTACGGATCAAGAGTCCTAAAACCCCTATTCAAATAAAATCAAACCACCACACATCAAACTATCTTCCAAACTTCAAAAACTCCATTTTCACAAAGTAAGGGACTAAGCCGACTGCACAGTCGGGTTAGTCATCATTTCAGGACAAATGAACTGATCACTCAGGAGTCCTAAAATCCCTAAATAAAATACACCAACAAACAAACTTTTTCTACCCAAGAACTACGTGTGATTTGATTCTCTTCCAAGAGATACGTAGGAGCAGAGGGCGGCCGACCTCTGTCAATTGCACTAATAAAAAACTTTTTTCAGTCTTCTCCTAAATAATCATTTTCTTAAATAAAATATCAATTTTCTTATTTCTTTTCAATTCACAATAAAAGGGTAAAATAAACATTTTCTAAATTAATATTCCTTCCTACAACTAATTAGCAGGTAACTTTTCTTAGGAAGGATGTCGTGGGGTGCTAATACCTTCCCCACGCATAACCGACTCCCGAACCCTTATCTGGTCTCAAGGACCCTTATCCATTCCAAAAGGGTTTTTCCAATGTTTGCCCATATAATTAAACTTTGGTGGCGGCTTCATTTTTGAACCTTCGAGGAATCCTCGCCAGGATTTTTCGGTCGCTACAGCTGGCGACTTCACTGGGGAAATTTTAGAGAGTCAAACCTAGTCTAATTAGTTGTAGGATCAGTTGTTAATCTAATGTTTATTGTTACCCTTCCCTTTTTTCTTTTATTTTCATTGCATATTATTCTTTTGTGATATGAAAACCCTAGGATAGAAGACCACTTTTCTGTATGTATGTTTGTTTGTTTTGCAGCTTGGGGGGTATTCTTGATATTTTGCTCCTTCACACACTCCACTATCACACTTTTGCACACACGTGAGAATAGTCCTATACCCGGACTGGAGAATAACCTAAGTTAGAACGAGACTGCGTAGTGATGGCCTACTGGATGTGCGTCCTGTTGGGTGGTCACGAAAGTCTCACCTAGAGTTTGGTCCCTCTTGAGAATGCTGGCACTCCTAATAGCTTGCCTATTGTTGTTGATCAGTGTTCTTAACTGGGGTCGTTGGCTCTAGGAACCTTATGTAGGACTCTTTAGAGCTACCCTTTGAAAGGTTCACTTAACAGACAAGCCCTAGACCTATTCTCTAAAGGAACCCTCGTAGGACACAAAGGAGCCTCATACCCCTGCATTCAAACAAACACTGATACATTTTTTCGGTCTTCTATAAAGAAAAAATTCAAAAAATCATATTTTATTTTTACAAGTTATTTTTTAGAAACATATCTCATGCATTTGCATTTTCATCATTCATATCCATCATCATGTGTTATTCACCCATTACATTTTATTTCATCATTTAAAAAAAAAAAACATGAGCATACTTTTTGAAAAAATTTGATGAGAGATGAGACGTTCTTGCAAATACATTTTACTTGATTGTTCTTTCTTGAAAAAGTTTAACCTACTAAATTTCAAACGAGGTCGAACTTAGCTGCAAACTCAAGGTGTTTCAAGACACTCAATTTTCAAAAATTTTTTTTGCAGCTCGTCCGCAATTTTTGTCAGCAAAACGATGCATCTCATCCATCCCATGATAAACGATCAAAATAGTCCATTTTGTTAACTAATGTGTTATCAAAAATTCTTCTATCATGTCTCTAACTATGTTAACTCTCTGTGAAGTATTCGTATAGTGAACTTGTATGCGATGTGCATTTGCTCTTGTTTGAGTCAGTTAGTGTCCACACCTTTCCATCCTATCATCATCACTTGTTCATGTCCAGTCTCACCCCGACCACTCCATAAAGTGCATATTCTCCACACAAATTCTTAGTCGACTCTTTGGTTTTGTCCCCAATGATGAAATTTCATAAACTAACACTTGGATCCTCCAAACTGGGGCAAATTTGTGATCACTAGATATCTTGTCATCATTGTATTCCCTTGGTGCAAGTCTTTTACAAAAAAAATAATCAAAAAAAGCCTGTAAGGTTGAAAAACTCGCGAGAGCAGCCTATGCAAAAATTAGGGCATATAAAAAGACATAAAGAAAAAGAGCAGATATATAAAAATAAATAATTTTTTGTCCTTGAGTTAGTCTTTGAGAAAACAAGCAATCATGATTTGAAATGAAGTTTGGTCATCTTCTCACAAAAAGCATAAAAAAAATACCCTTTGCAATCCACTTTGAGCAAAAAAATCAAAAAAAAAAAAAATTTCAATCACCCTAGACAATGATCTGTTCCCCATTCAAAGATGGTGCACTACTTTCTTCAGTTTATTAAACTTAAGAGAAATAGACCGTCAAAGAATGAGAATCATATTTCAAAAATAAAAAAAAAGAGACAAAAGTTTTGAATAAAAATACGGCATAAATCTTTGAGCTGATACATCATATCATGAAGTGCACCACTGAATAAAAAGATCATTTGTCTCATCGATCCCCAAACACTTTGAGCCTAATCACCCATTCTTTCATAAATTATCAACCACTAGCCACATTGCACCGCAAATAAAAAAATTATTGTCTAAAGCCCTCAAACACCATTGGTCCCATTACAAACCTTTTCTTTCATGAATCACTAACCATTGGCAACACTACCAACCCTTCCTTACATAAACCCCCAACCGTTGGCCACGTTACAACCCTAAACAAGTCCATTCTGATCGATGACTGATTGCTTTCGTTTTCTTAAAGTTTTAATTTTAGGACAATTGAGTTTATTTATTTACAATATGTTTGCTAAAAAAATGACAAAAAAATAAAGCTAAAAAAAGTAAAAAGAAAAAGAAAAAGAAAAAAAGGCTTGCGCTCCAAGATTATTCAAGTTGCACTGATATCAAGACAAGGTTTAGTGATCACCAAGTGAAATTTTCATCATATCCAAAAATCAGGACTATCATATTCTATGAGAGTCATCTTAGAAGAACCAAAAGTTTATACTAGGACCATCACCTAGATCCCAAAGTGGGGCAGTCCCTTCACCTTTCATGCTTCTCGAAGTTGGGGAAATTTTCCAGCGTCCATCCCATTCATATACCACATCCAATCTATATAGCCATACGACCAACTCACAAACCCATTACCCTAACTCTGTCACCTTTCCCCTACCTCACTCGAACTAGAAATATCATTCCAAAGTGGGGCAAGCCTGTCACCATTAACCCCTCACTCCGTTCAAAATTGGGGAAATTCGCCCTACGTACACTCATTTCATTCCCTTATCCACACTCATAAAACCATACCGGGGCAATTTCTCAACCCACCATCCTAAATGCAGCTTTTCGCAAACTCTAGTTAGGGCAACCTTGTCCTTGTCATAGTTGGGGCAACACCAAACGCCATGGGTTGAGACAAAATATTTTGCCTTCCAAAGTCAAGGCATTACCAATTCATAATTTCCTCTACATCCCTAGTTGTTGTCACCACTAGACAGGGGCAAGTTATGCATTCACCGTCATCAACTATGAATTAGGGCAGTCCCACATTTCTAGAGTTAGGGAGAACCTACCTTTCATGACTTTGGCAAAAACCTACCATTTATCCCCTCTCGTGTCATATCTGTCCATACCCCGAGTCAACGGACTCATTCATCTGTATTTTCACTACTCTACATGTTCACTAAAACAATGCTTCAAAGAGAGAGAACACAAGTTACTAATATGAAGTTGGAAACTCACTGAGTTAACTTTGTGGACCTAAAATTCAATCGTCATGGGGCATTATAATCAAATGGAAGAACAATGTGAACGAGCTTGCAAATGCAATCAAATACTTTTGTGCATCAGTGCATGTGAATGACAACCTTGAGGTTGCCACGTCTGAGTTCAAACCTTTTCCAAGGAATGATTACTTCTCTGCCTCTCGTATCAAAAGTCTCATTTCTCATCATTACCAAAAAATCTCTCTGCATCATCAATAAATCATAGCATAAATCATTCCATAATGCAATCATGCATCTACCATAGCACCTGCATCTAAGCAATACATTTGCATTCACATGTTATCTGCATTCGCATACATGGGTGATCAATTTTTGTTTTCGATCAGCTCTAGCATTCACATTACACACATGCACACATAACAGTTTGCTTATAGACTACGTGCCAAGTGCCGGTCTCATCATTGCCAAAAACTTTCAACATCACTAATCATATCATTGTACCATGCATTCGTGTGCTTCCTTTCATTCACCATTGCCAAAACCTTCTTTACATCACTAATCATATCATCATACCATACACGACATTCGCATCAAAGCATTACATTTGCGTCACACATTCGCACTTTGCATTTCATACACCCATTATATACTAAGAAAAAAAAGGAAAGGCAAAAAGCAAAAAGAGGAAAATCGCTCATTCCATTACATTCATCATTAATCAGCACAATCACATTCATATCTTATCTGCATTCACATACGTTGTTTGTCAACCTCCATGTTCCACCAACTCCGACCCACATCATCTCCCACGTTTCATTCATCCCATCGGACACCTACCATTTCACATACCTATATTGCACGCATGCATCATTCATCACATTTTTAGACATGCCAAATATTGATAGCTTTTCCCTTCTCAGGTAAATGCATTCATTAGGTATGTTTTAGGCAAGTACGCCATGTGTCAAACCCAATAGTTTGTTCCCTCAAAGTCAGTGCTCCAAGCACTGGTCTCATATCACAATTCAGAGTCTCGGACCCCCAGCGGTCCTTCAAAGCCCCAGCGCTCCTTCAGACCTTCAATGGTCATTCATTCCAGATCGCACGTCGGCATCGAGCACCGACGGATCATCCGGCCCCAGGCCCTTCAGACTAGCTCTGTCAGCCTAAGACATAGTGGACGTCATTCGTGATCAGTTCTAGACATGATCTTATTAACGGCCGCTCGAAAAAGGCCACCCCCGGACCCCGACAGTCCTTCAAAGCCCTAGTGCACTTTCGGACTCCAAGTGGTCATTCAGGGTTTAGGCAACCCCATGGAGCCCCAGTGCTCCCTTAGAGCCCAAATGCTCTTTTAGAGCCCCAGTGCTCCTCCAGATCCCCAGTGATCATTTCTTTTTTGTTCTCGGTTAACACGCCAAGTATTAATCGTCCCTCTTTTCCCTAACTCATCTTCCCCCTAAGCGGACAAAATTAGCGTCTATTCTATCTTTATTTTTATATCTACTACGAAAATCTGAAAGCCATTCACCTTTTCTAGTAAAATACAAATAAAGAGGGGCAGCTGTTATACCCCAATTTTGTCCGATCATTTATCGCAATTGTTTTAGCCCCCGTGTCACAAGTCCATATCATTACGAGAACGACATTTCGAGCGCAGTCTTGTTTTAATTTAGACCGGTTTGTCTAATTGGGCCAATTCTTAGTAAATGGGCCTATGTTCGGTATTTTGGACTTAATTTAGTCCTTTTGATAAAAAAGCCATAAAAATAATAATGAAATAAAATCAGAAAATAAAAAATATATATTACAATAAAGTACCCAAATAATATAAAAAGCCCAAAAATACAAAAATATCACCAAAAATATACAAAAATAAGAATAATCCAAAAACAATAGAGAATAACGAAAATAATAAAAGGGGGTTTCAGTAGCATTAACCTTCATCCCAACAAGCTGCTTGCCCAACAAGTCGACTTGCCCAGCAAGTTAACTTGTCCAGCAAGTCTCTTCACCTAACCCTTCACCTATAAAAGGAGGCTCTGTCCACAGTGAAAAACACACCACAGTGATTCAACAAGAACACTGAACACATTCTCTCCCTCTCCTAGCGAAGCTCTCGCTCTCTCTCTCTCTCTCCCCCTCCCTTTTTTATTTTTTTAGTTTTATTTTTCTTTTAATTAGTTTATTTTTAAATATTCATGATAAATATTTTTCACTAGTTGCACTTTTCATTTTTTCTTTTTTGTTAACTTTTCGTTCATATTCAAAACAAAAACAAAATATTCGTTTTCCTCTCATAAATAAAGAAATATTTTCAAGAACAAAATAGGGAACTAAGTCGACTGTACAGTCGGGTTAGTCTGCTTTTTAGGTCACTAATGAACCGTTACGGATCATGTCCTAAAATCCCTATTTAAAACAAACAATTTCTAAGTCAAAATAAACACAAACATATTTCTTCCCACAAATCAAATTTTCAAAACAGGGGATTAAGCCGACTGTACAGACGGGTTAGTCACCGTTTTAGGACGAATGAACCGTACGGATCAGGAGTCCTAAAACCCCTATTCAAATAAAATCAAACCACCACACATCAAACTATCTTCCAAACTTCAAAAACTCCATTTTCACAAAGTAGGGGACTAAGCCGACTGCACAATCGGGTTAGTCATCATTTCAGGACAAATGAACTGATCACTCAGGAGTCCTAAAATCCCTAAATAAAATACACCAACAAACAAACTTTTTCTACCCAAGAACTACGTGTGATTTGATTCTCTACCAAGAGATACGTAGGAGCAGAGGGCGGACCTCTGTCAATTGCACTAATAAAAAACTTTTTTCAGTCTTCTCCTAAATAATCATTTTCTTAAATAAAATATCAATTTTCTTCTTTCTTTTCAATTCACAATAAAAGGGTAAAATAAACATTTTCTAAATTAATATTCTTTCCTACAACTAATTAGCAGGTAACCTTCCTTAGGAAGGATGTCGTGGGGTGCTAATACCTTCCCCACGCATAACCGACTCCCGAACCCTTATCTGGTCTCAAGGACCCTTATCCATTCCAAAAGGGATTTTCTAATGTTTGCCCATATAATTAAACTTTGGTGGCGGCTTCATTTTTGAACCTTCGAGGAATCCTCGCCAGGATTTTTCGGTCGCTACAGTGTGAAATGACCCAAAACATATAATATGAGACAAATGGAGTACTATATAATTATCCAATTATATTAAAATTATTACGTTTTTTGCTGAAATTTGAATTATTACGTTAGTGCGAAGCCAAGCACTCCAAAATCCAAAAATTATATTACTTCAGTTTATTTTATTGCCAACAAAAATTGGTCGGTAAATGAGTTCGGACTCATCATAAGGTCTCGAATTTAAATTTTGGATGTAGCAAAAACTCCGTTAGAAGAGGAGAACCAGACGAACTGACAAAGCCGGGTACACGTGGTTAGACAGGTTTCCCGACATAGATAAGTTACCGGCAAAATTAGTGAAAACTGGGCACCAATAACATGGTAAGGGATATCAAAAAAATTATATAATACACAACTGCACTGGTCAAGACCAAGTCGACCACACACTCAGCATGAGTAAGTCTCCCTCCTACACACTAGACATGAGTAAGTCACCCGTGGTAGGCTTAATAGTTCAGATACATCAAACTCAACACTATGGACTGAGGTGGATGAAAGTCGCCCATAATACAAACTTGGAAGTCGCCCATAATGTTGGGCTCAACATGTCGCTCTTATGGGCCAGACCTATTACGCTAACACAACTAGCCTGACCCGGTTGCGAACCAACTCTCCCTAGCGAAGCAGAAGACCTAACCCTAGGCGGCGTGAAGAGATAAGGAAGGAGTCTATCATTCCGAGATATGCGCTCCTACTCGTTGGATGTTTAACCCTACTTAAGCAACTCGCAAACATGGGAGGACAGACTCGGCTCATACACAGGTATGGCTAAAACCCTTCTAATGTACTAGAGGGAGACCTAACTTGGGCGTCATAGTGGCTTTGCAGGTACCCAAACAGCGTTCCACCTTCGATTGGCAAAGTCCTCTCTATCAATGCTTAACCGAGGTATTTCTCAGAGTTCCAGACTACAATAACAACCAAGAAGGGTTTGAGTAGTAATTAAGTTCGGATCTCACCTGAAGGTCTCAAGTAGGTTCTTCGGCATAAATTAGCCGATGGATATTATGTATCAATAATACTGTAGAAAAAATAAATTAAATTCAGTCAAAAAAAAAGAAAAAAGAAATTAAATAATTCACAATTTTATACTGAGAAGAAAACACACATAATCTTTAAATTAAATTGTTAGTAAATCGCAAGTTAATTGACCCCTAAAAAAACAAAGCATAACTGTTTCATCATTTTTTGTTTTGAAAATAAAAGTCTCGTGTTTTCTGTTGTGGTTTTTGTTGCCAGGGCTAATTTGAGCTATCTTGCTTTTCTTTGCATTTTTGGAGCACACAGTATTTAAAAGAGGGGAAAGTCACTGCCTCAGAGAGAGAAAAAAGAGGGCACTTTATTTATTTTTTTATTTAAAGAAAATGCAGATCCATTAAAGAAAGAAAATAACAACAACTGCAACAGACACGCCTTTCATTTTGTAGTCGCTGTTTCTGCATACAAAAAAGCTTTCTTTGTTCCAAGTTTGGATTTTTGCAAGCATCTGATGGAGAGTGGAGGCTCTCTTCTCCAAGAGAGCTTATCCAACAAAGAAGAAGACTCAAAACTATAGTTTCTTTCTAAAACCCCCCATTTTCATTGTTATGGCGCTTTCTATGCACAGAGATTCATCAAAAAAGCAGAACCAAATGGATTGTAATAAGTATGTGAGGTATACACCTGAACAAGTTGAAGCTTTGGAAAGAGTTTATGTTGAATGTCCAAAGCCAACTTCTTCCAAAAGGCAACAGCTTATTAGGGAATGTCCCCTCCTTGCTAATATTGAACCTAAACAGATCAAAGTTTGGTTTCAGAATCGAAGGTAAATAAGTATTTTTCTTTTCTTTATATAAAAATGTGATCTTTGGTTTCTTTCTCTTTGCATTGCATGGTTGATTTTCTTTTCTTACCCTAGAAATGATAGTTTCTTGCTAGAAAGAGAAGGGTTTATTATTCCTTCTTCTTGAAAGGAAGATCTATTGGGAAAGTTGCTTCATTTTTGTCATATTCCCTGGATGAAGGGATTTCTTTTCTTGAGCTGAGATTAAATGGAGATAATGACAGAAAGTAATTCACTTTTGCTAAAGAATTTTTCTTCTCATTTTCTTTCTTCCGACTCATTGTTGATGATTTGTAAAAGATGCTGTTGCTGAATCAGAAATTTTCACATGATCATTTGCCTTTTTGTTTTTGGGGTTGGTTATGGATGAGATGAAGGATAGTGACAGGTGATTTTGATGACTTCTCCTACTACATTGATTCTTTTTCACTTTTTTGACTTTAATTTTTTTAAAAGAATTATTTGCTTTTCCATGTCACTCATGGTTGTTAAACTCTCGGTCGACTCTTACGAGTCTACGAGTCTAGATCACAAAAATGAGTCAATTAGCAGCTAAACTCTCTTTTTCGTAAACTCGTACGAGTTCAAGTAGACTCTTATAGAATCGGTTAACTCTCGATTTTACTGCAAGTTTACGAGTCTACAATTTTACATTTGATTAGGCCTTAAATATAATTATTGGTCAATATTGGTTGCTACTTAGGTTGAATTACCTATTTTCTGTAGTATATATTGGATTTTTAAAGTTACTTTTACATTTTCAATACTATTTTTATTTTGTTTTATTCAAGTACCCAATAAAGTATTTAACTAAACATTATGAGTGTTGGGTCAAATTAGCTTTTGTTTTTTGAATTTTTTCATTTTAAGAACTTGTGTTTTTATGAATTTATGTATGATTTAGTCATTAATGTAGTATGATCTTATCTAGTAATAATGCACTAACACACTTTAATATCATGTTTGCTACACTTTGCGTTGTTGTGGAGTTGAAATGTTAAATTATTGTTGTGCTAACCTTTATTATATCATGTATGTATGTCATTTATAGGTTTCTTTGGTAGTAGGTAGACTCTTACAAGTTTACGAGTCGAGTCTATCTATGTTCCACGAGTTTATGTAGACTCTCGAGTTTGACAACCTTGATGTCACTACAATAAATTTAGGATCTTTTTTTGCCCTCTACTTTTTATTCAACTCTTTTATCATATCATTTACCTGCATAGATATTTTATTTTAAATATAGTCGTCATGAATGGTATATCAAATGCTAATGGATATAGATTGAACGATTTTTGGTAAAAAAAAATGCTAATGGATATAGATATCTCACGTTTCTCAGAAAATATTCTTGGTTTTCATCTGATGCTTGGTATAATGATTTCTTAAGTGTAGTGTGAGGAAAGAAAATTGGCAAATTTATAGTATGAAATGAATAATGAAGTGACTAGCTTACAATGTAGTGGCAAACTGCATTGGAAAGATGGCTTTCCTATAGCCCACACAACATGGCTTTCCTGATGAAATGTAGTTACTGCATGTAGTCTCCAATATTCGTTTCCACATTTTTATTAAGACTGGTGGTGTTGTCAATTTTCTTTCTTTTGTAGATGTCGTGAAAAACAACGCAAGGAAGCCTCTCATCTGCAGACAGTGAACAAAAAGCTGTCTGCGATGAATAAGTTGTTAATGGAAGAAAATGACCGCCTGCAGAAGCAGGTCTCGCGCTTGGTTTATGACAATGGATACATGAAACACCAAGTGCAGACCGTAAGTACTCCTTTTGATGATTTATCTTCTAAATTCTCATTATGCAAGCATATGTTCACACCTTTGTATTGTTATTGAAGAATCTTATTCAAACTCTCCTTTGGGTGATTTATCTTCTAAATTCTCATTATGCAAGCATATGGTCACACCTTTTTATTGTTATTGAAGAATCTTATTCATTGGTTTATTGGCAGGCATCTGCTATTGCTACAGACAATAGCTGTGAGTCTGTGGTAGTGAGTGATCATCACCAACAGCAAATCCCAAAATCTCAACATCCCCAATGGGATGCTAGCAACCCAGCTGGGTAAGTCACTCCATTTTGCTAACAAGTTTGTTCAATACATATCCATTTAATTGTGTCGTGAGCCACTAATTTTTTATTCTGCCAGTCTTCTCGCAATAGCTGAGGAGACCTTGGCAGAGTTCCTTTCTAAGGCTACTGGAACTGCTGTCAACTGGGTACAAATGATTGGGATGAAGGTATGTCTTATATAATATTTCTCCATTGTCATTGCTTGTATAAATTATACATTTTTATGTTTTAACATTTGTGTTTTCCTTGTCATGTTTTCTACCCTGTGTAGCCTGGTCCGGATTCTATTGGTATCGTTGCTGTTTCCCGCGACTGCAGTGGGGTGGCAGCACGAGCCTGTGGCCTTGTAAGCCTCGAACCCACAAAGGTATGTGTTAGAATATATGATCTTATCTTGTATTATCTTATGTATTTTTAATTATATCAATTATCTTAGGAGTTATCATTTTGTATAATCTCATTATCATCAATCAGATCATATTCGAATCATCAATGATAATCATAGTCTCTTCTCCTTCTCTATCTAAAACCCAATAACTTCAGCAATCTGTAACCATTTTATGCTTGTTTTTTGTAGATCTCTTTTCTTTGTTAAACAATGAAACTTTGCTTATATTGACTTAATTTCATACTAAATCTTCTCAGGTTGCCGAGATTCTTAAAGATCGTCCATCATGGTATCGTGATTGTCGATGCCTTAATGTATTGAGCATAGTCCCCACAGGGAATGGGGGCACAATAGAGCTCATGTACATGCAGGTCATATGGCTGTTTTAATCTACAAAATAAAGTTGAAGTGCAATTCATATTACTTTTTTATTACTTCATGTAATTTTGTTGATATTTAAATTATGACTTTTTATCAGACTTATGCACCTACAACATTGGCAGCAGCAAGAGACTTCTGGACTCTAAGATACACCAGAAGTTTGGAAGATGGGAGTCTTGTGGTACTGAGAAGAATCTCGACTGTTGTGGTTTGCACGAGTTTTCTTTGGTAAAACGACTTACTTTTTATGTGTCATGCAGATTTGTGAGAGATCCTTGACTTCTTCAAGGGGTGGTTCCACAGGGCCTCCTGCTTCAAACTTTGTAAGAGCTGAAATGCTTCCTAGTGGCTATCTAATTAGATCCGCCGAGGGTGGTGGGTCTATTATTCACATTGTTGATCACCTTGATTTAGATGTAAGTAAGATGATTCAATTCAAAGCATTTTCAAAATTTCCATGTTTTGAACCTTGTTCTCTTAAGTATGTTAACTTTGCTATGGATATAGGTTTCAAGTGTTCCTGAAGTTCTGAGACCCCTCTATGAATCATCAAAGTTCTTGGCTCAGAAATTGACTATTGCGGTAAGGCTTCTTATAAGTAACATGGGTTACAAAAGTCTGACCATGTCAAATTTTGTTACTTAGCAACTCAAAAAATTGTACAGGCCTTGCAACATGTAAGACAGATTGCACTAGAATCAAGTGGAGAAGTTCATTACCGAGGGGGGCGGCAGCCAGCTGTCTTAAGGACATTTAGTCGGAGACTTTGCAGGTGAGGCCCTATCATATTTGGCATCCAGGTTCATCGTGAAGTTGGACATTTAGTTAATCACTATGTCTTACTTATTGACCAATAATTATTTTAAAATTTGATTCATAGGGGGTTCAATGATGCTGTCAATGGGTTTGTTGATGATGGTTGGTCTCTGATTGGTAATGATGGGGCGGAAGATGTGACCATAGCCATAAACTCATCTCCCAACAAGTTTTTTGGCTCCAGCTACAATACGTCGATGCTCCCAACATTTGGAGGTGGGGTCATGTGTGCCAAGGCATCAATGCTCCTGAAGGTAATTCCCAAGCAAACAAATCTACATTGAAATTATCTTCTGTTTAAATTAGTTCTAGAATCACTGGATTTTCAGTGTATTTATCTCATTGAACTTGATTATAAAATGGTGGTCTGCAGAACGTTCCTCCTGCTTTGCTTGTTCGATTTTTGAGGGAGCATCGCTCAGAGTGGGCTGATTATGGGGCTGATGCGTACTCTGCTGCATGTCTTAAGGCTAGTCCTTATGCAATTCCTTGTGCAAGACCTAGTGGCATTCCTAGCAACCAGGTCATTTTACCGCTTGCTCACACTCTTGAGCATGAAGAGGTATTAATATTTTTCATTGAGTGATGGTTGGTAAAGTTTACTCTATATTTCTGTTGCATATACTCTATTAGAGAATACACTTAGAATACACTTAATGTACGGGGCACCTCCCCACACTACATTCCATCTATGTAACTAACTGATTGTTAGAATCCCCTTATCTGTATTTGAAACAAGTATATATACTTGAATACACTATAACTCACATTCAAGAAAATGAAACGAAATACAGTTAGAAATTCAGTTAGTATAGTTCCAGGCTTTCTAATATGCTCATTTACCACACATTGCAACAATGCAGTTCTTGGAGGTAGTTCGTATAGAAGGTCACACGTTTTCCATGGATGATGTGGCTTTGGCACATGATATGCATCTACTGCAGGTAGAGTGTGTGTATGGGCCATTGGTCTGCTTATTTTATGTAAGCTGGAAGTTGCTATTGTTTCTGTGAATGATTGTTTTTACTTTATTCTGTTCAAAATGGCAGCTGTGCAGCGGAGTTGATGAAAATGCAGTTGGAGCATGTGCACAACTTGTATTTGCACCTATTGATGAATCATTTGCAGATGATGCTCTCTTACTTCCTTCTGGTTTTCGCATCATACCGTTGGATCCTAAAACAGTTCAGTAACATTTTTTGGCTACTCATGTAGTTTTGAAAGATGCCTTACCTAATAACTAATAAGGATCCTTGTTTCTTTTTATTTTTGCAATTTCAGGATGGTCCAGCTGCAACTAGGACATTGGATTTGACGTCAACACTGGAAATAGGATCTGGTAATTCCCATCCAGCTGGTGAAGGTGATCCAAATAGCTACAACCTTAGGTCTGTCCTTACAATTGCATTCCAATTTACCTTTGAGAACCATTTGCGAGACAATGTGGCCACTATGGCTCGTCAATATGTACGTAGTGTCGTGCGTTCTGTTCAGAGGGTTGCTATGGCAATTACTCCCTCTTCACTCAGTACCCAGTTGAGGCCAAAGTCACTTCCTGGTCCACCAGAGGCTCTTACTTTAGCACAATGGATATGTAGAAGCTACAGGTATGTACTATTAGTTTTTACTGCTAGTTTTTTTTATACATAGCAGTCTTTTTGTTTTGAAGGCACCTAAATCTTCAAAATCTGTGGGATTTTGTTAGTTGTATTTCTGCCATCAGTTGAGAGGACTTTGATTTTATAACTATTATATAACCTTATAGTTTTGTGTTAAGCTGTGTCTGTGATTATGAAAGAAGGTTATGTTCAAACACAAATTGCGTGAGTTGAAAATTGTTTGACTCGGTGGACGTAAAATCTCACCGATTATTTCCAGTGTCTTGTCTGAATAGTAAAACTATGCTTCTTTCAGGATCCACGCCCACACTGAGCTTTTAAAAGCCGAATCCACGGCAACTGATGCAATCTTGAAACAGCTTTGGCACCATTCAGATGCAATAATGTGCTGTTCAGTAAAAACAAATGTAATAACCCTCATCATCTCTATTTAAGCCGAATCTTTTTTGATTAGTTGTTTGAGGGCGAGGGCATTGTTAATTTGTTAGTAGCCTTTGCTATTATTCTCTTCAGTAAGTGCGTCTATTGACTGCCAAAATGATTGCAGGCATCGCCCGTTTTCACGTTTGCAAACCAAGCTGGACTTGACATGCTTGAAACCACTCTAGTTGCCCTTCAAGACATAATGCTTGATAAAGTTCTTGATGAAGCTGGCAAGAAGGTTCTCTCCTATGAGTTCCCCAAGATAATGCAACAGGTGATTGATTGAGTAGTATTATGAGTATTACGAGTTATGAAGCAGGTTGCTTGTATCTTCTAAAAATACCTATGTTTGGAGTATGAATAAATATGATTACAGCTTATCTTACGTAGTCGTTTTTCATCTTTTTTCATTCACAGGGATTTGCATATCTGCCGGCCGGAATATGTGTGTCGAGTATGAATCGACTAGTGTCCTATGAGCAGGCCATTGTATGGAAAGTTCTGGATGACAATGATTGCAATCACTGTCTGGCTTTCATGTTCGTGAACTGGTCTTTTGTCTGATCAGAAAACCTTTTGTTAAGATACTTATAACTATTAATCTATGTTACTTGTTAAGTACTTTCATCAACAGATAATGTCAATAGACGGATGTGCTAGTAAATGTTTAGATTTGATGAACACTAGGTTGTGTGCCATTATCTTTCGTCTATGTCTTAGTTTGTTCTTTCTTACAATATTTATTCCTTGATTATATAAGCTATTGTAGGTTGGTCATCATGCGGTTGGGTGGTAATTTAGACTAATTTTACCTGTAATGGATTGATTTGGAAACCAAGTCCATGACATGGTTTTTTTAGTTGAGCTTCTAATAATATTAGAAACCTTTAAGTGATGTAAAGAACAAATAAGCCAATTCAAATCATGGATTTGCATGAAATTTCCAACAAATTGTTTTCATTAATTCTAAAAAATTTCTAAAAATACAGTCTCTTTCGCTAGCTTTTTATTTTTTCTCTATCAAAAGGGTTCACTACAAGAGTATTTCATCTTCTTGTAATTATTAAGTATTAAAAATAAAGACAGAATATATTTTAAAAAGTGAACCGGACCCTAATATATTCAACGTAGTTGAAGAAATCAGCCTTTTTTTATTTCAATATTTAGCAAACTAATTAAAATAGTTTGAAAGGCATTTTGTTCCCTTATTTAGATTATAAACATATTTTGGTTTGTCCTTTTGAGAGACATTTTGTTTTGGCAATAGAGCCGACAGGATTGCTTCCTTATTCTTTCCCAAACTTGTCATGACTCATTATAGTGTTTTACTTGTTTGTGAAGGAAGTGTGCTTTGGTTGCAACAGATTAACATAATGAGCACTTATGAAGGGATGTTTTATGACTACCTTTTCAAGCATTTACCACTTGCCTCTCTATTTTTAGTCATGTACAATAGAATCGATTTTAATTGCATACAGCTATCTTTCGCTTTTCAGACAAGTGATAGGAACCCACGTCCAGTATGTTTTGTAATTCTGCCTTCGTAAAAAATTACTTTTACCTTCTGTGTGTGTCATACACTCATATTAGACTCTTTTTTTGGTTCGGACCATCGCTGCCTACCTACGGAGTGTCCCAACGCTTTCAACGAAAGACTAATCTCCGCTTGTGCTTAGGATCAAATTTCGCACTGACCAACACCGAGTTTGTCCACTGCGGGAGTCGAACCCGGGAGCACCGGGTCGACCCCTCGTGTCCTAGGGTAGATTAAGCCAGTAGGCCAAGAGGGTTGGTTACTCATATTAGACTATTAGAGTAGATATTGTTATTCTTTCAACAAAAAAAGATAAAGTTATTCTTGTTGTAAATTTAAAAGCTTAATATTTATAGTTTTGAATCTTTTGACCTACCTATATATCTACTCTTTGAGTAATTCATGTGAATATTAATGTATGTTAAATACATTTTTTAACAATACTTGGGAATGATATTCCTATCAATTTATTCTTAAGAAATTTATTCTCAATTCTCAAATAAAAAGACTAAACTTGAAACAAATTAAGATTTTTTCACACTTGAGGTGTTAGCTCAGTGGTAAGAGCTTAGCTTTGTATCCTCAAGGTGCTGAGTTCAAATCCCCGACCATTAGTGTCATTTTGATTAATAAAAATTAAGATTTTTTTCCTCAATAAACTAACAATAATGCTATTTCCCCCGAAATTGTAACACGCCACTCTAAGCGCCACAAGTTTTAAATAGTCTCTTGGCCATAAACAAAAATTGTCAAAATCATCTCTAAGAGTGTGTTTGGATAGGGTATTTGTAGAGGGTAATGTAATTTTTGAGTGTAATTAAAATACTTTGCTTTAAAATATCTTGTTTGGGTAAAAAATAAACAGAATTTTAAAATTGATGAAATTTTAAGATGTATTTTGTAGAGGGTAAAATGCTAAAATTAAAATGACACCTAATTAGAGTGAATTTTTTAAGATGGATTTAGTGGCGCCGCAAAATCCACCGCAACTTTGCGGCGGATAATCCGCCGGAAAAGGGGACAAATTTTTCCCGCAAAATATCCGCCGGAAAGTGCCCAATATCCGCTGCAAAGTTCCCGTTATCCGCCGCAAAGTACCCGTTTTATTTTTAAAAAAATGAATATAATTTTTTTAAAAAAAACCTTTTATTTAAAATTCTGCCGCAAACGACACAAATCCGCCGCAAAGTACCATTTTTTTTAAAAAAAAAATTATTATTTTTAAAAAAAAAAATTTATTTTTTAAAAAAAATCGTTTTAAATAAAAATATATATTATTTTATTAATTTTTTTTAATTATTGATAAAAAAATAAAATCCAATAACTTATTAATTTTTAATTTAAAAAAATAAAAATTGGGAAAAGCAGTAAAATATTACCACCAAAAAATATCCATACAATCAATAAAATATCCATACAAAAAAATAAAATAATCTAAAGCTACTGGACATCTAATACCGCCTTGTCGCCCAAATTCTTCATGATCAATGTACTTAGCACAAAAAATAAACTCTTCTACTCCTTCTACAAAACGTCGTTTTACACCAGTTCTTCCAGGATACAATCGATCATACATCCAACTACGATCCATTTTCAAGAACTACGTATACTACACTACAATATAAATAAAATAAACTATCAATTACTTCAAATTTTGATATATATATTTATATATTACTTTTTATTTTGATATTTCAATAAACTACCAATTACAAGCAACACAATTAATTTTTTAATAATGTTATATACTAATAATTTAAACATTATAAATAATAATTCCAAATTTAATTTTAAATTTCAATTTTTATAAGACAATATATAATAATAAAATTTATAAGTGAACTTAATAAATAAGTTTTTTCAATATAAATTATTTTGTATTATTATTGCAAACAAAATTTGTAACAAAATTTTACTTAAAATAGTGAAGTAAGTAATATTTTATTAATTACTTTAACAACTAACCGTAGTGAAGAGAAGGCTCTGGCTTGAAGCTTATCCTGAACTCAAGCAGAGAGGAAAAAAGAGGAACCCAAACAATACCTAAACAAAAAACAACACAATTAGTAACAAACTCATATTATTATAAATTAATTTAAAAACGAATATTAAAAAAAAAATTAAAAACTAAAACTATTAACTCATATCAAAAACATACTTTGAAGAAATTTCCCAACGAGAGCAGAAGGCAATTCGTAGGGAGGAAGCGCTACACTTCAAAAAGAGATTTAGTAGAGAATGAGAGAATTTGGAGAGAGTAAAAGAGAAATTTTAAGAAGAGAATGAGAGGATTGTTAGAAGTGTGAAGAATGAGAAGTGGGGAATGGATATATATAGGAAAACGGAGCCAACAGTCAAAAGGTAATATCCGCCGCAAAGACCCGTTGCGGCGTATTTTTGGTCTTTGCGGCGGATTTTGAAATTTAATATCCGCGGGTTTTTTTTAAACAGAGATTTGCGGCGGATTCTGGGTCTTTGCGGCGGATAGTTCAAATTAAAATACCGCCTTTTTTTAAAAAACACCAAAATATCCGCCGCAAAAACCCACAATCCGCCGCAAATACAAAACATATCCGCCGCAAATACCCAAATATCCGCCGCAAATAACCAACATCAATATTCACTGTTAAGTTAGTGTTGCCAAGATCTTGACCGTTAATTAGTATCGACACTAATCACTATTGACTATTCAACAATCACGCAACACTATTTAGTGTCGGCAAGATCTTGATCGTTAATTAGTGTCGACACTAATCACTATTGACTATTTAGTGTCGGCAAGATCTTGACCGTTAATTAGTGTCGGATATTTTGTTATATTATTATGAGTATTATGGTTTTTTATTATTTTTTATCATTTATATATTTAATGTCTGCTGCCCCTAAACAGAGACCTACGCCATTATCTTGATACGACACTCTCTTGAGCATTGTCGGCAGCAGCTCCAATAGAGTGGCGTATGTCTCCATTTCTTTGTAAAGAAATTTCCACATTGTCGTGAACACCCCTTCATCTTTTTCGTTAAAAGTAACCCATTTATCAGCAAAAAGCTCCTCCTCATTATTTCCACCACAAGAGACATATACGTTCATCAAACGCTCGGTATCATCCTTCAACTTAACAACCCGTCCTTGCAGTTCCTCAAACTTTCTATTTAGAGATTCAACCATATTTTCAAAATAGAAAGTTTCACAAGAAACCATCTTTTGAAAAGATTATTGAATCTCTAAATAGAAAGTTTAAGGAACTGCAAGGACGGGTTGTTAAGTTGGAGGATGATACCGAGCGTTTGATGAGCGTATATGTCTCTTGTGGTGAAAATAATGAGGAGGAGCTTTTTGCTGATAAAGGAGTTACTTTTAACGAAAAAGATGAAGGGGTGTTCATGACAATGTGGAAATTTTTTTACAAAAAAATGGAGACATACGCCACTCTATTGGAGCCGCTGCCGACAATGCTCAAGAGAGTGCCGTATTAAGAGAGTGTCGTATCAAGAGAATGAGAGTATTGGTAGAGGTGTGAAAAAGAAGAAGGGGAGAAGGGGTTTATATAGGAGAAACGAAGTCAAACGGTCAAAAGCAATGTTTTAAAACTCGGACCGGTGGCCGACTCGGTGAAGGTACCGGGTCACTGGGTCAAGGGTCGGACCGAGGGGTCGACAGTTGAACCGCATGACCAAAACCGGAACCGCATGACTCGGATCCGGTGTCTATTTCGCGAATTTTCAAGACCTATATAATAAAACTTTAAAATATATAATATGGAAAAAAAATAATGTCTTTAGTGGTTGACTTGTTTGTAAGAGAGGGTATAATACTAATAATAATAATTACAAAAAATAACATATAGAAAACCATGCATTTGTATCTTGGCCGCTTTTTTACTGAATGTATAGCTTGTAACATATACTTAATATTTGAAAGGAATTAACAAGCATTACATTGGCGCAGTGGTAGCGCTACTTGAAACCAGGGAAGAGGTTTGGGGTTCGATCCCCCATCCTTGTACTTTTAGACGCAATTTAATTAAAAAATGGCAGATTCACAGTTGACCCGCCGCCGAGTTTGACCGAGTTGCTGACGTCATCACCGAGTCAGTGCATATCCGATCGAATTAGGCGACCGAACCGTAGACCCATCCGAGTCCCGGTCGGACCGGTCCAACCGGCCGGTCCGAGCTGCCGACAATGCTCAAGAGAGTGTCGTATTAAGAGAGTGTCGTATCAAGAGAATGAGAGTATTGGTAGAGGTGTGAAAAAGAAGAAGGGGAGAAGGGGTTTATATAGGAGAAACGAAGTCAAACGGTCAAAAGGCAAGATCCGCCGGAAACGGCAGTTACCGGCGGATTTATGGGATTTGCGGCGGATTAGGGGATTTTCGGCGGACGGAGGTGAATTTGCGGCGGTTTATGAAATTCAAAATTGGAAATTATCCGTCGGAAATAACCTTACCGGCGGATTGTTAAAATCTCGTAAAAAAAATAAATTTTTGTAATCCCAAATCCGCCGCAAAAACCGATAAATCCGCCGCAAAAGCCAAGTCGAATATTAATCCGTCGCAAACGTCAATTATTCCGCCGGTAACTTTGCGGCGGATAAAATCCGCCGGAAATGCCTAGAATCCGCCGGAATATTTGCGGTGGATCCATATCCGCCGGAAACTCCTGGCCGGAAAAATCAATTATTCTTGCTGATAAATGGGTTACTTTTAACGAAAAAGATGAAGGGGTGTTCACGACAATGTGGAAATTTCTTTACAAAGAAATAGAGACATACGCCACTCTAATGGAGCTGCTGCCGACAATGTTCAAGAGAGTGTCATATCAATATAATGGCGTAGGTCTCTGTTTAGGGGTAGCAGACATTAAATATATATTTTACTGCTTTTCCCAATTTTTACTGCTTTAGATTATTTTATATTTTTGTATGGATATTTTATTAATTGTATGGATATTTTTTTGGTGATAATATTTTACTGCTTTTCCCAATTTTTATTTTTTTAAATTAAAAATTAATTAGTTATTGGATTTTATTTTTTTATCAATAATTAAAAAAATTAATAAAATAATATATATTTTTAATTAAAACGATTTTTTTAAAAAAATAAAATTTATTTTTTAAAAATAATAATATTTTTTTTAAAAAAAAATGGTACTTTGCGGCGGATTTGTGTCGTTTGCGGCGGATATTGAGTATTGGCGGCGGATATTTGCGGCGGATTGTGGCTTTTGCGGCGGATTTTTTGGTGTTTTTAAAAAAAAGGCACGGTATTTTAATTTGAACTATCCGCCGCAAAGACCCAGAATCCGCCGCAAATCTCCTATTGCGGCGGATATTACCTTTTGACCGTTGGCTGCGTTTTCCTATATATATCCATTCCCCACTTCTCATTCTTCACACTTCTAACAATCCTCCCATTCTCTTCTTAAAATTTCTCTTTTACTCTCTCCAAATTCTCTCATTCTCTACTAAATCTCTTTTTGAAGTGTAGCGCTTCCTCCCTACAAATTGTCTTCTGCTCTTATAGGGAAATTTCTTCAAGGTATGTTTTTGATATGAGTTAATAGTTTTAGTTTTTAATTTTTTTTTTAATATTCGTTTTTAAATTATTTTATAATAATATGAGTTTGTTCCTAATTGTGTTGTTTTTTGTTTAGGTATTGTTTGGGTTCCTCCTTTTTCCTCTCTGCTTGAGTTCAGGATAAGCTTCAAGCCAGAGCCTTCTCTTCACTACGGTTAGTTGTTAAAGTTATTAATAAAATATTACTTACTTCACTATTTTTAGTAAAATTTTGTTACAAATTTTGTTTGCAATAATAATACAAATTAATTTATATTGAAAAAACTTATTTATTAAGTTCACTTATAAATTTTATTAACATATATTGTCTTATAAAAATTGAAATTTAAAATTAAATTTGAAATTATTATTTATAATGTTTAAATTATTAGTATATAACATTATTAAAAAATTAATTCTGTTGCTTGTAATTAATTGGTAGTTTATTGAAATATCAAAATAAAATGAGTAATATATAAATATATATATCAAAATATGAAGTAATTGATAGTTTATTTTATTTATATTGTAGTGTAGTATACGTAGTTCTTGAAAATGGATCGTAGTTGGATGTATGATCGATTGTATCCTGGAAGAACTGGTGTAAAACGACGTTTTGTAGAAGGAGTAGAAGAGTTTATTTTTTGTGCTAAGTACATTGATCATGAAGAATTTGGGCGACAAGGCGGTATTAGATGTCCGTGCTTGAAATGTTCATTTCGAGCTATAAAAAATGAACATGAAGTTAGACTTCATTTGTACAATAATGGGTTTAGGCCAAATTATTGGACATGGAGTCGTCACGGGGAAGGAGCGCCAGGGGTAGCTGCAGTTCCTGCGGTTAATGTTCCGGTTGAAGTAGTAGATCACACATCAAGTAGTTATCCAGTGACTACGACATCTGAAGGATGGGGAATACAACCGTTAGATGTTTATCAGGGAATGATATCTGACGCTGTTGGAGTAAATTTGGATTTTGAAGAACCAGATGCTGACGAAGTTCCAAATGAGGAAGCTCAAAGGTTTTACATGTATTTGAGTGAGACAAATAAACCCATATTTGAAGGATCTACAGACTCAAAATTATCAATGTGTGTTCGGTTGTTGGGTCTTAAGTCTCAATTTAATGTTGCTGAGTTGTGCATGGAATATATGACCAAAATGATGTTGGATGCAACCCCCATTAGAGGGAGTTTACCGCAAAGTTATTATGAAGCTAAAAGAGTGGTATCGAAGCTTGGCTTAAAATCTAAAAGGATTGATTTTTGTGTGTCTGGTTGCATGCTCTATTATAACAATGAGTTTGGCATAAATGATGGAGAGTTGTCGGAATGCAAGTTGTGTGGACAACCACGCTATCGTGTCAGTAGATCAGGGATGAGCAGAGGCAAACCGGTTCCACGAAAATCAATGTTCTATCTGCCTCTTATTCCAAGGCAACAGAGGATGTTTACTTCAATGGAGATCGCGGGTAAAATGACATGGCACCATCAAAATAGAAATAATTCTGGTGAATTACGTCACCCATCTGATGGTGAAGCTTGGAAGCATTTTGATCGTGTTCATCCAGATTTTGCCAGTGATCCACGCAATGTTCGGCTTGGTTTGTGCTCTGATGGTTTCACACCATATATTCAAGCCTCGGCAACACCGTATTCATGTTGGCCAGTTATTGTTACCCCATACAACCTTCCTCCAGAAATGTGTATGTCCAAACCATACATGTTTTTAAATTCTATTATTCCAAGGCCAAGTAATCCAACAGCTGGTATTGACATCTATTTGCAACCTTTGATTGATGACCTAAAAAGGTTGTGGAATGGTGTTTTAACTTATGATGTGGCACGCAAACAAAATTTTGTGATGAGGGCGGCTTTGATGTGGACCATTAATGACTTCCCTGCCTATGGAATGTTGTCTGGATGGGGGACACATGGTAAGATGGCGTGTCCGATTTGCATGGTTGACACAAAGGCTTTTAGTCTTAAATACGGAGGAAAAGTTTCATGGTTTGACTCGCATCGTAGGTTCTTACCTATGGATCACCCATTTAGAAAGCAGAAATATGCGTTCATCAAGGGAAATGTTGAAACAGCTGGACCTCCTCGTCAGTTGACACCAGAGGAAGTTTGGAATAGTGTTAGGGATATCCCTCCTGTGGAAGTCGTAGCCGGTGTTGTTTCTCGTCCAGATGGCTATGGACAATGGCACAATTGGACAAAAAAAAAGTATTTTTTGGGAACTTCCCTATTGGAAAGATAATCTATTGAGACACAATCTCGATGTCATGCATATAGAGAAGAATTTTTTTGACAACATATTTAACACTGTCATGAACGTGAAAGGCAAAACGAAAGACAATGAGAAAGCTAGGAAGGATATAGATCATTTCTGTAGACGAAAGGATTTGTTGTTGGTTGAGCAAGGTACTAGGATTTTGAAACCCAAAGCCAATTATACTTTATCTACCGAACAAGCGAAAGCAGTTTATCAGTGGATAAAAGAGTTGAAAATGCCAGACGGTTATTCTTCCAATTTATCTAGATGTGCGGATGTGGATAATGGGAGGTTGCATGGGATGAAGAGTCACTATTGTCACGTATTCATGGAGTGCTTACTTCCTATCGCTTTTAGTTCGTTGCCAACACACGTTTTGAATCCGCTCATTGAAATAAGTCAATACTTTAAGAATTTGTGTTCTGCAACGCTAAAAGCTGATGATCTTTCAAAAATGGAACAAGACATCCCACTTATCTTATGCAAATTGGAGAGAGTATTTCCACCTGGTTTCTTTGATTCTATGGAGCATCTACCGGTGCATCTCGCATATGAAGCTAAACTTGGCGGACCTGTCCAATACAGATGGATGTATCCGTTTGAAAGGTCAGCTAATTTTTAATTATAATATAAGAAATTAAACAAGTTTAAATTAAAATATATGACTATTATATTAATATCATATTCTCTAGGTTCATGGGTGATTCAAAAAGATCGGTGAAAAACAAAGCTAGAGTTGAAGGATCGATATGTTCTTCTTACCTACACCGTGAAACAACACATTTTTGTTCTCATTATTTCAAGAATCAGTTTGCTCCTGGAAGCAGTCGAAATGAAGTGGATACTGAATGGCGACATCCTTTGGCTTTGTCTGTCTTTTGTCTACCCGGTCGTCCATCTGGGAAGGAGTCAACTCACTAGCTAACAGATGAAGAGTTAAGTTCAGCACATGTTCATGTGTTGATAAACTGTACTGAGGTGCAACCATTTATTGAGTATGTTCCTCAACATTAACAATCGATCTTAATTAGTTAATATAGTAGACAAGTGTAACAATTAAATTATTTCTTTTTAGGGAGTTCTTGTCATCAGAGGCAGTACGTGAAGACCAATCTTCTGCTCATATTCATGCGCATTTTCCAATGTGGTTTAGTCAATATCTGTATTCCCTCCCGCCAAATCCTACCAACCAACACTTGAGGAACATATCAGACGGTCCTCGAAGATGTGTTAAAGAATGGCACACATACTTTGTCAATGGATACAAATTTCACACCAATGAATGGACACAGGGTAGAGAGACAGTCAATAGTGGAGTGTGCATGAAGGGGGTCACTGGAGGAGGTGAAGATGATTTTTATGGTGTGGTTCAACACATATATGAACTTCAGTACCCTCATCTAGATTTTAGTCCAAAGGTAGTGGTTTTTTATTGTAATTGGTTTGATCCGTCTGCTCGAGGAACAAAGGTGAATCCAAAGTCAAATACAGTGGACATTAAAATGAATGGTAGATATCGACCGTATGATCCGTTCGTCATTGCACAAAATGTGAGACAAGTCTATTATGTCCCTTATCCATCAATGCGGACTAATAGGCGTGGTTGGTGTGTCGCAATTAAAACAAAACCAAGAGGTCGCATTATTCAGACAAATGATGACACGGTGGAAGATATGCCATATAAAATGGAAGAGATGTCTAATGTAAATGAAGTGATTCAAGTTGAACCCATTGTTCGTTTATGTGATGAGCCAAACACCGGCGATGAAGTTGTTGATGACGAAGATGCTGATGGTGAAGATGCAACAGACCACATTGGTGTATCAAGAATTCACTCCTCCGATGATGATGATTTTGAGAATGAATGGGATTCAAATTAGTTATTTATGTTTCAATCAATTATATAAGAATGTAATTTATGTTTCAACAATTCTATTTTTAATGAAGGATGTTATTTTTAATGAAGGATGTTATTTGTTTGAGAATGAATGGGATTCAAATTATTTATTTTAATGAGTTTTGTATATGTTTATGTTAACCTTGTTTAGTATATGTTTGTTTGTTTAAATGTATATGTTTAGATACAGATATGGCATCTCATGATGACTCGGGATCCGATCATGACAGCGCATATGTTCCTCCTCCACCTCCCGATGCCGCCAGCACTAGCAGGCGGAAGACATCTACTCGCCTAGGGCGCCGTGTTCAGCCTACGCGTGTTGTTGTTACTACTGGCGGATATTTGCCACCACCTGTGTCTAAGGATGGTGCTAGTACTAGTACTGCAGGGGGCCCATCGAATCCTGTTGGTACTGAGGGCTTATCCCCGACACATGTTGATGCAGATGGGGTACGCACATTCATTGATGGGACTGCTGTGATTAGGGTTACACCTGATGGGCGTATCATATTGCAGATTGTTGGCGATTCGTAAGTCTATATATATATATATATATATATATATATATATATATATATTATTTATTAATTTATTTTTGTTGCCATTTATATATAACTTATATTTGGTGTAACAAAATTCATCTTTTTTTAATGCAGTTTTATTCCTTCGAAGGCTTCAGCTACCGCCATCACAAAAGCAATCAAGGAGAATTTTACCAAGAGCTGGAAGAACTGGACGGAAGTTAGAAAAGATAAGGATGCAAATAAGATGTTAAGATCATTTTTGGTAAGTTATTCGATTCTACGAAATAATTAATTTGGTGTATTATCTTATTGACTTGATTAATTAATTAATTATTGCCTTATAATTAACAACATTATTGTAAATTTCTTAAATAGGAAAAATGTACATGGTATCCAGGGGAGCAAGCCGCAGTTGAGAGAGTGTTCCATAAGAGATGTTCTCATCGCTATTCTGAATTGATGCGGAGGGCGCGCAATACGGGTACGAAGCCATCTTATATGGGAGACTCAACTTAGGCTGAGTTTAATGAGTATTGGCAGAAAGATGAAGCATTTAAGAATTATTGTGAGAAAGCCAAAAAGAACCGTGCTTCTGAAAAAGGTGGCTGCACACACACCGGGGGGGGAGTGTTAATACTGCAACGCATTACATGCGTTTGGTAAATTTATTACTTAATTTATTACTTGATTAATTAATTAATCTAGTCATTTTCAATATGTGTATTTAATTAATAATATATATATTTATGTATATATATATATATATATATATATATATATATATAGGTGGAGAGGGAACAAAGGCCAATCACTTTGCCTGAGTTGCATTGCCACATGCATATGGTGGAGGAGACTGGTGAGTACGTTACAGATCGGGCGAGGCGTATTCAGGTAAAACTACTTTTACAATTATATATATTAATTAATGTTTATTATTTATATTAATAATTAGTTACTTATTTGTTGGGTTATTTTTTTCAGGAGAGCTTAGAGGGTGGGATGGCTGAGTACCATCAATCACAACAGAGCAGTGGGGCAGCTGTCGATCCAGTGGAGGAGGCTAGAGTAGCTCGTGATGTTTGGGAGAGAGCAGTTGGTCCCCAAAAGACTAATCGTCTGGTAGGATCAGGTGGTATTGGACCGGCTGCTTTTCGAACAAGCATTATTCCGAGTCTATCAGATTCACATTCTGGATCCTCGACTGGTCGCAATTATGTTCCCAATGCTGGTGAGTTGAATGAGGTTAGGCAATTGACGCAGCAACTGAGCGAGGCTCAGCGTCAGATTGTCGAGCGGCAGGAGCAAAGCGATCGGGAAATGAAGGCGCTTCAGGATCAAAGTGATCGGGAAATTCAGGCGATTCGGGAGCAGGCTAGGGTAGCTGAGGAGCGCATGGAGGAGCGCTTTAAGTTATTGCAGGATCAGATGGTGTCTCAGCACTCGAGGCCATCCTCATCAGCATCCTACCCGCCGCCGCCACAGCAGCATTACTACCAGCAGCAGTATGCACCCCAGTATCCCCCGCCGTATGCACCCCAATATCCCCCGCAGTATACACCGCAGTATGCGCCGCCATTCCAGCCATACCAGCAGCAACATCAGTCACCCCGCCAGCCATACCAGCAGCCCCAACATCAGTCACCCCTGATCTAGCCAAACCAGCAGTACCCCCAGCAGCGGTCACCCCCGCTCGACATTGATCTTAATGTCCAAATGTCATCGCTCAGTGCTTTACTTCAAGATGATACATATTATAATAATGTTGATGACATTGACCGGCAGGCACCCCAGTAGCTTTAGATTATTTTATTTTTTTGTATGGATATTTTATTAATTGTATGGATATTTTTTTGGGGATAATATTTTACTGCTTTTCCCAATTTTTATTTTTTTAAATTAAAAATTAATTAGTTATTGGATTTTATTTTTTTATCAATAATTAAAAAAATTAATAAAATAATATATATTTTTAATTAAAACGATTTTTTTAAAAAAAATAAAATTTATTTTTTAAAAATAATAATAATTTTTTTTAAAAAAAAATGGTACTTTGCGGCGGATTTGTGTCGTTTGCGGCGGAATATTAAATAAAACGTTTTTTTAAAAAAATTATATTCATTTTTTTAAAAATAAAACGGGTGCTTTGCGGCGGATAACGGGTTCTTTGCGGCGGATACTTTGCGGCGGATATTGGGCACTTTCCGGCGGATATTTTGCGGGAAAAATTTGTCCCCTTTTCCGGCGGATTATCCGCCGCAAATTTGCGGTGGATTTTGCGGCGCCACTAAATCCGCCGCAAACTTGCGGCGGATAATCCGCCGCAAACTTGCGGCGGATAATCCGCCGCAACGCGTTTGCTTCGAGCTGGCTACCGGCGGCAAAATTCCGCCGCAAATTTGGCTTTTGCGGCGGATTCTGCCCGCCGCAAAGTCCAACTTTTCTTGTGGTGATTGGAGAAACTTTCAAGACCTTTGTCTCCCAAAACTTGAAGGTGGAATGGGATTTAGAGATTTCCAAAATCTCAATACGGGCATGCTAACAAAACAGGTTTGGAGTTTGATCAACAATCAAGACTCTTATTGGGCTACATTGCTCAAGGGTATCTATTACCTCAATGTCAACTTATGGCAAGATGGAGCAGGTAGGAGGACCTCTTGGGTATGGAAGAGTCTGGTGCATGGGCGCTCCCTCCTTCAAAAGGAAGGTAGGTGGCTCATTGGCAATGGGCAGGATGTTCATATCAGCAGCGATCAATGACTGACTTCTGGGAAGAGTTCGGCTGCAAAACAATGCTACAATTACTAGTGGGAGACTTGATGGCCCTAATCTTGACTGGAATCATGCATCTCTTAGGGCTAACCTCACCCCTAACTCTGCCATTGAAGTTCTAAAGACACCTATTGCTTGGACTTCCTCTAAGGATACTCTTACTTGGCCACACACTAAGGAAGGAAACTACACAGTCAAATCAGGGTACAAATCTCTATTAAAAGCTCAACATTCTCCATCTCCTAAAGCTTCTTCTTCAGTGATCAAACCTAAGGAGCTATGTACATTGATCTGGCAGGCTACTATCCCTTCCAAAATTAAGCATTTATTATGGAGATCAATGAATGACTATCTTCCTACAAAGGAGGCTTTGTACATAAAGCGTATTTCATCATCACCATCTTGCCCTCTCTGTCACCTTGAAACAACTGAGCACCTTTTTTTGCCGTGTCCATGGACTAGAGCATTCTGGTTTGGGCTCCAGCTCATCCCTTGCCCCATTAGGAATGGCTTAACTAACCTTTTCACTTGATTTCTAGAAACGTGTGAGACCTATCTCCAAAATGAAGTTGAAAATATTACGAAGCTGATGTTTGCACTATGGAATATATGGAAGATGAGGAATGATTTTGTTCATGATGGCAAGAACCCCAATCCAGTGGGTGTTTTTCAAAGGCTCAACATTCTGAGTCATGAGTATCTTAGTGGAACCAGTAGAGAGGTCTCTATCCAAAACCCACCCCTAGCTTAAATGTGGCTCCATGTTTCTGGAGGCCACCGGATTCTCCTTTTGTGAAGATCAACACTGATGCAACATTTGATAATGTATCGGGAACAGGCTTCATAGCCTTGATTTGCAGAGATCATAAAGGAGATATACTTACTTCATCAATCAAGCGTGTCTTTGCTTCCTCTCCTCTAATGGCCAAGGCTCTAGGTCTTCGTGAAGCAGCTTCACTAGCGTGTTCACTCCAAATCCAAGTTGTCATCCTGGAATCTGACAGCAAGGTGCTCGTTGATGCGTGTATAAAAGGGACAAAGTTGGGTGAAATTCAAAACTTACTCAACGACATTATCAAGTTCAGATTAGATCAAAATTCAATGGAACTCACCTGGACGAAACGAGAAGGAAATGGTGTTGCGCATGAATTGGCGTCCTTGGCTTCAAGAAGACTTCTTCCGGCGAATTGGTATGCAAGACCTCTAGATTCTCTTCGCAATGCAATAACAATTGATAATATGCGAGCTGCGTGTTCAACTCCTATGATATGATCTGGATGTGTGAAGTAATTGAAGAAGATTGGAAGACTGGTTATTCATTGGTGGCGTGATGCGTCTCTCAGGTTCCTGGTTCGTGATAGCTGCTAGGGTTTTTTACCAAATTAAGTGCTCAGGCACAGTTCCACCATATTAGATTTTAGCTGTTTTTGGCATTAAATGTTATCATTTATGAGTCTGTACTTTCTCAGTTATCGGGTTAGACTTTGTTCAATTGGGCCTAGGCCTCTCGTGACTTCCAGCATGAGCCCACAATTGATGTGTGGTGCCTGCTTTGTTCCCTTGTGGGATGCTTTGGTTTGGGCCTTGCCCTTTTAATGGAATCAAACAGCTATTGACCAAAAAAAAACTGTAAATCAAAATAAAGTAGTAAAACCCAACCCTAGATGTCTACCCAAAACATCCTTACAGCTAGTAAAATCCTCTGACGCTTGCTGGAAGGCTCCCCACTAAGACCATACCCCTGAGTGTAGCATAATCGCCCTCATCAGTCTTATCATTGCTCACCAAATCAACCACACTATGAAAGGCCTTGTCCCCTTAACCCCTTTTGAGAGACCCAAACGATTCACACAACCCACATAGGTAAATGAACGAATTGCGCCAGAATAAAAAAGCACAGATAGAAATGAGGTGTTACAGAAACAAAAATCTCGAGTCACTCCTGAAAACTGTTCCCACCAATCACAATCCTATTTAACTATTCTCAATGGTTTCTCAAAATGTAATGAAACTCGTTATGTTGTCCCACGTCATTTTCGGGATGAAGTCGGGATGGTAATTATTTCCGATAAACTAAACGAGAAACTTATCTCTCATAAATGGATAGATTTGGTTCCAAAGTAACACACATTCACTAAACTTAAACCATTGAATTTCACAATTCTTTCGTTTTTAAAAAATGACATACGTAAAAATTTGATCTAATAGTTTAAATCTACTCACTATGCCTCCCCACATTTCAGAAAGCGCAATCTAACAATAAAACACAAGTATGTGTTGTGTGGACGACCAGACGCCGAGAGCTAATCGAAATTCCTCAAACATAAGATTAAGTGCTAAAGATATTTGTCCATATACATAAATTTGAGATGGCTACAAGTTCAGGATTGGTGATGGAGCTACGTCAGTTTGGTACACACCCTGGAGCCCACATGGTAAGGTTAGCACCCTCATTCCTTTTGTGGACATCCATGATATCAACCTAACTTTAAAAGACCTCATTGTGAACAATGAATGGAATTTTGATGCTCTTTACACACACATTCCTGAGAACTGTAAGGAGTACCTTCTAAGCATGCTTCCATTAACTAATAAAGATGTGTTGGATTGTTTCACTTGGAGTGCCAACGTAGATGGTATTTACACTCCTAAATCGGGTTATGAGTGACTTCTGCGACAAAATCATGGTCCAAACATTGTAACTGCGAACCACTCTTGGTCTTGGATTTGGAAGAACTACGAACCTGAAAAGATCAAAGTTATGATTTGGATCGCCTGCCATGACGCACTTCCCACTGCTGCTATGCTCAATCGTAGGAACTTACTCTCCTCTCCCAGATGTAAGAGATGTAACGACCCTACGGAGTCGATACTTCACATTCTCAGAGATTGTCCCTTATCCTATGACCTCTGGCATTCTTTTGGTTTTGTTGAAATAAATTTCTATGCCACTCATGATATTGTTAATTGGCTGCACCTTGGAGTCACTGGCTCAAATTCACCCTTATTCACTGCGGGCATTTGGTGGAATTGGCGGGCCAAAAATTCTATAGTTATTGCCAATGAGGCTTTCTCTCTTTTTAAGCTTCGCATGGAGGTTACCAAACTCGTTGATAGCATTTCTCTCTATAACACCACTACGAGCACACACGACAATAGAGCAACAAGGTGGGTCACTTGGCATCCCACTAGAGAAGAGTGTACTGTCCTTAATGTTGATGGAAGTTACATTGGTAATCTGGGTCCTTCTGGCATGGGTGGTGTTCTTCGAAACACAAATGGAATTTGGCTTTGGGGATTTGCAGGTCACTTGGGGCACCATGATAATTTGTTTGCTGAACTCATGGCAATGAATAGGGGTCTTCTTCTTGCTTGGGACAAGGGTTATCGACAAGTTGTATGTTACTCAGACTCTCTGCTCGCTATCCAACCTGTCCAGGGTTCTTTCAATCGGCTACATGCTTATGCTACTATAATTCAAAATATAAAGGACTGTATAGGCCGAAATTGGGTTGTGCAATTTCTTCATACGCTAAGGGAGGGCAACTCCGCAGCGGACTTCATGGCAAAGATGGGAGCAACTTCCACAGAGCATTGGAGCGTCCTTGATAATCGCTCCCAAGGCATTGCAGACATTCTCGCAAGGGATGTTGCTAGGCATTTATTTCCTCGCTTTTAGTTTCTTTTTGCTTTTCTGATATTTCCTTTGTATACCAAAAAAATACATAAATGTGAGATTTACCCACCTAGTACACTTCTCAAATGCAACAACACATAAGGTGAGACTATAATTGTTTGTTTATATAATAACTTATCTATCTCCATGGGTAAGGAACAAGACAGAATATTCGGTGGAGCTTCCAAATCCAGAAACTAACATATTGGGCCTTTTGACTCGGAGGCCCAGCTTTATTGTGCCCACCGTTGCGTTAGTTAACGGAGTAAAAGGGTAAGCCATTTTGTTGTGTTCCGTTTGCAGGAAGCGAAGGGAATGTCGGAGAAAGACTCAGAATCGGTGAAAGTAGGTTCCGAAGAGGTTTCGCGTGAATTCAAAACCCTAGTCAGCTCCGATGACCTTCGCGCCCTTAACCATCTACAGCACACCATGTACGTCCTTCATCTCTTTCTCTTTTTCAGTGTTTAATTGCATTTTCTGCTGAAAATAATCGATCAATGAATTAATAATTTAATGTTGAATTTCAGATTGGGAAGATTGCAAGACAGTACTGCCGTTTTATCACATTTCAATGACTTCTCTCAAAACTGTTTTGATGAGATTTCCGGTAACATGGCTAGAAACACTCGTCAATTGAAGTCTATCAAATCTGATCTTGATTATATTTTTCTGAAACTTAGGTATCGTGATTACTACTATTTAATTACCGTTCATGATCATTTATTTTCCTCGTTCAATTGAAGTTATTAGTAGTTTTATTATCATTCAATTGTGAAGTTATTAGTAGTTTTATTATCATTCAATTGTCTTGTCTACTTTAATATTTGGTCTTTGTTTGTTTCCACTCTCAAGAAGCTTTATCAGTCATAACTCATAACATAGCGTTTTCCTTAATGCTTACAGTGTGATGATGCATAGATTGTAAGGATTGTTATAGTCTGAGTTGGTTTTTAATGAGCGCACTGTAACTACTACTCAGAGCCTCTTTGTCTTCAATTCAATCATTATTTAGGGATTAAGTGTAAAACTTGGATTTGGAATCCCTGACATTTTGGCGCGAAACTTGGGGTGACTGTAGGTGAATTTAGGCTAAAGAGAGAAAAATGAGAGACAAAAACTCAGGGTAACTGTACTAAAGAGAGAAAAAGAATATTAGTTGAAAGAGAAAATAAATTATGGAAAGGTAGAGACAAAGTTGCCATGATTTTGGCGCCAAAAAATCGGGTAATCCATACCCATAAAACTTACATCCATTTTCTTGCCTCCAGTTCCTCTTGTTCTTTGGTAAACTTGAACACTTGTTTTCCTTGTGTTTCCTCCACATATGCAGTCATCCAAAAACTCCCGACTTTATGATATTACTCAATGCTAGAATTTATTCATTCATAATTTTACAATCATAACTTCCATAGTATGATAATGATAAGGAATTTTTCTTTATTTCTGTCCTCATAAATAGGCAATAAATGTCTTTGTTTAAATGTTTCCCATTAGCCAAATGTGCCGCAGGTCCTGAGGCAAGGCACTAGAAAGGTTCAGCATCTCTTGCGAGATACTCCTTCAGTGAAGTGCATGCTCTACAGCTTAATGATACCGTTCTGGCTCATGCATGGCAGGCATTTTAGCTCCTTATAGAACTTTACGCAGTAGTTAGAATGTTGAAACAAAATAAAGTCTAGGTCATTATTGACTCTTGGTTACTTGGGGTCTTCTTATAAAATAACCCAAAATTGAGATGAAGGAGACAAGGGAGGAACACCAAGGAGGGGCGTTTGAAACGTTGATGGAGATATTGAAGATGAAGTTGTCTTTGTTGATGAAAATTGAGTGACATTTGGCTAATAACAGGGCATTTGGTGCTAGAGAGGCAAGTAAACACTAAGAGCCAACCCGAAAAGGCTGATGCAAGCAAAGTCAGCCGCAAAAGGTTCAATGTGACTTCCTAATAAACAGAGACGGAAGTGGTAACAATTGTTGAACTGAACTTTAGGTGTTGTTTCCTGGGAGGCCCTCTTGAACTGATTATATTTTTTATTGAAGTTAGGGTATCCTAAGCTGTTAGTTTTTTAGGGCTGCCACGCCCATTTTAGTTATGAACTACACTATTCCATAAGCATGATAGATGATGAGGTGAGGTAGCAGACGAACAGTATAGCAAAAAGGATTTCCAGTTTAGCTAATTTTGTACAATGCAAGAATAGAATTTGTTTGTGACTTATATTTGTTTCATTTATCTACATTATAAACTCAAATACCTAAAAAATTGAATTACCATCTTTTATGCAGAAGCATGAAGACAAGAATTTTGGCAACCTACCCGGATGCATTTCCTGAAGATTCAATGACCGAGGTGATTGATAGGAGACCAGATCTTGAAATGCCTACTAAGTAATGCTACCGAAAACATCTCGAACAAGCTATACAAAAGTGTTTTTTGTTGACTTTCTTTTAATATAAACATGTTTTGTATTGGTTATCGATTGTTGTTCCTGCTGGCCCCTTAAATCACTTTCAGGAAGGGCTTTGGATGAATTTGAGAGCCACAGGAATAGCTCAAATCGGCCAACCATAGCAATCAAGTCACTGAACTTTTCAACACATAAAGAAGAAAGGGAAGAAGGTTTTTGAAACCTTGTATTGGGAAGGCTTGCCTAGATTTCTTGCTATCTAAGAGATCTCTTTTGGGGCAAGCGGGTCAAAGACATCTTAGGAAACCATTTCCTTTCCTTAACCCTAAGACTGTTTGGTTAGAAAGAGTCTAAGAGAAAATCTTTTCTCTCTTCTCTCTTTCTATTGTTTGGTACACTCTCTTCTCTCTTGCCTTGCTCTCTTCTCTCTTCCCTTTCGCTCTCGCTTTAACCAAACAATCAAAGGTCATTCTCTCTTTCTCTTTTCTCATTCGCTCCAACCAAAGAGAATATTATTTAGACTATAACGAGCTGCCACTAATTAGAAACATCACAACTTGAACACATATTTGAAATGGAAACATCACAACTTGATTATACATTTCTTCACAACTTGCCACAACTTGCCATAATAGCATGTTGAAATTACGGCGAAAAATCACTACCTCCAACCATTTATTAAGAGACTGCAGTTTTTAGTACATAGAATAACTCACAAATTCCTCTATAAATGATGCATCAATTATTCTATGTAAAAAAACTGTCAGACAAACTTAGCTTCATGGAAACTATGAGAACTGGTATAAAGATATCTGTTAATAGATAATGATCACATGCAACGCAATTGTAAGTTGAAAGAAAACACCCTACTACTTAATTGATTGTCCACAAATATTTTTCAATGAGCCCAAGTCAATCATCGGATAGTAAATTAACAGAAGGACTAAATTAAAAAGAAAAAACAAAAGCTATATTTCAATATTCCCTCTCACCTTGCATCTACCCCTAATATAAAAGCAGCTCCGCGACCCGGTAGATCTAAATTTACAAGGCAGGAAACGACCCCAAGTAAAAAAAAAAAGAAAAGGATAAAGCGAGAACAAAAACCAAAAGATATAAACCAAAAGAGCATCTTAAAGCAGAAACCCTAAAACCCAAAACCTCTAGAAGTAAAACCTGTTAGGAGCTAACCACTGTGAACAAAACCCAATGACAGGGTTGGTGCTAGCATTCTATTAACTAACTCCGCCCAGCCAATCTCAATATACAATCTTTATCTTCACTGATCGAGCAAAATCTTCAGAATAGACTGCAAGAGAAAGCAAGACAGATCCAATCTGGCGGTACCAGGTTGCTGAGGTATTATATTCCTAAGGACCAACAAGTGCCACTGAACTCAAGATTGGACCGCCATCTTTGAACACAGCATAGCTTAGCAACCATTAGCAACCCCATTGGAAACGACCTTACTTTCAGATGCAACTAGTTTAGCTCCCTTTGGGGCATCTCCAGCTTTAGCAACAGTTCCATTCTCAGAAAATTTGCGGTCATCATTATCCTTCTCAGCAAGGGTAGACTCCTTGAGCAATTCTGGGGTACCTTCGGATTTCTGAGTATTGGTTTCCCCAGTCACTTCTATCTTCTCATCAGCAGGCTTCCCTTCCCATACCTGGTTTCAGACGAAAAATATATATTAAGCACAGAAGACATATTACCTTCAGATATTCCAAAAGAAACATAAATGAGCAGGTCAAAAAATCCTGCCTGCTTTGGGTACTGTTGTTTTGCTTTCTTCTCCAAGATAGTCTTCTGACGGGCCTCATAGAACCCAAAATCATCCAGAATACAGGTCTTGCTGGAATATTCTTTAAAAATTTTGATTAACTTCAGTCCTGGCTCCAACAGTACCTGCAAAAATAAATGAACTGGGTTGGTCAGATGAAGGCAAAAGTCACGGGAGAACTTGGCAATGATATGAGCAAACCTCAATTACCTCTTGTGTATCCCTACTGTTTGTGACAGGCTTGTCCTCATTGTTTTCTAAGGTAATGTGCCTCAACACATTGTTGGGAACATCCTTAACAATGTGCCACTTCAGAGGAAAACAACCATTCCACTTGTCTTGCTGCCAATACTCAAGACTCTTGTTAAAATCAACAGGACCAACCATCTCTGCAAGCCCAACAAATTGGCCACTGGTATTAACCTGCAAAAGCATTTAAAAAAATGAGATGAAGTTTACCAAATAAACAAAGAAAACGACAGATCAATACCCAAACCCAGATGCTTACAGAGAAGAAAAGAAATATAGGGCAGCCACCAGATTTCTGCTGGGCCTCTTGGTATGCAGCATCAAGCTTCTTGTTGCCATTTTGTGTACTGGCCCACACATTATACTTGATACTCTTGTGAATATCATCCTCACTGTAAGACTTGATGATAAAAAATTTGGCATCACTGTATTCTTCAGGAAAATCAGCTTTGTTATACAGATCACGGTCTGGCATAGTACCAGTCTTGTCTTTCTCCCCATCTGTGCTTAGACTTGCTGGCAAATTCTGACCTTTAACTGCCAGAATGGTTGGAGTAAAACCCTTTTGATTTTTGCCTCCCTTGGCCCTAGGTCCCCTGTTCAATTCATTCAAACCATCTGTGTTCTCATTTCCATAGCCAAAGTAACCACCATTTCTTCCCCTTGTTTTGTATTTATTGTCAACAGCAAGCCAAGTTCGGCCACTTGTGCGAGAGTCATACCCATGTGATGATCCATAACCCATTCCCGACCTAACTGAGTTTCCATACTGACCATATAACTTGTTTGGATACATTCTATTAATGAATCCAGGGGTAGCTCCCATGGCAGGCATAGGTCTTGGATGGTGCAAACCCTAAAAAAGACATAACAAGCATTTCAAATTGTGTTAAGCATAATATAAAAGTAGATCGATACAAGACATATTGCTACAAGTTCTATCCCAACTGATAGAACATGCAACAAATCTTGAGATATGCAAGACACCGTACATAACATATCACATAAAAGATACTTTAAAATATTATATACCATATATTGGGAATTTGGGCGGTAAGATTGGTTCCTTGAAGCAGTTAGGTTGTTGCCACCTGATACTGAGGAGGTATTAGTTGTGCTACTTACAGGTCTTGACTGCCCATCTGAAAATAGTGGGACATCTAGCCATGGGATAGGTGACCGTACTCCATCAAAACCAAATCTTGGATCCTGATAACCCGAAGTAGGAGTGCGTCCTGGCATGGTAAACCTTTCACATGAAGCATTCAAAGTAGACGATGGATTTTGATAGGCCTGTTTAACAGGAGCAGCACAACTATTACCTTTAGCACTCCCGCCATTGGTGACAGCATTGGAATTTCCATTAGCTGCTTCCACAGGAAGAGGCTTTTGATCAGCAGCTACTGAGGTGGAAACATCTCCCTGAGTAAGGGTAGCAGGAGTAGGAGTGAATGGCCCACTAGTTGGAGTCAGAGGCTGGAAATAGGGAGGATACTGATAGTGTTGAGGTCCATACAACTGACCATCATTCCCCATTGTTGGAACTGGGGATCCTGCTGGTGAGTAAGGGCCATACGGTGCATAACCATATCCATGGTGATAGACTAGAGATCCATTATCCCCATAAACACCCTGACAATATGCCAAATGTTATATAAAAAAACATAAGAAATGGAGTCCAACATTTCCAACGAGTTAGGAACAATGGGGAAAAAGAATACTTACAGAAGTCATATCAACTCCATCTGGATTCAAATATCTAGAATAATCATCCCACTCACCACCAGTCCCATCATAACCTACAATAAGTACACATTCCAGCTTGCATAAAATTGCTTATATCATTGCAATATTATCCATCTTATCTTACAGAACTCAAACCAACAAATTTTCTACCAGGTACTTAATTTACCAACACACTTACCACCATAATAATAGGCAGTAGACGGGTAACTGTTTGGAAGGTAACACATGGTGGGGTCCATGAAGTCCTGCAACACAGGGGTTACAGACCGCTCATAGGATGGGATCTGGGCATTTGGAGCATTTCCTGAATCAACTGCTCCAAATTGATTCACAGTGGTCTGCATAGATATGAAAAAATTGACTAAATACCACATAATTAACTGAAAAAACCCAAAACGAGGAATAAATATATCATTTTATTCCCAGCAATGGAATTGGGATATTTTAAATGACACCAATATTACGAGATCATTCAATCATTAATTTTATATAACAGCCATACGGAATCAAAAAAAATTTACCTTCTTGTTAGGCTCGGAAATTTCAAGGGCCTTGGGCTGAGTTTCCAGCGATAACTTCTGTAGCAAATCGGTTGCTTCTGTGTAAACGAGTAAGTGAAGGAATACAACACACTTGAAAATTAAAGTTTTCAGGAAGCAAACAAAATTAAAAAAACCAGAAAATCTCTCAAAATTTCACAACCTTGAAATATTCAATTCTAATAGGATTTCCGGGCAGAAAGTCAATCTCAATCGAAATTCAAGCAGAACAACAAAAATAAAAATCGCACGCAGCACACATCAAATAAACGGCCACCAAATATCATAACAAACCCTAAAAGATCGCATGAAGAAACGAGAAATCCGTCCGATCCAATCGGTGGTTCGCAACAACAGATCAAAAAATTAAGAACGGAGCAAAGAAATTTCACAGAGAAGAAGGATACGATCTGCGGAATTAGCTACGCTGGCCATGTTCAAATCAATCACGAGATCTCGTCCTTTCTTCAGAAGCAAAAATAAGAACCCCAAAACCGAATCTGAATCTGAATCTGAACCGAGCAAATCAAAATCAAGGGTTTTAGCCCCAAATCGAAGATATGAGAAACCCTAAGAAAAACGATAGAGAGAGAACGAGACTCGCAGCCGCCAAGGGTTTGGGTTTTGGGGAAGAGAGGGTTTTGTTTCTCCAAAAGCAGTGATTCAAATAGCACCACCACGCTCTCTTTTCGCACTATACATGTCTCACCCGCGGGTCACGTTGTGATCTCATTGCCGATTTCTAATTGGTGGATTTAGACACGTGGTGGATTCCTATTGGACTTCTGTTTTGTTTAAATTGTTTTGCTTAATTTATTATTGGTCTGTCTTAGGTGTTTGGATTGAGGCGATGTGTGATCTTAGCCTAGCCCGTTTTGAATCTTGAAGATACGCTCTTTGGGTAAAAGATTGAAACCCTAATTGGAAAATGACACGGATGTCCTCGTCCAGCTGGACTTGCGGTCGCCCTTCTTCGGTTTTTCTTTGGGCACCTTCTGTCATGTGCTCCACCACAAATCATGTGTTATTCGTTTCAAGTTTTAAAAAAAATCAAAAAAAGAGTTTTTTTTTTTTACCAAGTTTAAAAAATATTTGTTTGTAAAAAAAAAGTTACCATTTTTTGGTTTAGTCAAACAAAAATTAATAAATTTTTTAAAATTTTAATTATAAATTAAAATAATGCTTTTTGTTTAATATTTACTTTTATTTTGTTTATTAATAATCATTTTATAAATGTTTGTCAAAAGAAAATCATTTCATATATATAATTTTGAGATTAAAAATATTTCTTTGACTAGTGAAAATAAAAACATGAAATTAAACAAACATTTTATAATTGAAAATGGAAATAAATATAAACAATATTTTTGACATTTTAAAACTGAAATTGGAAATATAAAAGTTTATGTTTCTTTGATATAGTCAAAAATGTAATTGTGCTTTCCTTTTGGTAGGGTTATGTAAAATAAAGTTTAAATTAATTGAAGGATAATGTACACTTTCAAATAGGTCCTTCAACCATCAGTTTCTTTCCAATTTAGTTTCTAAATTATAAAAATATAATAAATAGTTTTTAAACTATTATAAATTCATCGATTTAGTCTCTGAACTATCTATCGTCTCTTATATTAGCAAGTAAATGAACGACTAAATTAATAGATTAAGAATAGTTTAGAAACTATTTATTATATTAGTATTTCATATAAAAATTTAATAAATTATATTTAATATATTATATAAATTGTATTAAATGTTTCGTGTAAATTATATTTAATGTATCATATTTCTTAAACATACCATTAAATTTAATAAATATAGCATTGAATAAAAATAATTTTCCATGTTACTTTTTTTTATAAATCGGGTATCCTCTGCGCGCAACAGCAGAGACTAATCCCTCGAGCCAGGTAAGACCACAATTGGCAGCAAAACTCTCCCTCAAAATATTTAACACTGCTTCATGCCTAAGGCTGGATTCGAACACAGAACATTGGTTAAGTTGTAAGAGACCCTTACCATCTCATCTAAGTGCTCTTAAAAACATAATATTTATTTTTTTTCTTTGAGGGACAAACACAGTATTTAATGTTATAGTTTTAGTGAATTTGATTTATAACAAAATATAATATTTAATTTTGAATTAAAAAATTGATATTTTAAATTCATGAATCATATACTTTGAGAAATAAATTTACAAATATAACTAAACAAATGAGAATATTTTTACTTTCAAGTTTATATTACTTGATATCAATTAATTTCATTTTTGTTTTTCAATCATTTATCTATAAGTTGTTTATAATATATATATATATATATATATATATATATATATATATATATATGTGTGTGTGTGTGTGTGTGTGTGTGTGTGTGTGTGTGTGTGTGTGTGTGTGTGTGTGTGTGTGTGTGTGTGAGAGAGAGAGAGAGTGTGTGTGAGAGAGAGAGAGAGAGAGGAACAATTTTTCAAAATATGGATAAATTGATTGTTTTGATTTTACAGTTTATATTAATTTTTATAGAAAAAAATCTGATTATTTAATTACTGTACTTTTTTTTGGAAAATTATAATTAAACTTTTAAATATTTACAAAATATAATATCATATTGTTTATTTACTCTCAACATCTATATTTTATTTATAAGTTATATATTTTTGAAATGATTTCTAAAATATATATTATATTGATTGAGTATTTTTTTTTGTTTTTATAAGAAATATTTACAAACAACGTAATTCGTATTAACTTTTAATGAAAATAAATAACTATTTGACTAATTCAATTCAATATAAAACTAACAAAATTATGTATAAATACATCAAAATTAAAATTTATTGAAGTAAAATAAGGTTATCTTATATTATATATATTTGAAGTACTTTTTTTGAAAAAAATATAGTTGAAGTACTATATTGTATTTTCTAATTTATTATATAGGTGTCTTGACAAAAAATATTGATATATGTCTCTAGAAAATATTAATATATTAGGGGAATACCCGTGCGTTGCACGGGTTGTTCTAATATTTTTTATTTAATCTTATTGAGTCTATTCATAATATATATAAATTATTAATGGATATATATATATATATATATATATATATATATATATATATATATATAAGTCATGTATGTATAGAGTATAGTTTGATATAAATCTGAGTTTCTTTTTTAAAATCAAATTTATTAAATTTAGGCAATATTCTTACATATATTATGTGTTTTTAAATATATATATATATATATATATATATATATATATATATATATATATTTATATAAGTCATGTATGTATAGAGTATAGTTTGATATAAATCTGAGTTTATTTTTTAAAATCAAATTTATTAAATTTAGGCAATATTGTTACATATATTATGTGTTTTTAAATATAAATAACTGTTAATAATTTTTATCAAATTAATTGTTTCGAAATATAATTTTACAAAAGTGAAATAAATTTTACATAGTTGATTAAATACTTTAAAATAAGGAAGTTGATATTTAATACAAAAATAAATTATAAAAATAAGGATCAACCTAAAGGCTCCATTAGAGCTTCCTACACAAAATATTTTGTTTACAAAATGTTTATACAATAAATTAGAAAAGGTATATAAAATGTTGATTTTATTTAAATACATAAAGTTTTAATAATAAAAAAAGTCTTTATAAATTTTGAAATACAAAAAATCTAAATTGAGGTTTGAAAGTTTGATCAAATAATTAAATTTAGATGAATATTTTTATTTTATGAATTAATAGACTTTTGAAATTCTCGTATGCTTTGAAAGAGAAAAATTTCATATTAATATGAATTATTTTTTTAATTGTCAATAATATCATGAGTTATTAGAATATGGGTTGAAGATGTAAAGTTTTAATCAATTAATCACATATTTAATTCAATTTTTTTTGTAATTATTGCATATTTTGATAGGTAACTTACTCTATTCATACTTCTTTTAGTATGGGTTATTAGAATATGGGTTGAAGATGAAAAGTCATAACTATATGTGAATGTTGTTGTTAAATATATTACATTATTTAATATTTTATTCATAACATATATATAATTTTATGTATCAATTATTTAATTTTCACATCTATTATTAATATAATTATATTGATAAGATGAAGGGCCAAAAATTTAAAAATATTACTAATGGAAATTCATGCATTTATACTTGAAATATGAAAAGCCATTTTATTAAGTCATTTAATTAAAACCTAGTACGCTTGTCATTCAAAGGCGGAGCTAAATTTCTCAAGTCTCCTTTACAATATATATATATATATATATATATATATATATATATATTATTTTTCTCAAAATGACGTTTCTATCAAATTGGGGACAATTTATGAAATTATTTTTCTTTGTCCTCTTGGCTAACTTTCCACCAAGGGTCTCTTCACAAATATCATGATCATTATATTCTCTCACAAATGATTGTCTATTGGAAGATGCATCAAGGAATGACATAAAAGATCAAAACCATTAGAAGAACATCTCAAATAGAAAGCAACATATGTTATGAAATAATTTATTATGGATGCAAATGCCCAAATTTCTATAAAATACTTCTTTAGCAAAGACTGCGAATAAAATTTATAATATCTCAATTACAGTTGCACCATACATCAAGAAGATTACAATTAATAGTTGAATACATACTCCAATCCAAGAAGAGATAGTTGCTTATATTTACAGAATATTAAAATATAATCATGAAACTTGAAACCTATAACGATTTCAATACTAAATCAATAATGAACAAAAGCTTAAGAAAAAAAGACAGATATACATAACAAAATTGGAACTCCTACTTCTGCAATGTCTTTCTTCAAACCTGGGTATTAGTAATGTAACAACCAAAAAAGGGGCTGTAAAAAATAGAGAGATAAGTGGTGACCCCTCTTCTCAAATATTTTAGGTATTTATAGTATATCTGAAAGAAGACTTAAAGTCAAGGAAAATGAAAAGATTCTAATCAATGTCTATTATAATATAAACTAAATAATTAATAATAATCACAACAATAATTCAGAGATACAAAAAGGCAACCAAAACCAAAACATGAAGTGATGAATCAATAAGGGATAATTTTTTTTAAAAAAATATATTAATATAAATTTTATGTATATATATAATCCAAATGGTAAAAATAAATAAAAAGTGAAGCTATAAAGTTAGAATGAATGTATTTAAACCACTACAAAAATGTTCGTAACGGTTAGCGACGGCCCATGCCGTCGCTAATGCCGTCGCTAATGTCAAATTAATTTCCAAAACTGAATCTCAGAACATAAACCCTCATTTCTCTCTTCTCCTCTCTCTCACCGCATCTCTCTCTCCGCCTCTCTCTCTCAGCCTCTCTCTCTCACCTACGACGGCCACCGCACCACCACCATCACCTACCTACGACCTCCTCTCTCCGTCACCTCCTCACTCCGGCTCTCTCTCTTCGCCTCCTCACCGTCTCTCTCTCTTCCTACGGCCACCCAAACGCCGCCAACGCCGCCAACGCCACCACCCTCACAACCACCACCACCATCCTCACCTACCTACGACAGCTCCTCTCCGCCATCTCGCCCTGTCTCTCCGCCTCTCTCTCTCACCTACGGCCAACAACCACCCACCACCACCGTCACAACCACCCACCCACCACCACCGTCACAACCACCCACCACCACCACCACCTACTTTCTGCTGTCTCTCTCTCAGCCTCTCTCTCTCTCACCTGCAAACCTGAACTGTGCACCGCCGCCGCCACCACCACCGCCGCCACGACCACCACGAATTTCTGCCCTCTCCCTTTTGTAGGTTTTGACATTTTTTTTATGATATTTTTTTGATATTGATTTTTTAAATTTGTTTTGATTTATGTTTTTTGATTGATTTAGGATTGACATCGTTGGTGTTTGGAGTTTAAGAACCGCACCAGAGTGCGCATCGTCACCGAACAACCGCACCAGACGTCAATCTCATAACGGTTAGTTTAATTGAAAAATATTTAATTATTGTTTTGATGAACCCTAGGTTAGATGACTGTGTGTTGTTGATGGAAAAGGGTGAGGGACATCCTAACCCCCATATTTTGCTCGAAATCATCTCCATTGAGACGTAGCGAGGGAATTAGCGAGGGAACGTGGCCACGTGGCTGAGACGTAGCGAGGGAATTAGCGAGGGCGCGTGGCCACGTGGCTGAGCAGTAGCGAGGGAATTAGCGAGGGACATTGCCCTCGCTAATTAGCGAGGGACCCAAATCCCTCGCTAATCGCATTTGCGAGGAGGGAATTAGCGAGGAAAGTTGTCCCTCGCTAATTCCCTCGCAAATGACTGTTAGCGAGGGAAAAAGGTGATTTAGCGAGGGACTTTGCCGTCGCAAATGACCTTTTTTTTTGTAGTGAACGTTACCAATATTCTACATCTATTTTTTTGTCAATTTTTTTAATATTTATTTCCAACGTATAAAGATAATTGACTGAATAAAATATTTAATACCACAAACTATTTATTAAATATTTAAATTTTTAAAATCAATTTTATTCATGTTCCAATATTTGATTAAAAAATTATCTCATTATTTTTTGGAACAAAAAATCAACTTATTTTCCAAATAAATTACTAAAGTATTAATATTTTTAAAATATTAAAATAATCAACTATTTTTAAATTGAAAATTTAACAATTATGATATACGTTAACCATTCTATTCTATTCTATTATATTATATTATAATATATTATATTATAACTATCTATATCAATAATATAATATAAAATATTTAATTAATATTTCACTAAGAGAATCATTTAATAAGTTAGTGGGAATTATTAGCTTTCATTAAAATTAAATTCCTCCTCATGCCTAAATTATAAATAAATATTTTAATACACAAAAATATTGAGATTCATTGTGGAGGCTCCATAGGGGTCTCCTTTACATATATACTGGTGGAATACCCGTGCGTTGCACGGGCTGCTGTAAAATGTTTTTTTTTAAAAAATTTATGGGGATTTTATATAAAGATATATAAGTTGTTAATATAAATTATGTATTCTAAAAATACTGTATTACATAAATATATTTTTGTATTTTTTTAATATTCAAAAATTACTTATTTTAAGAAAAACTCTTATATAGTGTATTCTTTTTTTTTAATATGTTGAATTTACGGGCATATATTTTAATAGTAGAGGCTGATGAGTGAGTAAAACATATCTCATCGAAAATAAAAATATACTCATCTTTATTATTATATCATTGATCTTTATCACCAATTAATAATTCATAAATTCAAAATAAAACTATAAATTAAATTAAATTAAAAATAAAAGTTTAATTAAATAAATTTAATTTAATATAATGTTATAAGAAGAAAATAATCAAAAAAATCTGTTCTTTATTTTTAGTTTTTATAATGATATGACAAGGAATCCATGATTTCTTAATGCCTATAACTTGTAAGAACAATATTAAAATGTACGTGATTTTTCAATACCTATAGCTTTACAAATAATTGTTCTCTCTATTGCATGATTCACTAACCGATTTAAAATTATGTTTTTGCCTATTTGTCTATTTCAAAATTGTTAAGAACATGAAACCCTTTATCCTTTTTGTGCATTCTACATTTTCTCGCGAAACTCCTCCTTTCTTCTACTTCTTGTTTTTCTTTATTAATTTGTTTGACAAAACCACTTCCCTCACCATGCAAAATTGCCTCCCTTAAATAGTTATTTCATGCTATATTTGACTAAAACTCTACCTCTTCCACTCATTTTCTATGAATTAATGAGTTTATTGTTAATTAAAGAAAAAATTCATATGAATGTGAAACCCATCCATTTCAATGCATAATTGTTACGTAGAAAAGAATTTTAAAGGTCAACTAATTATATTTTGTTTCAAAAACAACTTAGATGAATTTTGATTAAAAAAGGAAATACATGGTCTTGTAATATTTTTAATTCATCTATATATATATATATAGACACACACATGCGTGTTTTTAAAAATTGAAGAAAAATAATAAAAAAATTTCATCTCATAAGTTTGGTGTTTCAATGCATAATAGTTACATAAAAAAGAATTTTAAAAGTCAACTAATTATTTCTTATTTGAAAATTAACTTATATTAATTTTGTTAAAAAGGGAAAAACATTGTAATATTTTTAATTCTTTAAACTATTATAATTGGTAAATATTTTTTTCCACTGATTTAGATTTTACCAATTCTCATAATAATATAATTTCTTTGTAAAAAAAGATATAATTTAAAAAAATACGTTGAGATTTATCTATATATATATAGACACACACACACTTTTAAAATTGGAAAGAAAACATTCAGTAAAAACCACATCTCATAAATCTCATGAATTTAGAATGAATAGTAACTAATACAAAATAAGAAAATTGACTTTTAATATTTAATTGTATATTAAAAATAAAAATAAAAGTCTCATTTATATAAAAATTATAATTAAATATAAATATAGATAAATATAATGAGGAGTGTTAAAATCGAAATGTTCCTTTTGTGTCTATTATAAATAAATATTAGATTACATCAAAGATAATGATAAGTATTATATATATATATATATATATATATATATATATATATATATATATATATATATATATATATATAATCACATTAAGGTACCCAAAGAAATAAAAAAGAACAGCAGATAAAGGGATTCCTACACAGACAAAATCATGAGATAACGATATTTTATGTCAATCATTACACAAAATATCATTTTTTAAAATTGCACGAATTCATCAAAAAATTGAACTGAGTTGAATTTTTGTATTGTGGTTGTTATATAAAGTGGCTAAATTCCGCTTATTATGATACTTGATTTTTTCTTGATTTAATATGATACTTGAAATAACATAAACTTTTTATTTAAGGTATATTTAGTCATATTTTAAGTATTTTTTCAGAAAATAAATCATAGGTGTGTATTTGTAAAGAAAAACATTAAATAGAATACTATTATGTAAGCATTAGTTTTAAAGGAGCTGTGTACTTCACAAATGCATCAAAATGCACTATATTATTGTAAGATTAAGTAGCACATACTTTTTATTTGAGTGAATTTGGCAACTTACATAAATATGATAATAGTTGAAGAAAATGATGTTTTTCTTGTGTCTTCCATTTTTGTGATGATATAGAGAGGAAGCTTCCTAAAAGTGACACCTAAGGTAGTCTTCTTCTTAGAAGTGACACCAAAGGTAATGAATACTCAATGAACATAAGCAAATCATTGAAATATAGCATATCATACAATTTCACAAACACTATTAAAATTATACCTTTTTCTAAAGAACAATATTAAAATTTACATGATTTCTCGATGCTTAAAACTCTACAAAAAATTGTTGTCTAAAGAACAATATTAAAATTTACATGATTCCTGCCTCTTTGTCAGCTTCAAATTAAAGCTGTCAAGAAAATGAAACATTTACCCTTTTTGTGCATTCTACATCTTCTCGCGAAACTCTCTCTTTTCTTCTACTTCTTGTTTTTCTTCATGAATATATCTGTCAAAACCTCTCCCCTCACCATCAAAAATTGTCTCCTTTAAATAGTCATTTCTTGCTATAAATGACTAAACTCTACCTCTTCCACTCATTTTGTACTAACTAATGATTTTATTGTCAATTAAAGAAATAATTCATATGAATGTGAAACTCCTCCCTTTTAATGCATAATTGTTACATAAAAAAGAATTTTAAAGGTCATCTAATTATATCTTATTTAAAAAATATATTAATTTTGATAAAAAAGGGAAAGACATGTATTGTAATATTTTGAATTCATCTAAACTATTATAGTTGGTAAATATATTTATTCAACTAATATAGATTTTTACAAATTATAATAATAAGAATAATATTTTTTTTTTGTAAATAGATATAAATTTTATCAAACAGTAATCAATTAGAGATATTAAGTAGGGTTTGTAAGAATAATAAAAAGGACAAAATATTTTAAATTAAGACTAAACTTTAAACTAATATCATAGGCAATGTGTAACCAAAAAAAGTGGTGTAGTAACCAAAAAATATCATAGGAAATGTTTGGTTTATATAATTGTATAGGAAATACAAAATGATAATATTTAAAATTCTTAAATATAATTAATTAAAGAAACATAAACATAATTTATCAAAGAATAGAAACTTGTCTTACAAAGGATTTATATAATATTATATTATAGAGAGATTTATTGTTAACTGTTATTATCAATTTCCATTCTTTAAGAAAAATATCATTTTCCCATCAATATAAAAATAGTTAAATAATATTCCATTAAGAGTATCATTTAATATATGATAGTGGCAATTATGTTCTTTCATTAAAATTAAAGTCTCCTTTTAGTGTAAATTTTAATTAAATATTATAATAGAGATAATTCATGAGAAGCATTGTGAAGGCTCCATTGGGATTTCCTTTACATATATATATTTTAAATTAAGACTAAACTTTAAAATGATATCATAGGCAATGTGTAACCAAAAAAAAGTGGTGTAGTAACCAAAAAATATCATAGGCAATGTTTGGTTTATATAACTGTATAGGAAATACAAAATGATAATATTTAAAATTCTTAAATATAATTAGTTAAAGAAACATAAACATAATTTATCAAAGAATAGAAACTTGTCTTACAAAGGATTTATATAATATTATATTATAGAGAGATTTATTGTTAACTGTTATTATCAATTTCCATTCTTTAAGAAAAATATCATTTTCCCATCAATATAAAAATAGTTAAATAATATTCCATTAAGAGTATCATTTAATATGATAGTGGCAATTATTTTCTTTCATTAAAATTAAAGTCTCCTTTTAGTGTAAATTTTAATTAAATATTATAATAGAGATAATTCATGAGAAGCATTGTGGAGGCTCTATTGGGGTTTCCTTTATATATATATATATATATATATATATATATATATATATATATATATATATAGATAGATAAATATATATATATATATATATATAGATGTTGTAAAAAATTAACATTCAATAAAGTGAAAATGCTATTTTGACGGTTTAATTGTAAAATGCTTACCGGTTAAGGAATTAGAAAAAAATATTCAGAAATGCAGCATTTATTAATGACGTGTGTATTAAATGTTTTTAAAAGAAAACTCTACTACATAATTTCTTAACTAGTACTAGTGTTGCCTCTGTTACATAAATAATGTCGTTTTTTGAAAAGTAATTTGTTTTATGTTATTTATCGTTGTCAAAATCCAATAAAACATTAATTGTTGTTATGTCAATATTATATTTAACTATTTATTTTAGAGAGATTAATACTCCCCCTCTCTCATTTTATATGTAGTTTAAGATTTTGGGACACCCTTTAAGAAAAATGATTAGTTGTCTATATTTTATAAAAAGTATGATATAATTTAACTTTTAACTCTTTATCTCTTCACGTTGGTAAATGTGAATCATTGAATGAATGTAAAAATCAAAATGAAAATCAATTTGGAACAAAATAATTTTGCTAAAACAACATACAAAATGAAATGGAGGAAGTATGTAGAATGAAATAATAAATAGATAAAAGGTATTTTGGAAAAAGCATAAATATTTTCATCAAAATTAACAAAAACCATTAATTTTCATGGTATTTGTAAATAAATAATCCAAAAAATGACAGGTATTGTAAATAAATCTCAATACAATAAGTATTGTTTCCTCTTGGTATGTGAAAGTTGTATTTTATTTATTAGTTCAAATGTATGTATTTTTTTTGTACACACATACGTACGATTCTACTTAATATAAAGGGAAAATAATAAGTAGTTCAAATCTACGTAGTTCAAAAGTTGTATTTTTGTAAAAGTAATTTTTGTTACAGTTTTTAATATTTTTTTAGCAAAAGAAATGGATATGGAGTCTCGTTAAAACCATCTAATGCAAAACCCTCTTTAGGGAAAAAAAAACATCAACAAGAAAAACGAGTACTCCCTCTAAATTTTATCGATAAAAAAGGAAAAATAAACAAAAATGGGAGAATACATAAAAAGCTTAATTATATATAAAAGTGTACCCTCCATAGTTTTCAATAGATAAAAGGCTTAATTTGGGTTGAATCTAAAGCCATATGAATTGAGTTCATCTTCGATAACTGTCGAAAAATACAAACTACATATGGGAGAATATGGTTATGATTAGATATGATTGGTACTCCGAATTTCCTATTGACCCATTGGAGTTGTAAGGATTGAATTCATGATGTGAGAATATGCTTAGGTTTTACTAAGAATTGGAGATGTTGTGATCAATTGATCTTTGTGACGGCTGGATAACCTTGTAAAAAATCACCCAACTATGTGTAGCCATTATGGGACTTCAATTATGCCAATGTTCTGATAAACCCAGTCACATAGACCACGATGGAACATCCATGAACCTTTGTTAGAAAGAGTTCAAAAGGAAATCCATCCATGTTTGTATGATAGAATAAGGAAAGCATTGTTGCAATGATAGGTGAAGATCACCTAGAAGTGACCTATGCAATAATATATATTGTCCTTAGGAGTGTAAAGTAAGAGTCTTTAACTTTTGAAAGGTTTGAATTGGTCCTTTGAAATAAGGGATACTTAGTAGACTTAGCTAATCCAATTGTCACCGACTCATCAAACATTATCAAAACTAGTGGAGAGTTGTGGGAAACATGATATCCAATAGACATTTTAAGGTCGTTTGATTTGCAAACAGGTAATTATTGGACATTACAGTGCTGAATAGTTTTGTATCCTATACATTTTTTGTGAACAATGGACAGCCCACGCAAAAAAAATATAAAATTTACTATAATTTCCTTTCTAGTGTTTATAATGATTTTATATTACATAATTATAATGTAATTAAAATATTATAAAGAAAAATGTGTGATGGAGAAGATAGAAGAGAGAGGGAGAAGGAGAGGGGAAGAGAGAGATGAGAGGAGAGAGGAGAGGGGAGAGAGGGAGAGTGAGAGAGAGAGAGAGAGAGAAATGAGGGAGAGAGGTCATGAGATGAGAAGATATAAGAGAAGAGAGAGGGAGGGAGAGGGAGAGAGAAGAATGGGATAGGAGAGAGAGACAGACAGACAAAATAATGAGATAAGAGAGAGAGCAGAGGAGTGAGAGAGGGAGAAATTATTTAATAGGAAACAAAAATAACATTTTGGTATGTTTTTTAGTAATTAGGAAGTTGTATTGTGGGACAGAAAGTTGTACTGTGGTTTTGTGAGTGACAAGAATTTGGATTTTTGTCCAATCCCTTGCCCCACCATTTTTTTCGAGTCCCTTGACACCTTCCAAAGAATTCCAAGTCCTTGTAGGAAATGGTGAAGAACTTAGCTGTGCTTTTATGTGTCATCAAACCCACCTCCAATTAGGCAATCACACACTCTTAATAGACCTTTTTGTTCTTCCTCTAAGTGAAGCAAAAATGGTTTTAGGTGTTCAATGACTTAAGACCCTAGGACCAACATTCACAGACTATGACAAATTGAGTTTCAAACTGAGTTTGGCCTTTTATGACCATGGTAATTTTATTCAACTCATTGGCCTGCCCATGCCTAGCCCAAAAGAAGCATCCATTCACCAACTCAAACGCCTTATCTCACTCAGTCAATGGCATTGACACCTGCCTACAATTCCAACTCTCACCCACACAAGACCAAGACAACCACCCTCCTATACTTCCGGAAATACAAGCCCTACTATCCACCTAACCAACTACCTTACCTCCCGCACGCTCCACTGACCATCACATTCCCCTAACCACTGGCTCTAACCCAGTAAATGTGAGACCAAATCGTTATCTTCAAATTCAAAATAATGAGATTGAGAAATAGATTCACGAAATGCTGAACCAAGGGATTATCCAGCCTAGCAGCAGTGCTTTTTCTTCACCAGTTCTTTTGGTACGTAAGAAAGATGGATCTTGGCGCTTTTATGTAGACCACTATGAGTTCCTTGTCACGCCCTTTGGTTTGTGCAATGCACCCTCAACCTTCCAAACCACCATGAACCTCCTCTTCCAACCACACTTACGCCACTTTGTCATTGTCTTCTTTGATGATATTTTGGTGTACAAAAAAACAGTACCATGAACTGTTTCTAAATCAAACAGGGTACAACTGGAGCTGTCCAGTCCAGTTCCTTACTTTTCAGTAAATCAAACACACCAAAAAAATGGTATCAATAGAATGGAACAACACGTCAAAGAATTGTGGGTTGAGATATTGATACTAATTTAATTTATCCTCGTCAATGTTACATGCCCAATTGTGGATAATGAGGACCCCAGTTTAGAAGACCCATATGATGGGATTAATGATTTGATTCCTAAGAGGAGAGACCGTAGGAATAGGGTTCAGATCAAATGGATCAAGGATTATGTGTAATCCTTATGCAACCATGCCTTGCCTATTAGGACAAATAGGATAAATCCATAACCTTTTATGCTACAGTTGTCCTAGAATACTAGCTGTTATTTTGTTTTCATTGTAAAGGACCAGTTGTCATCATTTCTTTTATTCTTATATATGTATTCGATGTAAATGAAATAAAGGGTGAGCAATCACTGAGCAATTTTGCTAAGAGTCTCCTCCACTAACAGAGTATTTTCCTTTTATGCTATTATCCTTGATACGCCTAGCTCACATTTGGTGCTTTCATTATGACCTCCACTCCCCTGACCTAGCTTAGACTCTCTCACAGATCCTTCAAAGCCAACAAGATTTTCACGATGAAATACGCCAAACCCAGGAAGATTTCAACAATAACCTAGCCACCATCACCACCGAACTCAACCAGCTCAGAACCCACTTGGGACCTCCTGGTTTCCAAACCCTGGGACTCGGTCCACACACCAACCATGGCTTTTCCCCAACTACCATCAAGCTCGATAACCCTCGTTTTGAGAGCACTGGACCCTTGGGATGAATTTTTATAATCAATCAGTTCTTTGAGTTTCACCACACACCGGAGGATCAGCGACTCAACATAGTGTCGTTCTACATGGAAGGAGATGCAGTAACGTGGTTCCAATGGATGCGCGCCAATGACCACCAGTACTCTTGGAGCACCTTCCTTCATGCCTTAAAGCTTCGGTTCGCACCTGGAGCACCTTCCTTCATGCCTTAAAGCTTCGGTTCGCACCGTCTCAGTTTGAAGATCCAAAGGGGGCTTTGTTCAAGCTGCGTCAGACCACCACGGTGAAAGAGTACCATAACGCTTTCGAATCCCTAACAAATCGCATCACCAGACTCGTTCCTTAGTTTTATTTGAGCTGCTTCATCTGTGGATTGAAGGATGAGATACGTCGCGAGGTACAAGCATTTCAACCTGTTTCTCTTTCTCATGCTATTAGTCTCACATCACCCCGGCCCTTCCGTAAATCTGAAACCACCAACAAAAAAACCCTACCACCACTACCAAGCCTACTAGTTCTCGGCCTGCCCTCACCACAAACCCTAATCAACTAGCAACCACACCGAAACAAACACAAAACAAAAGACTATCCCCTGCTGAACTACAAGCCCACAGTGAAAATGGGCTTTGCTACAACTGCGATGAACGCTTCCAACCTGGTCACCGTTGTAAACGTCAGTTTTTCATCCTTATAGCTTAACTGGATCAACCAGGTGACTCCACTAATGCCCTCACAGATATGTTTCAAACCACACCTACTGAGCCACCACCAGAACCCACAACTACCCAAACAACTCCCCAAATCAACTTACATGCTCTCCCAGGTCATGCCATTCCTAAAACACTTTGCATCCTAGGAACCATCGACAATCATTCCCTCATTACCTTAATAGATAGCGGTAGCACACATATATAACTTTATTCAAGATAGAGTGGCCACACAACTATAGGTTTACCCTTGACACCTTCCAAAGAATTCCAAGTCCTTGTAGGAAATGGTGAAGAAATTAGGTGTGCTTTTATGTGTCATCAAACCCACCTCCAATTAGGCAATCACACATTCTTAGTAGACCTTTTTGTTCTTCCTCTAAGTGAAGCAAAAATGGTTTTAGGTGTTCAATGGCTTAAAACCCTAGGACCAACACTCACAGACTATGACAAACTGAGTTTGACCTTTTGTGACCATGGTAATTTTATTCAACTCATTGGCCTGCCCATGCCTAGCCCAAAAGAAGCATCCTTTCACCAACTCAAATGCCTTATCTCAGTCAATGCCATTGACACCTGCCTACAATTCCAACTATCACCCACACAAGACCAAGACAACCACCCTCCTATACTTCCGGAAATACAAGCCCTACTATCCACCTAACCAACTACCTTAACTCCACCACGCTCCACTGACCATCACATTCCCCTAACCACTGGCTCTAACTCAGTAAATGTGAGACCAAATCGTTATCTTCAATTTCAAAAGAATGATATTGAGAATAGATTCACGAAAAAGCACTGTTGCTGCCATAAACACAATTACACTGAGGAGTCATTTTCCTAGATGAATTATATGGTACTCATTGATTCTCTAAGTTAGACATCCGCTCTGGTTATCACCAAATCAGAATGGCCACTGAAGATATAGAGAAGATCGCTTTTAGAACCCACAAAAACCACTATGAGTTCCTTGTCATGCCCTTTGGTTTGTGCAATGCACCCTCAACCTTCCAAACCACCATGAACCTCCTCTTCCAACCACACTTACGCCACTTTGTCATTGTCTTCTTTGATGATATTTTGGTGTACAACAAAACCTTAGATGACCACCTCAAACACTTAGAAATTGTTTTCCAATGCCTTCTAGACAACAAATTTTTCCTTAAGCAGTCCAAATGTACCTTCGGCCAAAATAACATATTGTATCTCACCAAGGAGTAAGGCCGCCTGACCCTGAGAAAATACGAGCTACGACAGAATGACCTTGTCCTTAGTCTGTCAAACAAATTAGGGTTTTTTTTTTGGGGTTTGACAGGTTTTTATCACAAATTCATTAAGATTTATGCTACCATAGCAACTCCCCTCACTGATTTATTAAAGAAAGAAACCTTCCAGTGGTCTTCCCAAGCACAATCAACCTTTGATAACCTTGAACAGGCCATGTCCATAGCACATGTTCTTGCTCTCCCAAACTTTGCTGTAATAGACTGGAAGTATGATACAAAAGCATCACACCAGAAAGTTCTGATACAATGAGAAGGACTGAATCGAGAAGATACCACACGTGACATGCTGTCTGAAATAAAAATGAATTATCCTGATGTGAACCTTGAGAGCAAGGTTCCCGTGGGAGAATAAAGGAGTGTTACAGACCCAATTGTGGATGATGATGACCGCAATTTAGAAGACCCATGTGATGGGAGTAATGATCTAAATTATCTAATTCCTAAGAGGAGAGCCCGCGGGAATAGGGTCCGTCCCAAATGGACCAAGGATTTATGTGTAATCCTGATGCAACTATGCCTTGCCTATTAGGACAAATAGAATAAATCCAGAACCTTCTATGCTACAACTGTCCTAGAATACTAGCTGTTATTTTGTTTTCATTGTAAAGGACCAGCTGTCAGCCTTTCTATTATTCCTATATATGTACCGGATGTAAATGAAATAAAGGGCAAGCAATCGTTGAGCAATTTTGCTAGAGTCTCCTCCACTTACAACGTATTTTCCTTTTCTGCCATTATCCTTATTGCGCCCAGCTCACAGTCAACCTAGTAATTCGTAGAAATTTAACTATTAAGATTTTTTTTTAATCCCCGAGTATGTATTGTAAAGACTATTTATTGTCCCCACTTGTAATGTAACCATCTTTAGTTGATCTACTAAGGCTAGAACTACAAAAACGCATAGTTTAGACACTCTCCAAAGTTCCCTTTTGATGCATTAAGGTAACGAGGGGAATAAAATATTCGGTTGCCTCCAAAATCTACCAAGTTACATATTTCTCGTATCAACCATTGAAGAGTTGCTTCTTGTTCAGTATGACTGTGTCAATCTTCTATCAGAATTCAGTCCAGTTAGCAAAAGGGCACAACGTTGCCTGTTTTACTGAATCAAATTCTAGGTGCTGCATTCAGAATCATAGGTGTGTCAGTTGAGTGAAAAAAAAAACATAGTAAAACAAAGAACAAGCATAAAACAGTTTTGCATCACAAATTGCTAATAGGATTAGTTGTTCATTTCCATTCATGGCTACTGGATGAGACATTTGATCATAGGCAACTGGAAATAAACCTTTATTTGGGAGGTCAATGAACTGAACATAGTAAATATCAAAGTTTTGTTTAGTTTTATTACAAAAAAATTACTTTAAATTCAAATAAGCTGAATCTTTGCTTTAATGCGGCAACTAGGAATCTGTAAATTTCTATTCAATGACTAAAGGAGGATCATACTCAGCGTTCATATTATCCAAATTCACATGAATTCAAGCAGTATTTCTTTATGCAGAAGGAAAAGTTATGTTCATTTGTAATATGTTACATGCTATTATGAATAGGGAAATTACACTCACCTCCCCTCTATTAAATAAAATTAGAGGGTGCAGAGGGGAGGTGTTTGTGTTTTTAAATAAAATAAAACTTAAAGGAGGTGAGTGAAACTTTCTCAGCAAATAAGAGAGGTGCGTGTTCATTTAAAAAATAGAGGGGGTGTCTATGTCATTTAATTGTCATTTAATCATAACTCGGGGAGGTGACTGTAATTTCCCCTTATAAATATTAAAGCAAAACAGCCTGGGAATGAAACTTTGCTTATCTTGTTCATCAGAGATAAATAAGATTATTCTGACTAATTAAACTGAACTTGAATTCATAGTGGCTACTGGCTAGCCATAAATATTTTCTTGGTAGTCACTGAACCTTCATAGTAAATAAATATATAAATAAATTTTTCTGTATAATTCAGAGTATTTACCTCCACCCATTGTTGCCTCAGGCAATCGCTCAATTGAGTACTTGTGTTTGGTGATGTACATTATTGGCACACCAGGAATCTATAATACAGAAATCCAATTCATGGGTCATGCATCCAAGTCCAACATTAAAACAATGGCAGAATAAAATGATTAATGACTTTATCTTACCTTCCGGATCCTCCTCTTCAAGTCTCGATCACATGTTGCAACAATGAAGCACTTATGCTACTTCCGAGAAATGGTTTGTGTAAATAAATTGGGAAAAAACAATGAAATAAGCAGAAGATGTCTCTTACTGTTAAATTTGTAATTATTGCTAACAAAAGTGTTCACTTAAATAAATGAATATACATTGCAAAAGCCAAGAATTTGGAAAAGTAACTTCAAAATGTAAGTATCCCAATATTGTAATGTGACAAGATGATGGAGTACAATTGAGCTTCTATGTAAAACTTGTTTCTCCCATAAATATAGTTATTAAAACTCAAACCAAAATGTAAAACCTTTTTCACTTTCTACAAGATCATAAGAGTAACAAAAAACAGTAAAGAGATAAGGGCCATTTTACTTCCTTTATTTCTTGTTTTCATTTCCACTAAAACTAAAACCAAGAAACATTAGAGAAAACAGATCCAATGTTTCACTCACCGTTTTCTATTTCAAAATTTGAAAACAAATCCAATATTACCAGAAATTTTGAAGATGTCAAAATAGTGCTTTTATAGTTTTCAATAATGCACTCTCCCTAGCTATAGCATTCCATCTTCTCTCTGTCACAATTGTTCACTATAGGAGTCTTACATTACATCTTGTTAGCAACTTAAAATGAATACAAATTTTAGAAAATGAAACTGATTTTTTCATAAAGTAAACAGACCCTTCTGTCCAGTCTGAAGACCATAAATTAATCTTAACAATCAATATAATCCCAGATGCTTCTGACATTTAACAGATGCATAAACATAAAACACACCTGAGTAACTCTCTCAACAAGGCAATCATCAGCATATGTCCCCTTATGGTCACAGAGTATTCTCTGAAATCGAGGATCCTTTGCAATCCTGTCATTATAAAGGGGATACGTCAATCAATACACTCAGAAGCTCAAACTGGAATAATATAACTTTTTTCTCGACTAAAATGAGAGATGGCTTATGAGCAGTAGAGTAGCAGCATGAAAATATAGGATGCCAGCAAAAAGTCATTATTTTTCAAAGGAAAATAAAGTCAGGGAATCATTAGACTTGGTCTTCCCTTCATCATTTTGTCTGTTAATGAAAGATGTTTCTCCCTTTGTGAATTAATCCACTTTTACTAGAGGCACCAATGCTTATTTTTTAACAGAATGGGAAAATGGATGAAACTACTGTTGGAAAAAAAGAATAGCCCAGATGCATGAAATCACACTTTCCATATGAATCTATTGGTTTGGAGCAAAAATCTCCCACGATATAATAGGTTTAGGTTCCCTTAGAAATGATTCCGGGTATACAGAACTTGAAATTTTAATTGTTAACCTAGTTCACTCGAGAAAAAGAACAAGAGAAGTGAAGAGGAACTAAGCTAATCAGAATCCTATCCATGACCTCGTCAAAATGTTGTAGCAAATAAAACCTCTTAGATAATATTAATTTTCTGACTTAAAAATAATTTTTATCATCACTCGTCACTTTGGAAGTTGATACCTTTAAAACCTTTGAAATACGCATAAAATATCAATCAATTATAAGTTGGACATCTGATTTCTTTTATCTTCCAAAAGATTAAGGATTTTAGCATAGAAATATTCCAACCAAAAATTCAATTTATAAAGCATTTAGAGAAGAAGAAAGCTTGCAACAAGCATGGCCAAGTCCAACACGTATACATATTTTTGATTTTTTACCCGTCAATTGCAAGTATATTAAGATATAGACCAATACTAATCAAGGCACATGACATGACATAACATCTACCTTAGAGCCACACGGTATTTTTGGCCTAGCTTCTCTAGCTCAGCCATCACACAGTCTGTGATACAGGGGGTGCCTGAAAATCCAAAGTATCAACAGAACAAGGGTAAGAATAGAGTATATGATACTAGTTCAAATATGCAATGGAAACAAACACCATCTTTTTAACCACGGCAAAGGTTATCACAGTATATAAGCTCAAAAACTCGATAAGAACTAGGAGCACCAACATTGAACTAAACTTATAGATGAAATCCGTAAATAGAGTAACCATCCATTGAAACTCACATTTTGCATATAAGCAGTCCATCATTCCTTTCTCCAAATCCAACTACATAAGCAAAGCCAAATGTTAGGCCAGCCACCAACAAAAAAGAAAATAATACAACACATACAATTCTAATCACACACTAAAATGCTTTAAGGAAAAGGCCATAAAAATCACAAGCATATCCTCAAAATACAGTGATAAACACCATTAGCAACCAGATATCAGGGAAAACTATGCTAGTAGAATCAGATATATAATCATACAATTGTCTCAAATGGGTAGCTAGATTGGTGAACTGAAGAACACTTGAGAAGTTTAAGCATGATGTCTGAATTTCGAATCCTAGAAACTAACAATTCCCCCTATCTGATTATTAATTAACCACTAAATGCCCATCAGAATATATATAGTTGATCAATTAATTAAAGCAAAAGGAAGCAGACACATACTTTATTTTGAATAGAGAAATTGATGAAGTTGGTATCGACCAAAACTTGATAAGGTGGTCCCAGCGCGGTATTGTATTGAAAGAAGAGAGCCGAGGAATGAGTAGGCCTAAACAATGTAAATTCGAAAACATAGATAGATACGTTATTGAAACCAAACCAACGAACGGAAGAATGAGAATTAGAGTGAGAAGGAAGGGAGAGGCTTACACGTTTCTAGGTAACTTTTCCTTGAGAAGGTTCTTCTTTTCTGGATTCAAAACCTCTTCTTTATAGTTTTTGATAGCTTTGGAAGTAATAAGCTTCTTCATAACCGCAAATTTGGGTCCCTTTTTAGCTTTACCCATTGTATTGTAGTAGTCTTAGTGAGAAGAAGAGGCTCTGAAATTCGCGAAATCCTCCTTCAACAAGAACTAGAAGGGGGGTGGATCAGTGAGGGCGGTGGCTGAACTGATTAACGGAATGAATGACGGTGCAACGCAACGATGGTTTATGGCCTTAGTGGAGGTCGCGGGTCGGATTGTAATGGAAGCATGACTGCCTTGGGCCTCAAATTTTGGCCCATGTGTTTCCCAACCCCCTGCTCACCACACACCCCCCAATATGCTCTCAAACCTCCCTATGCAGTGTTTTTGGGTCTTTTTTTTTGTACCCCCACGATTTCACCTTATACTCTCACAATTTTTGTTATTCTCATAATGCCCCTCAATAAAATTAACTAACGGATTTATCTAACTAAAAGGTAAATCCGTTTTAGAAAAAAATGCATAATGGATTTAACCCCTACAATAGATAAATCCGATTTTTAAAAATTACAAAACGGATTTACCTAAGCAATACTTAAATCCGTTTTTGTTATTTTTTAATAGCAGACTTATCTATTTTTAGATAAATCCGTTATTATAAATTTACAAAATGGAATTATGTGTTGCTTAGTTAAATCCGGTTTGCAAAAATATAAAAATGGAATTCGGTAAATCATTTTTCTTCTAAACAGATTTATCTAATTTAAAGATAAATCCGTTTTGTAAAAAACACTAAAACGGATTTAAATTTAAATTAGATAAATCTGTGTGAATAAACTTATAAAAGCATTCTGGGAATAATAAATTTTGTGGGGTATAGAGGGATATGGTGGAGGTAAAAAAAAATCCGTGTTTTTTAACGGGTACAGTACCCAAGTACCGAAGAGGTTCGGTATCAAAGAACCTAACAGGTTCGGCCCAAAAGTAGCGACTAGCGAACGCTGCTTTATCATTCCAATAATTCTTTTTACTTAAGATTCTCTCTAATGTCAGATGCTCCAAATTGTCTCCTAAAATCAAATTGCTCCATTTTTCTTACATCATTCTGAGCTCCCTCTGGTTATCCTCAAACACGAATTCTATCAATTTCTGCTCATCTTTCGGTGAATCCATGGTAGATTGCATCTCCACAATTGTTCTACCAAGCTCCATCTTTTGATTTATTAGAGCGTATAATTTCGCCTTCATCTCTTCGTTCTTCCTACTCAACTCTTTCGTGCATATTCTTGTTCTTTCTATGGAATTGAAAAATAACCAAGATTAACATAAGAGAGTCAATGCAGGTCTAATTATTAATGAATCTTACTGTTGAAGGCAATTGAAGACCAAAAATTATACTTGTTATAGTCCATATAGCATACTTAATATAGGGTATAAATACTAGTAGTATTGTATTTCAGTTTTCTGTATTTTGCTCATTATGCAGTTTACTATTTTACCCTTTTTAACATTGTAATTCCCTCATATAAGTACATTTGTACTTCATTCAATACAACTGTTCATTTTTACTGTTACTTCCGTTCCAACCAACTTCTTCTTCTCCCTCTCAATTCTCTCTGCAAATGCACTTCATAGTGCAACAGATTGGTATCTAGAGCCTCAATTTAGGGTTCCTGGGAAACACGAGTGAGCAAGATTGTGCATCTTGCGGTGAGATTTGTGTGCTCGATTTTGATTTGACAATTTGCATCGAATTGCAAATCAAAATCTCTGTGGAATCTCACTTCGATTCCTAGGGTAAGGGATACACGAGTGAACGTGAGGAATTTGTGTGAGTAACTTGCAGAGAGTGACACGATGAACGGAAGCGGAGGATTTAACACGCATCTACCAATGTTCGATGGAAAAAATTGGAGTCGCTGGTCCACTCAAATGAGAGTGTTGTTCGGTGCTCAGGATGTGCTCGAAATCATCAACGACGGTGTTCCGGAGCTAGCGAATAATGCAACTGATGCTCAGAGAAATGCAAATCGTGAAGTGAAGAAGAGAGATCAGAAGGCATTGTTCTACATCCATCCGTGCGTGGATGCGAAGGTCTTCGAGAAGATTTCTGAGGCGACGACGACGAAGGTGGCATGGGATACACTGGTGCGGTGTTACGGAGGTGATGCGACGGTGAAGAAAGTAAAACTTCAAGCTCTCCGCAAGCAGTATGAGAATCTCCAGATACAGAACAAAGAGAAGATCGCTGATTACGTCTCGCGTGTGATTACGGTAACGAATCAGATGAAGACGTGTGGGGAAACGCTTAGTGAGGAGACGATAGTAGAGAAGATACTCAGATCTCTCACACGCGAGTTTGATTATGTTGTTGTTGCGATTCAATTCTCAAAGGATACGAGCACAATGAGAATTGATGAATTGCAAGGCAATTTAGAGGCGCACGAGATCAGAATTACAGAGAGAGGATCTGATAAAGATAAGGAGAGGGCTAGTGAACAAGCCTTGTTTACACATCACAACAAGAAGAAGAGTGGAGGTAGCTGGAAGGAGAGAAAGGCGAAGTGGCAGAAGAAAAACAAGAAGAAGAATGGTGGAAATTCTTCTCAGAACCAGAACAACTCTGGTAACTCAAATAGCACATCAGGAAAGGGGAATTCCAGTCATAACAAAGAGGAAAGAAGAAATTTAACAAGAAAAACATTCAGTGTTACAACTGTGACAGATATGGTCATTTTGCAGATGAATGCCCTGACTTGAAGGGAGGAAAGTCCAAGGCAGATGAGGAGGCTTTAGCTGTTGAAGATGATGACTCTGATTCAGATCCAGTGATGCTGATGGCTAAGATTGATGATGAAAACATGGTGAAGCAGGAAGTGACTTCTACTAAGAGTGAGGTAACTCAATTTACTACTGTTAGTTCTGATAGTGATGAAATTAAGAGTAGTAAGATTGAGGATTGGTACCTAGACCCTGGATGTAGCAATCATATGACTGGACATAGAGAGTGGTTGTTTGATTTTGATGATGTGTTAGAAATACAGTTAGGTTTGCTGATCACACTGCCATAACTGTAGAAGGTAGAGGTAAAGTGATGATTAAAGGGAAGAATGGTAAACCTACACTCATAACTGATGTGTTGTATGTACCTTCATTCAAGAGCAATTTGTTGAGTATTGGACAGCTGCTTGAAAAAGGGTTTTCAATTACAATGAGAAGCAATTATCTGAAATTGTTTGATTCCAATGAGAAGTTGTTGTGTAAAGCTACAATGAGTAAGAACAGGACCTTCAAAGTGAAATTGGAGGCTGCAGAGGTGAAGTGTCTGCTTAACAGAACTGTTGATGAAGAGAGGTGGCTGTGGCATCACAGGTTTGGGCATCTCAACTTCAAGAGCTTGAAGTTACTTCATGACAGTGAGATGGTGCATGGTTTACCTGCTATAAAGGAACCTGAGAAGTTGTGTGAAGGCTGTTTGGTGAGCAAGCAACCTAGAAACAATTTCAAGTCAAGTGCTCCAAAGAGGGCAAAGCAATCGTTAGAAGTTGTTTATTCTGATGTGTGTGGCCCTATTGAAGAGCAAACTTTCAGTGGAAACAAATATTTCCTGACCTTTGTTGATGAATTCACAAGGAAGATATGGTTGTATTTGTTGAAAGAAAAATCAAAAGTGTTCTCAGTTTTCAAGAAGTTTTGTGCACTTGTGGAGAGACAAAGTGGTAACAAATTGAAGACATTGAGGACAGATGGTGGTGGTGAGTTCAATTCAAATGAATTGAAAGTTTTTTGTGAAGAAAGAGGAATTTCACATGAGGTGACAGCCCCTTATACTCCTCAGCATAATGGCTTAGCAGAAAGGAGAAACAGGACCTTGCTTGACATGGCAAGAGGCATGCTGAAAGAGAAGAATATGCCTAAAAACTACTGGGGTGGAGCAGTAAACACAGCTGCTTATGTGCTTAATAGATGCCCTACTAGAGGTTTGGTTGATATGACTCCTGAACAAGCTTGGACGGGAAACAAACCAACAATAAAGCATCTGAGAATTTTTGGATCAATTTGTCATAGACACATTCCGGATGAGAGAAGGAGGAAGCTAGATGACAAGAGTGAACCACTTGTGTTAGTTGGATATGATCCAACTGGTGCTTATAGATTGTATGATCCAAAGTTGAAGAAATTGGTAATTAGCAGAGATGTGAAGATTGATGAATCTGCTATGTGGAATTGGGAGAGTGAATCAGTGACTAGAATGACTTTTCCTTTTGATAGTGAATACGAAAATACTGCAGAACCAATGACTAATGCAGACGAACCTGAGAGTAGTGAGCAGGGTCTGAGAAGGTCACAAAGAGAATGATTTCCCTCTATCAGACTTGCTGGTTATGATATAATTGCAGACAACAACATAGAAGATGATGGTGAGTTATTGCAAATGGCTTTAGCAGCTGAGTTAGAACCTGTCAAGTGGGAGAAAGCAATTGAGATGAAGGAATGGAAGAATGCAATGCAGGAAGAAATGCATGCAATCAAGAAGAACAATACTTGGAATTTGGTTGAGTTACCAAAAACCAAGAAGCCTATAGATTTGAAGTGGGTGTTCAAGTTGAAAAGGAAACCAGATGGCTCAATTGCAAAGTATAAGGCAAGGTTAGTTGCAAGAGGTTTCTTGCAAAAGGAGGGTGTTGATTATTCTGAGGTCTATGCACCAGTGGCTAGACTAGAAACAGTGAGATTGGTTGTAGCACTAGCTGCTTTCAACAATTGGCAACTTCACCAGCTAGATGTGAAGTCCGTCTTCCTTAATGGTGAGCTTGAGGAAGAAGTTTATGTTCAACAACCACCTGGGTTTGTGTTGAAGGGTGAAGAACACAAAGTCTACAAATTGAACAAGGCCTTATACGGATTGAAGCAAGCTCCACGAGCTTGGAACAAGAGGATTGATATGTTTCTGCAGAAGCAGAATTTTGTGAAGTGCTCTGTTGAATATGGTGTATACTTCAGAAGGAAGGAAAGAGGAGAGGTGATATTGATTTGCCTCTATGTAGATGACCTCTTAGTGACTGGAAATAATCAAGAGAAGATCAATTTGTTCAAGAAGAAGCTCATGACAGAATTTGAAATGTCTGACATAGGCTTGTTACGCTATTTTCTGGGCATGGAGTTTGTATATGCTGATAGTGGTATACTTCTTCATCAAAGGAAGTACATTGCAAGTGTGTTAATACACCTTGTGAATCCAATATAAAACTGACTAAGGCAGAGGAAGAGAAGACAGTGGATGCAACTTTGTTCAAACAAATTGTTGGTTCTTTAAGGTTTGTTTGTAATAGCAGACCTGATGTTGCTTTTAGTGTGGGCCTAGTTAGTAGATTTATGAGTGATCCTAGAGTATCACATATGGTGGCTGCTACGAGGATCTTGAGATACCTTAAAGGTACACAGAAGTTGGCTCTACTGTTTCCAAAGAAGAGCATTTCTGGAATACCTGCAGTGGCAGCATTCTGACTCTGATTGGTGTGGGGATAAGGTAGAGAGAAAGAGTACTTCAGGGTACTGGTTTAGTTTCCTTGGTGCTCCAATCTCATGGAGTTCTAAGAAGCAAAGTGTTATTGCTTTATCATCTTGTGAGGCTGAGTACATAGCAGCTTGTCAACCTGCCTGTCAAGCATTGTGGATTGATTCTCTGTTGGGTGAGCTGCAGATCATACATCAGAAACCAGTGAAGTTGAATGTGGATAACAAGTCTTCAATTAATTTGGCCAAAAATCCAGTGCTTCATGGTCGGAGCTAACATATTGAGACGAAGTATCACTTTATTAGAGATCAAGTTAGCAAGGGAAGACTTGAAATGTGCTACTGCAACACTGCTCAGAATGTTGCTGATGTTTTTACCAAGTCTGTAACTGGAGACAGATTTGAGGAGCTGAGGAATTGTTTGAACTTGATGTTTCTGGATGCTTAAATTGCAGGGGGGTGTTGAAGGCAATTGAAGACCAGAAATTATACTTGTTATAGTCCATATAGCATACTTAATATAGGGTATAAATACCAGTAGTATTGTATTTCAGTTTTCTGTATTTTGCTCATTATGCAGTTTACTATTTTACCCTTTTTAACATTGTAATTCCCTCATATAAGTACATTTGTACTTCATTCAATACAACTGTTCATTTTTACTGTTACTTCCGTTCCAACCAACTTCTTCTTCTCCCTCTCAATTCTCTCTGCAAATGCACTTCATAGTGCAACACTTACTACCAACTAGACATGAGATCTGATCAATAATTGAATTGAAAGGATCTATATAAAAAATGCATCATATTCTTATTATATGGTTCTTCACAGAGATAACATTTTGACAATGTCCTTCAAAACCAAATATATTAATTTATTATAAAGCAGTACGGTACGACACTAGGCTACCGTACCAGTTCGGCAGCATAGTGCCGAACATGTTAATGATATTTCGGTCATTTTGCATGTTTTGGGGGTTGGAAAAAGCATGTTTTGGGGGTTGCCGAGCATGAGCCAAAAGTAGGAGGGGGTTGGAAAAAGCATGAGCCAAAATTTTTTATTTCAAGGACCAATTTGAAAGTTTATTCTCCTTCAAAATCCTTCATATCCCTTATAATGACTAACAAAACTCGCAAATTATTTAAACACAAAAGATTAAGACCCAAAAGGCCACTAGAAGCCAATATTAGAAAGACCTAATTGGAACCAATAAGGGTTGGTCCGAGCGGTAATCGAATTCGAATCCCACACCTCAAGAGCTCGAGTTTGAATTAGGCGGGGCAAAAACTCTACTGGGAGAGGAGAATCACACGAACTGACAAAGTCGGGTACACGTGGTTAGTCAGGTTTCTCAATGTAAATTAGTCACCGTCAAAGTCGATAGATACTACATATCAATAACACGATAAAAAAAATAACAGCTACCAAACTAGGGATTTTAGAATTATCTACTATTATGATTATCGCTCGATATCGTAACAAACTATAAGAGAATATCCTCATTTGACTAGATAGATTGTGACACAGGCGTGAACACAAGATAAAAGCTTCCTAATGGAACAAATCGATGGAAAATGAGCCCTAACAGGCTCACACAGTTATCTATCTAGACTTTCAATTTTTTTTGAAAAAATGACTTTAAGCTCATGCCAGTAGAGTTTTTGCCCCGCCTAATTCAAACTCAAGAGCTCGAGTTTGAATTAGGCGGGGCAAAAACTCTACTGGGAGAGGAGAATCACACGAACTGACAAAGTCGGGTACACGTGGTTAGTCAGGTTTCTCAATGTAAATTAGTCACCGTCAAAGTCGATAGATACTACATATCAATAACACGATAAAAAAAATAACACCTACCAAACTAGGGATTTTAGAATTATCTACTATTATGATTATCGCTCGATATCGTAACAAACTATAAGAGAATATCCTCATTTGACTAGATAGATTGTGACACAGGCGTGAACACAAGATAAAAGCTTCCTAATGGAACAAATCGATGGAAAATGAGCCCTAACAGGCTCACACAGTTATCTATCTAGACTTTCAATTTTTTTTGAAAAAATGACTTTAAGCTCATGCCACTAAGCTTGTAAGTTTTAGCTCATGCACTAAGTTCGAAGATGTTTGTACGATACCTGTAAATGTGAAAATCAGTAGCAAGCAACTGCTACTTGAGCCTTGTGAGATTGTAAAAAGAATCTATATCACAAATTGCTATGAATCCAGACTATAATTCCACTCTTAAAAGAACTTATAAACTTTTATAAACCAAACAGTATTGTGATGTATTGTAGGTTTGTAACAGAAGTTAGGTTGGTTGTACAGTGTACAATCTCAGTAACGGCGAGGAATTGGGCAAATATGGGATTAGGATTTTGAGGGTTAAATGGATACTGCATTCAGCTAACTTCTACACTTCATGGTTACTCTTAATTTTATCAAACTTTTACTAAAACTCCAACTTCTAATCTTATAAAATTACTTTATATTTCATATCCACCAAACATACAAATATATGATATGATGGTAGAAAATTGAACATAGAATCTAATTCCCTTAATTTTAAAAATAAGGGGACTAAATTTAAAAGAAGAATAAAACTTGATGGAACTAAAATCACACAAATCCAAACTAAAGAGAGTAACAAAATGTGCAATTGAACTGGAAAGTCATGATTTGGTACATAATTTAGTCAACATAAGCAAGATGAACGCCAGTGTGACTGTATACTTAAACCCTAAGGTATGTTTTTTGATGATCTGCAAAGAACAATGTGCGCCAGAAACATAAATAAAGCTCATTTCCATAACTTCCTCAGTGACATGTTTTTCTCGGTCTCCTTTTTCATAACCTTAGCCACAGCCATCTCAAAATCCTCATGTGCCACATGAACCCTCCTCTCCCTCAAAGCAAACATTCCGGCTTCTGTGCACACGGCCTGCATAAAAAGCAACACCAGAAATTGAGTATCAGACAGGTTAGGACAAACTTCAAATAATGCATCAGCTCTAGCTAACAGCAACAACAAACAAATTACTCTACATTCTCATTAGTATGAATACTTAAATCCATGGCTATTTCTTCCACCATTATGATTTATTTCATTCAACATCCCAGCTTAAGTCTTCCATACCATCATCAATTCTACCTGAATTACAGGATTTGTGGTATGGATTTACTTATCAGATTGTAATAAAACTCCCCATTTTTCATAACAGGTTCTGCATCTTATGTCATATTCATTTTCAATCACAGCATAATAGTTTTTTTCACCGTCTTCACTCGACTGAATAATGCTATACTCAATTCTGTATTGATTGTGCAGTAGTTCGTGATTATGCAGTATACTGTATACACTACTGAGACATATAATATGTAGAACAACACGCTGAACATGTCAATGCACCACAATATTTTATTGTTTTCCTTGATAAGGGACGCAGATTCCATGTGTTCAACTCACTCCTAATATTATCACAGTTTGTAAGCACAAACTAGTTCTCAAGGGCGAGCCAAAAGAGGGACGAATTCAGAAATCTATTAAAAGGAGTCTGGAAATTCTAAAACTATGTTGGGCCTAAAGTTTTTTCCAAAATTTCTTAAAAGGGGGTGGGGCCAGGGCCCCCCTAGTCTCCCTTGGATCCGTCTCTGCCAAAAGTAAATAGTGAGTGTTTATTCCTAGGCATCTGGCCATCTGCTGCTTCTCAAATCTTAAGTCAACCACAGTGTGTACTGCTTTCTTTCTTGCAGTTTATTTGCTCTCCTTTCAAAAGAACTTATCTATATCCCCCAGTTTTATATTTCTCACTGTCAAAATATTTCATTTTCCTCGTGCAGAGATAACATCTTGAACAATAACACAACACGTTAATGTTAGTTAAAACTTCTACTGCCGTTTTACATTGTAGAACTTCTCAGAAACCTCAAATTAAATAAAGTAAATGTGTGCTTATGCTTGGCATGGCGGGAATAGAAATGAAAATGAAAGGTGCCCATTATCCCAATAAGAATGAACAGAGTATTGATTTGCATAAGCAAAGCAGTTCAGCTTTTCCACCGCAAATTGCTTCAACAAAGAGACAATTTCTAAGATAATACAAGAGCAGTGGGAAAAATCAAAAGGCAAATTAAGTACAATATACCTTAAGCTCGGCACCAGATGCTCCATTCATTTTTTCGGCAATCTTCTTCAAATCAATCCCACGCATTAAGTTCATTCTTCTTGAATGGATTTTCAAGATATCTAGGCGAGACTGCATAAAAATAAAGTCATTTTCAGGAATTTTGTTACGTATGAAGGCGGGCTTCTTTCTTGGTACAACCATATCTAAGGGCAACATGAAGACAGAGATGCAAACCTCTTCATTAGGATTTGGAAATTCAATCTTCCGGTCAATCCGACCGGGTCTCAGGAGTGCTTGATCCAAGATGTCAATTCGGTTTGTAGCCATCAAAACCTATAATTGCATATTTCTCTTTAGAAATCCTCAAAAGTGTGAACATATATCTCAAAGGACTCATAATTAATAATATCTGTCCATCGGTTACAGATTTATATTTATATATTTACTGCAGCGCACACGTAACCAGTTTTAGAATTCCCTTTAAAACACTAAAGCATCATTAATATAGAGCAAATGTATAACCTTGATCTTATTTGAAGCTTCAAATCCATCCAACTGGTTGAGAAGTTCCAGCATAGTCCGTTGCACCTCACTGTCACCATTGCCACTTCCAGATTCCATACGAGCAGATCCAATACTGTCAATTTCGTCCATGAAGATAATTGATGGAGCATGTTCCCTGTGAAAAAAAAATAGCATTCCATGAATATATATATATATATATATATATATATATATATATAATGTTGATTAAGCAAGTTTTCAGACAGCATATTTCATTCTTTTACATTAATTGAGCATGGAAACTCATGAATTAAAATTGTGCGAGGTATATAGTAAAGAGATTAAACCTGGCCATAACGAAAAGTTCCCTGACCATTCTAGAACCTTCTCCAATGTATTTCTGAACTAGTTCAGAACCAGACACCCTGATGAACGTACAGTCAGTATGATGTGCCACTGCCCTAGCCAACAATGTTTTTCCTGTACCAGGTGGCCCATAGAGCAAGACACCCTGGGATATGTAAAAGATAATAAGCAAAAACAGAAATCTCAACAGCTGTGCATACTGATGGAAAATGGAAAATTCAGCCATAACTCAAAGGGAATATTACCTTTGGTTGAGCTATTCCAAGACTTTCAAATAGCTCAGGATGTTTGATTGGTAGCTCAATGACCTGTAAATTTGATCACATACATGAGGCCAAAAAAAGCAACGATTTTTCTAATATATAATACTATACTAAAATATACATATATACAGTATGCAACACACAGCAGTTATGCATGGGCAGACATATGGATAGATAGATACTTTTCATACTCAGCAGACAATGAACTTTAAGTTAAAATACTAATATCAAAAGACTGTCATGCAACTTACCTCTTTAATTTCTTTGATTTGCTGGTCTAAACCACCAATCATGTCGTATGTAGAATCAGGAACTTTCTCAACTTTCATCAGATTGACCAACGGATCAACTTTGCTTGGCAGAACTAAATGAAGCACATAACTGTCATTGCGGAGAGCAACTCTGGTTGATGGAGTAATCTTTGTAATGTCAATACTTTTATCAATATCAACAACATATTTCCCTTCCGGATGGACCTGAAGACAAGTAAACGATAAAAAATCTGTACTTTGCCTAGGGTTGTGATCCTGTTTTATTAATTCCATGCATGAATGAATATTGCTCGGCATTAGATAAAGTAATGAGATCATAAGTAACAGGAAAATGAAGAATGGATATTAGAGAGATTGTTTTTTAAGAATAAGACTTCCAATAAGCCATCTAAGACTCAACACTATTTAAGGACAGAAAAGGCTCGCACTTTGCAGGTAAGCAGGACAACAATGTATAATTCCAAAGGCCAAACATACATAAGTATTTAGATTAGCCAATAAGGGGATAAGAAGCATAGGCCAATAATAAAAATAGACGAAACACTAAAGCCAATTGATCAGTGGATGCATATTTGTCTTTCAAATAGTATTCTACTTGGAGGCAAATGAAGGGTTTTCACAAAACCACATTAACTAATGATTCAGAGTGGAAGCAAACAACCTTCATGTTTATTTGCTTACACCATAGGGAGATATAAATAACTGCAACAATGAATAATGAAGACACTATACATGGATTGAGAGAGAGAGGGAGAGAAAGAGATTTCATGTCAAGCAGATGATAATGATGGGTTAAAGTAAAGAAAGCAGAAAAATGCTTTGATTCATCGTGGTGGATCAAAAAGAATTCAGAATGGAAAATGATCTAACCTTGACCAACACTTTATTCTTGCCCATAACTTTGACAACTTCACCAACATAAGAACCAGGCTCCTGAAGAAGCTGCAGTTCTTCACGGAGCATCCTCACTGTCCAAATTGAAATAGAATCAAGAACACACCCAGAAATCTACTAAAACCGGCAAAACAATTTTGGCAACGACTCTGAAGATGTACCGAAAAAACTACTTTAATACATCATATCCATGGGGTGTGAAAAAATATTGGTAAATTCATTATGCATTAATAATTTTGAATATAACAGCATGTGTATAGGTAATTCTACGTGAAGTGATATAGCAATTAATAGCCTAACTGATATTACAGCGAAAAAACGCACCTGTTCTTAAATAACCTTCCTAATCAGTTTGTGTAATAGAAAATATGAAATTGAAAAGTTGGGGGGGAGGGGCCAAGGGTCACACCTTCGAGTTGATATCCTCTCAACTTCCTCTAAAATGGACAGCTCCATTAAGAGAGAGATAGACATAAAAAATTTAAAATGATAAAAAAAGTTGTATACATCAATCTTTCATTTGTATCTATCTCTCTCCTAAACGAAGTTAGAGAAATGAAGAGAATCTCGACTCTACACTCCCCCCTATACAATTTATTGGATAAATCAATAATTTAATCAATGGTTAGGTTTGATTATCATCATTCATCAGTAACCTGTTGTATCAAATTTTGATTATTTGCAATGACCCAGACACCCTCACCACTGTGTGAAGTGTGAACCACTGCCAATTCCTCCAAACAAAACAGGATCGATCTGTAACTACTAACTAGTAACCACCCATGTTCAATTTCACATTAGCCAACCATCCTCTTATCTATTGACTTAAATAATTGTAGTAAAGACCAAACTAACAAACAATTGGTCGATAGAAATAGGAATTAATTAAAGAATAAAAAAAGAGGATTAGGGTTAGGGTTAACATACCCCTAGAATTGAGCTCGTTACGTTGAGCCTCAAGACGATTGAGGTTATGGGTCTTTTGTCGGAGAAGGAGCTGTAGCTCATGGATGTTCTGAGCGTAGTACTGCCGGAGACCCTCGCCCTGTTTGGTGGGTTTGGCGGAGCAATTCTCCTCTGGTACGCCATCTGCGCGCTTCACTTCAATTCCAACTGTAGCCATAGATCAGATCAGATCAGATCAGATCAACTGTTCTAGAGCAACCGATTTTCTCGGAGGTAAGGTGGTTTTATGAGTTGAGATTGCACTGTTTTCAATCTTCAAGATGCGACTTTTTCTTTTCTTTGGGTTAAAGAGTCAATCGAAACCCTAATTGGAAAGGAAGGTGACACCGAGGTTTTTTCTTTGGGTACCTTCTGTCATTTGCTGCACTGCTTATCATGTTTTATAATTCCATCGACTTGCTGAGTACGAAATTATTATTTTTACATTTTCAAAAAAAAGAAAAATTATTATTTTTACCTTTCTATTATTTATTATTTTCTGTGTAAAACTTTGAATATATACATTTCATAATTAAAATATCAATTTAGTTTATAAAGAATTTGTACATGCCCCATCGGGGTGGATTAGCTGGTTCGGCCCGGTGATATTGCAAGGGCGGGTTCGATTCTCAGCTTCCCCTCGTATTGTGGCCTATCCAAAGCAGACTTGCGTTGTGGGCCGGGGTAGGCGACGCTGTAATTACCAGTGGGAACCCTCAATGAGGTTGCTGGTTGGCTAGACATTGCATGGGGTCGGTCCTTACCCTAATCTAAACCTTTATCTACCAAAAAATTGTTGGAGAAATTTCCAAAATATATATTTGGAAAGATACAATTGGTTAAATACGATTAATGCTATTAAAAGGCATGTTATTTCGCTTGGCTCAGTGGTTTAGGTGTGTTTCTTCAGTTATAATGGCATCGGTTCGAATTTCATAGTTAACATAATTTTGGAAAATCATTTTATTTGTTTTACATGCGTGAAAATTAAAAACCAACAAAGGTGTTGGCTGGGATTCGAACTCACAACACATCAGTGAATTGACACATCCTTTAACTGTTGAGACAACTGTTATATTGTGTCATTTACTGAACGAGAATCATATTTAATGGTTTTGTTTCAGAATTGTAAAGACTCTTTTATGAGTTGTTTCCCTTCACCAAGTGGCATGAGTTTCTCTATAAATAGAGACACTTTTAGGCAGATAAACACAATACACGAAATTCATATATTTTATGCCAAAATTTTTCCAAAATTATATCTAAGTCATTTCTTCTTTTTCTCTAGTGCACGAGAGTAATTGAGGAAACTTTGTTCCGTAAACTACGTACCATTGATCGATATGCTTGGTGTGGGTATGCAGACCATATCAAGGAACTCCATTGTATCCCGAAGGGGATTCGCTGATCATCCTATTGCATCCAATCTAGAGTGATTGGTGGGGGCGAATCGAACCTAAAGCTTAGTGTCATACACGCCTTGGAGTCTAGTGCAATGATGAATTTAATCACCTTCTCCTTGTTATTTATCTTACATGTCATTCACAATTATTGTTACTAATGATCTTCTATGTTTTATTGTACTTCTTAGTTGCAGCATTATTCCCACCAACAAATTGTTCTCACAAAAATAAATAAAGAATTTGTACATTATCCATCTTTTTGTACAATAGAGGGAATTTTGTACATTATCTTTTGTTAAAAGAATTAAACATAAAATATATTTGTACATTATCCTTGCTTATAAAGTATAAACTCGAGTTCGCGAACTAAAGACAACGAGTTAATTTTTGAGCTTATAAAAAAACGAGTTAATTTTTGAATCAGCGTGAGGCCTAGGTTGCCCATTGATTAATTGTGTGTATTTTACCTTAATGATGTGGAATAAATTAAAATCGGCCATGTAACGTCCCAAATATTTAATTAATTATTTAATTAATTTATTCAATAATTAAGTGTGAGAATTGTTGAAGTTGGGAATTATTAGTATAGTTGCTACGTTGACTTTTATTTAATTAATAGGTTAATTAAGTGGTACAAAAATAATAGAATAATAATATGCTAATACATGTGGGCCTATTGCTAGGGCTAGGAGTAGTAAAATGAGAGGTGTTAAGGAAAGCCCATGATGTTAAGTCGAATTAAGCTAAGAAAAGCCCATAAGACTAAGTGAGATTATGAGAGGGGAAATTAGGTTAGGGTTTGCTCACTTAGAAGAAAAACAAAAAGGCTTGAGAGAGAGCACTAGAGAAGGGCGCGACGGCCAAGATGGAAAGAGAGAGAGGAATGGCGCAAGAGGAGAGGAATAGGGCAAGGAACTTCGAATCTTTCAAGGCTAAGGTGAGGGTGGGGTTCTAGCTCTATAATGGGTCCTATGAATGGTTTTATGTAGGGGTTAGGGTTTGATAAGTTGTCACCATGTATGATCCTATATTTATGTTGCCTTGTTGAACAATTGTTGTGTGATTGGTGTTCTATGTTATTAGCCCTAGAATTATATTTGTGCTTTGCCATGTTCATAAGGAAAACGATTTGGTATGATTGATGGAGCCCTAGGCACCCTGCCCCTGATGTTGCTGGGCGCCATGGGCGCCGTTTCTGTTGTTGTTGGGCGCCATGTGTGGCTGCCCCTGATGTTGCTGGGCTCCATGGGCGCCGTTTCTGTTGTTGCTGGGCGCCATGGGCGCCGTTTCTATTGTTGCTGGGCGCCATGTCTGGCTGCCCCTGATGTTGCTGGGCGCCATGGGCGCCGTTGTTGTTGTGTGCTGGGCGCCAAGTGTGGCTGCCCTGATGTTGCTGGGCGCCATGGGCGCCGTTGTTGTTGTTGTTGGGCGCCAAGTGTGGCTGCCCCTGATGTTGCTGGGCGCCATGGGCACCGTTGCTGTTGTTGCTGGGCGCCAAGTCTGGCTGCCCTGTTGTTGTTGCTGGCGCACTGGGCGCCATGGGCGCCAAGTCTGGCTGCCCTGTTGTTGTTGCTGGCACACTGGGCGCCATGTCTGGCTGCCCGTTGCTTGTGTAGCTGATGTTGTTGTTTGCTACTGTTTCTTGCTGTTGTGCGTGCAGGTTGATAGCGCCTTGCTTGTTGGCTGCTGGGTGTTGGCGCCCATAGCGCCCTGTTGCTTGCTGGCGCCCTTAGCGCCTGTGGCTGTTGCTGTTTGATTGGCGCCCTTAGCGCCTAGGTCCCCTGTTGTTTTGTTGGCGCCCTTAGCGCCTAGTGATGTGGCTGGCAGTTGGCGCCTTTAGTGCCCATTGCTGTGCCTGTTTGCGGCCTGGTTCCTTGCTGCCGTCTTGTTGGCCGATGAGCGCCTTTGGCGCGTTAGGCCCATAAGTGGCTAACTGTTGATTAAGTGGCTAAGTGTCGAACTGTTGAATTAATAAATTAATAAATTGATGATTTGTCGAGTTGTTGAGTTATTAAACTGTTAACTCGTTCGGTGGCCAAATTATTGGCTCAGACGTTGTGTGGTGATGATGTTACACCTAATCGGACTGCCTCTATTTATTGGCATGGATATTATGTCGTAGGCCTATGGCCAATGTTGAGATTCGGGTCGTTGTTGTACTGAGATATAATTATTGTTATTGACTGTCTGTGCCTTCACCATTGCGTCACATGCATAACATTTGCATTATAGGGCAGATGGCCCTGGGACGAGTCTCCAACAGTCGTTGATGCCTCTATTTATTGGCAAATTGTAGTCGTGAAGCCTCTATTTATTGGCTGGATTATGGTACCACATGCATGTGCATAATTTTGAGTCGCATCCCCCATTCATGTTGCATGTTCAATTGATTGAAATTATTGACTGCTGTGAAGTGATGATATTAACTGCTGTGAAGTGATGATTTTGATGTCCTAACCCGAATATATATTGTTTTTCATATGATTCATTATATGGTTCGATATCTCACCCCTTTTGTTTGAATGTTACCCCGATGTTGGTAACGTGCAGGTAACCACGAATGAAGGCTTTTACCTTCATTAGTTTGGGTCGGTGTCGTCGCTCTGATACGTAGCACTCGGGGGGGATGACCGCTTATTTTTCTATTACTTATGTCGTTTTATTTGTTGGATTTCGAGTTTATTGCTGTTATGAATCTTGCCTAGATGCCACGGTTAATTAAGTTGAACCTTTTGAATTTTTGCTGCCTAGTAAATGAAATTTGACTTGTTTTGAAGATTGGAAATGTTGTGTGTCGGTTCATCCAAGTTAGGGTGTTATGTATCCGCTTTTCAGAAATGACCTTATTATGTTTGTTCATGGTTTTAAGTCGAAAAATGTAGCATCCGTTTGTTTGTGAAAACTCTGATCTTACTATATTTTACCGGGTAGAAATGGGTGTTACAAGCCACATGGAATCCACTAACTATTTCAAACATTAAATTCTATTTTATATATTTTACATATATTTTTTTATTTCAAACATTTTTTTTTTGGTTTTACCCAGGGTATCCACCGCCGACCGCAGTGACTAATCCTCTCGCTAAATTGTAGGTGCCTCGAGGGGCAAGACAGCTGACCCAGAGTTTTAACGCTGCTCTGTACCCAAGGTGGGGATCGAACCTCCGACCCTTGGTTAATGGAAGATCAGTCCCAACCGTTGAACCCCGCGCTCTGGGTTCTTTTTATTTCAAACATTGAATTTTATTTTATATATTTTACAAATATTTTTTTTGGTTATTTGCATATTTACCCCAATGTTCAATTAATGAGGTTTTATGTTTCCAATCAAAGAATTTAATGGGAATTTTGTTTCTAAATTCAAAAATTAAAGTTTTAGTAAAATTGGAGTGAATGAGATTGGAACCATGACATTCTTCACAAAAAGCAAACTCATTGCCAAATATATTTAGGGTAAATAGCACTTTTAGTCCTTTATCTTTGCTCCAGATTTCACTTTGGTCCTTTATCTTTTTTTTGGTCCGTTTTGGTCCCTCATGTTTCATTTTGGTCCCTGACGTTAGTTTTAGTTAACGGACGCCACGCTGGCAGTTAACTGCTGACGTGGCGCCTCAAATTCATTAAATGACGTGGCAAAAATATATTATTTAATTCTTAATTAAATTACACATCATAAAAACAAATAACAAATTAACATTAAATCAAAACGAAATCAAGCACCCAAACATACCGTTCATCATCATCATCAAACCCAGATTTCATCTTCTTCCAGCCCTCAAACCCAGATTAAAAACGATTTCTTAGCAATAAAATCAAAAACAATAAAATCAAAAACGATTTCTCAGCCACGATTTCCCAGCAATGATTTCATCTTCTTTCTCAGGAACGAAACCCAACAAATCGAAAACCCAGGAACGAAACTCAGCAAAACGAAACCCAGGAACAAGAACGAACAAGAACAAATCTGGGTTGTTCTTCGTTGTTCTTCTTCGTTAATCAAATCTGGGTTTTTTGTTGTTGTTCTTCGACTCTTGCATTTTTTCTGGGTTTTTTGCTGGGTCACGCCGCAGATCTGAGTTGCAGATCTGGGTTTTCTACTGAATCACGCTTTGTTTCATTTTGGTCCTCTATGTTTTTGTTTGGTTTCATTTTGGTCCCTCTCAGTTTTTATTTTGATTCACTTTGGTCCCTCTCAGTTTCTTTTAAATATGGAATTCTGAGTTTGATGTATCTTTGTTTGCTTGAGTAATTATGTGTAATTGTGTTTGAATTCTAAGTTGTATTTCAAGAAGAACAACGAAGTGATTTCCAGAAGAACAACAAAGCGATTTCCCACAAGTTTTAACTGCTAAACTATTTTTTTTTTCGTTTTCGTTTCAGAAACTTTAAAAAAAATCTCTCATTCATCAATTTCATTTCCAGATCTGAAATATCTTTTTTCCCTTCAATCTTCGTCTTTATTCACGTTCTTCCTAAAACGAAAACGGTGGAAAAAGAACCCAGATTGAAGAACAACGAAGTAAACTTTGAAGAAACGTAGATCTGGAGGAAAAACGAAATAAACAACGAAGAAGCTCCCGAAGTAAACGAAGTAAACACAGATTGGAACAACGAAGTACAAGATATGGAGGAACGCAAATCTGTTTGATTTTTATGTTTCTAGTTTTTTGTTAATTGCTGAACTGCTTTTATGAACTGCTTTTAATTGTTTTAATCGTTAATTGTTTGATTTTTATGTTTTTGTTAATTGTTTGTTTATCTGTGCTTCAACTTGATGTTGTTTTAATAATAGTTTTATTTATATGTGTAAATAATAGTTTTAATTTTAAAATCTTAATTGCTGATGTGTAAGAATTAAATAATATATTTTTGCCACGTCATTTAATGAATTTGAGTTGCCACGTCAGCAGTTAACTGCCAACGCGGCGTCCGTTAACCAAAACTAACGTGAGGGACCAAAATGAAACGAAAATGAAACATGAGGGACCAAAACAAAACAAAAAAAGATAAATGACCAAAGTGAAATCTGGAGCAAAGATAAAGGACCAAAAGTGCTATTTAGCCATATATTTAAACATGATACTTAAATATATATATATATATATATATATATATATATATATATATATATATATATATATATAGTTGTCTGATTTTCATTTAAATCAAAATGAAAAGCGAATTCAATAATCATTTTAAAAAGTTAAATAAAAATTATCTTAAAAAAATTTAAATAATATATTATAATATATGTGTGTCCATGGTTTTTTTTTGACAAAATGTGTGTCCATTGTTGTAAATATGAATATTAGTAAAATTTTGGTTTTTTTACTGAAATATAAAAACTTGATAAAATGCTAAAGGGGTAAATATATCTAGTCACTACAAATATACTATTTTTTGTTTTTAGTCCTTGTATTTTTGTTTTTGTTTTAGTCGTTGCAAATATATCATATTTTGATTTTTGACTTTGTTGTTTTGATTACAACAAAATTTATTTATATTGAAATTGGTCCATGTGATATATAGAATATTTGATTTTAGATTCTATAATATTCATTTTAGTCTTTCTTTTGAAATATATAAACTATATCGAGCAAGTCTTTATTTCTAATCAGTCGAGTTTTGTTAGTTTCTTCTAAATCGACAAAGGTCAACTAATCGAGCAAGTCTTTACTCCTAATTAATTTGTTGATTCATAATAAACTAACAAATCAAGTGAACTAATCATAGTTCAACTAATCGTAAGTCAATGCTCGCTATAGTTCAATCAATCTAAAAAAAAAGTCAAACTTTGTAGTCCAATGAACGAACCAAAACTCAGTTGACCACAAGTTAATTCTCACTATAGTTCTTTTGATCTAGATAAAAGTTGAAACCTCTGTAGTTCAATGAACTAACCACAGTTCAATCGATCTCAAGTTAATTCTCTTTGTAGTTCACCCAATCAAGATGGATGGTTTCAACCGACCTCTAGTCAATCCTCAATGTAGTTAATCGAATCTGAATGAAAGGTCAAAACTTTATCGATTCAAAATAAACTAATATAATTCGATTAATCACACATAAAAGTGTCGCATATTGTAGTTTAATCGTTTGAGAAGAAATGTCGAACATTTGTCGATTCAGAAGAAACTGACAAATTTCGATATGATCACACGTAAAGACACGCTCGTTTATAGTTTTTTGTTTGTTATTTTATAATTTGATTTAATATTTTCTTTATTAATTTGTGTCATAAGTTTTTATTAATTTAATAAAATTTAATGTTTAATAAACATAATTTAATGTTGGTTTGAATATTCTTTTAGTCCTGCAAATATACATTTGTTTTGCTTTTAGTCCTCATATAAATATTTTGTTTATTTTAGTCATTTGCAAATATATATTACTTTTTAGGCTTAAAGGTACTTTTAGTCCCTGCAATTGTCAAGAAAATCCAGTTTAGTCCCTGCAATTCCAAAACTTTTAAAATAGTCCCTGCAATTACCAAACGTTACTCCTTTAGTCCCTGCTGTTAGTTTAGTTTTGACACCGTTATGTTTTGATGATGTGGCAGCATTTGTAGGTGATGTGTCATTACACGTATGCAGACACGTGTTTTTTATTTATGCAATTGCTTACTCATTATTTAATTTAATTAATTTTTTTTGTCATCTGAGTTTCTTCAACCCAGAAACATGCATCTCTTCATCTTTCTCTTCTACCCACAAACACATCTCTTCATCTTCTCTCTTCAACCCATAATCTCTTCTCTTCATCTTCTCTCCGTCTTCAACCCATTTTTTCTTCAGATTTCTTCAGATTCCATTACAGATTTTGTTCCATTTTTGCTTACAGATTTCATCTTCGATTTTCTTCAGATTTCATCTTCAATTTTGTTTACAGTTTCATCTTTGATTCCATTTTTTCTTCGATTTCATCTTCGCTTCTCTTCATCGCAACCGCTCGTGTTTTCGTTTCAGATTAAAACGTTGATCTGGGTTTTTGATCCGTTTGGCTTTTGATTCGTTTTTGCCCAAATCTGGGTTTCGTTTTGGATTAAAATGCATCTATGGGTTTTTGATTGGGTTAGCTTTTGATTCCTTTTAGACCAGATCTAGGTTTCAGTTTCCGTTTTCAGTTCACTTCGCTTCGTTTAGGTTTCGATCTGGGAACGAAGAAAAGGAAGGATCTGGAAAATGAGAGAAAAGGAAGATGAAGTAGGATCTGGAAACAGAGAGAAAAAGAAGGATTTGTAAACGAAAAGGAAGGATCTGGAAACGTAAAGAAGGAAGATGAAGTAGGATCTGGTGGAAGAAAGGAACGAAGCCATTGAAATCGAAAATCGAAAATGAAATCTGAAATTAAAAATGAAAATGAAAAGGAAGCCATGGAGTTGAAGAGGCGAGGGAGGAAGCCATGAGGATTTCAGTGAAGAGGCGAGGGAGTAATGACACATCACCAAAGTAGATGGAAGAAGAATTGTTACTCCTTTAAGCCTTCCCCAGAAAAGAGTAATGACACATCGCATGGCTTCAGTGAACAATTTTATGGAAGAGCAAGAAAGAAGATGGAAGAAAAAGAGAGAAGGTTGAAGATGAAGATCCTAATTGGCTGCCACATCATCAAAACATAACGGTGTTAACACTAATATAACAGCAGGGACTTAACTAATAACGTTTGGTAATTGCAGGGACTATTTTAAAAGTTTTGGAATTGCAGGGACTAAACTGGATTTTCTTGACAATTGCAGGGACTAAAAGTACCTTTAAGCCTACTTTTTATTTTGGTCTTTGGTGTTTTTTAAGTCTTTGCAAAAAATTTCATAACGAAATGAGTCCCTTTAATATGTAGAATATTTGATTTTACCCTTTCCAAATAAAGCCTAAAATGAATATTATAGCGTCTTATATTAAACATTATATATATATATATATATATATATATATATCACATGGACCGATTTCGATATAAATAATTTTTGTAGGAACTAAAATAAAATAGCAAGAACTAAAAGCAAAACATGATATATTTGTAACTACTAAAACAAAATTACAAGGACTATAAGCAAAAAAATAATATATTTGTAGGGACTAAAGATATACTTAAACATTTTATATTTTATCAAGTTTTTATATATTAGTAAAAAATAAAATTGTACTAATACTGATATTTAGAACGATGCAGACATATATTCTAACATATTATTTAATTTTTCATTTATCTTATATAAATGAATATTGGATTCACTCTGCATTTTGAATTAAATGAAAATTATACAAATAAATGATTATATATACTACATAGGGGCATAACCCGCTCCATATCAGATGTAGCAATGCCCAGGAGCATATCTACAAATTTTTCCATTTTCAAGCAGCCTGGATGTCGCATCCTGATTATGATTCCCTGGTTTCTAATACTTGGCATAATGTTGGAGGAGATGCAATTTTTAAACTTGGCAAGATTAGAGAGCAATATATCATTTTCAGCAAAGATGTTTTTGGTAATATTTTCAAGCGGAAAAGGCAGTTAGAGGCTCGTATTAAGGGTGTTCATCTCTAGCTTGATCATTACCCTTCTAGTGATTTAATTCGCCTGGAAAAGGACCTCCAGCAACAATATTCCAATGTCCTTAGAGAAGAGGAGCTTTTGTGGTTTCCAAAATCAAGGGAAAATTGGGTGAAGTTTGGAAGTAAGAATACTAAATTTTATCATACCCAAACGGTGATTAGGAGACGACGCAACAAAGTTACTAGTTTAGACATTGGTGGTATTATTTTTGTTGATGAAGAGGTCTTATGTAGAGAAGCTCATAGCTTCTTCAAACAACTTTTTCAACAGACTTCTCATTGTGACCCTCATTGTCTCAACATTGATTGCACTTCCAAAATCCCTCAGGAGTTACATGATTGTTTATTAACACCAGTTTCTATGAAGGATGTGAAAGATGCTCTCTTTTCCATGGACCCCTATAAGGCTCCAGGTCCTGATGGGTTTCAACCTATTTTCTTTCGTAGCTATTGGCAGGTTATCTCTAAAGATGTTTGGGAGCTTATTGCTAAGGCTTTCAATTCTGGAGTTATTGATTATTATCTTACTGAAACTCTTATTGTTCATACTCCTAAGGTGGATGATCCTAAATCCCTTAGATACTTTAGACCTATTAGTCTTTGCAACGTCCTGCTGAAGCTCATTTCTAAGATCATCGTCAGGAGAATGAGCCCTTTCTTGGATGATTTTATTGGCCCATTACATGGTAGTTTTATTCCAAACAGAGGTACTACCGATAATGCTATGATAGCCCAAGAGTTGGTTCACTTTATGCATAAAAAGAAGGGTAAGAATGGCTTTCTTATGTTTAAAATTGATTTTGAGAAGGCATATGATAGTGTGGATTGGAATTTCCTCAAAATTACTCTCTCAGATTTTGGCTTTCCTCCTCCCATCATTCATTTGATTATGAGTGGTGTTACCTCCTCTAACTTGGCGGTTAAATGGAATAACAGAAGGCTTGAAAATTTCTCTCCTACAAGGGGTCTTCGTCAAGGAGACCCCCTCTCCCCATATATTTTTCTTCTTTGTATGGAGGAACCCGCCCTTCTGATTCAATCAAAGGTGGATAACCATTTGTGGAAGCCTATTAAAATTTGTGAGCATGGTCCAGCCATCTCTCATCTTTTCTTTGCAGATGATTGCCTTCTTTTCACCAGTGCTTAGTCCTCTCAAGTTCAACTTGTGAAGGAGGTGCTTCACTCTTTTTGTTTAGCCTCGGGAATGAAGACTAATGTCCAGAAGTCTAGATTTCTCCCTTCCAAGAATCTCCCAAGAACAAAAGTTCTCAAGTTTGAAAGAATGCTGGAGTTTCAACATACCTACAACATTGGGCGATACTTAGGTAATTTCTATTGGTAACCCAGGTCGTAGTGGCTATGGTGGTTTACTTAGGGATCATACAGGTAGTTGGCTTCTTGGTTTCTCAGGGAACTGTGGTATTGCTGGTAACTTGAATGCAGAGCTCCATGCTATTGCTAAGGGATTGGACTTAGCTTGGTCCAACGGTTATAGGTCTATCATTTGTGAATCAGACTCAAAAATCGTCTTGTCTTTGATTGCTCGTGAGATTGAAGCTACTCACCCATATGCTTCCATTATTTCCTACATCAAATCCCTTTCTCTCAAGACTTGGCATCTGAACTTTGTTCACACGCTTCGTGAGGGCAACTCATGTGCTGATTGGTTCGCAAAGTTTGGGGCTAATATGAGCTGTGGAGAACATGTGTGGCCTCTTTGTCCTGCTGCTGTCTCACCTCTCCTTATCGCAGATGCTATGGGGATCGAGCATGTTAGGCTCTAGTTTTATTTTTGTTTTGTTGTTGCTTTCCTTGTGATAAAAAAAAATATACTACGTTTCATTTAGTAAACAAGTGAGACACTTGGTCTAGTGGTAACGAGCTTTCATCACTTGGTATAGGTCATAGGTTAAGATAAGATTTCGAATCTCCCAAGCACCATTTTTTAATCAATCTTGTATTTTCAAGTTTAGAAATAATTTTCTCATTAAATTCTGTGATTGGAAACATAAAAATGCATTAAATGAATATGTGGTAAATATGCAAATAACAAAAAATATATGTAAAAAAATGTATAAAATAAAATTCAATGTTTGAAATAGTTAGTGGATTCCATGTGACTGATTCTAATTGATTCCACATCATTAAGGTAAAATACCCACAATTCATCAAGGGGCAATACCCAAAAGAATTATAAGGTTGGCAAGGAATTAGGCATCATAATAGGGATAGTGGGTTTTATTGTATTCTATCACTACGGTGAGTTCACTACAAAAAACGGATCAAATAGCGGGGGTTTTATTGCGGAGGTTTTAAAAACCCCCCTCAGTTTAACAATAAAAAAGGAACTCCTCGGTCAACTAGTTGAAAATGTTGTTTCATTTTACGGAGGTTTAAAAAACTCCCGCTGAGTGTCACGAAAAACCCCCGCTGAATGAAAAACTAAAAAACAAAAAAAAAACCTTCTAATTTCAGCTTCCTTCTTCTCACTTTCACTCTCCCTCGCGTAATTTCAGCTTCCCTCTTCTAAAAAAAAAACCTAATTTCAGCTTCCCTCTCCTCTGTTTCAGCTTCCCTCTTCTCACTTTCACTATCCCTCTTCTCACCTTCTACCCCTCGAATCAGCTTCCCTCAGCTTCTCTCCTCTGTTTCAACGTAAACCTCCTCTCGAAACCCAGCTCTCGCGTAAACCTCCCCACCCTCGCGTAAACCTCCCTCGCGAAACCTGATTCCTTCTCACACCCTCGCGTAAACCTCACTCCGCAGTCCACCTCTCTCGCCTCCATCTCCTCACTTTGTTTCTCTCAACGCTTTCTCTTCTCTCTTCTCTCTTCAGTGACCGACTCTCTCTTCTCTCTTCTTCCTCCGCGACTGCGCGGCGACCACAAACCACCCACGCACGCCACAACCACCACCACCGCACCACGACTGACTCTCTCTTCTCTCTTCAATCGCCGGTCCTCTTCTCTCTTCTCTCTTCTTCCCGTGCGCTGTGAAGGTGAGGAAGAAGCCAAAATTTCTGCGCACGATTTCTGTGAAAATGAAGCAGAAGCCACGAACTGAAGGTGAAGCAGAACTGCAAAAGCCACGAACTGAAGGTGAATTGGTGAAGCAGAAGCGGGCTGAACTAGTGAAGGTAAACCCTAATTTCTGTGAAATCTCCACTTTCTGTTTGTTTGATTGAAATTTTTGATTAATCCCCAAATCCCAATCTGTGTGAATTGAAATCCCCAATTTGTGTGAACTGGATTTTTTGCTTTATTTTTAACCTTGATTTTTTCACACTCTTGAGTAGTACCAGCTGGAATTTTACATATGTAACTAAAATCAGTTAAGTTGTTTTAGGTAAACCTGAAACAAAAGCTAATGAGGCAAAGGCTTCTGAAGCCAAAAAAACTGGTGCCAAGAATAGTGCACCTGCTAAATAAGTCAAGGTTGTTGAACCAAAGAAGGATGAAGAGGACGATTCTGAAGATGACTCTGATGATGTATTTGGCAGCTCTAAAGAAGTGGTATTGATGAATTTTAGGTTTAGCTGCACTTTCCCTTTTATTTTTTTGCTATTTTGCAAGAAATTATGTTCCTAAATATGATATATATACATAGGAGTGTGCATGGTATTTTGCTACTCGTTTTTTATTTGATTGCTTTGATATGATCATTGTAGATGGGTGATGGTGATAGTGATGAGGATGAGGATGATGATAGCGATGAAGATAATGAGGAAGAGACTCCTACTCCTAAGAAGTTAATGACATATTGATATTGCAATATTCCTTTTCTTTGATTATGATTCTGTTATCAGAGATATTCCAAGTTGTTTATTTGTTGTTTTGTCTTGTAGAGGCCGGAACAGGGAAAGAAGAGGCCCGATGACTCTGCAAAAATGTTAGTTTCTGCTAAGGAAGCAAAAAATGCTACTTCTGCAAAGACCGGTGCGTGAGATTAGTTGTATTTTGTGTAATACCACGTCTTTTTTGTGTAATACCATGTCGAAAAACGCATACGTATGTTGATCAAAATTGCTATAGCCGGATACGCCAAGCTGTGGTTATCATGGATGCTGAATCTTGATTAGCTATATAGCTTCTATTTTGATCTTTTTAGTTGAGGGGTGGAGTGTGAGGCTTGATTTCATTCCCACCTCAACATTGCTGGTTATTTCTTATTGGTATCTTGATTTCTTTTAGGTTCCTGATAAGGTCAAAGAAGTCTTGGATACATTCCGAATTGCAGCTGAACTAGGGAGCGATTCACTTGGAGCCTATGTGATCTCCATGGCTTCAAATGTATGACTAGCTGCTACCATTCTGCAGTTGTGAAGACAAAGTATTATGTTAAAGATTTGGTGTTGGCGTTCACATTGCTAACAGTGTTCTTTTGCTTGATTATCAGGCAAGTGATGTCCTTGCAGTGGAGCTTTTACAGAAGGATGCATGGCTTACTGCTATTGGGGAGTTGAAGATAAATCTGCTGCTGCAAGGCACCTGGATCTGCTGCTGCTGCAAGGCATCTGTTAGCAACATTTAATAGTTTTAGGATCCTTTAGTATAGGATTTCTTGATGCTATTATAATTTTGATAGATATTTGAGCTACAATTGTTTCTTTTTATTATGTTTTTGAGTTGGATGACATTAACTATTTTAGATATTTGACATTACATTTATGTTATCACAGTTATATTTTTAATGAAATTTTCAGTTTTTTGATCAAGCTTAGTAAGTGTTATGTAAGATGTGTGTATAGTTATTATTGATAAAAATATGGTAATGAGATAAGGAAAAAAAATTCTCAAATTGCAAAAGAAATATTGTCTCTATTATAGGAGGTTGTAATTAACCCGCACAAAAAAGTCCTATAAACTATATGGCAATCAAAAATCTCCACAAAAATAAAACTCCTACAAATCACTCGACTTAAGGAGGTTTATAACCCCCTCAAAAAAACTTCCACTAATTGTGGGGGTTAAAAACCCCCGCAGTAAAACCCCCGCTAAAAACATGATACCAGCGTTTTCTAAAAACCCCCGCAAAACGATTGCGGCACTTGAAACTCCGGCGTTTGTTAAAACCCCCGCAGATTACGTTGCAGGGGTTTAAAACCCCCGCTAAGCGACTTAAAAACCCCCCGCAATCTGTTCCGTTTTTTGTAGTGGTTGACAAACACTTTTAAGGGCCGTTTGGATAAACAACTTAATTAATTGTTTATAACATAAGTGCTCATCATAGTGCCTATGCATAATTTGTTTATACAATAAATGACAAAATAATTTTAAACTATTTTTCTATAAATCATTAACTGTTTTTATAAACTATCATGTGGAGTTTATGGAAATTACATCAAAACAAGTCAAATGACCATAAACTGTTTATCAAAAGCCAGCCAAATGATAAACTGTTTATCATAAAGTGTTTTTATAAGCTATCATAAACTGTTTATCAAAAGCCAGTCAAATGACCAAAAGAGTGGACAAGAGAAGCCACACACCCCTTACTATTATTCCCCACCAAATACCATGCTTGTAAGTTGTAATGATATAAATATAACAAGTCAGATTGCTTTACACACGAACTTTGCTTGTGATGCGATACAAAAAAAAAGGTCATTAATTATACGTGTAAAGCAATCTGAGGAAAAAATTTCATGTTAATTTGGGCATGAAATTGAACTACTGTGAAGGTTGAAAGTTAATTCAAGTTTAAAGAAGGTCGTGTGAGAACTTAACAACAACACTGTTCCGTGTGATCAATAATCATTCTATTGTTTTATAAATTTATTGTTAATTGTAGCCCTGCTTTTTATTTTGGATGATTGAGAACTCATTATAATTGGACTTGGAATTTGGTGCCGTAGATATGCTTATTTGTGTAGCTTATATTGGTATCCTTCCATTTACATCAAACTACCATAGGTAAAAAATTCTAGCTATCTAAAACAGGAACCAATGTCATAACTCGTTTTTTCTTTCAATCTTCTTTTTTATATGAGAGAAGTTCACCATATCATTAACCAAGCATTTTGTAGGCAATGGAATCTATAGTTAACTAAACTCTACGGAACAATTTGCTTAAAATGATATATTACGACGGGATTAGGGTTTATAATCAAGGCGTGACATATACTTATGAAATTCGCTTTATCTTTATTAGGTGCTAACAATCCTTTGTAATAAAGATTATGTTAATGATTAGCGTTAAATGTGTTAGGAACTGGTAGAGAAAGAAGAGGATTGTAAACTCTCTGATCTTCATTCATGTTGTGAGATACAACTTATAGTAAGAATTACAAACAGAATAGTAACTAATTGTTACTTACAAGAGGTAAGACAGTTACTAACAACAAATTTACTAACTAATCATTACAACAAACTCAATTAAGCCTAACAAATAGTGGTTAAGCACTTAACTAACAATGTCTCTCCTAATCTGAACTGTTGTCTTAGCAGGTTCAGATTATCTTGTCACAGTAGTTACTCCAAGCTTCTGTCTTAAACTTGTGAATGATTCCAGCTTCAAATACTTAGTTATAACATCTGCATACTGATCATGTGTGCTGCAGTATTTCATGTCAATGATTTCTTCTTTACACAGGTCTCTGAGAAAGTGGAAGCGCACATCAATGTGCTTGCTTCTTCCATGAAGAACAGGATTCTTGGAAAGTTTGATTGCAGAATTGTTGTCACAATATATGATTGTAGGCTTGTCTTGCTTAAGTCCTATGCTGTCCAGAATTCTCCTCAGCCATACTCCTTGGCAAGCACAAGCTGCAGCAGCAATGAACTCGGCTTCTGTAGTTGATAGGGTGACCACTGGTTGCTTCTTTGAGGCCCAGCTGATGGCTCCAAATCCCAGCAAGTAAGCATACCCTGATGTACTGCGCCTATCATCTATATCCCCTGCATAATCACCGTCTGAGTACCCAACCAGCTTTTCATCAATTTGTGTACTTCTTTGATGCCTCTTGTACTGAATTCCATAGTCAATGGTATTCTTCACATATCTCAATATTCGTTTCACAGCAGCAAAGTGAATATCAGTGGGTCTTTCCATGAATCTACTAGCAAGACACACTGAAAACATTAAATTTGGTCGCGTGGCTGTAAGATACATTAAGCTCCCTATTATCTGTTTATACACAGTAGCATTGGCAGGCCTCCCTTCTTCATCCCTACACAGTTTGTTTCCAGGTACAATGGGATTAGATACACCCTTGCTGTTTTCCATACCAAACCTTTCCAGTATTTCTTTGTCATATTTTTGCTAACTTATGAACACACCAGCTTCATTTTGACAGACTTCAACACCTAGGAAGTATTTCATTTTTCCTAGATCACTCGTCTCAAATTCCCTTTTCATTGATTCTTTGAAATCATCACACATGTTACTGTTATTTCCTGTGTAGATTAAATCATCTACATAAAGACTCACAACTAAAATATGATTCTTACTTCCTGTTTTGACAAACAGAGTGTGTTCATGCGGACACTTAGTGAACCCTTCCTTCATGAAGTAGGACTCAATCTTGCTATACCAAGTCCTTGGTGCTTGTTTGAGCCCATATAAGGCTTTACTCAGTTTGTACACTTTATCTTCCTCTCCCTTCTTTACATAACCAGCAGGTTGTTCTACATAAACATCCTCAGTCAACTCTCCATGTAAGAATGCGCTTTTTACATCCAGCTGAAACACCACCCAGTTTTTGATGGCTGCTACTGCAAGTATAGTTCTAATAGTATCCCATATGGCTACTGGTGCGAATACTTCATTATAGTCTATTCCTTGTCTTTGAGAGTAGCCCTTGGCTACTAACCTAGCTTTATGCTTTTCTACTTTCCCCATTTCATTGAGTTTAGTCTTGTAGATCCACTTGACTCCTATAGGAGTGACATTATCAGGTAGCTGAACTAATGTCCAGGTTTTGTTCCTCTCAATTGATTCCATTTCAGTCTCCATTGCCTGTTGCCAGATTTGGAATTGTGGGGCATCTTCATAGCTTGTAGGATCTTCAGTGCTAAAAACAGCAAAGCTCATCTGTTTTTCACAAGTTGCTTGATTGGTTTCATAGTCACCAAGGTATGCAGGGGGTCTTCTAGATTCTTTTCAGTGTGGTATCTGTTTCAGTTTCCTCTTGTTCTTCATTTTGTTGAGAATTTGAGGATTCAGCAGCAGTGTAGCATCAGCTCTAGGAAGGATCAACACTGTTTCTGTTTGACTATCTTCACTTGTTTCTTCTACATCACTGCAGTTAGCTTCAGTGTCTTTGTTGGGCTCATTCCAGTGCCATTTCTCATCTTCTACAAACTTTACATCCCTGCTAACAACAACTTTCGTTATGACCAGGTTATGCAGTTTATATGCTTTGGATTCTTCACTTAATCCCAACAAAATGCATTTTACACTCTTGTCATCAAGTTTAGTTCTATGAACATCAGGAATGTGACTATATGCAATGCAACCAAAAATCCTAAAGTGACTGACAGAAGGTTTACTACCAGTCCATGCTTCTTCTGGTGTATGATTTTTGACAGCCAATGTAGGACTTCTATTAAGGACACAGACTGACCAATTTACAGCTTCTGGCCAAAACTCTTTAAGAACATCTTTTTCAGATAGCATGCTTCTAACCATATTCATTATGGTTCTATTCTTTCGTTCAGCCACCCCATTTTGTTGGGGTGTATATGCAACAGTCAATTGTCTTTTAATACCATGATCTTCACAAAATGACTTAAATTCCATAGAATTGTATTCTCCCCATCTATCAGTTCTTAAACACTTAATTGATTCTCCAGATTCCTTTTCAACTAGTGTTTTAAACTTCTTAAAAATCTCTAATGCATTGGACTTTTCAGACATGAAATACACCCAGCCTTTTCTACTAAAATCATCAATGAAAGTAATGAAGTACCTTTTGTGGCTATTGGATTCTGGCCTTATGGGACCACAGATATCTGAGTGTACCAATTCAAGTACTTTTGAAGCTCTCCACTTGCTTTCTTTGGGAATGGCTTCTCTGTGCTGCTTTCCCATTAAACAGTCACTGCATTCCTGAGATGGTTCTTGTATTTCTGGCAATCCTTTAACCATATTTTTCTGATTCAATGTTCTGAGACCCTTGTAGCCTAGGTGACCGAATCTGCAATGCCACAAATGACTGAGGTTATCCAGCTTTGTCTTCAAACATGAAGGCAGAATAGTGTTAGCCTGCTGATTGGGGTTATCCAGCTTTGTCTTCAAACATGAAGGCAAAATAGTGTTAACCTGTCCAGTTATGATGAACATTTTGTTGTTGCTCGTGATGCTGGTGATGATCAAGTCTCCCTTTGCGGATCTCCCCTCTTATCCAATCAACCAACTGTCCCAGGCCGGGAAATTGCGTTCCCGGAAGAAGCTTTCGCCGCCCCTAGCCCTTAGCTGTCTCCTTTTAGTCAGAGGTCAATAAACTGGAATTCGACATCAATGAAGAAGAAAGCAGACTTGTTCGCTCACTCTTCTTGCCAAAGTGCCAGTGGCTACATTTATGTTAAGTCTGGTCGCTCGGGTCATTGTAGTAAAGTGCGTGTGCTACGTCGGCCTGTTACCGTTCTCAAGAGGAGAAAGATAGATAGGGCAGCGTATTCGTGTACTCGGACTAGTGCTTCCTTGCTCTTTTACGAACTGTGCAAATGAGAAAGCAATGCCCCTTAGCCACTCGGGGTGATCCACTACTTACCAATCAACTCAAGCTAAAGTGTCAGAGCTGTCAGCTGAAGGGAACTAGTCCCCGACAATAGTCCCACACTTCCTTTATTGCTTGATCGGGCTCCTTATGATAAACTTTGCAGTTGTCATCCATGAATACTATAGCATGGTTTCTTTGCTGCAATTGTCCAATGCTAATGAGGTTACTCTTCAATTCAGGGATAAAGAATACATCTGAGATGACTAATATTCTTCCCTGAATCCTTATCTTATACTCCCCTTGCCTTTGACTGTCAATCTTGATCCATTTCCTAATTTTACAGAATTAGTGAATGTTTCATCAAGATTGAAGAACCAATGTTTATGGCCACACATATGGTTGCTGCAACCCGAATCAAGAAACCATAGGCTGTCATTATCTTCAACATCTGAATCTCATCCAATGGCCATCAGCAGCATTTCTTCTTCCTCATCAAATTCTGCAAAGTTTGCATTTTCTTCCCAAGATGGACATTCATGTCGAAAATGTCCCAACTTGCATTTGTAACATTCCATGAACTCCTTGCCAGAACTTTTTCCTCTACCTCTACCACGACCTCTTCCTCCGCCTCTTCCCCCAGACCTTCCACTGTTAGTGACTTTGAGGGCTTGCTCCTCTTCTTTCGTACCCTTCATTCTTTTCTCATGAACCAGTAGTTTCCCACGTAGCTCTTCTACAGACATTGTGGTGACATCATTTGACTCGTCTATGGCACACACTACATACTCAAATCTTTCAGTCATGGACCTCAGAATCTTCTCAACTACCTTAAGCTGTTCCATCGTTTCACCGTGGGTTACCATCTTATTTACAATAGCTAGGGTTCTTGACATGTATTCATCAACAGTCTCACCTTCTTTCATCTTTAACGATTCAAACTCTTGCCTCAACGCTTGCAAGTGAGCCCGTTTGACTTTCGTTGATCCCTGATACTTCCTCTTCATTGCGTCCCAGATCTCCTTGGCGGTGTTCTTTACCATGATCGTCTCAATGATTGTGCGATCAATCGCCTGAAACAAGCAGTTCTTTGCTTTTAGATCCTTCAATTTGGCATCTTCAATGGCTTTCAACTGTTCGGGCGTGGATTCTGTTGTTGCAATTGGAATTCCATATTCCACCACGAACCAGTACTCCTTCGATCGAAGAAGGTTTTCCATGAGTAATGCCCAATGGTCGCAGTGACCATCGAACCTGGGAACGGAAGGTTGCAGGAATTCACGCTCGTTTCTTTCTGCCATTTTCTTCTTCGCTGATGTTCGCAATCTAGGGTTCTTTTCTCTCACACGAAAAACTGCAGTTTCAATGGATCAGGCCCCCTAAGGAGCTCTAATACCAGTTGTTAGGAACTGGTAGAGAAAGAAGAGGATTGTAAACTCTCTGATCTTCATTCATGTTGTGAGATACAACTTATAGCAAGAATTACAAACAGAATAGTAACTAATTGTTACTTACAAGAGGTAAGTCAGTTACTAACAACAAATTTACTAACTAATCATTACAATAAACTCAATTAAGCCTAACAAATAGTGGTTAAGCACTTAACTAACAAAATGCGAGTCTAACAATTTGCTTAAGAATTATGTGACTATGGTTTCATCCTCCACCCGTTTTTATTGATTTCACACCAAAGTTAGAGGTTAATAAAACATATCAGAGATTTTTTTTCTTAACAATTGCAAGAGGGAAGAACATTGGTGACTCAATTCGTGCAATTCAATGTTAATCGTAGGACTCATTTAATATATATAATCGTAGAACCTAGGTGGTAAAACCATATCAATTACCCACCAATAACAATAAGGACTTCGATTATATATTTATCATATAGATTATTCTAGGCTTAATTACAGTTTTGGTCCCTCTGTTTTCACCAATTCACGATTTTGGTCCCCCAAGTTTTAATTTGACGATTTTGGTCCCCCAAGTTTTAATTTGACGATTTTGGTCCCCCTATTTTCCCAATTTGACGAATTTGATCCCCCTCTTAATTTGGTCAAAATTAAGACTCAATTTTGACTGACTCATCCTACGTGGCAGTCCACGTAGACTGCCACGTAGGCACACCCCCACCCCACCCCCACCCCCTCGTGATCCTTCTTCTTCCTCGTGATCCTCCCACCCCCACCCCCTTCACACCACCCACCACCCACCTCACAATCTCCCTCTCTCTCCTTTCTCTCTCACCGCCAGTCTCTCTCTCTCCTTTCTCTGTCACCCACCTCATTTTCGTTTCCCTCCGACTGCGACCTCCGTGAACCCCTCCCCCCTCCTCTGCGATCTGAACGGCGAGAGAGGGAGAGTGACGAGCGAGAGAACAGCGAGAGAGGGAGAGCGACGAGCGAACCAAAGAGGGGGAGATGCGAACCAGAGAGGGGGAGATGCGAAGAGAGAGATGGAAAATGAGGGGGAAGAGAGGGAAGGTGGTGAGAGGGAAAGGGGGATCGGTGATTGAGAGAGGAGGGAGAGCGACGGTGATTGAGAGAGGAGGGAGAGCGACAGTGAGCGAGGGAGGATCAGTGGGGGGGAGGGTGAGATGCGAAAGAGAGAGAGGGGGTGTGGTTGTGGGGGGGGGGGGGGTTCACGGAGGTGGGGGGTGGGAGGGGGGAGGGGAAGAGGAACAGTGGAGGGGGGTTCACGGTGGGGAAGAGGAACAGTGGAGGGGGGTGGGTGGGGTGGGTGCCACGTAGACTGCCATGTAGGATAATAAGTCAAAATTGAGTTTCAATTTTGACTTATTTAAGAGGGGGGCTATGATTTTTCAAATTGGGAAAATATGGGGACCAAAATCGTCAAATTAAAACTTGGGGGACCAAAATCGTGAATTGATAAAAACAGGGTGACCAAAACTGTAATTAAGCCATTATTCTATCATGGCATATAGATAAACAAATATCTACTAAGGGGTTCACTTTAATAAAAAAAATTAAAGCAAAATAATTATTTTAACACAATAATTTGTAGACTTTTTCTCTTGCATTTATATATAAAAGTCATGAGTCGAAGACTCGAAGTGCTTCTTCTTGTTTTATCCATTTTCATTGGTCTAGGACAAAAAGTTGAAAGAAATATTTTAAGGAAGAAACATAAAGATTAAAGAAAGGAGAATTAAAATAAGAAAAATAAAGCAACAATGGTTAGGCAAGTTTCCTCCCAATAGAGCAAAAGAATTGGAGAGAAGTGAGAACAATGACAAAAAGAAGAGAATAGGCAAAGCTGAAAGTGAATGTTTTGAAAATCAGATATGACATCGAACTAGCGAGACCACTTGGTTATAGTTCAATTGTTTTAAACCGCTCAAATAGGAATGAAGCTGTGTCCGCTAAAATAATCGAACATTAGATAATATCAGTTCATAGTTTAATCAGTTGAACGGTTGAATTGGATCGAATGGAGAGTGATGGAAAAATATTGGTGGGTATGAAAGTGCACACCATATATGCGCACTAACATGAAAGTGCACTCACAAAGCCACATTTTAAATCACTACAAACACATATACACATATGTGGGGTCCATTCCATCCATGATCTTTCCTCCATAGCTAAGCCAACAAAGAGCTATCTATCAACCAACTCATCAAATACTCAATACCCATCATTGCCATCACTGAATTATCTTCCACTCTTCTTTCCTTTCTTTCTCCCATTCACACTATTGCTCTCAATGAATCCCTTTCATCACACTAACAATTAGAATTCTTCCCTTCCTTTTTATTTATTTTTTTTCCTTTGTTGTCTAATAAAATCTAAACCATGTGTTTTGAGGGAGAGAAAAAGAAGTTTTTGTGATGGGGTGTTTGTAAAGGAGATAGTGCAAGCAAGGGAACTTCAAAAGCTGTTTTTGGTTTTGGAAAAATGGGTAATTGTTGGTGTAGGTGTGAATCATCAGATTATAAAGTCTCTTCTAATGCAAAGTCAGGTTGGTTATTTTCCCAATAAATAAAAAAAGCTTACCTTTTTTTTCTTTCTATTTTTAATAACTTTCTATTATTTATCAGTTTCTGGAATGGTTGGTGTTTTTCGTGTGTACTTTTGTGATAGGGGTTCAGTTCTCTCTAGAAATGGTTTATTCTTCTTCTTCTCTTTCTTTTGATTTTTCACAATATATGATGGATATTATTGTTTTTTTACAGAGGATATTATTGTTAAGGGAAGGCTTTCATATTATTTCATTTCCCTTAATTCTTGCTTTCATATTTTTTTTTGTATGTAGTGTTAGCATCATATATAGCTTGTCCTTATAGACAAGGCAACTAACTCATGGGTGATTTTAATTTCAATTATAAAAATATCATATTATTTTTTTATAAAATATATAAACAGAAAAGAAAAGAATATTAAGTAATTAGAAAAATAGAAAACATTTATTTTTTGAAACAAAACAAGCTATAACATCCTGCAAATCATTAGATAAAAAGGAGAACTAGAAAACAGAAATCTGCATATAAGAGTTACATGTTGTCTTCAAATATTCTTTTCAACTTTCCAAAGTTGTTTCAACATAGAAGCTATTAAGATGACCCCTATTCTAAGCATCTTTTTTTTTTATGTCTACTTCAAAAGTGGGTTGGCTTTTATTTGTTACCTGGATAGTGGAAACCTCTAATTCTAGTGCTTTAAGTTTTATCTCAACCATATACTATACACTATATTCTATGAAAAACTTGGTGGCTGGTTAATTTTAACAATATGATTGGTTGCTTCACAAATATAATATGCTCCCACCATCCCATGCTTTTGTAAGCATATTGCTTTTTCATAGCTGTTTTCTTTGTCTTCTTCTACCGCAAGAGTTTATGTCGACCATTTGAATTACTTTGTTTAGGTTATCTACTTACATAAGCATTTGTAGGTAGAGGTGTCAATTTTGCTCCGGCCTAACGGGCCAGCTCGATGGTCCAGTGTTTTGCGTAGGGCTGAGCTCAAAAGCACACATCATAATTGTTATGGTAATAAGTAAAAGGTCTCAATGATATTTACACCCCCTGCAAAGCCCAATAACCAACCAGTCCGTATCCAGAAAGTCTAGCCTTTCAATCAACGGTTCAGGTACCTCTGCAAGATCTAACGGCTCAGGATCGTCAAAACAAACATCACTCAAACTCTATAAATACCACATTCAAATGCTCATAAATGTAAGCAACTTCTAAAAACTAAACATTGATTCACTCAAATACTGACTTGAGCGTCGGAGTATTCTTGCAGGTACGACATCGCCCCCTCAAGATCGAACAATATTGATCAAGGGCGACATCTACCCTCCAAATATAGTAAATTTAAGATCTCCTGCCCAGGAAGCCACGTGCTCTCCATCCTTCATGCCTTCGACCCTCCAAATATTTCTCTCAGAACGCCCAGATTTTTTGACCTACTGACTCTAGGTTATGGCCTGAACGGTACAAACGATTCGATCTCCAAAACCTTGGCGGAAACCCAATCATAAGGGCGAACCTCCCGCACTGGTACATCATGGGCTCCAGGACCAGTACTGGAATAACCATCAGCTGAAGCATCAGAAGCTCGGCTCGTACTTGGCTGGTCCTTGCCATCAGCATCATCCTGATCAGAATCATCTTTGAGCACTGAGCTCGCCCAAAATCAGAACCGGAGCTCTCCGATTCTATAGTATTCGAACTCCCCTATCTTTCCCCCGATTGAACCTCCTCATCAGACTCCGAAGAGAGAGCCACCACATCGATTCTACGATCTTCCTCCACAGCTTCCACAACATTTGGATCGGGCTTATTAACATCGTCAACCGGAGAAAAACTTTCAACATTAATATTTTCCTCCGCTTGCTCGCTGGTAGGAGCGGAAGGCGGATGATCTTGCTCATCTGGAGTACCGACCATTGTCTGATTCTCTCGATTTTCAGGAACGTCACCACCAGAGGCCATAATCTTAACAAGCTCGTTTCGATATTCGGTTATATCCCTACGGGTTTGTTTGGTCCTCGCCAGATCTAAAACTGTAAAAATGGGGGACGAAATCTCAGGATAAGAAAAAATCGTAATGGGTTCGCGAACAAGTCGGAACCTGACCTGACGACCCCCACTCAGGGCGAATAAATAAAAGACCAAGAGGGGTCCAAAACGCAAAAAACAAATAAATTAAAGACTAACCTCGAAATAAAGCAGATGAGATGATCGGATCTGAAATAAATCTTTTTGTCGACCTACTGTTGAGCTACTATCACCTAGTCCGCTTTGCTCGAAGAAAAGCTCGACAACTCAAAACCGGTAATCAGACAGAAGGAGTCATGCAGCAACAAAACGAGGGGAGGTGGCCCCCTATTTATAGTGGGCCGAATATCATGGATTGGGCCTGGAAGTCGAATCAACACGTCCAATCAAAATCCAAAGGTCAGCCACTAAAAACAAAACGTCACCATCATTAGCCGCCATCGTAATGCGCGTCGTGTCAGAAACATTTAATGTCTGACACTGAATCCAAAGCGTTGGTCCCTCTGCTCAAAAGAAAGCTCGGTGCATCTCGAGATCGGTTAAGTGAATCAAGCTAGACAAAACCCATGACCAACTTAAGCCAACCCTTTTTTGAGTCCCTAAAAAAGAAAGCTCGGTACGTCTTGTGATCGACAACGTAAAGTGACATCGACTTATCAAGCCAAGATCGCCCCTCAGGTGACCAGACTTGGGGGGCCACTGTTATGGTAATAAGTAAAATGTCTCAATGATATTTACACCCCCTGCAAGGCCCAATAACCAACCAGCCCGTATCCAGAAAGTCTAGCCCTTCAATCAACGGTTCACGTACCTCTGCAAGATCTAACGGCTCAGGATCGTCAAAACAAACATCACTCAAACTCTATAAATACCACATTCAAATGCTCATAAATGTAAGCAACTTCTAAAAACTAAACATTTATTCACTCAAATACTGACTTGAGCGTCAGAGTATTCTTGCAGGTACGACATCGCCCCCTCAAGATCGAACAATATTTATCAAGGACGACATCTACCAACTACTTCGGATTATTCACCAAGATCGGAAGTACGGGACTGAACAATAATATTTTATTTATTAGAGATAATAAAAGAATAGATATACCAAGTTTATTCGAAGATAAAGGAAAAATCTATTACCCTAAAAGAAATGAAAGGTCAAGGAAGAATCGAAATACTGTTGGCCCAACCCAGTTGGCCCATGAGCCAAACTGGGTGTACTTTTTATGTTTTTTTTTTAACATTTTTTGTGTTTTCCTTTGTTAAAAATTGGATTGGGCCGAGCCAGTTAGTTGACCCTATTTTTTGGGTTATGATGGGCTACAAAACACACACCCCAATTGAAAACTAGACTAGACAAGCCCATCCCACTTTTCCATTTTGTCCCATTTGGCCATTGGGCCGGGCTAGGTCGGGTGGCCCAATTTGACAGCTCTACTTGTGAGATTGTTTGTGGCAACTTATAGAAACAGCTTATGACAGGTCGATATGTTATTTTCCAATTATTTTCATAAGTCCTTCAAGAGAGAACTTATGAATACAACTTATATAGCTTATATGAAAACACACTTTAATTTTATTTTATGTTATTATAGAAATAGTTTATAGTTTATACATTAAAAACTTATATAATAAGCACTTATATTATAAGATGTTAATTAAACCGTTTATCCAAACCGGGCCTAAAATATGGTATGAGAATCTATCCTAAATCAATATATTTGTTATTCCACGTTGCATTTGTGCATATGATTTCTACAAATTGGAATAAATAAATAAATATCTATTCAGAGTTTAAATTATGTGCATATCTATATACATATAAACGGTTCTCAATATTTCTGTTATTGATCGACCAAAAGAACAAAACCAGGTGACAACAACAGTGAAGCAAAGGAATGATCATAATAGTAAGTTACCATCAAATCCAGAAGAAGTAGAAGATCTGCGGCGTGATCATACAGATACAAATACAAATCCATTGATAGCATTCACTTATGATGAGCTAAAGACAATCACTGGAAATTTTAGACCAGATCGTGTGTTAGGTGAAGGAGGATTTGGAAGTGTTTATAAAGGGTTTATTTCTGATGAATTAAGAGAAGGACTTTCTTCTCTTTCTGTAGCTGTTAAGGTTCATGATAGTGATAACAGTCATCAAGGCCACAGAGAATGGCTGGTATATATACATTCTTAATTATGTTTTTCTATGTACATGGAAATTGTGTAAGAAAAATAAATTGAGATTAATTATATAGATTTTGATTGGTTTATAGGCAGAAGTAATATTTTTGGGGCAGCTTTCACATCCAAATCTGGTGAAATTAATTGGTTACTGCTGTGAAGATCAGCATAGAGTGTTAATTTATGAGTATATGGCCAGGGGAAGTGTGGAAAACAACTTGTTCTCAAGTAAGTATATACTATACTATGCCACTTTTTCTTTTCTTTCTGGATATTAAATTAAATTATGCACTCTATTGATATTATAGCTCAGGACATTACAGGAACATGATATTATTAGAGTGACAATACATATATGATATAACCATATGGATGACAAGGACTTTAAACAATGTTTAGGAAAATGTAATTTTGCTTTTATTGATGTGTCTCCAACAATGTTGAAACTTGAAAAGGGTAATATATAAAGTGAATTCTCTGTTGTGTTAAGAAAAATATGGGTGGTATAAACAATGGGTCCTACAACCAATCATGATGACTCCACACTTCCCCTTTTCAATTTTGAACATTGTCTGGGAGACTATCCCTACGCAATTAGGAAACCAAGGAGTATTCATGTGACCGAAACTCCTCACTATTTCATATGTTGAAAATCTCATATTGTCTGAGATATGACCTAAGTAATCTTTATAAGGCTTAGACAGTTCTTATCTTACAAACTGATTTGGCCCTAAGTCCAAATTTAACAGTGGATTGTGAAAAAATCAAATCTAAGGGTTTAGTGCTCACCACAACAGCTGTCACGTCACATATTTTAATGATTAAGATATCAAAAGTGTAAACAAATATATAAATTAGACTAAAAGTTGAAGAAAAATTTATAAAGACTAATAAAAATAAAAACTAATTCTAAAAACATATTTTAACCCTTTGTAATAGATAAATATTACTCTCTTTAGGTACATCATATGTAAGACAACAATATTACATTGAACTCAACGTCAACTTAATGATGGCATCATTCCACACATTTATTGGTGACATTGGTGTGTTTATTTTTTGTCTGTATATCTATGTTGCTTTATTACTTATATATTGCAGAAATTTTGCTTCCCATGCCATGGTCCATAAGAATGAAGATTGCATTTGGTGCTGCAAAGGGACTTGCATTTCTTCACGATGCTGAGAAACCCGTCATCTATCGTGATTTTAAGACATCAAATATTTTATTGGACCTGGTCAGTACACTTAAATATTCATCATTCATGTCAGTGAAAAAGGAAATCTTTTGGTGATTATGTATTTATATATTGAAATTATGTACAACAAACAAAGGCTACAATGTTTCCCAAATAAGCCAGCTCTTAAGTAACACTGTTCTTGTTTTTGTTTTCATTGTTTAAAAAACAGGACTATAATGCAAAGCTTTCTGACTTTGGCCTTGCTAAAGATGGACCGGTTGGAGACAAGTCCCATGTTTCTACTCGAATCATGGGAACATATGGTTATGCTGCACCTGAATACATTATGACAGGTAAAGGCAGAGAAAACCTTCAGACTCTTCGAGCATTTATAAAGGAAAATATAAAACAATTATGATTGTCTTACAAACATAATTTGACATCATAGTTATGTCTTGTGCAGGTCATCTGACTCCTAGAAGTGATGTTTATAGTTTTGGAGTTGTTCTTCTAGAACTTCTAACAGGAAGAAAATCTTTAGACAAGTTAAGACCAGCTAGAGAGCATAATCTAACAGATTGGGCTCTTCCTTTGATAAAAGAAAAGAAGAAACTGCTAAATATTATAGATCCAAGGCTGGAAAGTGATTATCCAATAAAAGGAGTTCACAGGGCTGCAATGCTTGCTTATCATTGCCTCAACAAAAATCCAAAAGCAAGGCCATTAATGCGAGATATTGTAGATTCACTAGAGCCTTTGACTGCATACAGTGAAATCTCTATTGAAAAAACATTGACCATAATCAATGATGTTCCTGTAACTGATGTGAAAAAGAAGGATGCTGAATAACTGAAAGGAAAGAGGATACTGTTTTTAGGTTATAAGTTTTCTTTATCATGTTCATAGGAAGAGGTTTTGTCTCAACTTCTTGTGTCTATCAACATGACATATAGACATTTTCTTTCTTTTGAATCACTTTCTTTGCCTTTCAACATGGATATGCAATTGGATTGCTGTATGTACTAAATTTCAATTTAAGCAGAAACAATTAAATACAGACAAGTAATGGCAGCAAGACAAGATACATTATCAGGTGTCCTTTTCTAGTACATAATGAGAAAACAGATTTTCTTTTATCAGAAAAGTTATGTAAATATCCCTATTTGGTTTTACTGGATCTGCTAATTATAGCAGGTGTTTAATTGCTTGTAACTAATTCAGTATTAGTTAGTAATTAGTAACAGAGTTAGCAATAGAGTTCGTTAATTAGATGTTCCCCGGAACGAAAAACCTTTGCGCTTGCCCTAAGCTCTATGTGTGATGTGCGCTATAGTCAATTACCTAGTACCTACTTCATGTATCAAACGAGGGTGAAGTCTCTATTCGGATTTCTAAGGATGAATACAAGGCAAGGCTCGAAGCCCGCAAAAATCATCAAGACGAACGATTCATTCTCTTTAAAGGAGATACACCGATCAAGATTGAAGCTCTTCGTGCCAAACTCGCTAGATATATTTTAATGAGTCTGTGTGGTCGTAAAAAACATAACAAAATTTAAGGCCTAAAGCAAGAACTTTATTAGCCTTTTCATTAGGTCGACCCCTATCACAATTGATCCGTTCGAGGTGGTTGTTTTGCCAACCCTATCTCCCGACAGTCATCATGGTGCATTAATCTGTTAGAATGGGCTGTTATTCTATTATTATTATATGTTATTATTAGGGCAGTTACTATTATGTTAATTATTAATTGATTAATTGTGTGCAGAAACCGTTATTGTAACTGTTGTTTGGCAGTTATAATTATGTAAATAGAATAAATAAGGAAGAGGGTATCCGATGAAATAATAAGGGAATTGGGGTCTTTTAGGCAAGGGAGAGACAAGAGACTCTCATATGTTCTCTAGAATTGTATTGTAATCTTCAATTTATGTTAATATATCAGTTGATTTCTATCATAATCTTACACAAACTTAATCATGCCCATTCATAGCCATGATCACTTAGTTACCATGTCTAAGTAACATTATTCAACAAAGTAAGCAGAATCAGCTATTAAGTGTGATAGGGGTTATCATTGTTGGAAATGGACAATATTATTGATTGTATGTTTCTTGTATTATTCATACTAGTACACAAACAAGATCCCACTGACGGGGCCAAAAAATTGAGAGACCTGTAGTTAAATATAAGGATATACACTGGGAAACAAAATGTTACAGAATCATATTGCTCAACCAATTCCTTAGTCAGCTAAACTTTGTGTTGTGTTCTCACACAAAAGGGGTTATTTATTATTAAAACCAAAAAGAGATTTGATGGCATTGATGGCATTCTCATTGATAAATGATTCATCAAATCTTTTCAGCAACGGATCAAATTCCGGGGATGCCCTTAGATTGGCCAGGTCAGGATCAGTTCTGATTCTCTGTTAAAAGTTAAAACAACAACAGTGTTAGGCCGTTTAGCAAATATGATAAATGATAATGTAACTTGCGGGTAGTAGGTTGATTACCTTGAAGTCTTCAAAACCACCTTTTAGAGCCTCTTCTAGTGAAGAAAGTGCAGCTTGAATCTGTTTGAGAAATTCATTACACTATTAGTATATTCTTTACTGACGGTCCTGAGGGTGACGAAGGTGTGTATTAGAATCCCAACTCCCATGTTGGATATGATGTGGCCTCAGTAGTGATTATAAGAGGTGTCAATTTTATCCCTGCCCAACGGACCGGCGCAATGTCCCAGTGTTTTGGGCTGGGCTAGCTAAGTAGAGGTCCAGAAAAAACTGGGCCATTTTGACCCACCCCAGTTGGGCCAGATTGGGCTCACTTTTTTATACTTTTTGAACATTTTTGGTTGGCTCATACTTCGTACAAACCCCCAGCTACTCACTGGACACCCCCAACCCTCAAATATTCCAAAAATACCCTCACGTGAAACGTGCTCCCAAACCCTCCCCACATTGCATTTTGACTTGGTACGGTACTTTAGTACCGAACCGGTTCGGAACTAAAGTACCGAACTTGAACTGCTTTGTATTTTCCCACCTCTATGCCTATTATTGTGCATACAGATGTTTCTAAGCATACAAGCCATCAGCTCCTCAATTGTGGTATAATTAATGACCCAACCATTTTACATGTGCTTTCATTTCCTGGACTAACTGTCCCACACATTTCTTGCAAGACTAGTACTCTTACTCTTCTCATACAATTTTTCAATTTATTAAACAATATGTTGAGAGATGCAGCAGGCTTTATGGATAGTATTATGCATGACTTTATGGTGTTTCACTTTATCATATTATTATATTGGATCCATACCGGTTCGGTTCCAAAGTTCCGAACCTTTTAAAAATTGAAAAGTGGGGGGTGTCTGCCAAGATATAAGACCCGGTACTTTGGATCCGGACGGGTACGGATCCAAATTTCCGAACCTGCGCAATCCCAGAAAAAAATGCAACGCGTGCGTTTCATTAATGGCATTTTGGTCTTTTCACAAGGTTTGGGGGTGTCCAGTGAGTAGCTGGGGGGTTGTACGAAGTATGGGCCTTTTGGTTTCCTTTGTTAAAGTTTGACTTGGTCGGGTCAGGCCGAGCCACTAGCCCAGTGTTTAAGGCTGGCTGGGATACAAAAAACACAGCCCCGTAGACAACTAGGTTGGACTAGTCTAGTTCGCTTTTGCGTTTGGCCCAGTGAGCTGGGCCACCCAGTTTGACAGCTCCAGTGATTATAAGCGGAGGAAATCCTCACTCCACAAGATAGTTTTTGGGATGAGCTAGGCCGAATCCCAAATTTTAAGACATACTAGTGAGTAGTGACCAATAAACTATAAAATTTTTGCACCAAGTTGGTCACTCACCTATATGGAGGGATTAAACCTACTTAGCAAGTAATACAAGGGACTAAATACAATCAAAAAGAATAATCTGAAACCAATGCTCAAGTAGTGAAACATAGCAACATGCAATTTTTAATTTGAACAAAAACATACCTGGTTTAGCTTAGAGTAACAACAAGCAACATTATAACTTGCTACTGCTGCTTCTTCGGGTTCTGGTTTCGATCCCAAAACAGACTCAAATTTCTCTAGCGCTTGCTCATATTTGGCATCTCTTCAGCAATTAATCCAGAAAAAGAGTGCACAGTAAGGATATTATCAGGGAGATAACATTAATTCTCTAGTCCTAGTTTAGAAATAGTATGATTTTTGAGTCACAAAGTCTTACTTGTATAGTAGTAATCCTTCTCTCAATTCCTTTTCTCGGAGGTTTTTCATTTCCTTTTTTTTCAAGTAGTTTTGCATCTGAAATTTTTGCAAGTTTGAGTAATGACAGTGGTTAATAACCCACATAGAAGTATAGTAGTGGCATCTTTCTATTAAAGAGAAAATACCTTCTACAAAAAAGTTTGAAAACTTAAGGATTACAATTTTGCAGTTGTAACATCATGGAACTTACTTGAATTTCCCTCAATCTGCCACTGACTACCCCAGAGTTCCTCTCAGCTCTGATAATCTCCTTTTCAGTTAACTCACCACCCGTATCTAAGTTTCCTGTGAAAATAGAGAAACCATGGTTCACGATCCGCGAGCAAAGTTCACGAATCACAAGAAACTAGACTAGCACTTGAGGGAAACACAGTGAAAAATGCATACATAATAAACTAACCATATCTCTTCTGCATTTTCATAAGTAATGGGCCAATTCTTTGTTTAATTGTGTACATTGTCCGTCCATACTCTGCAGCTGGCCAAATTTCGGTCCCAAAAACAGCACTGCAGATGTTCAACATTTAGGTCATTACTCAACCACTCAAACATTATGGATCTAACATAAGGTATATTATTTTACTTTTCAAAGGAAGTTAGTACATACAAAAACGACACGCATTTAGTGTACATACTACATAGGGCAATTTCTTGGGATTCGGTTTGTCTGCAGTCAGACATTCAGCAAGCTCTGAGCCATCCAATCAAGATCAGACAGTCCAGATTTCAAATTTGAATTTTATATTAACCAAAAATCAAAAACTTCTTAAAATCTGAATTGTCTGATCTTGATCGGACAACTTTGAGTTTACCGACCGCTTGATTGCACACTCTCTTCTACTGCACTAAATCCAAATTCAATTTATTGACCATAATGAAACCTAAATTGCTATCACATGCCTAAATAATTTTGTAACACTAAAACCATATACCAAATCACTATATTTTCAATGTCTTATCAAAATCCACAACCTTGACTAAACAAGGCCTCCAAATACCTATTTTGAGCATGATATTCTAGCACTTTCAAAGAGGTCCAGAATTTTAATGCAATACCAAAGTCCACAACCATAAGCCAATTGGCTAAACAAGACTTCCATTTAACTATCTTGATAACATGGTATGGTAGCACTTATCTTATCTGAAAGCTATGTACCTTGTATTCTATCTAATTCTCTAAAGAAAGAAACCTGCTTATATAATATGAAGAAGAGCATGCAGAATGACAAACCTAGTGGCAATTACTTTATCCCCAACAGTGAAAGCTCCAGTCTTGTCAGCTGATCCACCTGGTGCAATAGCATCTATGTAAGTTCCACCATCTCTTCCCTTTACAAATTTGAGTCCGTAAGGCTGATCCAGCTCTACTTCATACTCTTCATATTGTTCCCCTTCTTTTCCTTCACTCTCCTGTTTGGATGCTTTAACCACAAAAAGTAACGGCCTTGACAAAAAGGTGCTACAACTATAAGAAGCACCTGAATATGAGTGATTTGTTGAAGAAAACAAGTTGGTGATAGGTAAAAGATAGGTTGGGTTTTGCTTGGAATGAATTTGAGTGGTTCTTGGCAATGTAAGTGCTGAGTAAAGAGAGGAATGACCACTAGTGGTGGTAGACATGGATAATAATGACATGGTTATTGTGGTTATATTCAAAACTCAAAACTTGGTTTCTATTTTCAGGTCTATGGATTATAGTTGGACTGTGGAAACAACGGGGGTGAGGTGATTGCATAGTTAACAGAGCTAAAGCTTGAGTTGGGGCCACAGAGAAGAAGATGAGAGGTTCTGAATGTAGATTTGGTTCTCTCAATGCACATCCATTCAATTCATTAATATGATGCCACGTGTACTCTTTTTTCATTATATATTTGAGGCTGCCCGTTTGACTATATATATATATATATATATAAAATGGAGAATTTAACTTTTATTTGTGAGGCTTTAGTCATTCTTTTAACGCTCAATTAAACTCTATCTCACTCAATACCTTTCTATATTTCTTAAGTTTTTTTTACAATAAAGTGGAAGCCTTTTTTTACCTATGTTGTTATTATTAATATTAGCTTTATACATTGAAGATAGATAAAATGAATTATCCGTGGTTATTACTATTTTTTTATCATGTTACTATTGGTTTTAAATATATATATATATATATATATATATATATATACACACATATATATATATATATATATATATATGTGTGTGAACTCACATTTCAATTTTTTCGGGTTTTTAAATGACCCATTTGTATTGTTTTAATAAGCAAACAAATTTCAAGTACAAGAAGTGCTGCTGGAGAAATACAACACAAATATTATTATTATTATAATTATTATTATTATTATTATTATTAAACATTTAAGATAGATAAAGTGAATATAGATAAAGTGAATTAGCAGTCGTTATTAATATTTTGGCTAAAGTGCTCCCGGGGTCCCTTATCTTTATTTAAAGTAACGATTTGGTCCTTTATTTTTTTTTGTCCCAAATCAGTCCTTTATGTTTTAAATTTTTGACACATAAATCTTTTTCTGTCCCAAATCAGTCCTTTATGTTTCAAATTTTTAACACATAAATCCTTTTTTTTGTCACATAAATCAGCACTGTTAACGGAAAAGAATTTATGTGTCAAAAATTCGAAAGATAAAGGACTTATTTGGGACAAAAAAAACATAAATGACTAATTCGTTACTTTAAATAAAGATAAGGGACCCCATGAGCACTTTAGCCAAGTATTTTTTATCATTTTACTATATATATAACTAAAACTATATATATATATATATATATATATATATATATATATATATATATATATATATATATATATATATATATATATGTAAAGGAGACTTGAACTTTTATTTGTGAGACTTGAGTCATTGTTTTAATGCTCAATTAAACTCTAACTCACTCAATACCTTTTTATACTCCTAAAGTTTTTTTTACAATAAAGTGCAAGCCTTTTTTTACCTATGTTGTTATTATTGAGACTTGAGTCATTGTTTTAATGTGATAAGTCCAAATTTAGTGTGTTTTTAGTCTTTAAATTAAATAAACTTTGTAGGACTTTAATTCTATTTTTGGACTATTTTACTACACATTCTTAGTTTTTATTTTCAGGCCTAATTATGGAGCAAATGAGGAATTTTGGATGGTTAATGAGCAAGGATCAAAAGACAACTCTCGAGGAGAAAATTAAAGCAACATAAAGCTAAATATCAGAAGTACGCGCACGGTCCGTGCGTGTTCCAGCATGGTCTGTGCATCATGTTCGCAAGTTTTGAAGGAAAAACGAAGAAAATAGCTAAAACACAGAGCACGATCCATGCGCGTAGCAAGCACGATCCGTGCGTGATGCTCGCAACTGAGAATTCCAAAAGTTTCACGATAAGTAAGATCCGTGCGCCTCCTAAGCACGATCCGTGCGCCTTCTGCAGAGTTAAAAGATGTTACAAAACTCTTCCCATTCTCTTTATTATGGATTGTAACTCGAATTTAGTGTTTTGTCCACTAGGCTATATAAAGCCCTCATTTCAGAGGCAAAGGAGACACTTTCTCATTTTTAATCTCACTCCAAAATTTAATTTAAGTTCTTGCATTTCTCTCAAGCTCTTGTTCTTTTATTTTCATGTTCTTTACTTTCTTGCAATTTTAATTTCTGTTCTTTACATTTCCAACATTTTACTTTCTCGCACTTTATATTTCCGCACTTCTACATTTCAGTCTTTACTTTCTGCTCTTACTTTTCTGTCAATTAGATTTCAGTCATTTACAATTATGTCAATTTATCTTATTGCAATTTATATATTAAGCATGAGTGAGTAGAAATACGGTCTTGAGTTATTGGGAGTAATCCAATGATAGGTCCCTAGTACTTCCCAAGACTATTCTCCACTCCAACTATTGTGTTTTCAATCTAATTTCACCATCTTATACATTTCAATCTTAAACATTAGAATGAAGAATCGAAAGGTGAAATTCTATGTTCGATCCATGAAATTAGACAAGAGAATTAAGATATGAGAATAATCTTAATTCCCTTGAGGTAATAAGAAATGTATTATTCTTAATGGGTTTTGCCAACTTTCAACCATGAGAATAGGATTGAAAGTTAGATTAAAACACATTATTGTATTCTGAAAGGAACCAATAATTACGTTTGTTACCTTACCTTTGAAACACAATAATTTTATCATTGGAGGATAGTCAAAGAATTCCATGGGTTCTCATCATTGTGCTGAAACTAATGACCCGAGATTCTTTATATTCTTGAATTACAATTAATCAAAAACTCTCCCAAATCATTAATTTTAGCTAATCAAAACTGAAAATTAGATTGGTAATCACTTAAACTCCCTGTGGGATCGATATTTTTACTATGCGATAGAACCGTGCACTTGCGGGCCTATCATACACGACGTACGAGAATCGGGGTGTTACAGAGCTGATATGTCGCATTGCCACCTTACCATTTTTTGTTTCTATTTATTTTAAATGCCGAGTTCTTCATTTTCACCATACTCTTGATCCCGTAGCAATCCCAAAATCAATTTTATAAACCCCAAAATTCCATTATGCAATTTTAATTTTCCTAACCTAATTGTTTTTGTCAATTTGTATAACCCCAAAATTCACTAACAGAGGCAAAATTCCCAACCACAAACCTCTCTTCTATTAACGCCTATTAATTCCATTATGTCATGAGGCTTCACTCCTCATTTACAGGTTCATGTAGTTCATTGTGAGAGGCATGCAAAGTCTACAACACATATTCATTATGCTTGTCCTGAATATCCCATTTGTGCTGAGAAAGCCCCTCATAGAAGAAAAAAATAATAAAGAAACAAATATTATATTTTTGGCAGAATAGCACTTTTGGTCCTTTATGTTTGCTCCAGATTTCACTTTGGTCCTTTATCTTTTTTTTGGTCCGTTTTGGTCCCTCATGTTTCATTTTCGTTTCATTTTGGTCCCTCACGTATTATTATATTCAATTAAAACATTAAAAACATTAAAACAATTAAAATAATTAAAACAATTACAAAAATAAAACATAAAACCCTCCCCCCACCGTCCACCACCACCCACCACCACCCCCCACCGTCCACCACCACCCACCACCACCCCCCACCGTCCACCACCACCCACCACCACCCCCCACCGTCAACCACCACCCACCACCAGATCTGTCTCTCTCTCTCACCGTGAACCCCTCCGTCTTCAACCTTAAACACCCAAAAAATATAAACGTAAACAAATCATCCATAAACGAAACCTTCCATAATAAACAAATCTTTCATAATCGAAACCTTCCATAATTGAAACAAGTGGATTTTGAAAACGAAAAGAGAAACAAAAACGAAATCAAATTCATGAGCAGACGCAAAACGAAACGAAAACAAAATCGGATTCATGAGCAATATGAGGCTATGAGCAGATCTGGAAAACCAAACGAAAAACGAAAAACATTCATGAGGAGATCTGGAAAACGAAATCAAAATCGAAATTTGGGATTGAAATCGAACAAATCATTTTTAAGTTTCTAGAATTGAAGACTGGGTTTGGGTTTCGTTTTTAAGTTTCTGGGTTTCGTTTTTTTGTTGTTTCCAGAATGCGAATTTGCAGATGAAGTTTTTGTTCGTTTGAAGAAGATGAAGATGCAGATCTGCAGAGGGGTTCACGGTGGGGGAGAGAGACAGATCTGATGGTGGGTGGTGGTTGGCGGTGGGGGGTGGTGGTGGGGGGTGGTGGACGGTGGGGGGTGGTGGTGGGTGGTGGTGGACGGTGGGGGGTGGTGGTGGGTGGTGGTGGACGGTGGGGGGTGGTGGTGGACGGTGGGGGGAGGGTTTTATGTTTTATTTTTGTAATTGTTTTAATTATTTTAATTGTTTTAATGTTTTTAATGTTTTAATTGAATATAATAATACGTGAGGGACCAAAATGAAACGAAAATGAAACATGAGGGACCAAAACGGACCAAAAAAAAGATAAAGGACCAAAGTGAAATCTGGAGCAAACATAAAGGACCAAAAGTGCTATTCTGCCTATATTTTTTTAAAAAAATAAAAGTTAGGATCGTACAAGAAAAAAAGAAAAGAAAGAAGGAAGAGATGGAGAATAAGGCGGGAAAATAAATTGCAGAGTATATAACGATTATATATAGAGAGATATTTAAAGCGTAGAGCTCGCGCGGGAACATCCATGGATAGAAGGCGGTAAAGCTTGTAACTGCTCTGCGGTAAGGTAACTGGCTTTCATTTCTTTTCTTTCTTTCTTTCTTTCTTTCTTTCTATTGTCATAAGATTACATTAGAAAATGCCTTCATTTTTTTATAATATATATCCACCAGAATCTTTCTGCTTCATATGGGTAGCTGGTATATGTCTAGAAAAGAAATCGAGGAAAATTCCCCCTCAAGAAAAGATGGAATTGACTCCAAGATTGAGGAGCTTCTGCGCAAGTCATATGCCGCATTCATAAAGAATTTAGGCATCAGACTTAAATTGTGAGTTTGCTGCTGTTACTTATTACTTTCCTCACTTGCAAATTCTGTGTGCCATCTTTCCTCAATGATATTATCTCTGATCAATACTATGAATGCAATCTTAAAACACTATGAATATATATATGCAAAGATAGATAGAATTTTCCTTTTAAAGCACTTGGGTTGTGTCATTAATCATCCATAAATATTTGTCATATTGATGAAATTCAGTTGAAGGTTTTCATATTCATTGTAACTTCATCTCCTGCAGACCTCAAGTAACTATAGCCACAGCTGTATTATTTTGTCAACGATTCTTTCTTCGACAATCTCATGCAAAGAACGACCAAAGGGTGGGTTTTTGTGCTTTCAAATATATTTTCTAGCCATCTTAGATAGAAGAGAAGATAGATTATTCCTTACTATACTAATTTTTACTGCTCGTGTAGAATGATATATATATAAACTCAAAGATTACTTTATTTGAATTAATTATCCAATTTCTGAACATCTTTTGCAGACCATTGCAACAGTGTGCATTTTCCTTGCTGGCAAAGTCAGAGAGACTCGTTGTTATCTAAGGGATGTCATTCTCGTTTCCTATGAGATGATTCACGAGAAGGATCCTGCGGCTGCACAAAGGATAAGACATAAGGTGTTTTTATTACTCATGATGTTTTGATTAACTCATTCTTGATTAATCTGTTCTGTGATCTTATGCTGCTGCTTGTCTGAAATTGAGTTTTTTCTAATATATTTGGTTCAAGATTGGGTGCCAACAACACATCTTCTATCTTAATCATAATCTCTCCACATGGTTTGTAAATTATGCAGGAAGTGTATCAGCAGCGGAAAGAATTAATTTTACTTGGAGAAAGGGTTGTACTTGCCACTTTAGGTTTTGACCTGGATGTTCAACATCCCTATGGGATCCTTAATGCGGCCGTAAAGAGGTTCAATGTTGCAAATAACGCCCTTGGACAAGTTGCATGGAACTTTGTTAATGATGGGTATGATTAAGTTGCCACTAGTTTTAATTTAATTATTAAGTTCAATTCATTTTACTATTTAGTAATTTATTTGTTCACTTTCTGGAAAGTGGCTTTCAGGCTGAGTATATCGCTCTGCCTGCAATTTAAGCCAAAACATATTGCTGCAGGTGCCATTTTCCTTGCTGCTAAGTTCCTGAAAGTAAAGCTTCCGTCGGGTGGTGAGAAGGATTGGTCGCGAGGGTTTGAGGTCACCCCACGCATTTTGGAGGGTTGGTGTCATCCCCTCAATTAATTTGAAATGCTAAAAAAGTTGATCCAATTTGGGTAGTTTTCTGTGTTCCTATGGTTTAATGCATTATATTAATTTCTGCTACACTGACACATTCATTCGAGAACAAACCCACATTTATGCCATGGGTAGTTTGCTGTTAAACAAATGGGTGTCATCCTGTGTCTCTGAATGCTTTTGTATATCCTTCTCAGTCCTTGTGGTTATTCTGTTGCAGAAATTTGCAATCAACTGTTGGAATTATACGAGGAGGTTGGAGTTGCACCATCGCGACGAGGAAGCGAAGCAGAAGTGGCCTTTGGAGGGAGAACAAGAGCCGCAAATGAGGAGCAGGCCTCAAAACCAACTTCATCTCAGCCAGTCCCCCAACCAGCAGTCATCTACAGAAAGTAATGCAGTGCTGCGACTTAGGGGAGCTAAAAATCAAAGAAATGATGGGAGTACAGAATGTTTTAAGTATATAAAATTAGTTTAGTTAGTTAGGAAATTGTTAGTTAGTTTCTCATTAGAGCACTGTGTATAGAGCACAATGTGTTCATTTTAATCATCTTTTTTCAATAAATATGATTCCCGATGAGTTTTTACCTCATGAATATACCTATGCCCTCTTCCTCTCCTATGAATATGATCTATGGCCATCTCATCCTATGATCCTTAACAATATGATTCTTAATGATCACAAGATGGACTTGAAAACCATGAATTCTCAGAACTTTGAAAATTGCCTTAGAAAGATAATAAGAGAGAAGTGGAAAATAGATCTAAAGTTATTATGAGAAATATATGATCATTAAAGTTAATGTAAGGATATGACACTTTAACTTCAATTGAGAGTTGTGTGTGTTTAGAGTAATTCAGTACTTATACAATAGAGTTATATAATTTCTGTTACAGGATTATTGATCCAGAATGAAATAAATTTCAAAGTAGCAGCAGCTTAATATAAAAGATGAAAATAACAATGTAATATGTATGGAAAAGGTGCGTATTTGGCTAGGAATGAGAAGGATAAAGTCGAATTGGAAGTCCATTTTCTGGTTCTAGCATAGGATCATACTTGAACTTCTCATTAGGATTCACCAAGCTCCACTTGAAACGTTTAACTATATTATGCATAAACACAAGTATCTCTAAGCGAGCAAACTCTTGCCCCAAACACATTCGAGGTCCTCCTCCAAATGGAACATATGAATAAGGTGTAGGCCCATCTCCTTCAAACCTTGATGCATCAAATTTTTCAGGATTTGAGAACAATGTTGGATCCACATGTGTTGTATGAATGTTCCAATGCAACTGTCAAAAACAAGCAGCATATATATGTTTTACAATGTTTGCATAGTGAGGAAATTAAGAAAGTATGATGAGTTTAACAATATACCTTCCATCCATTAGGGATGTTATAATCAGCATAGATGAAATCCTTTATTACATTTCTGTAAGCACCACCAACGGGTGGAGACAGTCTCAGGACTTCAGATGCAACATTCCAAGAGTACTTCATTTTCTGAATATCCTCCCATTGCAACAACTCCCCTGCCTCTTTACCTTGGCTGATTTCAACTTGTTCTGTTATATAAAATTCAATTTCAACATTTATTTATCCTCATCGTCAAGTTGTAGGTAACAATTTCATAAGAGAACAATCCAGTATAGTTTGGCCAAACGCGCTATTCGGCCTGCATCGGCCTTGGCCTTTTTCGAACCCAGCCAAAAAGCCTAAAAATATGGGTTCACAATTTTCGGGCCAAGCCTGGTCCAGTGCAGACTTTTTGAGTCGGCCCGCATACATTTTTTCAAAAGTATTTTCGTGGTATTGTTTATTTTTCTCAGAAAAACTAATTAATTCCAACTATTGCACAAATGGTGCATTTTGGGGTGAGAGATCAACTAAGTTTTCCACTAGTGTACCAGTCAAAATGATCGTCAGATGTAATATAAAAGACTACGAATGGTTGAGATCATATCAACCAGCATGAAATCTCAACCATTCATAATATTTTATACTATATCTAACAATCAATTTGACCGGTATACCAGTGGGGGATTAGTTGATCCCTCACTCTAGAAAGTTCCCTTGAAATTTTCCAAAGATTTTATTGCTTACCTTTGAACACTTGTTCATAAACATCAGGCAACTCTCCAAGATACTTCATGAGAGATGATAACACTGATCTAGAAGTATCATGGCCAGCAAAAAGCAATAGTAGTATATTATCAATAATCTCCATTTCATTCATAAACCTTCCATTGGTATCAGATGTGACAAGCAAATGTGATAAAAGGTCTTGTGTAGGTGATGCCTTCTTTTCTTCTAAATCCACTTTCCTTTTCTTCATAATCATTTTAATTTCTTCCCTTACTGCATTTCCAGCTTTCATTGACCTATAAAATTTTGTTCCAGGCAAGTTTATGGGGAAGCCAATAAGTCCTTTCAGAAATTCATCAAAATGTGGTGAAAGCTTTGATACATGGATAGGATCTTCCATGCTTAAAAATAAGCTACAAGCCAATTCAAATGTGTATAGCTTTATTATTGGATACACAGACACCTGCTCCTTCCCTTCAAAAGTGTTGAGTAACAACAAGTATTAAATTAATCATCATTACATTCTAATGAATAATCAATCATATTAATCAATACAAAATAATAAAACCAATCATAATTAGTACTCCATCTCGTCTCATTTATAAGCAAAAAATACACTTTCTAGGTTCATTGAATAATCAATCAATCAAAAGATGAATTGTTACATTTCTTACCTTTCCAATGAGTGTTTATATGGTGTTGAGCAATTCTATCCATTTTTGACAAGTAGTTTCTGAGTGTTTCTGGATTAAGAAAACTCATCAACAACCTTCTAGTTATCTTTGCTTCATCACCAACTTTATTAACAAGAGACAACCTTAACAGCTTCTTCACTGAGCCTGGCCACCAAACTTGTACATTCTTATTTTCATTACTAAACAAGAATTTATTCCCAGCTGGTCCACAAAACACAGCAACATTTTCTCCAAGGAGTGATGTCTTGAACACTCTAGAGTCATATTTCTTCATTCTCTCTTGTATGAACCTTACTTGCTTTCCCTCAACATTTGCTCTTAGAAACTCTAAGGTTTCTCCAACAATAGGCCATCCTGAACTTCCTTTAGGAAGATGCAGCTTTCTGAGTTTAACCTTTTTAGTGATGAATTGAAGACAAAGGACAAAAAGTGCAAAAATTACTGGCAAGACTATGAGCCTAACTACCTCCATAAGCTATATCAGTGGTTTATCAAAATGAAGTCCTTAACTGAGATGAATAAAAGATAATAAGAACTTGGTCTTTAAAAATTGGTCTGAAGCAGAGAAGCTATGAATATAAGTATCAGCAGGAAAGAGATTTTAAGGACTTAAACTTTCAACTACAACCACATATTCTCTTTGAGTTTATATATTGATCCTTATTTAATGCACGTGATCATAGACAGATATTTTTCTTCTAAAATCACCCATATAGATAGAGGAGGTTGTTTGCTTATCTCTTCAACTAAGAATTCAGATTGCCTACAGCCAAATTTTCCACGCATTCAAACAGTCAGACGATCTAGACCATCTAATATGTTTGTTAATGCGTGGAAAATTTGAGTGCATTTTCCTAATGTTGGTAGACATAAATCATTATTGTCCATGATGTTTGATGTCAGTCAGTTGTCACTATAAATGACATGTCATATAAAAAATAGGAGAAAAAAAAACAAAGTTAATGCTAAGAGTTCGTGTGTTTGAGTAGAGCGAATATTTTTTCAATATTATACTTTATATATCTGCCTGTGATACTGCTAAGAAAATCAATCAACAGTAAATCAGTAATGATGATTGAGGAAGGAGATATTAACGTAGTGAAGAGACAAATGGAAGGAAGCACTAAGGAAAATGGAGATAGAAGAATAGTAGGAAAGGCTTAGTGGGAAACAATATAGGCCATGACATTGGCGTAGGCACTCATCTCTTTGTTGAACTAATAGTCGGGTATTGGGCTCCTTTCCTATGTGGAGAAAGGCTCAAATATTTTGGTCCATTATATTTCTCACTTATTATAAGTGAAGAGGGTTAAATTAGGGTTGAAGTAGAGAGATTTTCGGATTAGAGAGAACCACCAAAAGAGAGAAAAGAAGAGAGAGCAATTTCCCTTTTTCTCAAACCTGTCACCGTAAAAGTGTGATTCCGGATTCGTTAACCGGTCTTCTTTTTTGGACAGCGGGTTCGTGAGACATAGTTTTACACTTTCACCGTTCGGATCGTAGAAAAGAGGTCTGAGGAGAGAGAAAACGTCTTCGCACTAAAGTTGCAGTTTTGGGTATTTTCATCTTCTTATTCTCAATTTGTAAGCTTTTGTGCCGTGTTGTTTTGGTTGGTTGCTGGCACGGTTTGTGCATATTGTTGCTCCATCACTGGGTTCTTGCAAGTTCGGCAAATTTATTTTCGCTGCATATTGCTTTGTTATTGTGTTTATGTGTTAATTCCCCCTCACTAATTACGACACATTATATGGTACTTACTACTTAGCTTAGCATTATTGTAGCACACCATTTGTGATATGCCTTTTTGTCGATAATGCATTTGTCTGCCTCCTCGACTAACCATTTTGAATTTAATTATCATATTTGGTATGCTATATGTGGGTGTTGTTGTTTACATATGAAGAGAGAAAGAGATAGATCACATGTTTAAACTTTAAAACTATGTTGTACACTTCCCAGTTCCCACCATGAAATTCACAATGACTACACAACGGCATACTACCAAACGCATATTTGTTTTCCTTATTTTGTGTCCTATGAAAGCTATAAGTAATAATGCAAATAACCTGTAAGGCCTATTGCTACTATTTGTTAGGTTGGATATTTTTCGTGATTACTCGAGTTCGAATCCAGAATCTCTACTTTGCATGTGTGAGTTTATAACTAATACTTGTCACTCCGTTAAAAAAAAACATAAAGCAAATGGGGAGATTTTATAAAGGAAAAGACCTAACCACATTTTGCTTTTGTCTTTTGTCTTTTGAGGATCATGCGAGTATAATCGTTTTCGGTGTTGAGAAATAATGATGGAGAATGAACAAAAAAAGGTAAAAAACAAAACAAAACAAAAAAACATTATGGAAATCCTAGAAAAATTCAAATAAGTAATACATATGATTTCAATTTTCAATGCTTTTTAACTCCATATGATGAACCTTTGCCTTGTAATTGTTTGCATCCTGAAGCACATGCCTCTTGACAAAGTGAATCTTTTGCGTTTTTTATTTTCAAACATATTGACATACATTGTTGCATACAAGATGAGAATGACACTTTGCCACCTTGAATGCCACCACTTGAATTTGTATCTGCAGCTGCCACCACCACCAATGGCATGTATAGAAGAACCAATATCATTACCATGCCTAAGGATTTGTAAGCCATTGTATTAATCGTTGCTAGCCAAAGAATAGAAAATGTCTCAAAATGCATGATGTTCAATGAAAATTCACCTGAAATATGTGTGTGGTGGGAAATTAATGATTGACTTATTCTTATGTGAGTTTAGGATTTTGTTTTTCAGAGGATGAATTGAAATTGTGTGCCGTGGCAGATTAAGAAATTGTAGTAATTTACATAAATTTTGATTTCATTTTAATTAAACGATATGTGTATGTCAAGTAAATACTCATAACTCATGAGAATTAATTTGTGACAGAATCGTTTTCTGAAAAACTCGTGACTGTTTTAAATTGTATTTTAAAGAGTGAGGAAAAAATAATTTCTATTTTAAAGGAAAATGAAATAATTGTTTCTGTATACATATATTTAATTCGATCGGATATATCTATTTGTATAGTAACATGAAAAACAAACTTGAGACTTTCATTATACCGAAGAAATTAGTGGGATGAGTCGCGGACTAGGTCGCTCTCTTTAAGACGTTTCGTGGCACTGCTCGATGGTGCAAGCAGACTATCAACCACGACGCCCCCAGGATAAAACAACTCAGTTACGATTATGACTGCACAGTCAGTAATCGCTCGAGATATACACCTCTCAATATGGTTTATAACCACTCAGGAATATGGCTCGTAGGCCACTCTCAGAAAAGAAGAAGAAGAAACGAATTTGTGAGGGAGAAGAGAAGAGAACTCGGAACTGCTTCGAGTTTTCGGTGTGTTAAATTAATTGGGGGAAGGCCTCTTTTATAGGCTTCAAATAACCGGCTTCGTGCGCAAGTCATGGGACTTCGTGCGCAAGTTACGGATTCTGTTAGGAACGGATCCTTCGTGCGCAAGTCTAGCTGACTTGGAGCGCAAGTTCGCAACTGCTCAACTAGTTCGTCGTATCTGGTCGGTTCAATGAATCTAGACAAGCACGTTCCAAAAAAAATAAAATATAAGTTTAATTAATTTCGCAAAAAAAAAACTTTACACCTCACAGCCCAAGCCCGGCCCCGCCGGTCGGACGGACGGCGGCGGCGGCGCGCGCGCGCGTGTGGTGGTCAGTTAGAGTGCGTGCTTGCCCGTTCACAAAATTGGGTTTGCTGCAATTTCCCGAAACAAATACTGGGTACCCCAAATATCTCAATCCAAAATTGTCAAATCCAAAGGATCAAAAAGGAGAAAATCACAAAAACTCCAAACCAAAAGTGAAGTGAATCAAATGAAAGTTGCTCAGTAATGAGGGGTTGCAGTCCTCTGTGTGTTTTACAATGTGTGAGTCAGAAAAGTAGTTTGCACTGATCTAGTCCTAGCACCCAAATTAAGACCCTTTGTCGTGCTTAAAATAACCCTCATATCTTATGTGGAAATGTTAGCCTACTCTCTGTTTTGAAAGATGTTATACTCTCACCATATGGAAACCACTCTTTCATAGGCTAGGGTAGCTTCTGAACCTAGCTAGGAATAGAATTGATACAGAGATCACACACTCACTTTGGGCAGTAATGAATCTAGAATGTAATTGTGCATTGGTGCGTGAGTGTGTAGTGTAAGTCTGAAGGAATTAGCCCCTTGAGGATAATTTTTGATCAAATGGGTGAGCAGGGTGTAAACTGCTGGTGCATTTCATTTCTTGCATCTTGTCATATGTTGTATTTCAATTGCTTGAGGACAAGCAATGGTTTAAGTTTGGGGGTGTGATAACTCATATTTATATGAGTTATTTATACTTATTCAAAGTTAAATCATGCAAGTTCTCTGGCAATAGTAGGTTGTTTCTATTAAGTTTCTGTTAGTTTATTGCTTTTTCATTAGAAAGGGGCTAAATTACAAGTTCTAGGCATATTGGTGCCAATTGGCGCCTTTGTGAGCGTTTTGATGCTTCTTGTGTTTGTGCAGTAAACTGAACGTGGCAGCGTCTCTCGTCACGTCTGAAGAAGGGCAGCAGAGCAAGAAAGAAATATCTTATTTTTGGCGCACAAGAAATGATGGTCAAAGATCTAGAAGTGCAGAAGATCTTCTCTCTCCTCATCGCTGACGCGGCTGACGCACTGTAGCAGTGCAGTGTCATTTCAGAACAGAATTAATTTACAAGCAAGCTTGGAATGTGGGGAATGACATCAGCAAGCATGTGACCTTCTGTTTTTTTTGGCTATTTAAACAAAGCTTATCTCTCTCTACGAAAAAAAAAAGGGGGGGAATCCATTCATCATCCACCTTCCTCCATTTTCCAGAGGAGTTTTCTAAAAGAAGTTCTGGACACAGACTTCTTCATTCGAACTCTCCTCAAGCTCCATTTTTATTTCCATTCGCACCCATTACTGTGAAGCTCAGACGTTGCAACGTCTCTACAGCGTGCATGAAGGAAGGCTACTTAGGCGTATCTTCTGCGCTTAGTCTCCTTTTCTCTATGTGCGGTATTTGGATTTCACTTCCTCTTCTTTCTGTAAAGATGCTCAGCATGAGCTAAACATTTGGAGTTGGGTTGTTGTTTTGCATGTAATGAACCTTTAGTCTAATGCTATGAAGTATTGATGTTTATGCGTTTTAAATCTTTGCATGTTAATATTTCCAAACTTGTTTTGAACTGGCCACTTAAAATAAGTAGATTCATAGGTACAGACATGGTCTATGAAAAGAACTCAAAGATTTATGTGAATGAAAAGGTGCACTAAAGACATTTAGGCATTTTTATCTAAGTCTAGACATAGAATGGATAATAGTTCATAGGACATTGCTGTGGGTACTTAAAATACAGGAGTAGGCCTACTTAGAACCTAGACATAGGAATTCTAGTACTTGAAGCTCTGACGTTTTGTGACTGAAAAGCACAGCTCTTTTGCAACAGCGTTCAAACGTTATAACGTCTATACAGCATAGCATTTGTACGTGTTAACGTGTAAACGTTATAACGTCTGACTAGAGGAGATTTACTTGCATGCAGCAATCCAACTCATACTCTTCCATATTCACAACCACTTCTTGTTCACTTGCTTTATTTATGTTACTAGTCTTAATACCAACTTTTAGTGCCGATTTATTACTTGTTTCACTTGTGTTTTAAAGACTTGAACTCTGAAAGTAAATCAATCCTCGTGGGAACGATCTCTTACTTTTTATCCACTTTATTACTTGTACGACGTGTATACTTGCACTGATATTGCGACTAGAAAACATACGCGCAACAGCGGCTAACCCTTGAGGACCCTTGGTATCGAGACGAGTGGCTTTTTCCGGAGACGGCAGTCGTCGCCCCTGCGAAGGTGGATCCGAATCTGTCAGTTCCGATTGCAATCGCTGTAAGATTCGGTGCGTTCTCCCCGGTGTTTGCTCCGCGTGTGGTGGTCGCCCCTGCGAAGGTCGTGGGTTGGGTGGTTCTGTACGCTGTGGCTGGTGTTGATGCTAGCTTCGGTGCGCTCTGGTTCGGATCTGTTGTTCGGAGTCGGATCTAATGGGTGCTGTGGGTCTCTCCCCCTGCGGTGGTTGCTCCTGTCCCACCACCGCCTGAGCCTCCTCCCTGCGTCCGTCTGGTTCGGATCCGGCGCTGGTTGCAGCTCTGGATTGCGTTCGGGTTCGGATCGTGGGTTTCTGGTTTGGGTTCGGTTGCGTTGCTGTTCGGATTGCATTGATGCTGTCTGTTTCTGGTTTGGGACTGTTGCGTTGGTTCGTAGATGCTGACTGTTTCTGGTTTGGCATTGGTGGCTGTCGTCACGAAATTTGGACCCGCAGTCTCGCCTCCCTCCATTTCGGTGTGGGCCCTTTCCCTGTCGCTCGCGGTTCTGCTTGATTGTGCCTCGGTGTTGGCTGGGGGCGCAATACCGCGGTGGTGGTTGGTGGCTCGACTTCCTCGATCAAGCTAGGTGCTGTCTCGGTGCTGGCCGGTGGCACGACTTCGCGATGATGGCTGGGGTCCCGCCGCCGGTGGTCTGGAGTGTGGTGACTCGATTGTGGTCTAAGGTTGTTTAGTTTAGAGGTCTTTGTTAGACTCTCTTTATTGTCCTTATTTCCAAGGGTATTGGCTTAGTCCCCCCTTGTGCTTTTTGTACTATTTTTATTTTTTAATAAATTCGGGCCTCCTGCCTGTTGCATAAAAAAAAAAAATGTTCCGACCAATTTCGATACCTGTTCCAGTCCAGTCCCAACATAAAACAGTCCAAAACATATACAACAATAATAATCATCATCCAATCATCAATCAATCAATCCAAAAACCAATTGGACATAAAACGCGATTTTTGCACAAAATACTTTTTCGACACGAATCAAACCAAAACACATTTCACAATTTATGTTTATTAAATTCGAAAACCTAAACGCGAGTAAAACTCACCCTTGAAGCGTGAACCACGATCGAGCCGAATTCACCGAGTAACCACACGAACATTCCCCGCATAATGTTTCCGTTCCGACGACGCTCAAATCCGCTTCCGAAGCTTTCCACTCGATCACGAAACCTCTTATTGACCGAAATACCGAATTCCTCGAAATCCTCCATAGACACTATTCATCATCCCTAACCTCCAAAACTACTATTCACAAAAACCCCAATTTGCACCCTAACCTCTTTATTCTTCACAAACCCCAAATCGGACTTCAATATTTGCGCAATCCACCTTGAGCTCGCTCCTAAACACTATCCAAAGCTTCTCTTGAGCTACAACCATCAAAACCTCACTTTTGAGCTCAAATTCGAAAATGGTGGATTTGAGGAGAGGGAGTTGATGATGAAGATTTTGGTACCAAAACGAAGAGGGAGTAACGATGAACGTTTTTCGTGTTGGAAGGAAGTCGTTTTGATGAGCCGAAGTCCTCCCTTTTTCCTCTTCTTCCTCCATGCCCCTTTCCTCTTTCTTTCTCTTTTCTCTCTTTTCTCTTCTCTGTATCTCTCGTTCCCTTCTCTCCTTTCTTTCTTTCTTTTTAATTCTTTCTTTTCTCCTCACTCACATACACGCATATATATATATATATATATATATATATATATATATATATATATATATATATATATATATATATATATATATTTATTAATATATAAGTGGTAACGTGGTCTAATTATCGTATTGATCTAAATCTCTCATTTCGATTCCGAAACTTCCTTGACCCGTATTATCCGGTTAACGATCCGATGACAACCAATAAATAATTTTAGCACTCGATAAATTTACCCGTTAAGTACTAAATTAATTTAATTGGGTTAACACCCAAATAATTCTACTAATTAATTTGCGGATGTTACATTCTCCCCAACTTGAAAGAATTTTGTCCTCAAAATTTCGTCAAGTCTTACGATTGACTAACCGAGAACAGACATTCTCAGAAGGTCCATATTTGCTGGAAAATATTCTTGAATTAACGAAATGAGTGTAGAAAATCTTCCCAAGTTGGCACATCAATCTCCAAGTATGATCCACTACTACTTGAAACGAACTCTCTTGTTACGAATCAACGTGAGAAATTCCTCTTTAGCCTACATTGGCTTGGCACCGTGTTTGAAAACACTTCCGAAGCTTCATTCCAATTATCCTCGTTTACTCCCCAACTTTGATTAATCTAAATCAATGGGTTTAATACAAGGCACTTGATAGACATACAGGTTGAAAATGAGATCCACAAATTGGTACTCATCGATAGGGATAAGTACAAACATGATTTTCTCGAAGGGTGTAAACACGTTCTCAACAAATCTTCTAAAATCCATAACGGTTCCCGTACACATTGAGAAATGTGACGGAAAGTCATCTGTGAAACTTCTTGACTCGCCCCCAAGATTTCGAGATAGAACTTTTCAAAAAGATGGAATGAGGATTTACCAGAAACGTTTATCTTAAACGTAGAAATAAACCGTGGGAACAACAATTAAATTTGAACGTAATGCAAATTACCTCAGTTGTTCTCAAAACAACTATCAAACAGAACTCAGAGCTCCTTTTCCTCTGTTGCAACTTCATCACGAGGTTTTTACCAACAACGCATCCGATTCCTTTCTGGATTAATCAATAGCGTTGAGAGTTTCCCCTCAACCTAAGTAATCCTCCTTGGATTTTTCTTCAATCTAATTCTATTAGCCTCTTGATTCGTTCCCAAAATTAACTTTAGCATGCGGGTTTTCACAAAAATGATTTTTCAAAACTACCATACCGCACCCCAAGCTTCACTTCGAGAATTTCAGACTCGTGCAAGCAGATCCATCAATTAATCCTTTGGTGGTTATTCGCAACGTGAAAAACAGCCAGCAGTTACCTTACTTCCATATTCGTATTCACGTTTGACCTGTCAAACGGCATCTCATAATACAATCTCGTTGTTAACCTTCACAAAGAAGAGATTAACAAACTAATACCTTGCCACTAACACATCTGCTTTATATCTCTGTACATTGTGGTGGATCCAGGGTGTACAGAATATACACTTCAGTGTGCTTCCTCTAACACTTGTCTTCTATTGTTCTTCTCATCGGGCGCACAGATTCTACCGTTGAAACAACTGACTCCATCACTATCCATGGTAAAATTTGGAAATACCTTTTGTGATTGTAGCTTCACATCAACTTCCTGTGCTAAGCGTATAGAAACCCTTAGGGAACTAGAGATCCTCATATGGCTCAACACTAATCGGTTCCTCCTTGATCTTGAATTCAGATTTAAGTCTCTAAAAGACTCTGATATTTCCATCTCATGCATCATAAACTCGGCCATGTGGATGGATTTCCTACTCAGTGCATCAGTTACAACACTGGCCTCTCTTGAAGGCTACATCAACACGAATTTATAATCCTCCAGAAACTCAACACACTTCTCTGCCTGCTATTCAGTTCTTTTTGATCAAACAGATACCTTAAACTCTTGTGACCACTAAAGACTTTGAAACGAGACCCATACAGGTAATGTCTTCAAGCCTTCAGTGCATACACAATAGCTGTCAATTCCAAATCATGAGTCGGATAATCCTCCTCATGAGTCTTCAATTGCCTGGACGCATAAGCTACCACCTGCTGATTCTGCAGGAGAACACATACTAAACCCTTCCCAGAAGCGTCATCGAAAATTTGAACTTCCAATGACGGATCCGGTAGAATCAGGATTGGAGCAGAAGTCAAAATCTTCATCTTTTGAAAACATTCTTCACAATCGGCGTCCCACGTAAACGGGTGACCCTTACGAGTTAACCGAGTAAGTGGAAAACTAACTGTGAGAACCCTTGAACAAATCTCTTATAGTAACCGGCTAGACCCAAAAACTTCTGATCTCTGTGACTGAGGTCGGTCGCTCCCAATTCAACACCGCTTCCTTCTTACTGGGATCTACAGAAACTCCCGACTTGGGAAATCACCTGTCCCAAAGACTTTACTCTGGTACCCAAAAATCACACTCCGAAGGTTTCAAGTACAACTTACTTTCTCGGAGTACTTTCAGAACAATGCGGAGATGTTGGACATGCTCCTCAATGGTCTTCGAGCACATTGAGATACCATCAATGAAAACGACTACAAACTGATCAAGGTAATTGAGGAAAACTCGGTTCAGGTAATCCATGAATACCGCTGGGGCATTAGTCAAATTGAAGAGCATCACTACCAACATATAATGTCCATACCTAGTACGAAAGGCTGTCTTCGGAATATCTAAGGCTCTAACTTTTATTTGATGATATCCTGACCTCAGGTCGATTTTTAGAAAACACTGCAGCACCTCAAATGGCTCAAGCAAATCATCTATCCTTTGTAAGGGATATTTATTCTTGATCGTCACTTTGTTGAGATGTCGATAATCAATGCACAATCTCATGCTACCATTTTTCCTTTCGACTAACCACACCAGAGCACTCCTTAGAGAAGCACTCGGTCGAAGGAATTTCTTTAACGTCGACCCTTCAAGTTGAGACTCCAATTCCTTTAATTCTAAAGAAACATTCTATAAGAAACAATAGATATTGATCCCGTGCCAAGAACCAATTCTACGGTAAACTCTACCTTTCGCTCTGGAGGTTCAGAAGAAACTTCATCGTGAAAACATCCAGAAAGTCATTCACAACCTGAATGTTCGCCAAATCTAAACTAGTTTCAGTGGATGCAGATAACATACTAACATGTGCTTCCGCACCTTGGAATGAAGATTGACCGTCTAAGGTGAACTAGGTAACCGCTTCAGAATTTGTCCTAGACAATTCGACTGATTTTGAAGCGAAGCTGATAATTGATTAACACAGCCGATTGCCACTTGATTTGCAGTCATTCAATTCATACCCAAAATGGTGTCCACACTTCTCATAGGCAAACAAATAATCCTTCTACGAAATTTCTGTCTCCTATAACACGTAGACAATTCTGACACAAAGATTGGGTCTGGACACGACCCTTAGCCACAATTAAAACAGTTATCGGCTCGGATAGCGGAGACAATGCTAATCCGAACCGATCTACACATGCTTGTGCTATAAAATAATGGGCTGCACCCGAATCGTAAAATATATTGACGGAGTTATTGAAAAGCAATCCCATACCCCTCATCAAACTGTCTGCAGTTGTAACTGTCTGAGCATCCAGAGTGTTGACTCGCCATTGCCTTCGAGCTGCTTGTAACTCCTCGGAACTCTTCCTTACAGGGCCCTCTTTACCATAGTGACCCTCTACGTTACCATAACAATACCGATTGATCTGTGCTGACGATCACCCTGGTGATGTCTTCCATAGTTAGAACATCTTCTGACCTTTGAAAAATCGAAGAATTGCACCTGCTTTTCCTTTGATGAAATTATCTTAGGACTTTGCATTCGGAGTTGATAATTCAACTACCTTCTTTCCTTTCCCATATTTCCTATGAGATCATCCTCGGCGACATAGGCTGATTGTACCAAGGCAACATAATTGGTAATGGTATAAGAACTGAGACCCTAAGTCATAAAAGCACTAAGGCCCTTCTTATACATCTGCATTCTCCATTCGTCATCCGGAGCTTACTTTACCATTTGGAAAAATTGAAACAGCTTTCCAAACTTAGCGGTGTATCCTTCCACCGTCATGACACCTTTCCTGAGGATGCACCGGTTGGAGATTCCGGTTTTTGGTCGAGGACTGCGTCTTGATCATCCTTCCATAATTCCGCTCATGATGCACTAAGTATTAAGTTGATCAGGCTCAATGTCTCTTAGCATCACAAGTGTAACTACAACAAGGACTCACAAGGAATCGACTCAACCCTAAACTAAGTCCGACTAGGTCGAACTGCTCTGATACCAACTGTAACACCCCGGTATTTCTATCTACTAAAAATACCCAAGTGCACTTTAGTAACACATCAGAGATATATTTCCTGCTTAGACACTGAATATCACTATAAATTTTTCGCTGAATAAAACCCAAACAGTCTTATTTACAACAAGACAATATGGTTCTCAGACCATATACCATCAGCATCTATAGCATTCAGTATCATACAAGAAAGCGGAAGAATGATATACACTAAATACATAATTTAGTATACAGACAACAAAAGGGAAATAAGCTTAAACATAAAGCTAGGCTATCAGCAACCAGTCCGAGCCCAACCTACTCGTGCCTCTTGGATTTCCGCTGCCCCTGTGTCTCTGTAAAACAACAACATTTAAACAGTGAGATACAATCTCAGTGAGTTCTACCGATACCCCTACTCGCTCTCTCGGTACTAGTTTAAAACATTTTTAACTCAACACGGCACCGACTGCGTGACCGCTACATCCCGGTGAACCGCATTATTTTACACATAGCATTCCACCGGCTGCGTGACCGCTACATCCCGGTGGACCGTACAACAATTAATTTAACATAACACCGACTGCGTAACCGCTAAATCCCGGTGAACCCCCCTACCAATAGTACATTCTCCTATTGGCATGGAGCCTAGGGTAAGGGATCATGACTGCCCCGCCTAGTATGTTACACATGGGTCGTCACCCAACTCGACACATATAAAAACATATATCTACAACCATATGAATCCATAGTCCATTTACATTACGCTTTACCACGTGGGACTCATAGTCCGCTTGTTATTAATAAAACTTGTCCGCACACGTATGCTATTATTCGGCTTTTCGAAAGAATTTCCATTTCAAAAGTATTTTATAAAACCCTTTTGAAACATACCGAAAATCATGGCATTATAAGCCTAAAGTCATTATAGAAGGGTTAGGAAAGGATTAGGAGAGGATTGGAATCGATCGGGATCGTTTCGGGTAAGTTTGAAAATTTTGGACAGAACACAGCGCACGGTTCGTGCGCCCATACACACGGGTCGTGCCCCCTGTAATGCAATTTTTTTGAAAACAGAACAGAACGACACGCACGGTCCGTGCGTCTGAGACGCACGAGTCGTGCGCTTTTGACAGCATTTCATTTTATCTCGTTTTCGCATTTTTCAACGTTCCGACCAATTCCGATACCTGTTCCAGTCCAGTCCCAACATAAAACAGTCCAAAACATATACAACAATAATAATCATCATCCAATCATCAATCAATCAATCCAAAAACCAATTGGACATAAAACGTGATTTTTGCACAAAATACTTTTTCGACACGAATCAAACCAAAACACATTTCACAATTTATGTTTATTAAATTCGAAAACCTAAACGCGAGTAAAACTCACCCTTGAAGCGTGAACCACGATCGAGCCGAATTCACCGAGTAACCACACGAACATTCCCCGCATAATGTTTCCGTTCCGACGACGCTCAAATCCGCTTCCGAAGCTTTCCACTCGATCACGAAACCTCTTATTGACCGAAATACCGAATTCCTCGAAATCCTCCATGGACACTATTCATCATCCCTAACCTCCAAAACTACTATTCACAAAAACCCCAATTTGCACCCTAACCTCTTTATTCTTCACAAACCCCAAATCGGACTTCAATATTTGCGCAATCCACCTTGAGCTCGCTCCCAAACACTATCCAAAGCTTCCCTTGAGCTACAACCATCAAAACCTCACTTTTGAGCTCAAATTTGAAAATGGTGGATTTGAGGAGAGGGAGTTGATGATGAAGATTTTGGTACCAAAACGAAGAGGGAGTAACGATGAACGTTTTTCGTGTTGGAAGGAAGTCGTTTTGATGAGCCGAAGTCCTCCCTTTTTCCTCTTCTTCCTCCATGCCCCTTTCCTCTTTCTTTCTCTTTTCTCTCTTTTCTCTTCTCTGTATCTCTCGTTCCCTTCTCTCCTTTCTTTCTTTCTTTTTAATTCTTTCTTTTCTCCTCACTCACATACACGCATATATATATATATATAAGTGGTAACGTGGTCTAATTACCGTATTGATCTAAATCTCTCATTTCGATTCCGAAACTTCCTTGACCCGTATTATCCGGTTAACGATCCGATGACAACCAATAAATAATTTTAGCACTCGATAAATTTACCCGTTAAGTACTAAATTAATTTAATTGGGTTAACACCCAAATAATTCTACTAATTATTTTGCGGATGTTACAGCTGGCATCGGTTTTTCCCATAAGGGAATCTCTGCTAGTAGGCATCTTAACCAACTAGCTTCTTCACTGGCTGTCGCTAGTGCTATCATTTCAGACTCCATAGTGGACTGAGCCAGAATGGTCTGTTTCTTAGATTTCCAGGATACGGCACCACCGGCTATACTGAATATGTAGCCACTAGTTGCTTTGGAATCATCTGACAGAGTGTTCCAATCAGCGTCACTGTACCCTTCAAGTACAGCTGGAAATCTCTGATAGTGTAATCCTAGATTCATGGTTCGTTTAAGATATCTCATGACTCTTTCAATAGCATGCCAATGCTCGATACTAGGTCGACTAGTAAACCTGCATAGCAATCCCACAACATAGGCTATGTCGGGTCTAGTACAATCAGTAGTATACCTTAGGCTGCCAATGATGCTCGCATATTCCGTTTGTCTAACACTGTCACCAGTGTTCTTAAAAAGTTTGACACTTGGATCGTATGGGGAACATGCAGGTTTACAGTCAAAATAATTGTATTTCTTTAAGATCTTCTCAATATAATGAGATTGATCCAAGGAAATTCCTTTCTCGGACCTAGTGATCTTGATCCCGAGGATTACATTAGCTTCTCGGAGGTCTTTCATATCAAAGTTGTTGCACAACAATGATTTCACTTTATTTATGGCATGAATGTTTGATCCAAATATGAGTAGATCGTCTACATAGAGACATATGATAGTGCAAACGTCATTCTCAGTTTTGTAATAAATGCATTTGTCACTTTCATTCACTTTGAACTCATTCGACATAATCAAATTATCGAACTTCTCATGCCATTGTTTGGGAGCTTGTTTGAGACCATACAGAGACTTGTCCAACCTACAGACCTTGTGTTCTTGCCCATGGACTACAAAACCTTCAGGTTGCTCCATATAGATTTCTTCTTCTAATTCGCCATTTAAAAAGGCGGTCTTTACAACCATTTGGTGTACTTCTAAGTTATAAATAGAAGCCAGGGCAATTAGTACCCTTATGGATGTGATTCTGGTAACAGGCGAATATGTATCGAAGAAATCTATGTTCTCTCTTTGTCTAAAACCTTTGGCTACAAGGCGAGCCTTGTACTTATCAACAGTGCCATCAGGTTTTAACTTCCTTTTCAGAATCCATTTACAATCAATGGTTTTGCAACCAGGAGGCAAGTCCACTAAGTGCCATGTCTTGTTAGACTCTAGAGAATCCATCTCATCATTTATGGCTTCTTGCCACAAGTCAGCATCCAATGAAGACAGAGCTTCGTGAATGCTAGTAGGATCCTCCTCTAGTGTATAGACCGTGTAGTCGGGTCAATAGTCTTTAGCAACACGTGCTCTCTTACTTCTTCTAGGCTCTATTTCCCTTTCTACGTTGTTTTCAACGCTCCTAGGCACAGGAAACTTACTAGTTCCAGAGCCCCACTATTTCTTGATTTAAAGGGAAATTTACTTTCATAGAAGTCAACATCGTTTGACTCGATGGTTACTTTTGCATTCAGGTCATAGAATCTGTATGCTTTGCTGTTTACTGCATAACCAATGAATACACATTCATAGGCTCTACGGGCAAGTTTGACTCTTTTTGGGTCTGGAATCCTTACATAGGCCAGACAGCCCCAAGTTCGGAAATAAGACACATTTGGTTGTCTTTTCTTTATCATTTCATAAGGAGAAATTTTATTCCTAGATTTAGGAACTCTGTTCAATACATAGCATACTGTTATTAAAATTTCACCCCACCAGTGTGTTGCAGTGCCCGAATTAAGCATAATCGCAACTGTCAATTCGGTAAGGGTTCTATTTTTCCTTTCTGCTTTACCATTCATTTCAGGTGAATATGGTGCAGTCGTTTCATGTATGATTCCATTCAACTTATAAAACTCATTAAACAACTGGGAATCATACTCAGTTCCTCTATCGCTTCGAAAACGCTTTATCTTTTTTTCAAATTGATTTTCAATTTCCTTTACAAAAATTTTGAACATGTCAAGCGCTTCACTTTTATTTTTCATAAGGTATACAAAAGTGTAGTCTGAGCAATCGTCAATAAATGTGATAAAATAGCGTTTACCATTTCTGGTCAAAGTTCCGTCTAGTTCGCAAATATTAGAGTGTATTAAGTCTAATGGCTCTGATTCTCTAATGACGGATTTGTGAGACGACTTTGTAATTTTTGCTTGAGTACAAAATTCGCATTTATGAAAATCGGTTAACAATAGTTTGGGAATTATCCCTAAATTGCTCATATTCGAAATAATGCGCTTATTGACATGACATAAACGAGAGTGCCAAATATTAAAATCACACAACATATACGCAGAAGGAAAAACTTTATTAACTTCAACATTCAGTTCGACATCTCCAATACCTGCAACAGTAGTGGTGTGAGCGTCGCCTAACAGCACTTTCTTATCATCAACCGCCTTGTATGTTTTAAACATAGCACGGTTGTTGCATACATGGCGAGAGGAGCCAGGTTCATTCCACCAGTCATCAGATCCACCAACCATGTTGATTTCAGTAATCATAGCAGTAAAGTGCTGCTCTTCAGTCAGGTTAGCCTGCGGAGCAGGATTGGGCCCGTTCCTACATTTGCGTGCCATATGACCTGGTCTTCCACACTTGTAACAAAGGAATGGAAGAGCAGCTTCATTCTTTGGTTGTGGTGGTGGCTGAGGTTTGGCATTTGGGGACTTTGGAGTGTTCCCATTCTTGTGGTTGCGGTTCTTTTGAATCTGATTACGGTTCTGATTCTTGAAATGTTTGCCATTTGGCTACAGAACCGCTCCTAGTCTCTTGTTCGAAACAAACAAGATTTCATCATTCTGATCTTGCTTTCGAGATTCCTCCTCAATCCGGAGTCGAGTAATCAAACTTTCCAAAGAAAACTCTTTGGTTTTGTGCCTGAGAGAATTTTTGAAATCCTTCCAGGCAGGAGGAAGTTTGTCAATAATAACAGCTACTTGAAATTGTTCATCTAAGGCCATGTCTTCAGAGACAATTTCATGAGCTATTTTCTGTATCTCATGTGACTGAGTCTCTACAGATTTATCATATGTCATCTTGAAGTTGAGGTAGCGGCTCATAGCATATTTTTTAGTGCCCGCTTCCTCAGTGTCATACTTCTTTTTCAGAGCATTCCAGACCTCTTTAGCGGACTTGCAAGAGCTGTAATAATCATAAAGATCATCACTCAGTCCATTAAGAATGAAGTTCTTACAGAGGTAGTCATTGTCGTTCCAAAGCAATATCTCTTTGGCTGTTTTAGTCTGATCTTCCTGTTCGGCTGTTTCGTCGACTACTGGAATCTCATCGGTCAAGACATTAGCAACTTTTTTCATAGTTAAGAAAAATTGCATCTTTTGTTGCCAACGCTTGAAGTGGGATCCCTCAAACCGAAATGGTTTGTTGAAGTCGGAAACAGTGGGACCAGTAATCTCTTCGGTAGTCATGGTTGAAAAGAAATGTCTTAAAATTGTTGTTTCAGTTGTTTTCGAAATTATACCGAAGAAATTACTGGGATGAGTCGCGGACTAGGTCGCTCTCTTTAACACGTTTCGTGGCACTGCTCGATGGTGCAAGCAGACTATCAACCACGACGCCCCCAGGATAAAACAGCCCAGTTACGATTATGACTGCACAGTCAGTAATCGCTCGAGATATACACCTCTCAATATGGTTTATAACCACTCAGGAATATGGCTCGTAGGCCACTCTCAGAAAAGAAGAAGAAGAAGAAGAAACGAATTTGTGAGGGAGAAGAGAAGAGAACTCGGAACTGAAATGCGGGACTTGGAAAATTCTTTAAATTCACACCAATGTTCCAACAGTTGTTGAAAAACAAACTTGAGACTTTCATTAAATGGCTTTTCACCTTGCAATTGCAAAAGGATACTTTCCATTTGTTACATTCTCTTAAGTTCTGTGGATTTTCATCTTATTATACTAATGTCCATTATTGATGGATCTATTATTCATTATTACATTGTATGTGCAATTGTTCGTGATGATGGATTGATGGAGGCGGTGTTCAGCGGCCTTGGCGTCTTACCATGGTTTCATACTCTTTGTGAATGAAACATGCGTGCGGATATTTTGGCAAAGATGGGATCCTCAGTTGCCCAAGCTTTGATACTTTTAGAGTCCCACTCTCCTGACCTCCTCCACCCTCTGCAGGCGGATGCTAGGAGAATAGAGTTTTTACGCACTTAAATTTATGCTTTCCTTTTCTTTTCTTTTCCTTTTTCCTTATTGTACCAAAAAAAAAGCACTCCCAGCACTTGATATATACATATATACTTTTTGGGAAGATTTAAATTTTTGGGTTTTTTTATACCCCCATCAACTCCTTTCTACCCCCACACATTATTGTAATCCCGAAAATACCCCTCACATAATTAACAAAAATTGACTTTTTGAAGATTCGCTGCTGGGGGACCATTTTATCTGGTAATCGGATTTACCTAAATGCAAGGTAAATCCGATTAGCTTTAAATACATAATAAATACACACGCATAAGTCAAATCGGATGTATCAAACTGACAGATAAATCCGATTTGACCATTTATTTCAGTATAGAAAGCGAAATTTTGTCGTGACGGATATAGCTAAATCCGATGCGCAATCGGATTTACGTGTCCAAAACGTAAATCCGATCATGTCTTTTAATGAATCGGATTTACCTGGATGGGGGTATATCCGATTTTGAAAAATACAACGAATTTACGTTTGGGGTACGTAAATCCGATTTGTTTTTTTTTTAAATTAATTTCTATATAACTGTTGTTCTATTTTGAAACAGATATTGACCTGCATACAGAGTCGCAGGTTGTTCCTTTCGTGGTAGACACTATAGAGACATTCTGGACGGAGAGGGTATATTTTTTCAAACTAATTTTCTTAATCAAAGTTTGGTAGATATTTAATTAATTAAGTACGCAACATTTTTCTATTTTTTCTATTTTGTAGATATTTTCTACACGCGAGGATGTAGAAGAGTGGACTAAAGCGGTTGGGAGACGTATTGGAGTTGTGGTTATCATTGTAAGATCTGACAAAGCTGGAGTTAAAAGGGGTTCTAGAGATAAGATTATTTTTTGTTGCGAGAAGGAAGGGAAGTGGTCTAATGATTCTAGAGTTTTCGGGTCTAAGAAAAGAAGCTGTCTGTTTACATTGAGAGCTACTTGTACAATACGTCATGGGGGTTGGTGTGTGAATGTTAGGTGTGGTTTTCACACACATGAGTTGCTTACTACCCCGGTCGGGTCGACAGCTTTTGGTCGTTTAACTAAGCCGCAGAAAGCTATTGTTAATGAGCACACTGATCTGAATGTTGCCCCGAAAGATTGTCTTACTGCTTTGAAGAACCATTATCCGGACAACATCACTTCTCTTCCTCAAATATATAGGCAGTGTTACGCCTATAGGTCTTCTAAGAGGGGTCCTAGAACGGACATTCGGGAGCTTTTGAGATTGATTGAGTCGCAAAATTTTTAATTTTGGAGCAGAAAAGTTGAGGGTTCCGATGTGGTCAGTGACATCATGTGGGCGTATCCTACTTCTATTAAGTTATTCTGGTTGTTTCCAAAGGTTCTTATTCTTAACACCACCTACAAGACCAACAAATACAATCTACCTCTATTGGAGATTGTAGTAGTCACTTCAACGGAGTTAACTTTCTTGATTGCTTTTGTCTAAATTTTACACGAGCTTGGAATTCATTTTACTTGGGCATTGCAGCAACTGAAAGAATTATTTGACTTGCACGGGCTTCAGCCTCAGGTATTCATGACTGACAGAGATCTTGGTCTTATGTCCGGTATTCTTGATGTCTTTCCTTCGGCTACAAATTTGTTATGTTCTTGGCACGTGACTAAAAATATGAAAGCGAAGATTAAAGTTGGTGCACGTGGATAGGCAAAAGGACCTCCTCTCTCTTTGGCATAACATTATTGACTCACTTGACGAGTCAGAGTACTCAACTCACTTGAAGATTTTTGAGGACTCCTGCGTTGATTTGCCCGCTCTTATTAAGTATGTGCATGCATGACACGTGGTTGACAAAGCATAAGGAAAGATTTATCTTGGCATGGAAAAACCAGATCCCACACTTCGGGAATCAGACCACCAATAGGTACTTTGACACGTGTTTAGTATTTTTATCGTAGTTTAAATTTTTTTGACACGTGTTTAGTATTTTTATGCGTGTTTATTGTTATTATTTAAGAGTCGAGTCAGCTCATTGGACTTTGAAGAGACATTTGAGGACTTCTCGAGGTGACTTTGTCTAAGTCTTTTAAATCTATGCATGAGATGGTTACACTTCAATTTGATAAAGTCATCGGGTCTTTTCAAAGAAGCATAAACCGTATTGAAGTGGCTTCCAACACTCATTTGTTTTAAAAGCTTCGCGGTGTTGTGTCTTTAAATGCTTTGGATCATATTGTTAAAGAGTTTTCAAAATCGACATCTGGGGTTGGATATGACAAAGCCCGCTGTGGGTGCATTATTAGAAAGACACGTATTCTTCCTTGTGCTTGTGAGCTAGGTGTGTACCATGTCTCCGGTACTCCTATTCCGTTGGATGTTGTAGACGACCATTGGAAAAACGTGAGTTTGGATTCTATAGATGATAAATTTTCCCAACAAAAATCTGCTGACTGTGATATTTTTTACCAAATGGAGATGATTTGGGCGAGACATAATCGTATGACTCCTGAGGAGAGATTTGTCTTCAAGAAACAACTTAATGAGCTTGCATTCCCTACCACTTCTTCAATGGTTGCACCACCATTTAAAGTTAAAACAAAAGGTGCACCAAAGAAGAAAAAGCAGAAATTATATGATGTCAAGCGTGATCCTTCTAGGTGGGAGCATGTGGATGAGAAGATGAAACTGACTCAAGAATCTGGGACTTCTTGTAAAAATTCATCACAGCGGTCTTCTTGTATAAAATCATCACAGCGATCTTCAAAGCTATCTCAGAGTGTTTCTAAAAAATTAACACATCAGGGTGAGACTAAATTCAATTTACCGGCGATTCCTCATCACGTGCACTCTTATGTAGAAAAAATTATTGATGTTGAAAGGGATGGTAATTGTGGGTTCCGAGCAGTAGCGGTTGGTCTCGATCTTGGTGAGGATAGTTGACCTATAATTAGGCAAGATTTAATCAAAGAAACAAAGGAGAGGGAGCAACTATATACTTACATGTTTGGAAAGGACAGACTTGTAGTGCTAAGAAAAGCGTTATCCATTGAATACCCCAGTTTTCAGAAGGAGGATAAGTGGTTGAGTTTGCGTGAGATGGGGTACTTTATAGCTATTAAGTATAATATAGCCCTAGTTCAATTGTCTTTGGATATGAATTTTACTTATCTTCCTTTGAGAGGTAGTTATTCTTCTTCTAAGTATAAAATCATATCTATTCTGAACGTCAGGGATATCCATTGGATGCATATTTCGATCTCGCATGTCTGTCCGTTGCCTCCAGTTGCTTTGATGGGGTCTCATAATCGATCAGACGAATCTACTTCATGGTTGGATCCTTATACCAGCCGTTTTTCCCTTTGGCAGTCTACCGCTTTGAAGATACCACGTTTCCCTCCCACTGATGCGCCCACCATTGTATACTTAGCCCATGATTTCGACGATTTAGATTGACATTTCTTGTATTTATTATTGTACCCACATTTTTGTAATTATTTATCCATATATATATATATATATATATCCAACAAATTAAATGTGTAAAAAAACAAATTAAATGTTTTAAATTTTTTCACAAGCCGGATTTACAGTGGTAAATGGTAAATCTGCTTTTGAATTTAACAAAGCGGATGTACCCCCACAACAGGTAAATCCGACTTGATAAAGAGACAAAGCGGATCTACCTGTTGTGGGGTACATCCGCTTTGTTAAATTCAAAAGGGGATTCGATGCGATTTTTTTTAAATTTAATCGGATCTAGGTAAATCCGCCTTTGATTAATCTCAAATCGGATTTACCTATTTATAAGGTAAATCCGATTGAGTCAAAATTATGAGGGGTATTTTGGGATTTTCATATTTGATGGGGGTATATTGTAATGTGGTGGGGGTATAAAAAAAAGACCCCTAATTTTTTAACTTCCCCCCACTTATCAATTCCCGGCTTCGTCCCTGGTTTTGTTCGTGGATGATAGGTTTTTTTTATACCCCCATCAACTCCCTTCTACTCCCACACAATACCCTAATCCCGAAAATACCCCTGACATAAATAACAAAAATTGGCTTTTGGAAGATTCGCTGGTGGGGGACCACTTGATCTGGTAATCGGATTTACCTAAATGCAAGGTAAAACCGATTAGCTTTAAATACATAATAAATACACACGCGTAAGTCAAATCGGATCTATCAAACTGACAGATAAATCCGATTTGACCATTTAATTCAGTACAGAAAGCGAAATTTTAATTAATCGGATTTAGCTAAATCCGATGCGCAGTCAGATTTACGTAAATCCGCTTATATCTTTTAATGAATCAGATTTACCTCAATGGGGGTATATCCGATTTTGAAAAATACAAAGCGGATTTATGTTTGGGGTACGTAAATCCGATTTTGTTTTTTTTTTAAATTAATTTCTGTATAACTGTTGTTCTGTTTTGAAACAGATATTGTGCATACAGAGTCGCAGGTTGTTCATTTCGTGGTAGACACTACAGAGGCATTCTGGACGGAGAGGGTATATTTTTCAAACTAATTTTCTTAATCAAAGTTTGGTAGATATTTAATTAATTAAGTACGCAACATTTATCTATTTTTTCTATTTTGTAGATATTTTCTACACGCGAGGATGTAGAAGAGTGGGCTAACGCGGTTGGGAGGCGTATTGGAGTTGTGGTTATCATTGTAAGATCTGACAAAGCTAGAGTTAAAAGGGGTTCTAGAGATAAGATTATTTTTGGTTGCGAGAAGCGAGGGAAGTGGTCTAATGATTTTAGAGTTTTCGGGTCTAAGAAAATAAGCTGTCCGTTTACATTGAGAGCTACTTGTACAATACGTCATGGGGGTTGACATGTGAATGTTAGGTGTGGTCTTCACACACATGAGTTGCTTACTACCCCGGTCGGGTCGACAACTTTTGGTCGTTTAACTAAGCCGTGGAAAGCTATTGTTAATGAGCACACTGATCTGAATGTTGCCTCGAAAGATTGTCTTACTGCTTTGAAGAATCATTATCCGTACAACGCCACTTCTCTTCCTCAAATATATAGGCATTGTTACGCCTATAGGTCTTCTAAGAGAGGTCCTAGAACGGACATTCAGGAGCTTTTGAGATTGATTGGGTCGCAAAATTATTTATGTTGAAGCAGAAAAGTTGAGGGTTCCAATGTGGTCAGTGACATCATGTGGGCGCATCCAACTATATAGTTACATGTTTGGAAAGGACAGACTTGCAGTGCTTAGAAAAGCGTTATCCATTGAATACCCCGGTTTTCAGAAGGAGGATAAGTGGTTGAGTTTGTCTGAGATGGGGTACTTTATAGTTACATGTTTCGATATGAATTCTACTTATCTTCCTCTAAGAGGTAGTTATTCTTCTTCCAAGTATAAAATCATATCTATTTTGAACGTCAGGGATATCCATTGGATGCATATTTCCATCTCGCCTGTCTGTTCGTTGCCTCCAGTTCCTTTGATGTGGCCTCATAATCGATCAGATGAATCTACTTCATGGTTGGATCCTTATACCGGCCGTTTTGACCTCTGGCAGTCTACCGCTTTGAAGATGCCCCGTGTCCCTCTCACTGATGCGCCCACCATTGTAGACTTAGCCCATGATTCCGACTATTTAGATTGACATTTCTTGTATTTATTTTTGTACCCACAATTTTGTAATTATTTATCTATATATATATTCAAAAAAAAACAAATTAAATGTTTTAAATTTTTTTGGATTTACCCTGGTAAAGGGTAAATCCGCTTTTGAATTTAACAAAGCGGATGTACCCCCACAACAGGTAGATTCGACTTGATAAAGAGACAAAGCGGATTTACCTGTTGTGGGGGTACATCCGCTTTGTTAACTTCAAAAGCGGATTTACCCTTCTAACAGTAAATCCGATGCGATTTTTACAAATTCAATCGGATCTAGGTAAATCCGCTTTTGATTAATCTCAAATCGGATTTACCTATTTATAAGGTAAATCTGATTGAGTCAAAATTATGAGGGGTATTTTGGAATTTTCATATTTGATGGGGGTATATTGTGATGGGGTGGGGGTATAAAAAAAAACCCTGGATATGATATTGGTTTAGCATTTAGGCCTGATATTGGTAGTTCTGTTTGTGGGTTCAATGTTGGGCCGCTTCTTTGGATCTATATCCTACATGGGGTTTTTTTTTGTACCCCCATCATCTCCCTATCTACCCCCATCGACCCTGCAAAAAGACGCAATTGCCCTTCACAAAATTTAAAAATCCCAAACGTATCCTGATTTCAATTTTTTTTGGAAATCGGATTTAGGTAAATCCGATTTCCACTAAAAAATTTAAAAAATTTAAATCGGATTTATTTAAGATGGGGTAGAACCGCTTTTAAAAATAACAAATCGGATTTACCTTAAGTGGGGGTAAAGCCGATTTGTTATTTTTAAAAGCGGATCTACCCCATCATATAAGGTAAATCTGCTTTTAAAAATAACCAAAGCGGATTTACCTGATGTGGGGGTAAATCCGCTTTGTTAACCTAATTAATAAATAAATAAACCAGTTAAAATTTTAGATACAAATTTCGACCGTCTTTGGGTTCTGTTTAGTGTGTAGTTCGTTAACACGTGACGATATTGTACGTCGGGAGAATAATTTAGGCTAAAAAATCAGTTTTCGGGAAACCTACTCAAATTGTAATGAAACCACATTCTTTAAATCCGAAAAATATCAAAGATCAATACTCCTCAAGAAGTGACTTCTTTTCAGGATAGAGGACCTCAAAATCCCAAATTCCATCGTTTACTATTTTTTATTAATTTTTTTAATTTTTCATAATCTCCAAAAAATATGAAAAAATTTGCATAACCTTATTTTGGTTTTATTAGATTTTTAGTGGTGTTTTCATAATTTTTGGATTAGTTTTGGCTATTTAACGGATTTTTAGTAGCATTTTATATAACCTTTTTTAAAAAATTAAATAAAAACAATTTTTTTTAATAACAAAATCGGATTTACCTTAGGTGGGATAAATCCGATTTTCTTTTTTTAGGGAAATCGGATTTACCTTAGGTGGGATAAATCCGATTTTCTATTTTTTAGGGAAATCGGATTTATGTACCCACTAGGTAAATCTGATTTCCAAAATAACAAAGCGGATTTACCTTCAGCTAAGGTAAATCCGCTTTGTTATTTTTGAAATCAGATTTACCTATTGGGCACCCCCATCTGAGGTAAATCCGACTTTAAAAATAACAAAGCGGATTTACCTCAGATGGAGGTAAATCCGAGCGAATTGAAAATTGGGCAGGGGTATTTTCGAGTTTCACTTTTATGTGGGGGTAGATAGAGAGATGATGGGGGTAAAAAAAACCCCCTCCTACATGAGATGTACTGTGGCCCAATGTGAGAATATCGCAGCCCAATTTACTGCTATTAGTTTCCACAATAGCAAATTTGGATTGAGAAAACCTCTAATTGTATCAATCGTGCTTGTATTGTTTACCTGCTTTATTCAGTTTGAGAAAATATTCCAATTAGGTAGCTCACTTGGCGAGATAAAAGATATCGAATGAGTGCACGAAAAAGAGTGCAAGAAGAATGTTCCAAGTTCAAACCCCGAAAATTAACATATCTCCATCCCCACTAACACTGCTTTTAAAAAAAAATTGAGAATGAAATTTTGTTTTTCAAAAAAGAAAGATCGAGGTTTTGTCTTAAAAAAATATCAAAGATGAGGATTGTTACTCAATTTAATTGAAATAAAATATGGGACTAAAAATCGTGAATTTTGAAAAAGTGGACATTGGCTATTTGATTTCCCTTTTTAAAAAAATAGTTGTTAGTTTTAAAAAAAATTTCAAAAGTGGACACCTTCTACGGTTCGGTTACTTCAGCAATTCAACGCGGTTTTATCTGATTTTAAACGGTTTAAAGTGGTTGAACCATGACCCAAAGGGTCTCGCCGGGTTAATGTCTGATTTGTTTTTCAAAAGATTGCAAAGGACCCAAAAAGGCAGTAAAACCCTAAAAATATAGGCTTTGCCAAATATGGAACACTCCGCAGTTAATCCATTATAGTAATCACTTTTTTATCATTGGATTTTCATCAATAAACTTATGAGTGGCCTAGATGAGAGACATCTACTATCTATCTATACCATTAACCTAGTACTAAATATAAATCTTACCATTTTTCAAACTAAACAATTTTAGGATATTTATGTAATTTCACTCTTCACTTTATAAAAACTTTTTCACTCTCTCATATACTTTTTCAAACTTTTCCACTCTTTCTCACAGTTTTCCACTCTCTCCTCCTATTTCTTCCTCTAACTCTATCTCATTTTTCTATTTTTCACAATATATCTACTTTAATTTCATCTACATGTCTCCATTTTTTTAATATTCTATTTTTTATCTGTCAATAAGTTTTATTTAGTCTCTACGGGAAATATTACAATTTGTAAAATTTGAAACTTTACTACAATTTTGTTTTCTAATCTCTACAAGAAATATTACTTATCACTCTCTCTCATATATTTTTTCAAATTTTTTCAATTTTTCTCACACATTTTTTCACTCTCTCCTCCTCTTTCTTCCTCTAACTCTATTTCATTTCTCTATTTTTCACAACATATCTACTTTAATTTCATTTACACGTCTCCTTCATTTTTAATATTCCATTTTTGTCTATCAATAAATTTTATTTGGTCTTTACGGGAAATATTACAATTTAGAAAATTTGAAACTTTAATACAATTTTGTTTTCTAATCTCTATGGAAAATATTACATATTGCTGGTAAATGTTCATGGGTAATGTTCGGACTAACTCAATTACAATTTGAAACTTTTTGTTTATCTACTTTAAATTAGTCTTGATTTTCACGGGGTAATGTTCGGACTAATTAAATTATGTCTAAGTCTATTAATAAAAATAACACGACAACACCCGTGCGTATGCACGGGTATACTGCTAGTGTAACCAGAACTGTTGACACCAACGATTAAAACATGAGTTTAATTGTTAACACTATCGACATAAACTTTTTTACAACCACAATCAATAACAATTCATGGTATGGTTACTCATTGACATATAAAGTGGTTACTAATTGACTAACTTTTTTTAATAACGTGTCGTGTAATTGATAGATAGAGTAAAACACTTGTACACCTATTATGTATATAAATTAAGTTCTTAAAACATAATGGCATTTTTTTTGTACCCCCTCTCATATACCTTGTACCCCCATAATGCGTTTTAACCCCCAAAATACCCCTCACATTTTTACCAAAATTTAATTGGAAACTGAATTTTTGAATAATTTCCGGAATTATATATCAAGAGGTATTTCCGGAACACATTTTTATAAATGAATTTCGGAATTACGTCAAAAATGATAATTCCGGAATGGTTATTTTGGTTGGATTCCCGAATTTATGTAAAATATGTACTTCTGGAATGGTTATTTTGGTTGGATTCTCGAATTTATGTAAAACATATACTTCCGGAATGGTTATTTTGGTTGGATTCCCGGAATTATCCCTCACACATAAATCCGGAACTATAATATTGGGTTCCGGATTTATAATTATAGTTCAGGATTTATGTCCCAACTAATAAATCCAAAAATTGAATGATATATTCTGGCAGCCTTTGTAATTGAAGTTGGTAAAAGTTTCAACAAATATTGGGTAACACACGTGAATATTGAGCAAATTTTCAACAAATACTGGGTAACACATGTGAAGTTGCTCAAATTTTCACAAACATGTACCAGCTTAGTTGTTTCTTCCTGGAAACATCTAACATCACATAATTCCGGAAAAGACAAATGACTTCCGGATATATAAAAAAACGTAAATCCGGAAAAATGTTACATTTTTTGCTTTCGGAAGTATGTATTTTGGATAATTCCGGGAAAATTCAACGACATGCGTTTTGGAATGATGCGTTAGGAGATAAATCCGGAAATTTGTTTGAGGAGTCAGGGGTAAAATTGGAAGTTTGGTCAATTTGGGGGTATGAAGTCTATGAGGGGGGTAAAAAAAGAAGCCAAACATAATTGCAATCTTACCCAAGCTTTTTAGGTTAGAAAAAAAGAGACAAAACCTAAATTACATGCTTGCTCTATATGCAGCTTTTACAATTCGCAAAAGTAATCAAATTGGGGTCTAGATTGCAATTTTCAAACAATTCAATAGCCCGACTAATAAATACGAAGAAACCATCTGCAACAGATATTTTATGAACCACCAACAATGGTGGCCCATCACCCATGGTGGCGGCCTATATCATCAAATGAATGAAAGCAAAGTGTAAAGTCTAAACCTTGAACGAGATGATGAATTATCATTATTATAAATCAAAATTGTGACAAAAATAGAGAGAAAATCAAAATCAAAACCATGGTGTTGAACAGCTCGGTGGTTGTTACAGTAGCACGTGTTTCTGCAGAAGCATGGCAATGGTTATCGTGCATCGATGATCCTATAAACAGTGAACAACTTTTAGATCTACTTTGTTGTTTCCCTTTTCATCAACTTGGTCGTCTCACTCTTTGTCTTTGCTCCTTCTTCTGCCTCCCTCCATCTCATTCATTCTATTATATTCCATCTGATTCTGACTCTGATTCTGATTCGGATTCTGATTCTTCCACTATCCATCTTGAACATGATGTTTATTACCACTCTCATTCTGATTGATTTTGATATCTACTTGTAAGTATCGCTTTTCCCTCTTTCTGGGTTTTTCTTATTTCGTTTGAAGTTTTTTACTTTACTTGAATTGGGGTTTTGTGTTATTCATGTATTCTGTTGCTTAATGCTTATTAGGCGGATTATCTTTCATTTGTGATTTGTTTGTTTGTTTACTTCCTTGAATGAATTGGGTAGATAAGAGATGAACAGGTAGTGTAATAATACATAGGAATTGGGATTGAGAATTCTCTTAAATTGAAAAGTTATGTAGTGATGTACTGATTTGTAAAATGTTGCAGGGTTAGTTAGGATATATTTACTTTGATGCTTAACAGTTCATGTGTGTATGTGTGTGGACTGACTCCCATGTCATGTAGCAAAACTAGAGACTTATTTGAGTGAATATGGATTGGAGGAGATAAATCATGTGTAAAATGGTTTATAAAGAAGATAGATAAATCATTCATGTGTAAAACAATGGGTCAACTCCAGCCTTCAGTGGACCAAATGTAAGAACCTACTGCTATCCGCATTGGGAGGAGATAGGGAAATAAGTCATCGAGATGTTATCTATAGGGATCATTAGACCTAGCATGAGTTCCTATTCCAATCTTGCGACCAACCTCCTGATTAAGGGGGGTCTCTTTTGGGGTTGGAAACAACAGATGAAATAGTAATTGCTGAAGTTGTGCATCCCGCTGAGTAGATATATTAGTTGAACCTTTCTCTAATCCTCTGTCATGCTCCCTCTATTATGCAGAAATAACCAATATGGTTGATGCAAACTCAACATTAGATATTTTCCACAATACTCTAGGTGAAACAACTTCTTGGAGAGACTGGAAGGGGTCTCCCTAAATGCTAACATATTGCTTTTGCCCTCCAAATTTTGTGGTTAAATTCCTCTGATTCACCCTTACCCTTACGGTATAATTATTCAGTGTACCTTATCCCTCTGCAACACCCTTGAGTTTTCTTATTGCTTCCATTGCTCAAACGCACCCCATATTGTGGTTAGAGAAACCTTTGATCCCAAGCTTTGGACAAATTCCTAAGAAATAAAATTGTGACTTGCCCCAGAATCAATGAAAGTTAGGACAGTCCACAGACAGCAAAGCATTGATAAATCCATCCACTGGCACAGTTTATATTAATGACACTCTTTGCTTCCACTCCTAGAAACCAACTTATATTGCTATAGTTTCTTCCGTGTCTACACTCTACTCTTTCATCCTTCTCCAATAGTTTACCCTTATACATTTCTCAGGGCATCTATGTGCAGTACCGAAGGGTTGACTACATTGAAAACATTTTCCTCTCTCCCTCCGGTTTACATACTCATGATTGGGAAGTTGGCGAGTTCCCTTACTCTTCAAACACGGCCCCATTGTTATCGGATTTTGAAACAATTTCCTCAAATGTTACCTTATTGTTGCCCATACTTGAATGCCTCAGGATCCATTGCGGGGCATTGCAATTGGTCGACTGGATTGAGAGTTGGATACCCCAGTAGGGCTCAAACCCACCTTTGATGCTAGTCCCCTCCAAAATAATGCCCAAACTAAACATGTAGAGTGATTTTGAGAGCTTTCCTTCCCCCATACTATTCTTATCAATTTTCACTGTCTGCTCTTTCCACAATGAAAACCCCTGTTTGGCTATCAATCAGTACACCTTAATATCAGTTGTCAAAATTGGAAACCTATGTAGGAAATAAATTTTGGTTAATGTTAAAGGATGCTGAACTTAATAACTCTGAGTGGAAAAGACTCTAGCATCATCTTATTTTTGGAAAAATGTTAAATGAGCATCAAGTTGGGACACCAAAATCTACAATAATTTTGCTGGTTTGTTCAACCCACACACGTGGTCAATGGATATATCATGTGTTGCAGCTCATTAACCATCAACTAAAGTTCATTAACTATGAATTTTAATGTTGTTAATCACAATTTTAGGTGTTGGCATATAATCTACTACATGTATATCTGATTTTGAACACCTAAAAATTATGGTTAATAACGTTCAAAATCATGTTTAATGAAGTTTAGTTGATAGTTAATGAGTTGCGACACATTGGTATATCTATTAAGCTAATTCAACGCTTCATTAATCACGTGCATGAACCGTATTAACCGTGCAAGATAGTCAAAATTGTGAGTATACTTGTGGGAATTGGGATTGGACACTTCCATGAGTTTTTATACACTGATCCTGATCATGGCCAAAAACACGATCTTCTGAAATCATCTGGGGTTGTGGTGCTTGAGCGTGGCATTGGTGGAAAGACTTCTTTGAACCCTAATATGTACCTCTACCAATTCAATCCCTTCAATCTATCCCCCTCTTGATTTGCTTGGTGCCTTCAAACAGTTAAGATAAAGAGGCTGAGTGGTGGTTTGACACTTTCCTCGTCCCTCCTTCAATATACTTCCATTTGTGTGTGGGTTGTATAAATGCATCCTTTGATCTACTTCTACTTGCCGGTTTGTGTGGGTGAATGCTTTGATTACAGAGTTTTTCCATGTTTTGCTGGTCAGATTCTGGTTTAGTTTTAGTTTAACTAAATGTTACCGTATTTTTAAACTTAATTTTCTTATTTGTTGTTATGCACGCGCACACCCACATGTCTATTTTCGTAACAGTATAGTTCATGTTGTGATCACACAATTTATGTGTGTTCCCCCTAGATTTTGAGTAGTGTGCTTCAGTAACCCATTGACTGCCTAAGCTCAGAGCACTCTCAACTTGATTTATCTCGTTTACATAATAAAGTTATCCTTTTTCATCACTGGCCTTCTCAGGCAGATTGGCATTCATAGTATTTTCTCAACTTCCTTGCTTCCAAATACCATTTCTAGTGAGTTCGGTGTTAACAACTTGTATATTTGTTTTTGACTCCAGTGAGTTATAAGTGTACTTGTTAAAATGGGGGGAATGCTACTCTTTTTATGAATTTAGTTGATGAAAGCTTCCTGGAAGGATTTTTGCTTGTAATTTGTGCGAAATTTGCCATCATGATGCATAATATTTTGCTGTGAAATATTGTTAGACATTTACTGACTGTGCTTATGTCCTTTTTGTTAGGAACTTGCCTGCAAATTATCTCCATGAAGTGTTGTAGGGGTACACTGGGTGATAGCACTCAAGAGATCCCTAATTGCAGTCTCTGGTTTTTTTATTCAGTCCCTTATCTGAATGCTACTGGATGACATTGAGGACTTGTAATTGTAGCTGTCTCCATTGTATAAAACCATTTTTTCTCTTAAAATCCTTGTAAATGATCAATTTATCTCTCAACATTTTATATCCTTCTAAAGAGTGATTTGTGAGTGTTAATATGGTTTTAAATTGCAAAATTAAGGGTTGAGTGGTAATATAAGTTACTTTTATTCAGCACTCTGTACAGTACAAAACTTCATCACATCTTTGTACTTTTTTTATAAGCTAATATTTTATTCTTTGAGATGACTACAGGTTTTTTTTTTCATTCCTTATTCATTAAAAATAGCATTTTATATAGCAGTAAATATATCGAGAACTAAATGAAAGATGAAAGATAAAATCCGTAAATGCTCTATGTATTGTGTCTCTGGATGTGTGTGTGAATTGATTTTAGTTAAAAGTGCCTTAAATGCAAAGTTGTTTATGTGTTGGATATATATTCACATTGATTTCTATTCATGGAAGCTCTAAATTCTACCTTTAAGTTAGAATTCACTTTGGGCTAGAATTGTTTTTCCTTGTGGAACTCAAACACTTAAATATACTAGAATGTCAAAATTAAATTTATGAGTCTAATATCATCTTCACCTCTAACAAAACTAATAAAACGGAAATCAAACATATGCTAAAATTAGTTTCATTAAATTTGAGTTTAAACTTTAAACTCTTAAGTGAACTCATTTATACTTTGATATTTCTACTTTAATAATAAATTTTACCTAATAGCAAATATCTATATTTTACTACAATGCACTTGGTAAATTTTACCTAATAGCAAATATCTCCACTAGTCTCCTTTGGATAAAAAGTGCTTAAAAAATCTCGAACGTTTTCTCTGACTTAAATTGGGTCGATATGACGTTATCCACTCAGCATAAATTTTTATTATCAACAAAAATAACAAGTATACACATCCCCACAATGATTTGATATGCATTCTTTTCTTTGTTAATAATTGCTGGAGATTTAATGTATGAGTGTTCCTTTTTCTTTCTTTTTCTTAAATAAGGTAGAATTTTGTATTGGTGAATGGTGGGGTTGTAGTATGTCAAAGCTTTTATTGCTGACTCTGTATCCATCTTTGTGCCTCTGTGCTGCCAGAAGTGCTCCCTTAAATTAAGCTCCAAACTGATTCAGAGATGAACTTCCACCAAACACTTCAAAAAATATTTGATATCTTTAGATGCCTTTTCAAGGATACAATATTAAAAGAAAATATTATTAATAGCATGATATTATTTGATATTAAAAAGGGACCTTTATTTGTACATGATTAGAAACTGTTACTTTTTTTTATGCAAGCGATAAAATATGATTTTCATTTTACAAGATATACAGTATTCTTCACAAAAACATATACAGTTTCTTTAAAAAGTATTAATAGCATGATAAGTTTTTAATTTTGATGAATGAATGAATGAATGGGATAATTGCAAATTGTTACATATAATTTTTCCAATTGTATCTCATGATAATCCTATCTTTGGAATGGAATTCTCTCAATCATCAAAGCAACTATGCTCATAAGATTTGGCTCTTAACCATGATAACCTGAATCTGAAGTACGTATAAAAAATTCAATGCATAATTACCAACTTATTTTTCTTTTTGGTGGAAGCATAATTACCAACTTATGATAGCTTATAGATTAATTTAATAAAACTTTAGTAGAGCCAAATTTTGCATTTTCACTACCCTATTTCTACTGCCGCGGTTTCACAATTCATGACGTTTTAAAAATAGTTTTAATTTCATTTTACTTGTTGTTTTCAAAGTCTAGTGAAACATTAACTGTTGTTTTGTCAATAATACACTTAACTATTTCTTGCAGTGAGAGAAATATGTGATAAATAGTTATTCTTCCATCTAAAATAACACAATTTATTAGTCTTCTTGACATGTATTAACATCCTTAAGATGACATGTATTTTGAACCAAATGGAGGAATTAATGTAGGTGAAACGTGAAATCGAACTAAAATAAAATGTTGGTGAAAGTAGGAATTAATGTTGGTAAAATAAAATGTAGGCATGAATAATCTCAACCTAATCAAATTTTGTCAATCCACAAAAATTTTCCTCCGTGTGGTAGATTGGTAGTATACATGTTAAGTCTTTTTGTTAGTGGTAAGTATCGTCATTTAATTCACACACATAAAGTCGAGATTTTGACTTCGGGCCTAAATAACCACAAAAAAGTCCAGGCTAACAATTAACTTCGACTTTACTAGTTATTCTAAGCCTTATTGACACAAAGTCTTATCTAAGACAATAGTACTACTGGTAATTAAATAGTGTAATTAAAGGTAATGTCATTAATTAGTAATATAAATTATTATTTAATGAAAAAGACAATTTTGAAAAGAAGTTAAACTTTTAACCTTATGTAATGGGAATAATTTTTTTGATAAGAAATTAAATGTAAATAGTTGTTTTCAATATCACTCCTCAGTCTTTGTAATGTATGAGTTTGTTTTTTATATTTGTTTATCGAAAGTAGTACTTAATTCAACTCTATTCGAAAGTTTTCTAAGACCATTTGCAAAAGTTTTGTCCACCATTAAAGGAACTTTTTTTAAGATACACCATTAAAAGGACCTTAAAAGTGCAATAATGTGATAAAGTCGATTTTGCATTAATACCTTTAGCCTTGTTCTTTATTGTGCCCGATCCTTTATTTTATATATATATATATATATATATATATATATATACCATGTTACAGCGGAAAGAATACGATATTCATCTAATTAGGCCAGTTTATGAGAACCAGCTTACCACAACACAAGCTTAGCTACGAAAAAACATGTAAATAATTAATAAAGACTTACTTGTTGAAGAACAAGTGGAGAGGAATTCCTTTCTTCAAACTTCAGAGTTTATATTATAAGGAAAGTGTTTACAAGAGGAGAAGTATGTTACAAGAGAGAGAGAGAGAGAGAGAGAGGGGTCGCCGAAGCTCTGCCTAAGAAAGGAAAATAAAATGCCTTATATAGGCAAACTAAGGCTTACTATTTAAGCCGGTAAAAGGGCTACTGTAGATTCCGGTAGCCGGTTACAAAAAACGACAAAATTTCACTAATTATGCCGGGTACACATTGGGCCCCATCGTCACATAATTGAATGAAAAAGACAAAATTCAAAAGACAAAAATACAAAATAAGAAAGGTAAAATGTCGACAGCATAATTGCGTGTGTCGACAGCATAATTGCGTGTATCTCACCAAATCTTGGCACGTGATCTTTTTAATCATGCTTTTAATTATGGCCCTTATTCTTGTCCTTTTCCTTTCACATGCTTAGTCATGGATTGGATCATGGCATCCCAGAAATCTTCTGGATAAGGTTCATCTTCTTGCTGGGATTCTCCAGCTAAGCATTCCATTTCACTTGGTTCAATGGATCCCTGTGAGGATGTTGACATTTCTTTAACTTGAAATGTGCTGAAGAATTGTGTCTTCATGTGATCAAGAGTTTTAACCATAATTTCTTCCTCAGATTCTTGAGGGTACTTTTTCTGGAAGTAATGTTTTAAATTTGTCATAGACAAATCTTGGAGATTAACACTATTTAAACCATTTTCTTTATCTTCATTGATATTAGATAAGACCTGAGATATTAATTTCTTGAGATCTTCAGGATCCATTCTGATCCACCATTTATAGAAGAAATTTCTTCTAAGTATAGGAATATTTCTTTGGTTTTTTCCAATGGTCATAGACCACCTCCATATCCATGGGATTTGAAACTTGATGAAGAAAAGGCATGGACATTGTCCTATAATAAGCTTACTCGAAGCTATTTTTGTTATAAGAGGACTATTGTCGCACCAAGAGTTGTATAATTCCAATAACTCTTTTGGAAGAATTTCCAAAGATGGCCCAAATTTTTGCCACCAATTGTAAAACCAATTTGGTATCGGTTTATTAACCACTTCTGGGTTAATACTAAAGAACCATGAATGTTTGTTTTTCGGGTTCTGATAATAGAAAGCTTTAGAAAAAGCCTGGATATAATCCCAATAATTAAAATATGCATAAGAATTTTCAGCAATTTTTATTGCCTTTTCCCCATTTGGGTTTAATCCCCATTCCCTTGGAAGAAGGATTTTGTTAATGTGACATTTGCTAAAGTTTATAAAACTTTGAGGATTGTTATTTTGATGGTGATGAGTAATGGTTACTGATTCAGTAACTAATAATAAAATTTCTAAGTGTGGTCTTGATTTTCCACATAATCCTGGGCATCCTCTGGATTCGAGGTACCTGGTCTTTATTGACCAAGGATCTTTTGTAATACTGAGGTCTTCATCATCAATATACATGATGTCCTCAGTTATTGGATTCTCAAAATATTCTTGAGTTTGCTCTTGAGGAGAGTCATTAACAATAGCCTCTGCATAAGAGCTTTGTTTTGTTCCAGAAGAAGAAGAAATATCTTCTTTCTTCGGAGGAGCAGGCAATTGCTGCATAGTTCTTCCCCTATTAGGGTATACTGTTGTCCAATCTCCTAGAAGAGGGACACTTGGTTCTTGTTGGTAGGGTAGCATATTGCTACTCCTTCCTCTGCCACGGCCACCTGGACCACGGCCTCTTCCCCTATGTGGGGTTGTCATTTCCCTGCAGAAATTCACGTGTTAAGAAATCAGCTAGTGAATTATTTTCACCTTTAATGTATTCAATATCAAAATCAAAAACTGATAATTGAGCTTGCCAATTTGCAAAAATTTGTTTAGAAACAAGATTTTTCACATCTTTTTCAAAAATTTGTTTTGTAGAATTGCGATCAATTCTTAACAAGAATTTTTGATTTAATAAATCATCTTGAAAATTAGAAATGCATTTAATAATTGAAAGCATTTCTTTTTTGACAGTAGATGCTGTCTTATACTTGTCAGATTCATTAATCTGAATTTGCCAGTAACCTGACTTCATATCAAAATTTGAGAAAACTAAGGCTTCATTAAGCCTATCCAATAAATCTTTTTTATTAGGTATTGGATACCTAATCCATTTCAAAACTTTATTTAAAGGTTTATAGTTTATAACTAACCTGGGAACTCCACGTTCCTGTTCGGCGTGTTTATTTACATAGAAAGCCGTACATCTCCAAGAAGATTTAGAGGGCCTAATTAATTTTTTATCTAAAAGAGATTTTATCTCCTTTTTACATAAACCAAGATATTCTTGATTCATTTGTGCAGGTCTTGCTTTTGTAGGAATTTGACTCTCATTGAAGTCGTCTACGTATGGTAGAGATATCGCATGTTTCTTTCTGTTCCAGAAAGCATTTGGTATCTCACTGCATACTTCATTTATGAACTGTTGTTCTAGACTCTTTATTTGGGTCTCTATGTCAGCTCTACTAAGCTGTTCATTTATATTGGCTAAATTAATTTCTTCTTTTAAGAAACATATTTGTTTCTCTTTGCTTAAAAGAAATTCTTTTATATCATTTATCATCCTAGTATGAGGATCAGAAATAAACTCAAAAATAATTTTCTTATCTTCCAACATAGTTGTAATACCTTTTTGGTCAATATTAATAATAGGCATAATGTTATGCAAAAAAGGTGTACCCAATATAATACGATGGGTTAAATTTTTAACTAAAATAAACGAAGTAGGTATACAAATACCTTGTTTGCAAATATGTGCATTTGGTAATTTAAAATTAATTTTTAGCCTATCACCTCCTGCTTGGGTAAGTGATTGCGTAGTTTTTGAAAAATACTTTGTAGGGATAATTCCCTCTTGAATGCAATTTAAATCTGCTCCACTATCAACTAGAGCAATTTCATTTTTCAAAATAAAATTTCTATTGATAATAATATCAATCTTCACAAACCATTTTTGAGAAGTTATTCTATTCAAAATAGAAAGATAATTACTTGAAGAAGATTCTGTTTTACTAGGGTTTTCTAAAACAGAAATTCTTTGAGACAAATTAGTATTGTCCTTTTTTATTTGAGAAATTTCATTTTTTAAAATATTGATTTCTCCTTTTAAATCATTCATAGAAATGGGTTTTTCTTTACTACTAGATTCATGGAATCTAGATAAAACTTCACTTATTTGATAAGGTGCCTCTATAATTAGAGGAGTTTCCTTTTTAGAATATTCTTTCATAAGAATTTCTATCATTTTTCTTCTTACCGTTTCATCTTTTATGGAGTCTAAAGCCTTTAAGGCTTCGTCTTGTTCTTTAGTGAGAACATTTAGACCATTCATATCTACGATGGATTTCCAGTAATTTACTTCATTACATTGGCAATCATTGTTGCCTGAAGACGATGATTCAGAAGAATCTTGGATAATATCTATATCTTCATTTGAAGATTCTTTACCTGAACTAGAATTATAATCAGAGTTAATCAATAAAACTTTTTCTAATTGTGATCTTAATTGATCATCCTGAATATTATTGAGGGCCTTTTTGGTCCAACACTGGTTGGCATAATGACCTACCTTGCCGCACCTATGACACGTAATATCAAAATTTTTTGCTTTTCTTTTTCCCTTCTTTTGGAAGGTGGGTCTACTTTGACCAGTCCTATTTTTTTCATTAAAAGCTTTTCTTTTACTATTCTTTTTCCTAGGACTTTTGTAAAAGCTATTTGTTTTAATATCAGAGAATTTTCTTCCCTGTATTCTCTTTCCCTTTTTCCCATCCTTAGGCTCTTTGCCTAAGTCAAAAGCGAATTGCTCACAGAATTCACCTATTTGGTGTTTTTCTGTTAGCTTTTGCTTTTTCAACTGATTTTTTAGCTTTATATCATTGCATAAAGCCAAACCTTCTTTAATACAGCAACTAATTATCTGACCATAGGTCAAATCGTCATAATTGACATTTATGCCATCATTTTGGTCTCTTAAAGCTTGTCTTATTCTTTCTGCAAAAAGATAAGGAAGACCATCAATAAATTTTGCCTTCCAGTGGATAGAATTAGGGTCTTTTAATTGGAAAACCCTGGATAGAAAAGTATCCTTATACCACCTAAAATGAGTTAAAGATGGACATCTTAAATTCTGTAAAAGAGAAGATAATTTTTCTCCTATAGAAACATTGGTTCCTATGAAATGCTTAAGAATGGTAAGACACAGTGTATAAACTGCATCCTCCTCAGCTGTGCTTGTAGTACTATTCTCTAATTTAATTTCTTTTTTATGGGATAATATATCCTTTTTCTGGGCATCAGTAAGATAATGATCCCACCAACCTCTTAACTGTCCAATAAAGCCAGTGGCTATGAACGTAGCAATGGAACTATCATTATTTCCATGTTGTTTACAAACAGTAGAGTACATAATCATTTTATGTACTGTATCAATAATTTGCTTATCATTTAAGCCATCTATGTTCCATTCATAGATTTGTTTACCAGAATATGAATTCTGATAAGACTCATTTTCCTCGAATAATAAATCCTGAGGAGAAGGTCTTTTATAATAATACTTTTCTATTTGCTTTGAAGCATATATGGGATTTATTTCCTCATAATTGTTGGTATTATTAATATCTTGATTAGCAAACATTGTTGCTAATTTGTCTATGTCCTCATCAGAATTTTCTGATGATTCTTTACCAGATAAAACATTTATTTTTAAATTTTTTAGTTTTTCTTCTAGAATATCTAAAAACTCGTTTTTACTATTGTTCATTTTAAAACCTTCAATTTTTATTGGAGGTTGAACTATAGGTTCTTCTTTGATAACCGGAGCACAATTCTTTTGAGAATTTTTTAAAATAAGCTCTTGTTGAGAAATATGTTGCTCAAACAAGGTTTTTAACGAAGATAAATTTTCTTCTAAGGCCTTGAATTCATCTCCCAATATTACTAAAAATAAATTAGTATAATTTTGGGCACTCATAATTGAATTTAAATCTTTTAAACCAATTTGAGATTTTTCAATAAAATGGGCAAAAGCATTTGCTTCTACGTTTTTTCCTAAAACAATATCATAATTTTTTGGAGGAAAACTTGAATGAATTTTTTCTCCTTTCGAGTTTTCAAAAATTCTTTCTTTCACAACATTTATTTCATAATCTAAACGTTCATGAAAATATATTAAAAACCATTTAGCAAAAGGCATATAAGTCTGATGATAGGTTAAATGTTCATAAAATTTTTCTTTTATAGCCTGAAGTTCAGGAGAAGAATAATATGAAAAATACCATTTTCTAAATTCGGAATATCTTTCCTGCATGAACTCATCATTGATGAGTTTTCTCCAATCACTTCCTGGACTAAAATCCATTAATTAATATGGAAGCTCATTTCTGAGGTAGTAGGAGATTTCCTACTCTGTGGTTCATAAACCCCATAAGGAATATTATTTTCATTAACCTTAATATCATCAACAACTTCAATAGAAGGTCTCGGTATATCACCTGGCGTAGTGTAATATTCACTAACTGAATGCCTAGAAGATAATGATCTAGGAATTCTGGTAATTCTATTAGAATTAAACCTGATTTCTATATCACCCTCTGTATTTTGGATGATTTGATCTATATCCTTATTAAGGACAGGTTTGGGTTCTACTTCCTGCGGAAGAGCCCAAGTTTCTGGAAAGTTAATTTCTTCCCATTTTATCAACCTATTAGTTGCAACGTTTGATGTTAACAAATTTGTTTGCACCAACGTTGTTGTACTCTCCCTAATATGAGCTCTGAAGTTTAAAGAAAGAAGTTCTCAACCTATCAAATTTGTTTGAATATAATAAACTTAACATCAAATAAAATAGAGCCTAATTAGATGAACTGGCCTAATTATAAGGATACCTTAGCTATGGGTATGACTATAAGCAAGGTAGTGAAGTTATAGCAAAAGGCATATAAACTTGTATTTTTCAGATGACTTACTTGATATAATATTATAGGAAAATATATGAGCTAAAAGTGTGTTGTGGATCAGCTAGTTCAAGTTACTGAACTAATAGATGAATATAATAAACTTAACATCAAATAAAATAGATATCAATTGCTCATAATTGAATGAAAAACCTATTTCTGAGCCATACTGTGTTTTCCAAAAATATAAGTATCAACCTATAAGGATACTTATATTTTTCTCCGCTGTAACATGGTATCAAAGCCATTTTAAACTTAAGGATGTAAGTATAAGGGTGAGCTATTTCTTCATTTGAAGAGTACTCCGTTATCCCCTATTAAAACTTCTAAGGTGAACCGTCCCCGATGATTCAACAAAGGTGTTGATATTGGGAGCAGTAGCCTTGAAGGGGGAAGCTTATATTTACACTGAAAGTTTTTAATTGCTCATACTTCTTTTGGGTCTTTTGCGTAAAGACTAACTGTGTTTTCCAGTGCTTTCGTCTATGGTCCATTTTTCTCCAAAGAGGGAGAGTTTGAAGTAGACCGTTATTTAGACTTGAAAGTTTTTGTTGGAAAACAAAGTTACATCTTTGGTTTAGGGATTTTCCCTTCTATCCCTTCGGGTTGATATGTCAAATGGTTTTCCATTTACAAAGATGACATAAAGAAGTATCAACAGATATCTATTTTATTTGATGTTAAGTTTATTATATTCATCTATTAGTTCAGTAATTTGAACTAGCTGATCCACAACACACTTTTAGCTCATATATTTTCCTATGGAAGAAGATGATCATGATCATCAAAATAATTCTCTAAAAAATGAGGAATTAATTGAATTCCCTAATAATTTAGACCAACTTAATAAGTGGACTTTACCAATGGTTCCTTCAAAACAAATATATAAAATTGGAATGTTTGATTTAAAAGCAAAATTTGCTGTCAAACAGATAGAACAAACTGTTCAGATATCTAATAATAATCAAGTTATTAGACTTTTAAATAAAAAGGACTTAGGTGCCTTCAAGGACTATAATTTCATTCATATTGGACTTATTCAAATAGCCCTTAAGCCCTTGACATTGCTGGGACTAAACTCAAGTATTATGGCCTATGTGCGAGATGGCAGATGTAATAATTTTAAACAATCCCTAGCTGCCTTAATTGAGACAAGTTTATGTCATGGACCTGTATATTTTGATGTTGCTCCAAATTTGAGCTTATCATTATCTGATAAAAATATATCAGAAGCAATCCAGCTTAGTATTCATACGAATGGGTATGACTATAAGCAAGGTAGTGAAGTTATAGCAATATGCTATAGAATTTACTACAAAGTTTTGAACACGCTTAACCCTAAAGCTAAGCGTATAACTTTTCCAGGTACAACAACGTTGGTGCAAACAAATTTGTTAACATCAAACGTTGCAACTAATAGGTTGATAAAATGGGAAGAAATTAACTTTCCAGAAACTTGGGCTCTTCCGCAGGAAGTAGAACCCAAACCTGTCCTTAATAAGGATATAGATCAAATCATCCAAAATACAGAGGGTGATATAGAAATCAGGTTTAATTCTAATAGAATTACCAGAATTCCTAGATCATTATCTTCTAGGCATTCAGTTAGTGAATATTACACTACGCCAGGTGATATACCGAGACCTTCTATTGAAGTTGTTGATGATATTAAGGTTAATGAAAATAATATTCCTTATGGGGTTTATGAACCACAGAGTAGGAAATCTCCTACTACCTCAGAAATGAGCTTCCATATTAATTAATGGATTTTAGTCCAGGAAGTGATTGGAGAAAACTCATCAATGATGAGTTCATGCAGGAAAGATATTCCGAATTTAGAAAATGGTATTTTTCATATTATTCTTCTCCTGAACTTCAGGCTATAAAAGAAAAATTTTATGAACATTTAACCTATCATCAGACTTATATGCCTTTTGCTAAATGGTTTTTAATATATTTTCATGAACGTTTAGATTATGAAATAAATGTTGTGAAAGAAAGAATTTTTGAAAACTCGAAAGGAGAAAAAATTCATTCAAGTTTTCCTCCAAAAAATTATGATATTGTTTTAGGAAAAAACGTAGAAGCAAATGCTTTTGCCCATTTTATTGAAAAATCTCAAATTGGTTTAAAAGATTTAAATTCAATTATGAGTGCCCAAAATTATACTAATTTATTTTTAGTAATATTGGGAGATGAATTCAAGGCCTTAGAAGAAAATTTATCTTCGTTAAAAACCTTGTTTGAGCAACATATTTCTCAACAAGAGCTTATTTTAAAAAATTCTCAAAAGAATTGTGCTCCGGTTATCAAAGAAGAACCTATAGTTCAACCTCCAATAAAAATTGAAGGTTTTAAAATGAACAATAGTAAAAACGAGTTTTTAGATATTCTAGAAGAAAAACTAAAAAATTTAAAAATAAATGTTTTATCTGGTAAAGAATCATCAGAAAATTCTGATGAGGACATAGACAAATTAGCAACAATGTTTGCTAATCAAGATATTAATAATACCAACAATTATGAGGAAATAAATCCCATATATGCTTCAAAGCAAATAGAAAAGTATTATTATAAAAGACCTTCTCCTCAGGATTTATTATTCGAGGAAAATGAGTCTTATCAGAATTCATATTCTGGTAAACAAATCTATGAATGGAACATAGATGGCTTAAATGATAAGCAAATTATTGATACAGTACATAAAATGATTATGTACTCTACTGTTTGTAAACAACATGGAAATAATGATAGTTCCATTGCTACGTTCATAGCCACTGGCTTTATTGGACAGTTAAGAGGTTGGTGGGATCATTATCTTACTGATGCCCAGAAAAAGGATATATTATCCCATAAAAAAGAAATTAAATTAGAGAATAGTACTACAAGCACAGCTGAGGAGGATGCAGTTTATACACTGTGTCTTACCATTCTTAAGCATTTCATAGGAACCAATGTTTCTATAGGAGAAAAATTATCTTCTCTTTTACAGAATTTAAGATGTCCATCTTTAACTCATTTTAGGTGGTATAAGGATACTTTTCTATCCAGGGTTTTCCAATTAAAAGACCCTAATTCTATCCACTGGAAGGCAAAATTTATTGATGGTCTTCCTTATCTTTTTGCAGAAAGAATAAGACAAGCTTTAAGAGACCAAAATGATGGCATAAATGTCAATTATGACGATTTGACCTATGGTCAGATAATTAGTTGCTGTATTAAAGAAGGTTTGGCTTTATGCAATGATATAAAGCTAAAAAATCAGTTGAAAAAGCAAAAGCTAACAGAAAAACACCAAATAGGTGAATTCTGTGAGCAATTCGCTTTTGACTTAGGCAAAGAGCCTAAGGATGGGAAAAAGGGAAAGAGAATACAGGGAAGAAAATTCTCTGATATTAAAACAAATAGCTTTTACAAAAGTCCTAGGAAAAAGAATAGTAAAAGAAAAGCTTTTAATGAAAAAAATAGGACTGGTCAAAGTAGACCCACCTTCCAAAAGAAGGGAAAAAGAAAAGCAAAAAATTTTGATATTACGTGTCATAGGTGCGGCAAGGTAGGTCATTATGCCAACCAGTGTTGGACCAAAAAGGCCCTCAATAATATTCAGGATGATCAATTAAGATCACAATTAGAAAAAGTTTTATTGATTAACTCTGATTATAATTCTAGTTCAGGTAAAGAATCTTCAAATGAAGATATAGATATTATCCAAGATTCTTCTGAATCATCGTCTTCAGGCAACAATGATTGCCAATGTAATGAAGTAAATTACTGGAAATCCATCGTAGATATGAATGGTCTAAATGTTCTCACTAAAGAACAAGACGAAGCCTTAAAGGCTTTAGACTCCATAAAAGATGAAACGGTAAGAAGAAAAATGATAGAAATTCTTATGAAAGAATATTCTAAAAAGGAAACTCCTCTAATTATAGAGGCACCTTATCAAATAAGTGAAGTTTTATCTAGATTCCATGAATCTAGTAGTAAAGAAAAACCCATTTCTATGAATGATTTAAAAGGAGAAATCAATATTTTAAAAAATGAAATTTCTCAAATAAAAAAGGACAATACTAATTTGTCTCAAAGAATTTCTGTTTTAGAAAACCCTAGTAAAACAGAATCTTCTTCAAGTAATTATCTTTCTATTTTGAATAGAATAACTTCTCAAAAATGGTTTGTGAAGATTGATATTATTATCAATAGAAATTTTATTTTGAAAAATGAAATTGCTCTAGTTGATAGTGGAGCAGATTTAAATTGCATTCAAGAGGGAATTATCCCTACAAAGTATTTTTCAAAAACTACGCAATCACTTACCCAAGCAGGAGGTGATAGGCTAAAAATTAATTTTAAATTACCAAATGCACATATTTGCAAACAAGGTATTTGTATACCTACTTCGTTTATTTTAGTTAAAAATTTAACCCATCGTATTATATTGGGTACACCTTTTTTGCATAACATTATGCCTATTATTAATATTGACCAAAAAGGTATTACAACTATGTTGGAAGATAAGAAAATTATTTTTGAGTTTATTTCTGATCCTCATACTAGGATGATAAATGATATAAAAGAATTTCTTTTAAGCAAAGAGAAACAAATATGTTTCTTAAAAGAAGAAATTAATTTAGCCAATATAAATGAACAGCTTAGTAGAGCTGACATAGAGACCCAAATAAAGAGTCTAGAACAACAGTTCATAAATGAAGTATGCAGTGAGATACCAAATGCTTTCTGGAACAGAAAGAAACATGCGATATCTCTACCATACGTAGACGACTTCAATGAGAGTCAAATTCCTACAAAAGCAAGACCTGCACAAATGAATCAAGAATATCTTGGTTTATGTAAAAAGGAGATAAAATCTCTTTTAGATAAAAAATTAATTAGGCCCTCTAAATCTTCTTGGAGATGTACGGCTTTCTATGTAAATAAACACGCCGAACAGGAACGTGGAGTTCCCAGGTTAGTTATAAACTATAAACCTTTAAATAAAGTTTTGAAATGGATTAGGTATCCAATACCTAATAAAAAAGATTTATTGGATAGGCTTAATGAAGCCTTAGTTTTCTCAAATTTTGATATGAAGTCAGGTTACTGGCAAATTCAGATTAATGAATCTGACAAGTATAAGACAGCATCTACTGTCAAAAAAGAAATGCTTTCAATTATTAAATGCATTTCTAATTTTCAAGATGATTTATTAAATCAAAAATTCTTGTTAAGAATTGATCGCAATTCTACAAAACAAATTTTTGAAAAAGATGTGAAAAATCTTGTTTCTAAACAAATTTTTGCAAATTGGCAAGCTCAATTATCAGTTTTTGATTTTGATATTGAATACATTAAAGGTGAAAATAATTCACTAGCTGATTTCTTAACACGAGAATTTCTGCAGGGAAATGACAACCCCACATAGGGGAAGAGGCCGTGGTCCAGGTGGCCGTGGCAGAGGAAGGAGTAGCAATATGCTACCCTACCAACAAGAACCAAGTGTCCCTCTTCTAGGAGATTGGACAACAGTATACCCTAATAGGGGAAGAACTATGCAGCAATTGCCTGCTCCTCCGAAGAAAGAAGATATTTCTTCTTCTTCTGGAACAAAACAAAGCTCTTATGCAGAGGCTATTGTTAATGACTCTCCTCAAGAGCAAACTCAAGAATATTTTGAGAATCCAATAACTGAGGACATCATGTATATTGATGATGAAGACCTCAGTATTACAAAAGATCCTTGGTCAATAAAGACCAGGTACCTCGAATCCAGAGGATGCCCAGGATTATGTGGAAAATCAAGACCACACTTAGAAATTTTATTATTAGTTACTGAATCAGTAACCATTACTCATCACCATCAAAATAACAATCCTCAAAGTTTTATAAACTTTAGCAAATGTCACATTAACAAAATCCTTCTTCCAAGGGAATGGGGATTAAACCCAAATGGGGAAAAGGCAATAAAAATTGCTGAAAATTCTTATGCATATTTTAATTATTGGGATTATATCCAGGCTTTTTCTAAAGCTTTCTATTATCAGAACCCGAAAAACAAACATTCATGGTTCTTTAGTATTAACCCAGAAGTGGTTAATAAACCGATACCAAATTGGTTTTACAATTGGTGGCAAAAATTTGGGCCATCTTTGGAAATTCTTCCAAAAGAGTTATTGGAATTATACAACTCTTGGTGCGACAATAGTCCTCTTATAACAAAAATAGCTTCGAGTAAGCTTATTATAGGACAATGTCCATGCCTTTTCTTCATCAAGTTTCAAATCCCATGGATATGGAGGTGGTCTATGACCATTGGAAAAAACCAAAGAAATATTCCTATACTTAGAAGAAATTTCTTCTATAAATGGTGGATCAGAATGGATCCTGAAGATCTCAAGAAATTAATATCTCAGGTCTTATCTAATATCAATGAAGATAAAGAAAATGGTTTAAATAGTGTTAATCTCCAAGATTTGTCTATGACAAATTTAAAACATTACTTCCAGAAAAAGTACCCTCAAGAATCTGAGGAAGAAATTATGGTTAAAACTCTTGATCACATGAAGACACAATTCTTCAGCACATTTCAAGTTAAAGAAATGTCAACATCCTCACAGGGATCCATTGAACCAAGTGAAATGGAATGCTTAGCTGGAGAATCCCAGCAAGAAGATGAACCTTATCCAGAAGATTTCTGGGATGCCATGATCCAATCCATGACTAAGCATGTGAAAGGAAAAGGACAAGAATAAGGGCCATAATTAAAAGCATGATTAAAAAGATCACGTGCCAAGATTTGGTGAGATACACGCAATTATGCTGTCGACACACGCAATTATGCTGTCGACATTTTACCTTTCTTATTTTGTATTTTTGTCTTTTGAATTTTGTCTTTTTCATTCAATTATGTGACGATGGGGCCCAATGTGTACCCGGCATAATTAGTGAAATTTTGTCGTTTTTTGTAACCGGCTACCGGAATCTACAGTAGCCCTTTTACCGGCTTAAATAGTAAGCCTTAGTTTGCCTATATAAGGCATTTTATTTTCCTTTCTTAGGCAGAGCTTCGCCTACCCCTCTCTCTCTCTCTCTCTTGTAACATACTTCTCCTCTTGTAAACACTTCTCTTATAAATATAATCTCTGAGTTCTGAAGATAGATCTTCTCCTCTTCTTCTCTATTCTGAAGACTTCTAAGGTAATACTTTACATGCTTTTCCATAGCTAAGCTTGTGTTGTGGTAAGCTGGTTCTCATGAACTGGCCTAATTAGATGAATATCGTATTCTTTCCGCTGTAACATGGTATCAAAGCCATTTTAAACTTAAGGATGTAAGTATAAGGGTGAGCTATTTCTTCATTTGAAGAGTACTCCGTTATCCCCTATTAAAACTTCTAAGGTGAACCGTCCCCGATGATTCAACAAAGGTGTTGATATTGGGAGCAGTAGCCTTGAAGGGGGAAGCTTATATTTACACTGAAAGTTTTTAATTGCTCATACTTCTTTTGGGTCTTTTGCGTAAAGACTAACTGTGTTTTCCAGTGCTTTCGTCTATGGTCCATTTTTCTCCAAAGAGGGAGAGTTTGAAGTAGACCGTTATTTAGACTTGAAAGTTTTTGTTGGAAAACAAAGTTACATCTTTGGTTTAGGGATTTTCCCTTCTATCCCTTCGGGTTGATATGTCAAATGGTTTTCCATTTACAAAGATGACATAAAGAAGTATCAACAGATATCTATTTTATTTGATGTTAAGTTTATTATATTCATCTATTAGTTCAGTAATTTGAACTAGCTGATCCACAACACACTTTTAGCTCATATATTTTCCTATGGAAGAAGATGATCATGATCATCAAAATAATTCTCTAAAAAATGAGGAATTAATTGAATTCCCTAATAATTTAGACCAACTTAATAAGTGGACTTTACCAATGGTTCCTTCAAAACAAATATATAAAATTGGAATGTTTGATTTAAAAGCAAAATTTGCTGTCAAACAGATAGAACAAACTGTTCAGATATCTAATAATAATCAAGTTATTAGACTTTTAAATAAAAAGGACTTAGGTGCCTTCAAGGACTATAATTTCATTCATATTGGACTTATTCAAATAGCCCTTAAGCCCTTGACATTGCTGGGACTAAACTCAAGTATTATGGCCTATGTGCGAGATGGCAGATGTAATAATTTTAAACAATCCCTAGCTGCCTTAATTGAGACAAGTTTATGTCATGGACCTGTATATTTTGATGTTGCTCCAAATTTGAGCTTATCATTATCTGATAAAAATATATCAGAAGCAATCCAGCTTAGTATTCATACGAATGGGTATGACTATAAGCAAGGTAGTGAAGTTATAGCAATATGCTATAGAATTTACTACAAAGTTTTGAACACGCTTAACCCTAAAGCTAAGCGTATAACTTTTCCAGGTACAACAACGTTGGTGCAAACAAATTTGTTAACATCAAACGTTGCAACTAATAGGTTGATAAAATGGGAAGAAATTAACTTTCCAGAAACTTGGGCTCTTCCGCAGGAAGTAGAACCCAAACCTGTCCTTAATAAGGATATAGATCAAATCATCCAAAATACAGAGGGTGATATAGAAATCAGGTTTAATTCTAATAGAATTACCAGAATTCCTAGATCATTATCTTCTAGGCATTCAGTTAGTGAATATTACACTACGCCAGGTGATATACCGAGACCTTCTATTGAAGTTGTTGATGATATTAAGGTTAATGAAAATAATATTCCTTATGGGGTTTATGAACCACAGAGTAGGAAATCTCCTACTACCTCAGAAATGAGCTTCCATATTAATTAATGGATTTTAGTCCAGGAAGTGATTGGAGAAAACTCATCAATGATGAGTTCATGCAGGAAAGATATTCCGAATTTAGAAAATGGTATTTTTCATATTATTCTTCTCCTGAACTTCAGGCTATAAAAGAAAAATTTTATGAACATTTAACCTATCATCAGACTTATATGCCTTTTGCTAAATGGTTTTTAATATATTTTCATGAACGTTTAGATTATGAAATAAATGTTGTGAAAGAAAGAATTTTTGAAAACTCGAAAGGAGAAAAAATTCATTCAAGTTTTCCTCCAAAAAATTATGATATTGTTTTAGGAAAAAACGTAGAAGCAAATGCTTTTGCCCATTTTATTGAAAAATCTCAAATTGGTTTAAAAGATTTAAATTCAATTATGAGTGCCCAAAATTATACTAATTTATTTTTAGTAATATTGGGAGATGAATTCAAGGCCTTAGAAGAAAATTTATCTTCGTTAAAAACCTTGTTTGAGCAACATATTTCTCAACAAGAGCTTATTTTAAAAAATTCTCAAAAGAATTGTGCTCCGGTTATCAAAGAAGAACCTATAGTTCAACCTCCAATAAAAATTGAAGGTTTTAAAATGAACAATAGTAAAAACGAGTTTTTAGATATTCTAGAAGAAAAACTAAAAAATTTAAAAATAAATGTTTTATCTGGTAAAGAATCATCAGAAAATTCTGATGAGGACATAGACAAATTAGCAACAATGTTTGCTAATCAAGATATTAATAATACCAACAATTATGAGGAAATAAATCCCATATATGCTTCAAAGCAAATAGAAAAGTATTATTATAAAAGACCTTCTCCTCAGGATTTATTATTCGAGGAAAATGAGTCTTATCAGAATTCATATTCTGGTAAACAAATCTATGAATGGAACATAGATGGCTTAAATGATAAGCAAATTATTGATACAGTACATAAAATGATTATGTACTCTACTGTTTGTAAACAACATGGAAATAATGATAGTTCCATTGCTACGTTCATAGCCACTGGCTTTATTGGACAGTTAAGAGGTTGGTGGGATCATTATCTTACTGATGCCCAGAAAAAGGATATATTATCCCATAAAAAAGAAATTAAATTAGAGAATAGTACTACAAGCACAGCTGAGGAGGATGCAGTTTATACACTGTGTCTTACCATTCTTAAGCATTTCATAGGAACCAATGTTTCTATAGGAGAAAAATTATCTTCTCTTTTACAGAATTTAAGATGTCCATCTTTAACTCATTTTAGGTGGTATAAGGATACTTTTCTATCCAGGGTTTTCCAATTAAAAGACCCTAATTCTATCCACTGGAAGGCAAAATTTATTGATGGTCTTCCTTATCTTTTTGCAGAAAGAATAAGACAAGCTTTAAGAGACCAAAATGATGGCATAAATGTCAATTATGACGATTTGACCTATGGTCAGATAATTAGTTGCTGTATTAAAGAAGGTTTGGCTTTATGCAATGATATAAAGCTAAAAAATCAGTTGAAAAAGCAAAAGCTAACAGAAAAACACCAAATAGGTGAATTCTGTGAGCAATTCGCTTTTGACTTAGGCAAAGAGCCTAAGGATGGGAAAAAGGGAAAGAGAATACAGGGAAGAAAATTCTCTGATATTAAAACAAATAGCTTTTACAAAAGTCCTAGGAAAAAGAATAGTAAAAGAAAAGCTTTTAATGAAAAAAATAGGACTGGTCAAAGTAGACCCACCTTCCAAAAGAAGGGAAAAAGAAAAGCAAAAAATTTTGATATTACGTGTCATAGGTGCGGCAAGGTAGGTCATTATGCCAACCAGTGTTGGACCAAAAAGGCCCTCAATAATATTCAGGATGATCAATTAAGATCACAATTAGAAAAAGTTTTATTGATTAACTCTGATTATAATTCTAGTTCAGGTAAAGAATCTTCAAATGAAGATATAGATATTATCCAAGATTCTTCTGAATCATCGTCTTCAGGCAACAATGATTGCCAATGTAATGAAGTAAATTACTGGAAATCCATCGTAGATATGAATGGTCTAAATGTTCTCACTAAAGAACAAGACGAAGCCTTAAAGGCTTTAGACTCCATAAAAGATGAAACGGTAAGAAGAAAAATGATAGAAATTCTTATGAAAGAATATTCTAAAAAGGAAACTCCTCTAATTATAGAGGCACCTTATCAAATAAGTGAAGTTTTATCTAGATTCCATGAATCTAGTAGTAAAGAAAAACCCATTTCTATGAATGATTTAAAAGGAGAAATCAATATTTTAAAAAATGAAATTTCTCAAATAAAAAAGGACAATACTAATTTGTCTCAAAGAATTTCTGTTTTAGAAAACCCTAGTAAAACAGAATCTTCTTCAAGTAATTATCTTTCTATTTTGAATAGAATAACTTCTCAAAAATGGTTTGTGAAGATTGATATTATTATCAATAGAAATTTTATTTTGAAAAATGAAATTGCTCTAGTTGATAGTGGAGCAGATTTAAATTGCATTCAAGAGGGAATTATCCCTACAAAGTATTTTTCAAAAACTACGCAATCACTTACCCAAGCAGGAGGTGATAGGCTAAAAATTAATTTTAAATTACCAAATGCACATATTTGCAAACAAGGTATTTGTATACCTACTTCGTTTATTTTAGTTAAAAATTTAACCCATCGTATTATATTGGGTACACCTTTTTTGCATAACATTATGCCTATTATTAATATTGACCAAAAAGGTATTACAACTATGTTGGAAGATAAGAAAATTATTTTTGAGTTTATTTCTGATCCTCATACTAGGATGATAAATGATATAAAAGAATTTCTTTTAAGCAAAGAGAAACAAATATGTTTCTTAAAAGAAGAAATTAATTTAGCCAATATAAATGAACAGCTTAGTAGAGCTGACATAGAGACCCAAATAAAGAGTCTAGAACAACAGTTCATAAATGAAGTATGCAGTGAGATACCAAATGCTTTCTGGAACAGAAAGAAACATGCGATATCTCTACCATACGTAGACGACTTCAATGAGAGTCAAATTCCTACAAAAGCAAGACCTGCACAAATGAATCAAGAATATCTTGGTTTATGTAAAAAGGAGATAAAATCTCTTTTAGATAAAAAATTAATTAGGCCCTCTAAATCTTCTTGGAGATGTACGGCTTTCTATGTAAATAAACACGCCGAACAGGAACGTGGAGTTCCCAGGTTAGTTATAAACTATAAACCTTTAAATAAAGTTTTGAAATGGATTAGGTATCCAATACCTAATAAAAAAGATTTATTGGATAGGCTTAATGAAGCCTTAGTTTTCTCAAATTTTGATATGAAGTCAGGTTACTGGCAAATTCAGATTAATGAATCTGACAAGTATAAGACAGCATCTACTGTCAAAAAAGAAATGCTTTCAATTATTAAATGCATTTCTAATTTTCAAGATGATTTATTAAATCAAAAATTCTTGTTAAGAATTGATCGCAATTCTACAAAACAAATTTTTGAAAAAGATGTGAAAAATCTTGTTTCTAAACAAATTTTTGCAAATTGGCAAGCTCAATTATCAGTTTTTGATTTTGATATTGAATACATTAAAGGTGAAAATAATTCACTAGCTGATTTCTTAACACGTGAATTTCTGCAGGGAAGTGACAACCCCACATAGGGGAAGAGGCCGTGGTCCAGGTGGCCGTGGCAGAGGAAGGAGTAGCAATATGCTACCCTACCAACAAGAACCAAGTGTCCCTCTTCTAGGAGATTGGACAACAGTATACCCTAATAGGGGAAGAACTATGCAGCAATTGCCTGCTCCTCCGAAGAAAGAAGATATTTCTTCTTCTTCTGGAACAAAACAAAGCTCTTATGCAGAGGCTATTGTTAATGACTCTCCTCAAGAGCAAACTCAAGAATATTTTGAGAATCCAATAACTGAGGACATCATGTATATTGATGATGAAGACCTCAGTATTACAAAAGATCCTTGGTCAATAAAGACCAGGTACCTCGAATCCAGAGGATGCCCAGGATTATGTGGAAAATCAAGACCACACTTAGAAATTTTATTATTAGTTACTGAATCAGTAACCATTACTCATCACCATCAAAATAACAATCCTCAAAGTTTTATAAACTTTAGCAAATGTCACATTAACAAAATCCTTCTTCCAAGGGAATGGGGATTAAACCCAAATGGGGAAAAGGCAATAAAAATTGCTGAAAATTCTTATGCATATTTTAATTATTGGGATTATATCCAGGCTTTTTCTAAAGCTTTCTATTATCAGAACCCGAAAAACAAACATTCATGGTTCTTTAGTATTAACCCAGAAGTGGTTAATAAACCGATACCAAATTGGTTTTACAATTGGTGGCAAAAATTTGGGCCATCTTTGGAAATTCTTCCAAAAGAGTTATTGGAATTATACAACTCTTGGTGCGACAATAGTCCTCTTATAACAAAAATAGCTTCGAGTAAGCTTATTATAGGACAATGTCCATGCCTTTTCTTCATCAAGTTTCAAATCCCATGGATATGGAGGTGGTCTATGACCATTGGAAAAAACCAAAGAAATATTCCTATACTTAGAAGAAATTTCTTCTATAAATGGTGGATCAGAATGGATCCTGAAGATCTCAAGAAATTAATATCTCAGGTCTTATCTAATATCAATGAAGATAAAGAAAATGGTTTAAATAGTGTTAATCTCCAAGATTTGTCTATGACAAATTTAAAACATTACTTCCAGAAAAAGTACCCTCAAGAATCTGAGGAAGAAATTATGGTTAAAACTCTTGATCACATGAAGACACAATTCTTCAGCACATTTCAAGTTAAAGAAATGTCAACATCCTCACAGGGATCCATTGAACCAAGTGAAATGGAATGCTTAGCTGGAGAATCCCAGCAAGAAGATGAACCTTATCCAGAAGATTTCTGGGATGCCATGATCCAATCCATGACTAAGCATGTGAAAGGAAAAGGACAAGAATAAGGGCCATAATTAAAAGCATGATTAAAAAGATCACGTGCCAAGATTTGGTGAGATACACGCAATTATGCTGTCGACACACGCAATTATGCTGTCGACATTTTACCTTTCTTATTTTGTATTTTTGTCTTTTGAATTTTGTCTTTTTCATTCAATTATGTGACGATGGGGCCCAATGTGTACCCGGCATAATTAGTGAAATTTTGTCGTTTTTTGTAACCGGCTACCGGAATCTACAGTAGCCCTTTTACCGGCTTAAATAGTAAGCCTTAGTTTGCCTATATAAGGCATTTTATTTTCCTTTCTTAGGCAGAGCTTCGCCTACCCCTCTCTCTCTCTCTCTCTCTTGTAACATACTTCTCTCTCTCATACCTCTTCTCTTGTAAACATACTCTTCTAATAATATAAGCTCTGAAGTTTGAAGGAAGAAATTCTTCGCTTGTTCTTCAGCAAGTAAGTCTTTCTTTAATTTTTTTTATGTTCTTTCATAGCTAAGCTTGTGTTGTGGTAAGCTGGTTCTCATGAACTGGCCTTATTAGATGAATATCGTATTCTTTCCGCTGTAACCTGGTATCACTGAAAGTTTTTAATTGCTCATACTTCTTTTGGGTCTTTTGCGTAAAGACTAACTGTGTTTTCCAGTGCTTTCGTCTATGGTCCATTTTTCTCCAAAGAGGGAGAGTTTGAAGTAGACCGTTTATTTAGACTTGAAAGTTTTTGTTGGAAAACAAAGTTATATCTTTGGTTTAGGGAGTTTCCCTTCTATCCCTTCGGGTTGATATGTCAAATGGTTTTCCATTTACAAAGATGACATAAAGAAGTATCAACAGGTATCTATTTTATTTGATGTTAAGTTTATTATATTCATCTATTAGTTCAGTAACTTGAACTAGCTGATCCACAACACACTTTTAGCTCATACATCTTCCTATGGAAGGAAATGATCATCCCGTATCTAGGGAAGAATGGTTAGAAGCTAGGCATCGTATGCTTAGCAAAGAAATATTTAAAATAGAATTGCGACTCTCTGAGTTCGCAGCCAAGCGAGACAATTGGCCTCGTAATTCTGAACGATACAATTACTATAACGGTGTTTGTAATGATTTAGCAAAATATTCTGCTATGCTGGGAATTAGAGTTTGTTCCCAACCTATTAATTCAGCCATTAGGAGTGAGTTAGATGAGCTTCGTAATAATAGCGAGACTCGAGTGTTTTTATCAGAAGACCATACTAGGGCCTCTACATCTCAACAAATAGATGAGTCAGAAAAGGTAGGGAATCACCTACATAACCAGAAATGAGTTTTCTTAATGAACTTTAAAATAGATTACTCCCCTGGGAGTAAGGTAAGGGAACTCATCAATGGAGAATTCCAATTAGATAGATATGCCGAATTTAGGCAATGGTATTTTAAGAAATTCTCATCTTGGGAACTAAATAAGTTCAAAGACGATTTTTATGAAGAGTTGACCATAACTCAGGATTATATTCCTTTTGTTAGGTGGTTTGCGAATTATTTTGTTAATAAAGTTAAAAATGAGGTTTTAGTCCTTCAGCCAAATAATTGGGAAACTGCCTTAGAACAAAAGGATCCTGAAGCCAAATCCCTTGTTTTTCTCCAAGGGACAGAAAGTAATTATGTTACTATTAATGAACTAAGTTCTTTGATAAAAACCCAGAATTACACCAAAGTGTTTTTGGATAGTTTAGAAGAGCAAATTATCTCTCTTAAAGAGGACTTATTATCTTTAAAAGAAATGTTTGAAAAACAAATTTTTCAACAAAAATTAATTCAGGATAATATGAACAAGCCCAAAGTACCAATGGTTGCTGAAGTTCAACCTTCCTTACCCGTAAAGGGTTTTAAGCTAAGGGAAGATACAAATGATCCTTATAATCATTTTATAAATGATACAAATGATTTTTATAATCAATTTATTTTTAATATGGATAGACCACCTGGGTTAAAAAATAAAAAGCAAAAGAGCTTTAATAATAGAACTTATAAAAAGTTTAATAGAGACAAGGAGATTTATAAGTATCCTTATAAGAAAAAATTTAAAACAAATTTTTATAAAAATAAGCCCAAGCAAGACACTTTCCAAAATAAAGGAAAGCGGAGAGCCCATAAGTTGGACATTACTTGCCACAATTATGACAAGACAAGACATTATGACAACCAATGCTGGACTAATATAGCCCTGAACGCCTTGGAGAATGGACAATCAAGGACTCAATTAAAAAAGGTTCTACCTACTGCTTCTAAATCAGAACAGGACTCTTCAAATAACATAGAATGTATCAATAATGATACTTCTCCAAGTTCTAATATTGACAACAATAGCTGTCAAGACAATAGTTTTGATATTCACGACAACAGCTGTCAAAATGATAATTTGAATAGCTGTCAAGACAATAATTGGAATCGTTGGAAATCCACTAGTGAAATAGATGGATTAAATGCTCTTAATAAAAAACAAAGAGAACCTCAAAAATTTTTTGAGTTAATAAATAAGTTAGCAACAATGTTTGCTAATCAGGGTATTAGTAATACCTACGATTATGGGAAAATAAATCTCATATATGCTTCAAAGCAAGCAGAAAAATATTCTCCTCAGGATTTATTATTTGAGGAAAATGAGTCTTATCAGAATTCATATTCGGGTAAACAGATCTATGAATGGAACATAGATGGCTTAAATCATAAGCAAATTATTGATACGGTACATAAAATGATTATGTACTCTACTATCTGTAGACAACATGGAAATAATGATAATTCCATTGCTACGTTCATAGCCACTGGCTTTATTGGACAGTTAAAAGGTTGGTGGAATCATTATACCCAGAAAAGGGATATATTATCCCATAAAAAAGCCCTCAAAGGAACCCAGGATGATCAATTAAGATCACAATTAGTCTTATTAACTACTTCTAACTATAATTATAGTAAAGAATCTTCAAATGAAGATATAGATATTATCCAAGATTCTTCTGAATCATCGTCTTCAGGTAACAATGATTGCCAATGTAATGAAGTAAATTACTGGAAATCCATCGTTGATATGAATGGTCTAAATGTTCTCACTAAAGAACAAGACGAAGCCTTAAAGGCTTTAGACTCCATAAAAGATGGAACGGTAAGAAGAAAAATGATAGAAATTCTTATGAAAGAATATTCTAAAAAGGAAACTCCTCTAATTATAGAGGCACCTTATCAAATAAGTGAAGTTTTATCTAGATTCCATGAATCTAGTAGTAAAGAAAAACCCATTTCTATAAATGATTTAAAAGGAGAAATCAATATTTTAAAAAATGATATTTCTCAAATAAAAAAAGACAATACTAATTTGTCTCAAAGAATTTCTGTTTTAGAAAACCCCAGTAAAACAGAGTCTTCTTCAAGTAATTATCTTTCTATTTTGAATAGAATAACTTCTCAAAAATGGTTTGTGAAAATTGATATTATTATCAATAGAAATTTTATTTTGAAAAATGAAATTGCTCTAGTTGATAGTGGAGCAGATTTAAATTGTATTCAAGAGGGAATTATCCCTACCAAGTATTTTTCAAAAACTACGCAATCACTTACCCAAGCAGGAGGTGATAGGCTAAAGATTAATTTTAAATTACCAGATGCACATATTTGCAAGCAAGGTATTTGTATACCTACTTCATTTATTCTAGTTAAAAATTTAACCCATCGTATTATATTGGGTACACCTTTTTTGCATAACATTATGCCTATTATTAATATTGACCAAAAAGGTATTACAACTATGTTGCAAAATAGAAAAATTATTTTTGAGTTTATTTCTGATCCTCATACTAGGATGATAAATGAAATAAAAGAACTTCTTTTAAGTAAAGAAAAACAAATATGTTTCTTAAAAGAAGAAATTAATTTAGCCAATATAAATGAACAGCTTAGTAGAGCTGACATAGAGACCCAAATAAAAAGTCTAGAACAACAGTTCATAAATGAAGTATGCAGTGAGATACCAAATGCTTTCTGGAACAGAAAGAAACATATGATATCTCTACCATACTTAGACGACTTCAATGAGAGTCAAATTCCTACAAAAGCAAGGCCTGCACAAATGAATCAAGAATATCTTGGTTTATGTAAAAAGGAGATAGACTCTCTTTTAGATAAAAAATTAATTAGACCCTCCAAATCTTCTTGGAGCTGTACAGCTTTTTATGTAAATAAACACGCTGAACAAGAACGTGGAGTTCCCAGATTGGTTATAAATTATAAACCTTTAAACAAAGTTTTGAAATGGATTAGGTATCCAATACCTAATAAAAAAGACTTATTGGATAGGCTTAATGAAGCCTTAGTTTTTTCAAAATTTGATATGAAGTCAGGTTACTGGCAAATACAGATTAATGAATCTGATAAGTATAAAACAGCATTTACTGTTCCGTTTGGCCACTATGAATGGAATGTAATGCCTTTTGGGCTTAAAAATGCCCCCTCTGAATTCCAGAATATTATGAATGACATATTTAATCCTTATACGGATTATATGATAGTTTATATAGACGATGTCTTAGTTTTTTCTAAAACTGTTAGTCAACATTTTAAACATCTTAAAAATTTTAAGAATGTTGTGAAAAATAATGGTTTAGTTTTATCTGCTTCAAAGATGAAGCTTTTTCAAACTAAGGTCAGGTTCTTAGGTCATGAAATTGACCAAGGGAAAATTATCCCTATAAGTAGAAGTATAGAATTCGCTTCTAAATTTCCTGATGAAATTCTGGAAAAGAAGCAATTACAAAGATTCTTAGGAAGCCTGAATTATATTTCAGACTATTATAAAAACCTAGCCCAAGATACAGCCTTATTATATAATAGGCTTAGAAAAAATGCTGGCCCATGGACTGAAGCCCATACCAAGGCAGTCCAATATATTAAAAACAGAGTTAAAAATCTTCCTTGTCTAAATTTGGCAAACCAAAAGTTTTTTAAAATTGTTGAAACAGACGCCTCTAATATAGGTTATGGAGGCATTCTCAAACAAATTGACCCAAGTACTCCTAAAGAAGTATTAGTCAGGTTCACTTCGGGTAAATGGAATCCGACCCAATTAAAATATTCTACAGTCAAAAAAGAAATGCTTTCAATTATTAAATGTATTTCTAAATTTCAAGATGACTTATTAAATCAAAAATTCTTGTTAAGAATTGATTGCAGTTCTGCAAAACAAATTATTGAAAAAGACGTGAAAAATCTGGTTTCTAAACAAATTTTTGCAAATTGGCAAGCTCAATTATCAGTTTTTGATTTTGATATTGAATACATTAAAGGTGAAAATAATTCACTAGCTGATTTCTTAACACGTGAATTTCTGCAGGGAAATGACAACCCCACATAGGGGAAGAGGCCGTGGTCCAGGTGGCCGTGGCAGAGGAAGGAGTAGCAATATGCTACCCTACCAACAAGAACCAAGTGTCCCTCTTCTAGGAGATTGGACAACAGTATACCCTAATAGGGGAAGAACTATGCAGCAATTGCCTGCTCCTCCGAAGAAAGAAGATATTTCTTCTTCTTCTGGAACAAAACAAAGCTCTTATGCAGAGGCTATTGTTAATGACTCTCCTCAAGAGCAAACTCAAGAATATTTTGAGAATCCAATAACTGAGGACATCATGTATATTGATGATGAAGACCTCAGTATTACAAAAGATCCTTGGTCAATAAAGACCAGGTACCTCGAATCCAGAGGATACCCAGGATTATATGGTAAATCAAGACCACACTTAGAAATTTTATTATTAGTTACTGAATCAGTAACCATTACTCATCACCATCAAAATAACAATCCTCAAAGTTTTATAAACTTTAGCAAATGTCACATTAACAAAATCCTTCTTCCAAGGGAATGGGGATTAAACCCAAATGGGGAAAAGGCAATAAAAATTGCTGAAAATTCTTATGCATATTTTAATTATTGGGATTATATCCAGGCTTTTTCTAAAGCTTTCTATTATCAGAACCCGAAAAACAAACATTCATGGTTCTTTAGTATTAACCCAGAAGTGGTTAATAAACCGATACCAAATTGGTTTTACAATTGGTGGCAAAAATTTGGGCCATCTTTGGAAATTCTTCCAAAAGAGTTATTGGAATTATACAACTCTTGGTGCGACAATAGTCCTCTTATAACAAAAATAGCTTCGAGTAAGCTTATTATAGGACAATGTCCATGCCTTTTCTTCATCAAGTTTCAAATCCCATGGATATGGAGGTGGTCTATGACCATTGGAAAAAACCAAAGAAATATTCCTATACTTAGAAGAAATTTCTTCTATAAATGGTGGATCAGAATGGATCCTGAAGATCTCAAAAAATTAATATCTCAGGTCTTATCTAATATCAATGAAGATAAAGAAAATGGTTTAAATAGTGTTAATCTCCAAAATTTGTCTATGACAAATTTAAAACATTACTTCCAGAAAAAGTACCCTCAAGAATCTGAGGAAGAAATTATGGTTAGAACTCTTGATCACATGAAGACACAATTCTTCAGCACATTTCAAGTTAAAGAAATGTCAACATCCTCACAGGGATCCATTGAACCAAGTGAAATGGAATGCTTAGCTGGAGAATCCCAGCAAGAAGATGAACCTTATCCAGAAGATTTCTGGGATGCCATGATCCAATCCATGACTAAGCATGTGAAAGGAAAAGGACAAGAATAAGGGCCATAATTAAAAGCATGATTAAAAAGATCACGTGCCAAGATTTGGTGGGAGACACGCAATTATGCTGTCGACACACGCAATTATGCTGTCGACATTTTACCTTTTTTATTTTGTATTTTTGTCTTTTGAATTTTGTCTTTTTCATTCAATTATGTGACGATGGGGCCCAATGTGTACCCGGCATAATTAGTGAAATTTTGTCGTTTTTTGTAACCGGCTACCGGAATCTACAGTAGCCCTTTTACCGGCTTAAATAGTAAGCCTTAGTTTGCCTATATAAGGCATTTTATTTTCCTTTCTTAGGCAGAGCTTCGGCTACCCCTCTCTCTCTCTCTCTTGTAACATACTTCTCTCTTCTCTTGTAAACACTCTTCTTCTAATAACATAAGCTCTGAAGTTTAAAGAAAGAAGTTCTCTCCTCTTCTCTATTCTGAAGACTTCTAAGGTAATACTTTACATGCTTTTCCATAGCTAAGCTTGTGTTGTGGTAAGCTGGTTCTCATGAACTGGCCTAATTAGATGAATATCGTATTCTTTCCGCTGTAACATGGTATCAGAGCCAGGTTAAACTTAAGGATGTAAGTATAAGGGTGAGCTATTTCTTCATTTGAAGAGTACTCCGTTATCCCCTATTAAAACTTCTAAGGTGAACCGTCCCCGATGATTCAACAAAGGTGTTGATATTGGGAGCAGTAGCCTTGAAGGGGGAAGCTTATATTTACACTGAAAGTTTTTAATTGCTCATACTTCTTTTGGGTCTTTTGCGTAAAGACTAACTGTGTTTTCCAGTGCTTTCGTCTATGGTCCATTTTTCTCCAAAGAGGGAGAGTATAAGGCCAGTTCACCTTAATTAGATGAACTTTCAATTGGAATTCTCCATTGATGGTAACCTTAGAAGTTTTAATAGGGGATAACTTCATCTAATTAGGCCAGTTCATGAGAACCAGCTTACCACAACACAAGCTTAGCTATGGAAAAGCATGTAAAGTATTACCTTAGAAGTCTTCAGAATAGAGAAGAAGAGGAGAAGATCTATCTTCAGAACTCAGAGATTATATTTATAAGAGAAGTGTTTACAAGAGGAGAAGTATGTTACAAGAGAGAGAGAGAGAGGGGTAGGCGAAGCTCTGCCTAAGAAAGGAAAATAAAATGCCTTATATAGGCAAACTAAGGCTTACTATTTAAGCCGGTAAAAGGGCTACTGTAGATTCCGGTAGCCGGTTACAAAAAACGACAAAATTTCACTAATTATGCCGGGTACACATTGGGCCCCATCGTCACATAATTGAATGAAAAAGACAAAATTCAAAAGACAAAAATACAAAATAAAAAAGGTAAAATGTCGACAGCATAATTGCGTGTGTCGACAGCATAATTGCGTGTCTCCCACCAAATCTTGGCACGTGATCTTTTTAATCATGCTTTTAATTATGGCCCTTATTCTTGTCCTTTTCCTTTCACATGCTTAGTCATGGATTGGATCATGGCATCCCAGAAATCTTCTGGATAAGGTTCATCTTCTTGCTGGGATTCTCCAGCTAAGCATTCCATTTCACTTGGTTCAATGGATCCCTGTGAGGATGTTGACATTTCTTTAACTTGAAATGTGCTGAAGAATTGTGTCTTCATGTGATCAAGAGTTCTAACCATAATTTCTTCCTCAGATTCTTGAGGGTACTTTTTCTGGAAGTAATGTTTTAAATTTGTCATAGACAAATTTTGGAGATTAACACTATTTAAACCATTTTCTTTATCTTCATTGATATTAGATAAGACCTGAGATATTAATTTTTTGAGATCTTCAGGATCCATTCTGATCCACCATTTATAGAAGAAATTTCTTCTAAGTATAGGAATATTTCTTTGGTTTTTTCCAATGGTCATAGACCACCTCCATATCCATGGGATTTGAAACTTGATGAAGAAAAGGCATGGACATTGTCCTATAATAAGCTTACTCGAAGCTATTTTTGTTATAAGAGGACTATTGTCGCACCAAGAGTTGTATAATTCCAATAACTCTTTTGGAAGAATTTCCAAAGATGGCCCAAATTTTTGCCACCAATTGTAAAACCAATTTGGTATCGGTTTATTAACCACTTCTGGGTTAATACTAAAGAACCATGAATGTTTGTTTTTCGGGTTCTGATAATAGAAAGCTTTAGAAAAAGCCTGGATATAATCCCAATAATTAAAATATGCATAAGAATTTTCAGCAATTTTTATTGCCTTTTCCCCATTTGGGTTTAATCCCCATTCCCTTGGAAGAAGGATTTTGTTAATGTGACATTTGCTAAAGTTTATAAAACTTTGAGGATTGTTATTTTGATGGTGATGAGTAATGGTTACTGATTCAGTAACTAATAATAAAATTTCTAAGTGTGGTCTTGATTTACCATATAATCCTGGGTATCCTCTGGATTCGAGGTACCTGGTCTTTATTGACCAAGGATCTTTTGTAATACTGAGGTCTTCATCATCAATATACATGATGTCCTCAGTTATTGGATTCTCAAAATATTCTTGAGTTTGCTCTTGAGGAGAGTCATTAACAATAGCCTCTGCATAAGAGCTTTGTTTTGTTCCAGAAGAAGAAGAAATATCTTCTTTCTTCGGAGGAGCAGGCAATTGCTGCATAGTTCTTCCCCTATTAGGGTATACTGTTGTCCAATCTCCTAGAAGAGGGACACTTGGTTCTTGTTGGTAGGGTAGCATATTGCTACTCCTTCCTCTGCCACGGCCACCTGGACCACGGCCTCTTCCCCTATGTGGGGTTGTCATTTCCCTGCAGAAATTCACGTGTTAAGAAATCAGCTAGTGAATTATTTTCACCTTTAATGTATTCAATATCAAAATCAAAAACTGATAATTGAGCTTGCCAATTTGCAAAAATTTGTTTAGAAACCAGATTTTTCACGTCTTTTTCAATAATTTGTTTTGCAGAACTGCAATCAATTCTTAACAAGAATTTTTGATTTAATAAGTCATCTTGAAATTTAGAAATACATTTAATAATTGAAAGCATTTCTTTTTTGACTGTAGAATATTTTAATTGGGTCGGATTCCATTTACCCGAAGTGAACCTGACTAATACTTCTTTAGAAGTACTTGGGTCAATTTGTTTGAGAATGCCTCCATAACCTATATTAGAGGCGTCTGTTTCAACAATTTTAAAAAACTTTTGGTTTGCCAAATTTAGACAAGGAAGATTTTTAACTCTGTTTTTAATATATTGGACTGCCTTGGTATGGGCTTCAGTCCATGGGCCAGCATTTTTTCTAAGCCTATTATATAATAAGGCTGTATCTTGGGCTAGGTTTTTATAATAGTCTGAAATATAATTCAGGCTTCCTAAGAATCTTTGTAATTGCTTCTTTTCCAGAATTTCATCAGGAAATTTAGAAGCGAATTCTATACTTCTACTTATAGGGATAATTTTCCCTTGGTCAATTTCATGACCTAAGAACCTGACCTTAGTTTGAAAAAGCTTCATCTTTGAAGCAGATAAAACTAAACCATTATTTTTCACAACATTCTTAAAATTTTTAAGATGTTTAAAATGTTGACTAACAGTTTTAGAAAAAACTAAGACATCGTCTATATAAACTATCATATAATCCGTATAAGGATTAAATATGTCATTCATAATATTCTGGAATTCAGAGGGGGCATTTTTAAGCCCAAAAGGCATTACATTCCATTCATAGTGGCCAAACGGAACAGTAAATGCTGTTTTATACTTATCAGATTCATTAATCTGTATTTGCCAGTAACCTGACTTCATATCAAATTTTGAAAAAACTAAGGCTTCATTAAGCCTATCCAATAAGTCTTTTTTATTAGGTATTGGATACCTAATCCATTTCAAAACTTTGTTTAAAGGTTTATAATTTATAACCAATCTGGGAACTCCACGTTCTTGTTCAGCGTGTTTATTTACATAAAAAGCTGTACAGCTCCAAGAAGATTTGGAGGGTCTAATTAATTTTTTATCTAAAAGAGAGTCTATCTCCTTTTTACATAAACCAAGATATTCTTGATTCATTTGTGCAGGCCTTGCTTTTGTAGGAATTTGACTCTCATTGAAGTCGTCTAAGTATGGTAGAGATATCATATGTTTCTTTCTGTTCCAGAAAGCATTTGGTATCTCACTGCATACTTCATTTATGAACTGTTGTTCTAGACTTTTTATTTGGGTCTCTATGTCAGCTCTACTAAGCTGTTCATTTATATTGGCTAAATTAATTTCTTCTTTTAAGAAACATATTTGTTTTTCTTTACTTAAAAGAAGTTCTTTTATTTCATTTATCATCCTAGTATGAGGATCAGAAATAAACTCAAAAATAATTTTTCTATTTTGCAACATAGTTGTAATACCTTTTTGGTCAATATTAATAATAGGCATAATGTTATGCAAAAAAGGTGTACCCAATATAATACGATGGGTTAAATTTTTAACTAGAATAAATGAAGTAGGTATACAAATACCTTGCTTGCAAATATGTGCATCTGGTAATTTAAAATTAATCTTTAGCCTATCACCTCCTGCTTGGGTAAGTGATTGCGTAGTTTTTGAAAAATACTTGGTAGGGATAATTCCCTCTTGAATACAATTTAAATCTGCTCCACTATCAACTAGAGCAATTTCATTTTTCAAAATAAAATTTCTATTGATAATAATATCAATTTTCACAAACCATTTTTGAGAAGTTATTCTATTCAAAATAGAAAGATAATTACTTGAAGAAGACTCTGTTTTACTGGGGTTTTCTAAAACAGAAATTCTTTGAGACAAATTAGTATTGTCTTTTTTTATTTGAGAAATATCATTTTTTAAAATATTGATTTCTCCTTTTAAATCATTTATAGAAATGGGTTTTTCTTTACTACTAGATTCATGGAATCTAGATAAAACTTCACTTATTTGATAAGGTGCCTCTATAATTAGAGGAGTTTCCTTTTTAGAATATTCTTTCATAAGAATTTCTATCATTTTTCTTCTTACCGTTCCATCTTTTATGGAGTCTAAAGCCTTTAAGGCTTCGTCTTGTTCTTTAGTGAGAACATTTAGACCATTCATATCAACGATGGATTTCCAGTAATTTACTTCATTACATTGGCAATCATTGTTACCTGAAGACGATGATTCAGAAGAATCTTGGATAATATCTATATCTTCATTTGAAGATTCTTTACTATAATTATAGTTAGAAGTAGTTAATAAGACTAATTGTGATCTTAATTGATCATCCTGGGTTCCTTTGAGGGCTTTTTTATGGGATAATATATCCCTTTTCTGGGTATAATGATTCCACCAACCTTTTAACTGTCCAATAAAGCCAGTGGCTATGAACGTAGCAATGGAATTATCATTATTTCCATGTTGTCTACAGATAGTAGAGTACATAATCATTTTATGTACCGTATCAATAATTTGCTTATGATTTAAGCCATCTATGTTCCATTCATAGATCTGTTTACCCGAATATGAATTCTGATAAGACTCATTTTCCTCAAATAATAAATCCTGAGGAGAATATTTTTCTGCTTGCTTTGAAGCATAGATGAGATTTATTTTCCCATAATCGTAGGTATTACTAATACCCTGATTAGCAAACATTGTTGCTAACTTATTTATTAACTCAAAAAATTTTTGAGGTTCTCTTTGTTTTTTATTAAGAGCATTTAATCCATCTATTTCACTAGTGGATTTCCAACGATTCCAATTATTGTCTTGACAGCTATTCAAATTATCATTTTGACAGCTGTTGTCGTGAATATCAAAACTATTGTCTTGACAGCTATTGTTGTCAATATTAGAACTTGGAGAAGTATCATTATTGATACATTCTATGTTATTTGAAGAGTCCTGTTCTGATTTAGAAGCAGTAGGTAGAACCTTTTTTAATTGAGTCCTTGATTGTCCATTCTCCAAGGCGTTCAGGGCTATATTAGTCCAGCATTGGTTGTCATAATGTCTTGTCTTGTCATAATTGTGGCAAGTAATGTCCAACTTATGGGCTCTCCGCTTTCCTTTATTTTGGAAAGTGTCTTGCTTGGGCTTATTTTTATAAAAATTTGTTTTAAATTTTTTCTTATAAGGATACTTATAAATCTCCTTGGGAAGGAAATGATCATAACTTCATCCAAGGTAATACTTTATCTACGTTTAAAATACCATATTAGCGATAGTATTATGGTAAGAACATTTAGACCATTTTCTAAATTCGGAATATCGTATTATGGTATTTTAAACTACGCAATAATTAGATGAAGTATCGTATTCTTTCCTGAGGGAGAGTATGGCTTTGATACCATCCTTAATTAGATGAAGTTATCCCCTATATAAACTATCATATAATCCGTATAAGGATTAAATATGTCATTCATAATATTCTGGAATTCAGAGGGGGCATTTTTAAGCCCAAAAGGCATTACATTCCATTCATAGTGGCCAAACGGAACAGTAAATGCTGTTTTATACTTATCAGATTCATTAATCTGTATTTGCCAGTAACCTGACTTCATATCAAATTTTGAAAAAACTAAGGCTTCATTAAGCCTATCCAATAAGTCTTTTTTATTAGGTATTGGATACCTAATCCATTTCAAAACTTTGTTTAAAGGTTTATAATTTATAACCAATCTGGGAACTCCACGTTCTTGTTCAGCGTGTTTATTTACATAAAAAGCTGTACAGCTCCAAGAAGATTTGGAGGGTCTAATTAATTTTTTATCTAAAAGAGAGTCTATCTCCTTTTTACATAAACCAAGATATTCTTGATTCATTTGTGCAGGCCTTGCTTTTGTAGGAATTTGACTCTCATTGAAGTCGTCTAAGTATGGTAGAGATATCATATGTTTCTTTCTGTTCCAGAAAGCATTTGGTATCTCACTGCATACTTCATTTATGAACTGTTGTTCTAGACTTTTTATTTGGGTCTCTATGTCAGCTCTACTAAGCTGTTCATTTATATTGGCTAAATTAATTTCTTCTTTTAAGAAACATATTTGTTTTTCTTTACTTAAAAGAAGTTCTTTTATTTCATTTATCATCCTAGTATGAGGATCAGAAATAAACTCAAAAATAATTTTTCTATTTTGCAACATAGTTGTAATACCTTTTTGGTCAATATTAATAATAGGCATAATGTTATGCAAAAAAGGTGTACCCAATATAATACGATGGGTTAAATTTTTAACTAGAATAAATGAAGTAGGTATACAAATACCTTGCTTGCAAATATGTGCATCTGGTAATTTAAAATTAATCTTTAGCCTATCACCTCCTGCTTGGGTAAGTGATTGCGTAGTTTTTGAAAAATACTTGGTAGGGATAATTCCCTCTTGAATACAATTTAAATCTGCTCCACTATCAACTAGAGCAATTTCATTTTTCAAAATAAAATTTCTATTGATAATAATATCAATTTTCACAAACCATTTTTGAGAAGTTATTCTATTCAAAATAGAAAGATAATTACTTGAAGAAGACTCTGTTTTACTGGGGTTTTCTAAAACAGAAATTCTTTGAGACAAATTAGTATTGTCTTTTTTTATTTGAGAAATATCATTTTTTAAAATATTGATTTCTCCTTTTAAATCATTTATAGAAATGGGTTTTTCTTTACTACTAGATTCATGGAATCTAGATAAAACTTCACTTATTTGATAAGGTGCCTCTATAATTAGAGGAGTTTCCTTTTTAGAATATTCTTTCATAAGAATTTCTATCATTTTTCTTCTTACCGTTCCATCTTTTATGGAGTCTAAAGCCTTTAAGGCTTCGTCTTGTTCTTTAGTGAGAACATTTAGACCATTCATATCAACGATGGATTTCCAGTAATTTACTTCATTACATTGGCAATCATTGTTACCTGAAGACGATGATTCAGAAGAATCTTGGATAATATCTATATCTTCATTTGAAGATTCTTTACTATAATTATAGTTAGAAGTAGTTAATAAGACTAATTGTGATCTTAATTGATCATCCTGGGTTCCTTTGAGGGCTTTTTTATGGGATAATATATCCCTTTTCTGGGTATAATGATTCCACCAACCTTTTAACTGTCCAATAAAGCCAGTGGCTATGAACGTAGCAATGGAATTATCATTATTTCCATGTTGTCTACAGATAGTAGAGTACATAATCATTTTATGTACCGTATCAATAATTTGCTTATGATTTAAGCCATCTATGTTCCATTCATAGATCTGTTTACCCGAATATGAATTCTGATAAGACTCATTTTCCTCAAATAATAAATCCTGAGGAGAATATTTTTCTGCTTGCTTTGAAGCATATATGAGATTTATTTTCCCATAATCGTAGGTATTACTAATACCCTGATTAGCAAACATTGTTGCTAACTTATTTATTAACTCAAAAAATTTTTGAGGTTCTCTTTGTTTTTTATTAAGAGCATTTAATCCATCTATTTCACTAGTGGATTTCCAACGATTCCAATTATTGTCTTGACAGCTATTCAAATTATCATTTTGACAGCTGTTGTCGTGAATATCAAAACTATTGTTTTGACAGCTATTGTTGTCAATATTAGAACTTGGAGAAGTATCATTATTGATACATTCTATGTTATTTGAAGAGTCCTGTTCTGATTTAGAAGCAATAGGTAGAACCTTTTTTAATTGAGTCCTTGATTGTCCATTCTCCAAGGCGTTCAGGGCTATATTAGTCCAGCATTGGTTTGTCTTGTCATAATTGTGGCAAGTAATGTCCAACTTATGGGCTCTCCGCTTTCCTTTATTTTGGAAAGTGTCTTGCTTGGGCTTATTTTTATAAAAATTTGTTTTAAATTTTTTCTTATAAGGATATTTATAAATCTCCTTGTTTCTATTAAACTTTTTATAAGTTCTATTATTAAAGCTCTTTTGCTTTTTATTTTTTAACCCAGGTGGTCTATCCATATTAAAAATAAATTGATTATAAAAATCATCTGTATTATTTGTATAAATAAATTGATTATAAATATCATTTGTATCCTCCCTTGGCTTAAGACCCTTTACGGGTAAGGAAGGCTGGTCTTCAGCAACCATTGGTGCCTTAGACTTGTTCATATTATCCAGAATTAATTTTTGTTGAAAAATTTGTTTTTCAAACATATCTTTTAAAGATAATAAGTCCTCTTTAAGAGAGATTATTTGATCTTCTAAACTATCCAAAAACACCTTGGTGTAATTCTGGGTTTTCATTAAAGAACTTAATTCCTTAATAGTAACATAATTACTTTCTATCCCTTGGAGAAAAACAAGAATTTTGGCTTCTGTATCCTTTTGTTCTAAGGTAGTTTCCCAGTTATTTGGCTGAAGGACTAAAACCTCATTTTTAACTTTATTAACAAAATAATTCGCAAACCACCTAACAAAAGGAATATAATCCTGAGTTATGGTCAACTCTTCATAAAAATCGTCTTTGAACTTATTTAGTTCCCAAGATGAGAATTTCTTAAAATACCATTGCCTAAATTCGGCATATCTATCTAATTGGAATTCTCCATTGATGAGTTCCCTCATCCCACTACCCGGGGAGTAAACTATTTTAGAGTTCATTAAGGAAACTTATTTCTGGTTATGTAGGTGATTCCCTACTTTAAGATCTTTTCTTCTAGTGTTTTTCATTTTTTCACTGGTGGTAGTATGTTCTATGGTCTCTGTCTCATCTATTTGTTGAGATGTAGAGGCCTTACTAGGAGCTATATATAACTCTTTATTAATATGGTTTTCTGATAAAAACAAACGAGTCCCGCTAATATTACGCAGCTCATCTAGCTTACTCCTGATGGCTGAATTAATAGGTTGGGAACAAACTCTAGTTCCTAGCATAGCGGAATATTTTGCTAAATCATTACAAACATTGTTATAGTAATTATATCGTTCAGAACCACGAGGCCAATTGTCTCGCTTGGCTTTGAACTCAGAGAGTCGCAATTCTATTTTAAATATTTCTTTGCTAAGCATACGATGCCTAGCTTCTAACCATTCTTCCCTAGATACGGGATGATCATTTCCTTCCATAGGAAGATGTATGAGCTAAAAGTGTGTTGTGGATCAGCTAGTTCAAGTTACTGAACTAATAGATGAATATAATAAACTTAACATCAAATAAAATAGATATCTGTTGATACTTCTTTATGTCATCTTTGTAAATGGAAAACCATTTGACATATCAACCCGAAGGGATAGAAGGGAAACTCCCTAAACCAAAGATATAACTTTGTTTTCCAACAAAAACTTTCAAGTCTAAATAACGGTCTACTTCAAACTCTCCCTCTTTGGAGAAAAATGGACCATAGACGAAAGCACTGGAAAACACAGTTAGTCTTTACGCAAAAGACCCAAAAGAAGTATGAGCAATTAAAAACTTTCAGTGTAAATATAAGCTTCCCCCTTCAAGGCTACTGCTCCCAATATCAACACCTTTGTTGAATCATCGGGGACGGTTCACCTTAGAAGTTTTAATAGGGGATAACGGAGTACTCTTCAAATGAAGAAATAGCTCACCCTTATACTTACATCCTTAAGTTTAAAATGGCTCTGATACCATGTTACAGCGGAAAGAATACGATATTCATCTAATTAGGCCAGTTCATGAGAACCAGCTTACCACAACACAAGCTTAGCTATGGAAAAGCATGTAAAGTATTACCTTAGATGTCTTCAGAATAGAGAAGAGGAGAGAACTTCTTTCTTTAAACTTCAGAGCTTATGTTATTAGAAGAAGAGTGTTTACAAGAGAAGTATGTTACAAGAGAGAGAGAGAGAGAGGGGTAGCCGAAGCTCTCCCTAAGAAAGGAAAATAAAATGCCTTATATAGGCAAACTAAGGCTTACTATTTAAGCCGGTAAAAGGGCTACTGTAGATTCCGGTAGCCGGTTACAAAAAACGACAAAATTTCACTAATTATGCCGGGTACACATTGGGCCCCATCGTCACATAATTGAATGAAAAAGACAAAATTCAAAAGACAAAAATACAAAATAAAAAAGGTAAAATGTCGACAGCATAATTGCGTGTGTCGACAGCATAATTGCTTGTCTCCCACCAAATCTTGGCACGTGATCTTTTTAATCATGTTTTTAATTATGGCCCTTATTCTTGTCCTTTTCCTTTCACATGCTTAGTCATGGATTGGATCATGGCATCCCAGAAATCTTCTGGATAAGGTTCATCTTCTTGCTGGGATTCTCCAGCTAAGCATTCCATTTCACTTGGTTCAATGGATCCCTGTGAGGATGTTGACACTTCTTTAACTTGAAATGTGCTGAAGAATTGTGTCTTCATGTGATCAAGAGTTCTAACCATAATTTCTTCCTCAGATTCTTGAGGGTACTTTTTCTGGAAGTAATGTTTTAAATTTGTCATAGACAAATTTTGGAGATTAACACTATTTAAACCATTTTCTTTATCTTCATTGATATTAGATAAGACCTGAGATATTAATTTTTTGAGATCTTCAGGATCCATTCTGATCCACCATTTATAGAAGAAATTTCTTCTAAGTATAGGAATATTTCTTTGGTTTTTTCCAATGGTCATAGACCACCTCCATATCCATGGGATTTGAAACTTGATGAAGAAAAGGCATGGACATTGTCCTATAATAAGCTTACTCGAAGCTATTTTTGTTATAAGAGGACTATTGTCGCACCAAGAGTTGTATAATTCCAATAACTCTTTTGGAAGAATTTCCAAAGATGGCCCAAATTTTTGCCACCAATTGTAAAACCAATTTGGTATCGGTTTATTAACCACTTCTGGGTTAATACTAAAGAACCATGAATGTTTGTTTTTCGGGTTCTGATAATAGAAAGCTTTAGAAAAAGCCTGGATATAATCCCAATAATTAAAATATGCATAAGAATTTTCAGCAATTTTTATTGCCTTTTCCCCATTTGGGTTTAATCCCCATTCCCTTGGAAGAAGGATTTTGTTAATGTGACATTTGCTAAAGTTTATAAAACTTTGAGGATTGTTATTTTGATGGTGATGAGTAATGGTTACTGATTCAGTAACTAATAATAAAATTTCTAAGTGTGGTCTTGATTTACCATATAATCCTGGGTATCCTCTGGATTCGAGGTACCTGGTCTTTATTGACCAAGGATCTTTTGTAATACTGAGGTCTTCATCATCAATATACATGATGTCCTCAGTTATTGGATTCTCAAAATATTCTTGAGTTTGCTCTTGAGGAGAGTCATTAACAATAGCCTCTGCATAAGAGCTTTGTTTTGTTCCAGAAGAAGAAGAAATATCTTCTTTCTTCGGAGGAGCAGGCAATTGCTGCATAGTTCTTCCCCTATTAGGGTATACTGTTGTCCAATCTCCTAGAAGAGGGACACTTGGTTCTTGTTGGTAGGGTAGCATATTGCTACTCCTTCCTCTGCCACGGCCACCTGGACCACGGCCTCTTCCCCTATGTGGGGTTGTCATTTCCCTGCAGAAATTCACGTGTTAAGAAATCAGCTAGTGAATTATTTTCACCTTTAATGTATTCAATATCAAAATCAAAAACTGATAATTGAGCTTGCCAATTTGCAAAAATTTGCTTAGAAACCAGATTTTTCACGTCTTTTTCAATAATTTGTTTTGCAGAACTGCAATCAATTCTTAACAAGAATTTTTGATTTAATAAGTCATCTTGAAATTTAGAAATACATTTAATAATTGAAAGCATTTCTTTTTTGACTGTAGAATATTTTAATTGGGTCGGATTCCATTTACCCGAAGTAAACCTGACTAATACTTCTTTAGAAGTATTTGGGTCAATTTGTTTGAGAATTCCTCCATAACCCGCATTAGAGGCGTCTGTTTCAACAATTTTAAAAAACTTTGGGTTTGCCAGGTTTAGACAAGGAAGGGTTTTAACCCTGTTTTTAATGTATTGGACTGCCTTGGTATGGGCTTCAGTCCATGGACCAGCATTTTTCCTAAGCCTATTATATAATAAGGCTGTATCTTGGGCTAGGTTTTTATAATAGTCTGAAATATAATTCAGGCTTCCTAAAAATCTTTGTAATTGCTTCTTTTCCAGAATTTCATCAGGAAATTTAGAAGCGAATTCTATACTTCTACTTATAGGGATAATTTTCCCTTGGTCAATTTCATGACCTAAGAACCTGACCTTAGTTTGAAAAAGCTTCATCTTTGAAGCAGATAAAACTAAACCATTATTTTTCACAACATTCTTAAAATTTTTAAGATGTTTAAAATGTTGACTAACAGTTTTAGAAAAAACTAAGACATCGTCTATATAAACTATCATATAATCCGTATAAGGATTAAATATGTTACAGCGGAAAGAATACGATATTCATCTAATTAGGCCAGTTTATGAGAACCAGCTTACCACAACACAAGCTTAGCTACGAAAAAACATGTAAATAATTAATAAAGACTTACTTGTTGAAGAACAAGTGGAGAGGAATTCCTTTCTTCAAACTTCAGAGTTTATATTATAAGGAAAGTGTTTACAAGAGGAGAAGTATGTTACAAGAGAGAGAGAGAGAGAGAGAGGGGTCGCCGAAGCTCTGCCTAAGAAAGGAAAATAAAATGCCTTATATAGGCAAACTAAGGCTTACTATTTAAGCCGGTAAAAGGGCTACTGTAGATTCCGGTAGCCGGTTACAAAAAACGACAAAATTTCACTAATTATGCCGGGTACACATTGGGCCCCATCGTCACATAATTGAATGAAAAAGACAAAATTCAAAAGACAAAAATACAAAATAAAAAAGGTAAAATGTCGACAGCATAATTGCGTGTGTCGACAGCATAATTGCGTGTCTCCCATCAAATCTTGGCACGTGATCATGCTTTTAATTATGGCCCTTATTCTTGTCCTTTTCCTTTCACATGCTTAGTCATGGATTGGATCATGGCATCCCAGAAATCTTCTGGATAAGGTTCATCTTCTTGCTGGGATTCTCCAGCTAAGCATTCCATTTCACTTGGTTCAATGGATCCCTGTGAGGATGTTGACATTTCTTTAACTTGAAATGTGCTGAAGAATTGTGTCTTCATGTGATCAAGAGTTCTAACCATAATTTCTTCCTCAGATTCTTGAGGGTACTTTTTCTGGAAGTAATGTTTTAAATTTGTCATAGACAAATTTTGGAGATTAACATTATTTAAACCATTTTCTTTATCTTCATTGATATTAGATAAGACCTGAGATATTAATTTTTTGAGATCTTCAGGATCCATTCTGATCCACCATTTATAGAAGAAATTTCTTCTAAGTATAGGAATATTTCTTTGGTTTTTTCCAATGGTCATAGACCACCTCCATATCCATGGGATTTGAAACTTGATGAAGAAAAGGCATGGACATTGTCCTATAATAAGCTTACTCGAAGCTATTTTTGTTATAAGAGGACTATTGTCGCACCAAGAGTTGTATAATTCCAATAACTCTTTTGGAAGAATTTCCAAAGATGGCCCAAATTTTTGCCACCAATTGTAAAACCAATTTGGTATCGGTTTATTAACCACTTCTGGGTTAATACTAAAGAACCATGAATGTTTGTTTTTCGGGTTCTGATAATAGAAAGCTTTAGAAAAAGCCTGGATATAATCCCAATAATTAAAATATGCATAAGAATTTTCAGCAATTTTTATTGCCTTTTCCCCATTTGGGTTTAATCCCCATTCCCTTGGAAGAAGGATTTTGTTAATGTGACATTTGCTAAAGTTTATAAAACTTTGAGGATTGTTATTTTGATGGTGATGAGTAATGGTTACTGATTCAGTAACTAATAATAAAATTTCTAAGTGTGGTCTTGATTTACCATATAATCCTGGGTATCCTCTGGATTCGAGGTACCTGGTCTTTATTGACCAAGGATCTTTTGTAATACTGAGGTCTTCATCATCAATATACATGATGTCCTCAGTTATTGGATTCTCAAAATATTCTTGAGTTTGCTCTTGAGGAGAGTCATTAACAATAGCCTCTGCATAAGAGCTTTGTTTTGTTCCAGAAGAAGAAGAAATATCTTCTTTCTTCGGAGGAGCAGGCAATTGCTGCATAGTTCTTCCCCTATTAGGGTATACTGTTGTCCAATCTCCTAGAAGAGGGACACTTGGTTCTTGTTGGTAGGGTAGCATATTGCTACTCCTTCCTCTGCCACGGCCACCTGGACCACGGCCTCTTCCCCTATGTGGGGTTGTCATTTCCCTGCAGAAATTCACGTGTTAAGAAATCAGCTAGTGAATTATTTTCACCTTTAATGTATTCAATATCAAAATCAAAAACTGATAATTGAGCTTGCCAATTTGCAAAAATTTGTTTAGAAACAAGATTTTTCACATCTTTTTCAATAATTTGTTTTGCAGAACTGCAATCAATTCTTAACAAGAATTTTTGATTTAATAAGTCATCTTGAAATTTAGAAATACATTTAATAATTGAAAGCATTTCTTTTTTGACTGTAGAATATTTTAATTGGGTCGGATTCCATTTACCCGAAGTAAACCTGACTAATACTTCTTTAGAAGTATTTGGGTCAATTTGTTTGAGAATTCCTCCATAACCCGCATTAGAGGCGTCTGTTTCAACAATTTTAAAAAACTTTGGGTTTGCCAGGTTTAGACAAGGAAGGGTTTTAACCCTGTTTTTAATGTATTGGACTGCCTTGGTATGGGCTTCAGTCCATGGACCAGCATTTTTTCTAAGCCTATTATATAATAAGGCTGTATCTTGGGCTAGGTTTTCATAATAGTCTGAAATATAATTCAGGCTTCCTAAAAATCTTTGTAACTGCTTCTTTTCCAGAATTTCATCAGGAAATTTAGAAGCGAATTCTATACTTCTACTTATAGGGATAATTTTCCCTTGGTCAATTTCATGACCTAAGAATCTAACTTTGGTTTGAAAAAGCTTCATTTTTGAAGCAGATAAAACTAAACCATTATTTTTCACAATATTCTTAAAATTTTTAAGATGTTTAAAATGTTGGCTAATAGTCTTAGAAAATACTAAGACATCATCTATATAAACTATCATATAATCCGTATAAGGATTAAATATGTCATTCATAATATTCTGGAATTCAGAGGGGGCATTTTTAAGCCCAAAAGGCATTACATTCCATTCATAGTGGCCGAACGGAACTGTAAATGCTGTTTTATACTTATCAGGTTCATCAATCTGAATTTGCCAGTAACCTGACTTCATATCAAATTTTGAAAAAACTAAGGCTTCATTAAGCCTATCCAATAAGTCTTTTTTATTAGGTATTGGATACCTAATCCATTTCAAAACTTTGTTTAAAGGTTTATAATTTATAACCAATCTGGGAACTCCACGTTCTTGTTCAGCGTGTTTATTAACATAAAAAGCTGTACAGCTCCAAGAAGATTTAGAGGGTCTAATTAATTTTTTATCTAAAAGAGATTTTATCTCCTTTTTACATAAACCAAGATATTCTTGATTCATTTGTGCAGGTCTTGCTTTTGTAGGAATTTGACTCTCATTGAAGTCGTCTACGTATGGTAGAGATATCACATGTTTCTTTCTGTTCCAGAAAGCATTTGGTATCTCACTGCATACTTCATTTATGAACTGTTGTTCTAGACTCTTTATTTGGGTCTCTATGTCAGCTCTACTAAGCTGTTCATTTATATTGGCTAAATTAATTTCTTCTTTTAAGAAACATATTTGTTTTTCTTTACTTAAAAGAAGTTCTTTTATTTCATTTATCATCCTAGTATGAGGATCAGAAATAAACTCAAAAATAATTTTTCTATTCTCCAACATAGTTGTAATACCTTTTTGGTCAATATTAATAATAGGCATAATGTTATGCAAAAAAGGTGTACCCAATATAATACGATGGGTTAAATTTTTAACTAAAATAAATGAAGTAGGTATACAAATACCTTGTTTGCAAATATGTGCATTTGGTAATTTAAAATTAATTTTTAGCCTATCACCTCCTGCTTGGGTAAGTGATTGCGTAGTTTTTGAAAAATACTTTGTAGGGATAATTCCCTCTTGAATGCAATTTAAATCTGCTCCACTATCAACTAGAGCAATTTCATTTTTCAAAATAAAATTTCTATTGATAATAATATCAATCTTCACAAACCATTTTTGCGAAGTTATTCTATTCAAAATAGAAAGATAATTACTTGAAGAAGATTCTGTTTTACTAGGGTTTTCTAAAACAGAAATTTTTTGAGACAAATTAGTATTATCTTTTTTTATTTGAGAAATTTCCTTTTTTAAAGTATTGATTTCTCCTTTTAAATCATTCATAGAAATGGGTTTTTCTTTACTACTAGATTCATGGAATCTAGATAAAACTTCACTTATTTGATAAGGTGCCTCTATAATTAGAGGAGTTTCCTTTTTAGAATATTCTTTCATAAGAACTTCTATCATTTTTCTTCTTACCGTTCCATCTTTTATGGAGTCTAAAGCCTTTAAGGCTTCGTCTTGTTCTTCAGTGAGAACATTTAGACCATTCATATCTACGATGGACTTCCAGTAATTTACTCCATTACATTGGCAATCATTGTTGCCTGAAGATGATGATTCAGAAGAATCTCGGATGATGTCTATATCTTCATTTGAAGATTCTCTATCTGAATTATAATCAGAGTTGGTTAATAAGACTAATTGTGATCTTAATTGATCATCTTGGGTTCCTTTGAGGGCTTTTTTATGGGATAATATATCCCTTTTCTGGGTATAATGATTCCACCAACCTTTTAACTGTCCAATAAAGCCAGTGGCTATGAACGTAGCAATGGAACTATCATTATTTCCATGTTGTTTACAAACAGTAGAGTACATAATCATTTTATGTACTGTATCAATAATTTGCTTATCATTTAAGCCATCTATGTTCCATTCATAGATTTGTTTACCAGAATATGAATTCTGATAAGACTCATTTTCCTCGAATAATAAATCCTGAGGAGAAGGTCTTTTATAATAATACTTTTCTATTTGCTTTGAAGCATATATGGGATTTATTTCCTCATAATTGTTGGTATTATTAATATCTTGATTAGCAAACATTGTTGCTAATTTGTCTATGTCCTCATCAGAATTTTCTGATGATTCTTTACCAGATAAAACATTTATTTTTAAATTTTTTAGTTTTTCTTCTAGAATATCTAAAAACTCGTTTTTACTATTGTTCATTTTAAAACCTTCAATTTTTATTGGAGGTTGAACTATAGGTTCTTCTTTGATAACCGGAGCACAATTCTTTTGAGAATTTTTTAAAATAAGCTCTTGTTGAGAAATATGTTGCTCAAACAAGGTTTTTAACGAAGATAAATTTTCTTCTAAGGCCTTGAATTCATCTCCCAATATTACTAAAAATAAATTAGTATAATTTTGGGCACTCATAATTGAATTTAAATCTTTTAAACCAATTTGAGATTTTTCAATAAAATGGGCAAAAGCATTTGCTTCTACGTTTTTTCCTAAAACAATATCATAATTTTTTGGAGGAAAACTTGAATGAATTTTTTCTCCTTTCGAGTTTTCAAAAATTCTTTCTTTCACAACATTTATTTCATAATCTAAACGTTCATGAAAATATATTAAAAACCATTTAGCAAAAGGCATATAAGTCTGATGATAGGTTAAATGTTCATAAAATTTTTCTTTTATAGCCTGAAGTTCAGGAGAAGAATAATATGAAAAATACCATTTTCTAAATTCGGAATATCTTTCCTGCATGAACTCATCATTGATGAGTTTTCTCCAATCACTTCCTGGACTAAAATCCATTAATTAATATGGAAGCTCATTTCTGAGGTAGTAGGAGATTTCCTACTCTGTGGTTCATAAACCCCATAAGGAATATTATTTTCATTAACCTTAATATCATCAACAACTTCAATAGAAGGTCTCGGTATATCACCTGGCGTAGTGTAATATTCACTAACTGAATGCCTAGAAGATAATGATCTAGGAATTCTGGTAATTCTATTAGAATTAAACCTGATTTCTATATCACCCTCTGTATTTTGGATGATTTGATCTATATCCTTATTAAGGACAGGTTTGGGTTCTACTTCCTGCGGAAGAGCCCAAGTTTCTGGAAAGTTAATTTCTTCCCATTTTATCAACCTATTAGTTGCAACGTTTGATGTTAACAAATTTGTTTGCACCAACGTTGTTGTACCTGGAAAAGTTATACGCTTAGCTTTAGGGTTAAGCGTGTTCAAAACTTTGTAGTAAATTCTATAGCATATTGCTATAACTTCACTACCTTGCTTATAGTCATACCCATTCGTATGAATACTAAGCTGGATTGCTTCTGACTTAAATATACGATAAGCCATAACTTCATCCAACTGTGTTCACCTTAGAAATAACATAACACTCTTCTTCTAATAACATAAGCTCTGAAGTTTAAAGAAAGAAGTTCTCTCCTCTTCTCTATTAAACTTTTTATAAGTTCTATTATTAAAGCTCTTTTGCTTTTTATTTTTTAACCCAGGTGGTCTATCCATATTAAAAATAAATTGATTATAAAAATCATTTGTATCATTTATAAAATGATTATAAGGATCATTTGTATCTTCCCTTAGCTTAAAACCCTTTACGGGTAAGGAAGGTTGAACTTCAGCAACCATTGGTACTTTGGGCTTGTTCATATTATCCTGAATTAATTTTTGTTGAAAAATTTGTTTTTCAAACATTTCTTTTAAAGATAATAAGTCCTCTTTAAGAGAGATAATTTGCTCTTCTAAACTATCCAAAAACACTTTGGTGTAATTCTGGGTTTTTATCAAAGAACTTAGTTCATTAATAGTAACATAATTACTTTCTGTCCCTTGGAGAAAAACAAGGGATTTGGCTTCAGGATCCTTTTGTTCTAAGGCAGTTTCCCAATTATTTGGCTGAAGGACTAAAACCTCATTTTTAACTTTATTAACAAAATAATTCGCAAACCACCTAACAAAAGGAATATAATCCTGAGTTATGGTCAACTCTTCATAAAAATCGTCTTTGAACTTATTTAGTTCCCAAGATGAGAATTTCTTAAAATACCATTGCCTAAATTCGGCATATCTATCTAATTGGAATTCTCCATTGATGAGTTCCCTTACCTTACTCCCAGGGGAGTAATCTATTTTAAAGTTCATTAAGAAAACTCATTTCTGGTTATGTAGGTGATTCCCTACCTTTTCTGACTCATCTATTTGTTGAGATGTAGAGGCCCTAGTATGGTCTTCTGATAAAAACACTCGAGTCTCGCTATTATTACGAAGCTCATCTAACTCACTCCTAATGGCTGAATTAATAGGTTGGGAACAAACTCTAATTCCCAGCATAGCAGAATATTTTGCTAAATCATTACAAACACCGTTATAGTAATTGTATCGTTCAGAATTACGAGGCCAATTGTCTCGCTTGGCTGCGAACTCAGAGAGTCGCAATTCTATTTTAAATATTTCTTTGCTAAGCATACGATGCCTAGCTTCTAACCATTCTTCCCTAGATACGGGATGATCATTTCCTTCCATAGGAAGATGTATGAGCTAAAAGTGTGTTGTGGATCAGCTAGTTCAAGTTACTGAACTAATAGATGAATATAATAAACTTAACATCAAATAAAATAGATACCTGTTGATACTTCTTTATGTCATCTTTGTAAATGGAAAACCATTTGACATATCAACCCGAAGGGATAGAAGGGAAACTCCCTAAACCAAAGATATAACTTTGTTTTCCAACAAAAACTTTCAAGTCTAAATAAACGGTCTACTTCAAACTCTCCCTCTTTGGAGAAAAATGGACCATAGACGAAAGCACTGGAAAACACAGTTAGTCTTTACGCAAAAGACCCAAAAGAAGTATGAGCAATTAAAAACTTTCAGTGTAAATATAAGCTTCCCCCTTCAAGGCTACTGCTCCCAATATCAACACCTTTGTTGAATCATCGGGGACGGTTCACCTTAGAAGTTTTAATAGGGGATAACGGAGTACTCTTCAAATGAAGAAATAGCTCACCCTTATACTTACATCCTTAAGTTTAAAATGGCTCTGATACCATGTTACAGCGGAAAGAATACGATATTCATCTAATTAGGCCAGTTCATGAGAACCAGCTTACCACAACACAAGCTTAGCTATGGAAAAGCATGTAAAGTATTACCTTAGAAGTCTTCAGAATAGAGAAGAAGAGGAGAAGATCTATCTTCAGAACTCAGAGATTATATTTATAAGAGAAGTGTTTACAAGAGGAGAAGTATGTTACAAGAGAGAGAGAGAGAGGGGTAGAGGCCCTAGTATGGTCTTCTGATAAAAACACTCGAGTCTCGCTATTATTACGAAGCTCATCTAACTCACTCCTAATGGCTGAATTAATAGCTATGGCCATGTTTTTTCAATAAAATGGGCAAAAGCATTTGCTTCTACGTTTTTTCCTAAAACAATATCATAATTTTTTGGAGGAAAACTTGAATGAATTTTTTCTCCTTTCGAGTTTTCAAAAATTCTTTCTTTCACAACATTTATTTCATAATCTAAACGTTCATGAAAATATATTAAAAACCATTTAGCAAAAGGCATATAAGTCTGATGATAGGTTAAATGTTCATAAAATCTCCTTGGGATAACGGAGTACTCTTCAAATGAAGAAATAGCTCACCCTTATACTTACATCCTTAAGTTTAAAATGGCTTTGATACCATGTTACAGCGGAAAGAATACGATATTCATCTAATTAGGCCAGTTTATGAGAACCAGCTTACCACAACACAAGCTTAGCTACGAAAAAACATGTAAATAATTAATAAAGACTTACTTGTTGAAGAACAAGTGGAGAGGAATTCCTTTCTTCAAACTTCAGAGTTTATATTATAAGGAAAGTGTTTACAAGAGGAGAAGTATGTTACAAGAGAGAGAGAGAGAGAGAGAGAGGGGTCGCCGAAGCTCTGCCTAAGAAAGGAAAATAAAATGCCTTATATAGGCAAACTAAGGCTTACTATTTAAGCCGGTAAAAGGGCTACTGTAGATTCCGGTAGCCGGTTACAAAAAACGACAAAATTTCACTAATTATGCCGGGTACACATTGGGCCCCATCGTCACATAATTGAATGAAAAAGACAAAATTCAAAAGACAAAAATACAAAATAAAAAAGGTAAAATGTCGACAGCATAATTGCGTGTGTCGACAGCATAATTGCGTGTCTCCCATCAAATCTTGGCACGTGATCATGCTTTTAATTATGGCCCTTATTCTTGTCCTTTTCCTTTCACATGCTTAGTCATGGATTGGATCATGGCATCCCAGAAATCTTCTGGATAAGGTTCATCTTCTTGCTGGGATTCTCCAGCTAAGCATTCCATTTCACTTGGTTCAATGGATCCCTGTGAGGATGTTGACATTTCTTTAACTTGAAATGTGCTGAAGAATTGTGTCTTCATGTGATCAAGAGTTCTAACCATAATTTCTTCCTCAGATTCTTGAGGGTACTTTTTCTGGAAGTAATGTTTTAAATTTGTCATAGACAAATTTTGGAGATTAACATTATTTAAACCATTTTCTTTATCTTCATTGATATTAGATAAGACCTGAGATATTAATTTTTTGAGATCTTCAGGATCCATTCTGATCCACCATTTATAGAAGAAATTTCTTCTAAGTATAGGAATATTTCTTTGGTTTTTTCCAATGGTCATAGACCACCTCCATATCCATGGGATTTGAAACTTGATGAAGAAAAGGCATGGACATTGTCCTATAATAAGCTTACTCGAAGCTATTTTTGTTATAAGAGGACTATTGTCGCACCAAGAGTTGTATAATTCCAATAACTCTTTTGGAAGAATTTCCAAAGATGGCCCAAATTTTTGCCACCAATTGTAAAACCAATTTGGTATCGGTTTATTAACCACTTCTGGGTTAATACTAAAGAACCATGAATGTTTGTTTTTCGGGTTCTGATAATAGAAAGCTTTAGAAAAAGCCTGGATATAATCCCAATAATTAAAATATGCATAAGAATTTTCAGCAATTTTTATTGCCTTTTCCCCATTTGGGTTTAATCCCCATTCCCTTGGAAGAAGGATTTTGTTAATGTGACATTTGCTAAAGTTTATAAAACTTTGAGGATTGTTATTTTGATGGTGATGAGTAATGGTTACTGATTCAGTAACTAATAATAAAATTTCTAAGTGTGGTCTTGATTTACGATATAATCCTGGGTATCCTCTGGATTCGAGGTACCTGGTCTTTATTGACCAAGGATCTTTTGTAATACTGAGGTCTTCATCATCAATATACATGATGTCCTCAGTTATTGGATTCTCAAAATATTCTTGAGTTTGCTCTTGAGGAGAGTCATTAACAATAGCCTCTGCATAAGAGCTTTGTTTTGTTCCAGAAGAAGAAGAAATATCTTCTTTCTTCGGAGGAGCAGGCAATTGCTGCATAGTTCTTCCCCTATTAGGGTATACTGTTGTCCAATCTCCTAGAAGAGGGACACTTGGTTCTTGTTGGTAGGGTAGCATATTGCTACTCCTTCCTCTGCCACGGCCACCTGGACCACGGCCTCTTCCCCTATGTGGGGTTGTCATTTCCCTGCAGAAATTCACGTGTTAAGAAATCAGCTAGTGAATTATTTTCACCTTTAATGTATTCAATATCAAAATCAAAAACTGATAATTGAGCTTGCCAATTTGCAAAAATTTGTTTAGAAACAAGATTTTTCACATCTTTTTCAATAATTTGTTTTGCAGAACTGCAATCAATTCTTAACAAGAATTTTTGATTTAATAAGTCATCTTGAAATTTAGAAATACATTTAATAATTGAAAGCATTTCTTTTTTGACTGTAGAATATTTTAATTGGGTCGGATTCCATTTACCCGAAGTAAACCTGACTAATACTTCTTTAGAAGTATTTGGGTCAATTTGTTTGAGAATTCCTCCATAACCCGCATTAGAGGCGTCTGTTTCAACAATTTTAAAAAACTTTGGGTTTGCCAGGTTTAGACAAGGAAGGGTTTTAACCCTGTTTTTAATGTATTGGACTGCCTTGGTATGGGCTTCAGTCCATGGACCAGCATTTTTTCTAAGCCTATTATATAATAAGGCTGTATCTTGGGCTAGGTTTTCATAATAGTCTGAAATATAATTCAGGCTTCCTAAAAATCTTTGTAACTGCTTCTTTTCCAGAATTTCATCAGGAAATTTAGAAGCGAATTCTATACTTCTACTTATAGGGATAATTTTCCCTTGGTCAATTTCATGACCTAAGAATCTAACTTTGGTTTGAAAAAGCTTCATTTTTGAAGCAGATAAAACTAAACCATTATTTTTCACAATATTCTTAAAATTTTTAAGATGTTTAAAATGTTGGCTAATAGTCTTAGAAAATACTAAGACATCATCTATATAAACTATCATATAATCCGTATAAGGATTAAATATGTCATTCATAATATTCTGGAATTCAGAGGGGGCATTTTTAAGCCCAAAAGGCATTACATTCCATTCATAGTGGCCGAACGGAACTGTAAATGCTGTTTTATACTTATCAGGTTCATCAATCTGAATTTGCCAGTAACCTGACTTCATATCAAATTTTGAAAAAACTAAGGCTTCATTAAGCCTATCCAATAAGTCTTTTTTATTAGGTATTGGATACCTAATCCATTTCAAAACTTTGTTTAAAGGTTTATAATTTATAACCAATCTGGGAACTCCACGTTCTTGTTCAGCGTGTTTATTAACATAAAAAGCTGTACAGCTCCAAGAAGATTTAGAGGGTCTAATTAATTTTTTATCTAAAAGAGATTTTATCTCCTTTTTACATAAACCAAGATATTCTTGATTCATTTGTGCAGGTCTTGCTTTTGTAGGAATTTGACTCTCATTGAAGTCGTCTACGTATGGTAGAGATATCACATGTTTCTTTCTGTTCCAGAAAGCATTTGGTATCTCACTGCATACTTCATTTATGAACTGTTGTTCTAGACTTTTTATTTGGGTCTCTATGTCAGCTCTACTAAGCTGTTCATTTATATTGGCTAAATTAATTTCTTCTTTTAAGAAACATATTTGTTTTTCTTTACTTAAAAGAAGTTCTTTTATTTCATTTATCATCCTAGTATGAGGATCAGAAATAAACTCAAAAATAATTTTTCTATTTTGCAACATAGTTGTAATACCTTTTTGGTCAATATTAATAATAGGCATAATGTTATGCAAAAAAGGTGTACCCAATATAATACGATGGGTTAAATTTTTAACTAGAATAAATGAAGTAGGTATACAAATACCTTGCTTGCAAATATGTGCATCTGGTAATTTAAAATTAATCTTTAGCCTATCACCTCCTGCTTGGGTAAGTGATTGCGTAGTTTTTGAAAAATACTTGGTAGGGATAATTCCCTCTTGAATACAATTTAAATCTGCTCCACTATCAACTAGAGCAATTTCATTTTTCAAAATAAAATTTCTATTGATAATAATATCAATTTTCACAAACCATTTTTGAGAAGTTATTCTATTCAAAATAGAAAGATAATTACTTGAAGAAGACTCTGTTTTACTGGGGTTTTCTAAAACAGAAATTCTTTGAGACAAATTAGTATTGTCTTTTTTTATTTGAGAAATATCATTTTTTAAAATATTGATTTCTCCTTTTAAATTATTTATAGAAATGGGTTTTTCTTTACTACTAGATTCATGGAATCTAGATAAAACTTCACTTATTTGATAAGGTGCCTCTATAATTAGAGGAGTTTCCTTTTTAGAATATTCTTTCATAAGAATTTCTATCATTTTTCTTCTTACCGTTCCATCTTTTATGGAGTCTAAAGCCTTTAAGGCTTCGTCTTGTTCTTTAGTGAGAACATTTAGACCATTCATATCAACGATGGATTTCCAGTAATTTACTTCATTACATTGGCAATCATTGTTACCTGAAGACGATGATTCAGAAGAATCTTGGATAATATCTATATCTTCATTTGAAGATTCTTTACTATAATTATAGTTAGAAGTAGTTAATAAGACTAATTGTGATCTTAATTGATCATCCTGGGTTCCTTTGAGGGCTTTTTTATGGGATAATATATCCCTTTTCTGGGTATAATGATTCCACCAACCTTTTAACTGTCCAATAAAGCCAGTGGCTATGAACGTAGCAATGGAATTATCATTATTTCCATGTTGTCTACAGATAGTAGAGTACATAATCATTTTATAAATGATACAAATGATTTTTATAATCAATTTATTTTTAATATGGATAGACCACCTGGGTTAAAAAATAAAAAGCAAAAGAGCTTTAATAATAGAACTTATAAAAAGTTTAATAGAGACAAGGAGATTTATAAGTATCCTTATAAGAAAAAATTTAAAACAAATTTTTATAAAAATAAGCCCAAGCAAGACACTTTCCAAAATAAAGGAAAGCGGAGAGCCCATAAGTTGGACATTACTTGCCACAATTATGACAAGACAAGACATTATGACAACCAATGCTGGACTAATATAGCCCTGAACGCCTTGGAGAATGGACAATCAAGGACTCAATTAAAAAAGGTTCTACCTACTGCTTCTAAATCAGAACAGGACTCTTCAAATAACATAGAATGTATCAATAATGATACTTCTCCAAGTTCTAATATTGACAACAATAGCTGTCAAGACAATAGTTTTGATATTCACGACAACAGCTGTCAAAATGATAATTTGAATAGCTGTCAAGACAATAATTGGAATCGTTGGAAATCCACTAGTGAAATAGATGGATTAAATGCTCTTAATAAAAAACAAAGAGAACCTCAAAAATTTTTTGAGTTAATAAATAAGTTAGCAACAATGTTTGCTAATCAGGGTATTAGTAATACCTACGATTATGGGAAAATAAATCTCATATATGCTTCAAAGCAAGCAGAAAAATATTCTCCTCAGGATTTATTATTTGAGGAAAATGAGTCTTATCAGAATTCATATTCGGGTAAACAGATCTATGAATGGAACATAGATGGCTTAAATCATAAGCAAATTATTGATACTTCTTTATGTCATCTTTGTAAATGGAAAACCATTTGACATATCAACCCGAAGGGATAGAAGGGAAACTCCCTAAACCAAAGATATAACTTTGTTTTCCAACAAAAACTTTCAAGTCTAAATAAACGGTCTACTTCAAACTCTCCCTCTTTGGAGAAAAATGGACCATAGACGAAAGCACTGGAAAACACAGTTAGTCTTTACGCAAAAGACCCAAAAGAAGTATGAGCAGATATCTATTTTATTTGATGTTAAGTTTATTATATTCATCTATTAGTTCAGTAACTTGAACTAGCTGATCCACAACACACTTTTAGCTCATACATCTTCCTATGGAAGGAAATGATCATCCCGTATCTAGGGAAGAATGGTTAGAAGCTAGGCATCGTATGCTTAGCAAAGAAATATTTAAAATTGAATTACGTCTCTCTGAGTTCAAAGCCAAGCGAGACAATTGGCCTCGTGGTTCTGAACGATATAATTACTATAACAATGTTTGTAATGATTTAGCAAAATATTCCGCTATGCTAGGAACTAGAGTTTGTTCCCAACCTATTAATTCAGCCATCAGGAGTAAGCTAGAAGAGCTGCGTAATATTAGCGGGACTCGTTTGTTTTTATCAGAAAACCATATTAATAAAGAGTTATATATAGCTCCTAGTAAGGCCCCTACATCTCAACAAATAGATGAGACAGAGACCATAGAACATACTACCACCAGTGAAAAAATGAAAAACACTAGAAGAAAAGAACTTAAAGTAGGGAATCACCTACATAACCAGAAATAAGTTTCCTTAATGAACTCTAAAATAGATTACTCCCCGGGTAGTGGGATAAGGGAACTCATCAATGGAGAATTCCAATTAGATAGATATGCCGAATTTAGGCAATGGTATTTTAAGAAATTCTCATCTTGGGAACTAAATAAGTTCAAAGACGATTTTTATGAAGAGTTGACCATAACTCAGGATTATATTCCTTTTGTTAGGTGGTTTGCGAATTATTTTGTTAATAAAGTTAAAAATGAGGTTTTAGTCCTTCAGCCAAATAACTGGGAAACTACCTTAGAACAAAAGGATACAGAAGCCAAAATTCTTGTTTTTCTCCAAGGGATAGAAAGTAATTATGTTACTATTAAGGAATTAAGTTCTTTAATGAAAACCCAGAATTACACCAAGGTGTTTTTGGATAGTTTAGAAGATCAAATAATCTCTCTTAAAGAGGACTTATTATCTTTAAAAGATATGTTTGAAAAACAAATTTTTCAACAAAAATTAATTCTGGATAATATGAACAAGTCTAAGGCACCAATGGTTGCTGAAGACCAGCCTTCCTTACCCGTAAAGGGTCTTAAGCCAAGGGAGGATACAAATGATATTTATAATCAATTTATTTATACAAATAATACAGATGATTTTTATAATCAATTTATTTTTAATATGGATAGACCACCTGGGTTAAAAAATAAAAAGCAAAAGAGCTTTAATAATAGAACTTATAAAAAGTTTAATAGAAACAAGGAGATTTATAAATATCCTTATAAGAAAAAATTTAAAACAAATTTTTATAAAAATAAGCCCAAGCAAGACACTTTCCAAAATAAAGGAAAGCGGAGAGCCCATAAGTTGGACATTACTTGCCACAATTATGACAAGACAAACCAATGCTGGACTAATATAGCCCTGAACGCCTTGGAGAATGGACAATCAAGGACTCAATTAAAAAAGGTTCTACCTATTGCTTCTAAATCAGAACAGGACTCTTCAAATAACATAGAATGTATCAATAATGATACTTCTCCAAGTTCTAATATTGACAACAATAGCTGTCAAAACAATAGTTTTGATATTCACGACAACAGCTGTCAAAATGATAATTTGAATAGCTGTCAAGACAATAATTGGAATCGTTGGAAATCCACTAGTGAAATAGATGGATTAAATGCTCTTAATAAAAAACAAAGAGAACCTCAAAAATTTTTTGAGTTAATAAATAAGTTAGCAACAATGTTTGCTAATCAGGGTATTAGTAATACCTACGATTATGGGAAAATAAATCTCATATATGCTTCAAAGCAAGCAGAAAAATATTCTCCTCAGGATTTATTATTTGAGGAAAATGAGTCTTATCAGAATTCATATTCGGGTAAACAGATCTATGAATGGAACATAGATGGCTTAAATGATAAGCAAATTATTGATACGGTACATAAAATGATTATGTACTCTACTATCTGTAGACAACATGGAAATAATGATAATTCCATTGCTACGTTCATAGCCACTGGCTTTATTGGACAGTTAAAAGGTTGGTGGAATCATTATACCCAGAAAAGGGATATATTATCCCATAAAAAAGCCCTCAAAGGAACCCAAGATGATCAATTAAGATCACAATTAGTCTTATTAACCAACTCTGATTATAATTCAGATAGAGAATCTTCAAATGAAGATATAGACATCATCCGAGATTCTTCTGAATCATCATCTTCAGGCAACAATGATTGCCAATGTAATGGAGTAAATTACTGGAAGTCCATCGTAGATATGAATGGTCTAAATGTTCTCACTGAAGAACAAGACGAAGCCTTAAAGGCTTTAGACTCCATAAAAGATGGAACGGTAAGAAGAAAAATGATAGAAGTTCTTATGAAAGAATATTCTAAAAAGGAAACTCCTCTAATTATAGAGGCACCTTATCAAATAAGTGAAGTTTTATCTAGATTCCATGAATCTAGTAGTAAAGAAAAACCCATTTCTATGAATGATTTAAAAGGAGAAATCAATACTTTAAAAAAGGAAATTTCTCAAATAAAAAAAGATAATACTAATTTGTCTCAAAAAATTTCTGTTTTAGAAAACCCTAGTAAAACAGAATCTTCTTCAAGTAATTATCTTTCTATTTTGAATAGAATAACTTCGCAAAAATGGTTTGTGAAGATTGATATTATTATCAATAGAAATTTTATTTTGAAAAATGAAATTGCTCTAGTTGATAGTGGAGCAGATTTAAATTGCATTCAAGAGGGAATTATCCCTACAAAGTATTTTTCAAAAACTACGCAATCACTTACCCAAGCAGGAGGTGATAGGCTAAAAATTAATTTTAAATTACCAAATGCACATATTTGCAAACAAGGTATTTGTATACCTACTTCATTTATTTTAGTTAAAAATTTAACCCATCGTATTATATTGGGTACACCTTTTTTGCATAACATTATGCCTATTATTAATATTGACCAAAAAGGTATTACAACTATGTTGGAGAATAGAAAAATTATTTTTGAGTTTATTTCTGATCCTCATACTAGGATGATAAATGAAATAAAAGAACTTCTTTTAAGTAAAGAAAAACAAATATGTTTCTTAAAAGAAGAAATTAATTTAGCCAATATAAATGAACAGCTTAGTAGAGCTGACATAGAGACCCAAATAAAGAGTCTAGAACAACAGTTCATAAATGAAGTATGCAGTGAGATACCAAATGCTTTCTGGAACAGAAAGAAACATGTGATATCTCTACCATACGTAGACGACTTCAATGAGAGTCAAATTCCTACAAAAGCAAGACCTGCACAAATGAATCAAGAATATCTTGGTTTATGTAAAAAGGAGATAAAATCTCTTTTAGATAAAAAATTAATTAGACCCTCTAAATCTTCTTGGAGCTGTACAGCTTTTTATGTTAATAAACACGCTGAACAAGAACGTGGAGTTCCCAGATTGGTTATAAATTATAAACCTTTAAACAAAGTTTTGAAATGGATTAGGTATCCAATACCTAATAAAAAAGACTTATTGGATAGGCTTAATGAAGCCTTAGTTTTTTCAAAATTTGATATGAAGTCAGGTTACTGGCAAATTCAGATTGATGAACCTGATAAGTATAAAACAGCATTTACAGTTCCGTTCGGCCACTATGAATGGAATGTAATGCCTTTTGGGCTTAAAAATGCCCCCTCTGAATTCCAGAATATTATGAATGACATATTTAATCCTTATACGGATTATATGATAGTTTATATAGATGATGTCTTAGTATTTTCTAAGACTATTAGCCAACATTTTAAACATCTTAAAAATTTTAAGAATATTGTGAAAAATAATGGTTTAGTTTTATCTGCTTCAAAAATGAAGCTTTTTCAAACCAAAGTTAGATTCTTAGGTCATGAAATTGACCAAGGGAAAATTATCCCTATAAGTAGAAGTATAGAATTCGCTTCTAAATTTCCTGATGAAATTCTGGAAAAGAAGCAGTTACAAAGATTTTTAGGAAGCCTGAATTATATTTCAGACTATTATGAAAACCTAGCCCAAGATACAGCCTTATTATATAATAGGCTTAGAAAAAATGCTGGTCCATGGACTGAAGCCCATACCAAGGCAGTCCAATACATTAAAAACAGGGTTAAAACCCTTCCTTGTCTAAACCTGGCAAACCCAAAGTTTTTTAAAATTGTTGAAACAGACGCCTCTAATGCGGGTTATGGAGGAATTCTCAAACAAATTGACCCAAATACTTCTAAAGAAGTATTAGTCAGGTTTACTTCGGGTAAATGGAATCCGACCCAATTAAAATATTCTACAGTCAAAAAAGAAATGCTTTCAATTATTAAATGTATTTCTAAATTTCAAGATGACTTATTAAATCAAAAATTCTTGTTAAGAATTGATTGCAGTTCTGCAAAACAAATTATTGAAAAAGATGTGAAAAATCTTGTTTCTAAACAAATTTTTGCAAATTGGCAAGCTCAATTATCAGTTTTTGATTTTGATATTGAATACATTAAAGGTGAAAATAATTCACTAGCTGATTTCTTAACACGTGAATTTCTGCAGGGAAATGACAACCCCACATAGGGGAAGAGGCCGTGGTCCAGGTGGCCGTGGCAGAGGAAGGAGTAGCAATATGCTACCCTACCAACAAGAACCAAGTGTCCCTCTTCTAGGAGATTGGACAACAGTATACCCTAATAGGGGAAGAACTATGCAGCAATTGCTTGCTCCTCCGAAGAAAGAAGATATTTCTTCTTCTTCTGGAACAAAACAAAGCTCTTATGCAGAGGCTATTGTTAATGACTCTCCTCAAGAGCAAACTCAAGAATATTTTGAGAATCCAATAACTGAGGACATCATGTATATTGATGATGAAGACCTCAGTATTACAAAAGATCCTTGGTCAATAAAGACCAGGTACCTCGAATCCAGAGGATACCCAGGATTATATGGTAAATCAAGACCACACTTAGAAATTTTATTATTAGTTACTGAATCAGTAACCATTACTCATCACCATCAAAATAACAATCCTCAAAGTTTTATAAACTTTAGCAAATGTCACATTAACAAAATCCTTCTTCCAAGGGAATGGGGATTAAACCCAAATGGGGAAAAGGCAATAAAAATTGCTGAAAATTCTTATGCATATTTTAATTATTGGGATTATATCCAGGCTTTTTCTAAAGCTTTCTATTATCAGAACCCGAAAAACAAACATTCATGGTTCTTTAGTATTAACCCAGAAGTGGTTAATAAACCGATACCAAATTGGTTTTACAATTGGTGGCAAAAATTTGGGCCATCTTTGGAAATTCTTCCAAAAGAGTTATTGGAATTATACAACTCTTGGTGCGACAATAGTCCTCTTATAACAAAAATAGCTTCGAGTAAGCTTATTATAGGACAATGTCCATGCCTTTTCTTCATCAAGTTTCAAATCCCATGGATATGGAGGTGGTCTATGACCATTGGAAAAAACCAAAGAAATATTCCTATACTTAGAAGAAATTTCTTCTATAAATGGTGGATCAGAATGGATCCTGAAGATCTCAAAAAATTAATATCTCAGGTCTTATCTAATATCAATGAAGATAAAGAAAATGGTTTAAATAATGTTAATCTCCAAAATTTGTCTATGACAAATTTAAAACATTACTTCCAGAAAAAGTACCCTCAAGAATCTGAGGAAGAAATTATGGTTAGAACTCTTGATCACATGAAGACACAATTCTTCAGCACATTTCAAGTTAAAGAAATGTCAACATCCTCACAGGGATCCATTGAACCAAGTGAAATGGAATGCTTAGCTGGAGAATCCCAGCAAGAAGATGAACCTTATCCAGAAGATTTCTGGGATGCCATGATCCAATCCATGACTAAGCATGTGAAAGGAAAAGGACAAGAATAAGGGCCATAATTAAAAGCATGATCACGTGCCAAGATTTGATGGGAGACACGCAATTATGCTGTCGACACACGCAATTATGCTGTCGACATTTTACCTTTTTTATTTTGTATTTTTGTCTTTTGAATTTTGTCTTTTTCATTCAATTATGTGACGATGGGGCCCAATGTGTACCCGGCATAATTAGTGAAATTTTGTCGTTTTTTGTAACCGGCTACCGGAATCTACAGTAGCCCTTTTACCGGCTTAAATAGTAAGCCTTAGTTTGCCTATATAAGGCATTTTATTTTCCTTTCTTAGGCAGAGCTTCGGCGACCCCTCTCTCTCTCTCTCTCTCTCTTGTAACATACTTCTCCTCTTGTAAACACTTTCCTTATAATATAAACTCTGAAGTTTGAAGAAAGGAATTCCTCTCCACTTGTTCTTCAACAAGTAAGTCTTTATTAATTATTTACATGTTTTTTCGTAGCTAAGCTTGTGTTGTGGTAAGCTGGTTCTCATAAACTGGCCTAATTAGATGAATATCGTAATAAAAGAAAAATTTTATGAACATTTAACCTATCATCAGACTTATATGCCTTTTGCTAAATGGTTTTTAATATATTTTCATGAACGTTTAGATTATGAAATAAATGTTGTGAAAGAAAGAATTTTTGAAAACTCGAAAGGAGAAAAAATTCATTCAAGTTTTCCTCCAAAAAATTATGATATTGTTTTAGGAAAAAACGTAGAAGCAAATGCTTTTGCCCATTTTATTGAAAAATCTCAAATTGGTTTAAAAGATTTAAATTCAATTATGAGTGCCCAAAATTATACTAATTTATTTTTAGTAATATTGGGAGATGAATTCAAGGCCTTAGAAGAAAATTTATCTTCGTTAAAAACCTTGTTTGAGCAACATATTTCTCAACAAGAGCTTATTTTAAAAAATTCTCAAAAGAATTGTGCTCCGGTTATCAAAGAAGAACCTATAGTTCAACCTCCAATAAAAATTGAAGGTTTTAAAATGAACAATAGTAAAAACGAGTTTTTAGATATTCTAGAAGAAAAACTAAAAAATTTAAAAATAAATGTTTTATCTGGTAAAGAATCATCAGAAAATTCTGATGAGGACATAGACAAATTAGCAACAATGTTTGCTAATCAAGATATTAATAATACCAACAATTATGAGGAAATAAATCCCATATATGCTTCAAAGCAAATAGAAAAGTATTATTATAAAAGACCTTCTCCTCAGGATTTATTATTCGAGGAAAATGAGTCTTATCAGAATTCATATTCTGGTAAACAAATCTATGAATGGAACATAGATGGCTTAAATGATAAGCAAATTATTGATACAGTACATAAAATGATTATGTACTCTACTGTTTGTAAACAACATGGAAATAATGATAGTTCCATTGCTACGTTCATAGCCACTGGCTTTATTGGACAGTTAAGAGGTTGGTGGGATCATTATCTTACTGATGCCCAGAAAAAGGATATATTATCCCATAAAAAAGAAATTAAATTAGAGAATAGTACTACAAGCACAGCTGAGGAGGATGCAGTTTATACACTGTGTCTTACCATTCTTAAGCATTTCATAGGAACCAATGTTTCTATAGGAGAAAAATTATCTTCTCTTTTACAGAATTTAAGATGTCCATCTTTAACTCATTTTAGGTGGTATAAGGATACTTTTCTATCCAGGGTTTTCCAATTAAAAGACCCTAATTCTATCCACTGGAAGGCAAAATTTATTGATGGTCTTCCTTATCTTTTTGCAGAAAGAATAAGACAAGCTTTAAGAGACCAAAATGATGGCATAAATGTCAATTATGACGATTTGACCTATGGTCAGATAATTAGTTGCTGTATTAAAGAAGGTTTGGCTTTATGCAATGATATAAAGCTAAAAAATCAGTTGAAAAAGCAAAAGCTAACAGAAAAACACCAAATAGGTGAATTCTGTGAGCAATTCGCTTTTGACTTAGGCAAAGAGCCTAAGGATGGGAAAAAGGGAAAGAGAATACAGGGAAGAAAATTCTCTGATATTAAAACAAATAGCTTTTACAAAAGTCCTAGGAAAAAGAATAGTAAAAGAAAAGCTTTTAATGAAAAAAATAGGACTGGTCAAAGTAGACCCACCTTCCAAAAGAAGGGAAAAAGAAAAGCAAAAAATTTTGATATTACGTGTCATAGGTGCGGCAAGGTAGGTCATTATGCCAACCAGTGTTGGACCAAAAAGGCCCTCAATAATATTCAGGATGATCAATTAAGATCACAATTAGAAAAAGTTTTATTGATTAACTCTGATTATAATTCTAGTTCAGGTAAAGAATCTTCAAATGAAGATATAGATATTATCCAAGATTCTTCTGAATCATCGTCTTCAGGCAACAATGATTGCCAATGTAATGAAGTAAATTACTGGAAATCCATCGTAGATATGAATGGTCTAAATGTTCTCACTAAAGAACAAGACGAAGCCTTAAAGGCTTTAGACTCCATAAAAGATGAAACGGTAAGAAGAAAAATGATAGAAATTCTTATGAAAGAATATTCTAAAAAGGAAACTCCTCTAATTATAGAGGCACCTTATCAAATAAGTGAAGTTTTATCTAGATTCCATGAATCTAGTAGTAAAGAAAAACCCATTTCTATGAATGATTTAAAAGGAGAAATCAATATTTTAAAAAATGAAATTTCTCAAATAAAAAAGGACAATACTAATTTGTCTCAAAGAATTTCTGTTTTAGAAAACCCTAGTAAAACAGAATCTTCTTCAAGTAATTATCTTTCTATTTTGAATAGAATAACTTCTCAAAAATGGTTTGTGAAGATTGATATTATTATCAATAGAAATTTTATTTTGAAAAATGAAATTGCTCTAGTTGATAGTGGAGCAGATTTAAATTGCATTCAAGAGGGAATTATCCCTACAAAGTATTTTTCAAAAACTACGCAATCACTTACCCAAGCAGGAGGTGATAGGCTAAAAATTAATTTTAAATTACCAAATGCACATATTTGCAAACAAGGTATTTGTATACCTACTTCGTTTATTTTAGTTAAAAATTTAACCCATCGTATTATATTGGGTACACCTTTTTTGCATAACATTATGCCTATTATTAATATTGACCAAAAAGGTATTACAACTATGTTGGAAGATAAGAAAATTATTTTTGAGTTTATTTCTGATCCTCATACTAGGATGATAAATGATATAAAAGAATTTCTTTTAAGCAAAGAGAAACAAATATGTTTCTTAAAAGAAGAAATTAATTTAGCCAATATAAATGAACAGCTTAGTAGAGCTGACATAGAGACCCAAATAAAGAGTCTAGAACAACAGTTCATAAATGAAGTATGCAGTGAGATACCAAATGCTTTCTGGAACAGAAAGAAACATGCGATATCTCTACCATACGTAGACGACTTCAATGAGAGTCAAATTCCTACAAAAGCAAGACCTGCACAAATGAATCAAGAATATCTTGGTTTATGTAAAAAGGAGATAAAATCTCTTTTAGATAAAAAATTAATTAGGCCCTCTAAATCTTCTTGGAGATGTACGGCTTTCTATGTAAATAAACACGCCGAACAGGAACGTGGAGTTCCCAGGTTAGTTATAAACTATAAACCTTTAAATAAAGTTTTGAAATGGATTAGGTATCCAATACCTAATAAAAAAGATTTATTGGATAGGCTTAATGAAGCCTTAGTTTTCTCAAATTTTGATATGAAGTCAGGTTACTGGCAAATTCAGATTAATGAATCTGACAAGTATAAGACAGCATCTACTGTCAAAAAAGAAATGCTTTCAATTATTAAATGCATTTCTAATTTTCAAGATGATTTATTAAATCAAAAATTCTTGTTAAGAATTGATCGCAATTCTACAAAACAAATTTTTGAAAAAGATGTGAAAAATCTTGTTTCTAAACAAATTTTTGCAAATTGGCAAGCTCAATTATCAGTTTTTGATTTTGATATTGAATACATTAAAGGTGAAAATAATTCACTAGCTGATTTCTTAACACGTGAATTTCTGCAGGGAAATGACAACCCCACATAGGGGAAGAGGCCGTGGTCCAGGTGGCCGTGGCAGAGGAAGGAGTAGCAATATGCTACCCTACCAACAAGAACCAAGTGTCCCTCTTCTAGGAGATTGGACAACAGTATACCCTAATAGGGGAAGAACTATGCAGCAATTGCCTGCTCCTCCGAAGAAAGAAGATATTTCTTCTTCTTCTGGAACAAAACAAAGCTCTTATGCAGAGGCTATTGTTAATGACTCTCCTCAAGAGCAAACTCAAGAATATTTTGAGAATCCAATAACTGAGGACATCATGTATATTGATGATGAAGACCTCAGTATTACAAAAGATCCTTGGTCAATAAAGACCAGGTACCTCGAATCCAGAGGATGCCCAGGATTATGTGGAAAATCAAGACCACACTTAGAAATTTTATTATTAGTTACTGAATCAGTAACCATTACTCATCACCATCAAAATAACAATCCTCAAAGTTTTATAAACTTTAGCAAATGTCACATTAACAAAATCCTTCTTCCAAGGGAATGGGGATTAAACCCAAATGGGGAAAAGGCAATAAAAATTGCTGAAAATTCTTATGCATATTTTAATTATTGGGATTATATCCAGGCTTTTTCTAAAGCTTTCTATTATCAGAACCCGAAAAACAAACATTCATGGTTCTTTAGTATTAACCCAGAAGTGGTTAATAAACCGATACCAAATTGGTTTTACAATTGGTGGCAAAAATTTGGGCCATCTTTGGAAATTCTTCCAAAAGAGTTATTGGAATTATACAACTCTTGGTGCGACAATAGTCCTCTTATAACAAAAATAGCTTCGAGTAAGCTTATTATAGGACAATGTCCATGCCTTTTCTTCATCAAGTTTCAAATCCCATGGATATGGAGGTGGTCTATGACCATTGGAAAAAACCAAAGAAATATTCCTATACTTAGAAGAAATTTCTTCTATAAATGGTGGATCAGAATGGATCCTGAAGATCTCAAGAAATTAATATCTCAGGTCTTATCTAATATCAATGAAGATAAAGAAAATGGTTTAAATAGTGTTAATCTCCAAGATTTGTCTATGACAAATTTAAAACATTACTTCCAGAAAAAGTACCCTCAAGAATCTGAGGAAGAAATTATGGTTAAAACTCTTGATCACATGAAGACACAATTCTTCAGCACATTTCAAGTTAAAGAAATGTCAACATCCTCACAGGGATCCATTGAACCAAGTGAAATGGAATGCTTAGCTGGAGAATCCCAGCAAGAAGATGAACCTTATCCAGAAGATTTCTGGGATGCCATGATCCAATCCATGACTAAGCATGTGAAAGGAAAAGGACAAGAATAAGGGCCATAATTAAAAGCATGATTAAAAAGATCACGTGCCAAGATTTGGTGAGATACACGCAATTATGCTGTCGACACACGCAATTATGCTGTCGACATTTTACCTTTCTTATTTTGTATTTTTGTCTTTTGAATTTTGTCTTTTTCATTCAATTATGTGACGATGGGGCCCAATGTGTACCCGGCATAATTAGTGAAATTTTGTCGTTTTTTGTAACCGGCTACCGGAATCTACAGTAGCCCTTTTACCGGCTTAAATAGTAAGCCTTAGTTTGCCTATATAAGGCATTTTATTTTCCTTTCTTAGGCAGAGCTTCGCCTACCCCTCTCTCTCTCTCTCTTGTAACATACTTCTCCTCTTGTAAACACTTCTCTTATAAATATAATCTCTGAGTTCTGAAGATAGATCTTCTCCTCTTCTTCTCTATTCTGAAGACTTCTAAGGTAATACTTTACATGCTTTTCCATAGCTAAGCTTGTGTTGTGGTAAGCTGGTTCTCATGAACTGGCCTAATTAGATGAATATCGTATTCTTTCCGCTGTAACATGGTATCAATTGCTCATACTTCTTTTGGGTCTTTTGCGTAAAGACTAACTGTGTTTTCCAGTGCTTTCGTCTATGGTCCATTTTTCTCCAAAGAGGGAGAGTTTGAAGTAGACCGTTTATTTAGACTTGAAAGTTTTTGTTGGAAAACAAAGTTATATCTTTGGTTTAGGGAGTTTCCCTTCTATCCCTTCGGGTTGATATGTCAAATGGTTTTCCATTTACAAAGATGACATAAAGAAGTATCAACAGATATCTATTTTATTTGATGTTAAGTTTATTATATTCATCTATTAGTTCAGTAACTTGAACTAGCTGATCCACAACACACTTTTAGCTCATACATCTTCCTATGGAAGGAAATGATCATCCCGTATCTAGGGAAGAATGGTTAGAAGCTAGGCATCGTATGCTTAGCAAAGAAATATTTAAAATTGAATTACGTCTCTCTGAGTTCAAAGCCAAGCGAGACAATTGGCCTCGTGGTTCTGAACGATATAATTACTATAACAATGTTTGTAATGATTTAGCAAAATATTCCGCTATGCTAGGAACTAGAGTTTGTTCCCAACCTATTAATTCAGCCATCAGGAGTAAGCTAGATGAGCTGCGTAATATTAGCGGGACTCGTTTGTTTTTATCAGAAAACCATATTAATAAAGAGTTATATATAGCTCCTAGTAAGGCCTCTACATCTCAACAAATAGATGAGACAGAGACCATAGAACATACTACCACCAGTGAAAAAATGAAAAACACTAGAAGAAAAGAACTTAAAGTAGGGAATCACCTACATAACCAGAAATAAGTTTCCTTAATGAACTCTAAAATAGATTACTCCCCGGGTAGTGGGATAAGGGAACTCATCAATGGAGAATTCCAATTAGATAGATATGCCGAATTTAGGCAATGGTATTTTAAGAAATTCTCATCTTGGGAACTAAATAAGTTCAAAGACGATTTTTATGAAGAGTTGACCATAACTCAGGATTATATTCCTTTTGTTAGGTGGTTTGCGAATTATTTTGTTAATAAAGTTAAAAATGAGGTTTTAGTCCTTCAGCCAAATAACTGGGAAACTACCTTAGAACAAAAGGATACAGAAGCCAAAATTCTTGTTTTTCTCCAAGGGATAGAAAGTAATTATGTTACTATTAAGGAATTAAGTTCTTTAATGAAAACCCAGAATTACACCAAGGTGTTTTTGGATAGTTTAGAAGATCAAATAATCTCTCTTAAAGAGGACTTATTATCTTTAAAAGATATGTTTGAAAAACAAATTTTTCAACAAAAATTAATTCTGGATAATATGAACAAGTCTAAGGCACCAATGGTTGCTGAAGACCAGCCTTCCTTACCCGTAAAGGGTCTTAAGCCAAGGGAGGATACAAATGATATTTATAATCAATTTATTTATACAAATAATACAGATGATTTTTATAATCAATTTATTTTTAATATGGATAGACCACCTGGGTTAAAAAATAAAAAGCAAAAGAGCTTTAATAATAGAACTTATAAAAAGTTTAATAGAAACAAGGAGATTTATAAATATCCTTATAAGAAAAAATTTAAAACAAATTTTTATAAAAATAAGCCCAAGCAAGACACTTTCCAAAATAAAGGAAAGCGGAGAGCCCATAAGTTGGACATTACTTGCCACAATTATGACAAGACAAACCAATGCTGGACTAATATAGCCCTGAACGCCTTGGAGAATGGACAATCAAGGACTCAATTAAAAAAGGTTCTACCTATTGCTTCTAAATCAGAACAGGACTCTTCAAATAACATAGAATGTATCAATAATGATACTTCTCCAAGTTCTAATATTGACAACAATAGCTGTCAAAACAATAGTTTTGATATTCACGACAACAGCTGTCAAAATGATAATTTGAATAGCTGTCAAGACAATAATTGGAATCGTTGGAAATCCACTAGTGAAATAGATGGATTAAATGCTCTTAATAAAAAACAAAGAGAACCTCAAAAATTTTTTGAGTTAATAAATAAGTTAGCAACAATGTTTGCTAATCAGGGTATTAGTAATACCTACGATTATGGGAAAATAAATCTCATATATGCTTCAAAGCAAGCAGAAAAATATTCTCCTCAGGATTTATTATTTGAGGAAAATGAGTCTTATCAGAATTCATATTCGGGTAAACAGATCTATGAATGGAACATAGATGGCTTAAATGATAAGCAAATTATTGATACGGTACATAAAATGATTATGTACTCTACTATCTGTAGACAACATGGAAATAATGATAATTCCATTGCTACGTTCATAGCCACTGGCTTTATTGGACAGTTAAAAGGTTGGTGGAATCATTATACCCAGAAAAGGGATATATTATCCCATAAAAAAGCCCTCAAAGGAACCCAAGATGATCAATTAAGATCACAATTAGTCTTATTAACCAACTCTGATTATAATTCAGATAGAGAATCTTCAAATGAAGATATAGACATCATCCGAGATTCTTCTGAATCATCATCTTCAGGCAACAATGATTGCCAATGTAATGGAGTAAATTACTGGAAGTCCATCGTAGATATGAATGGTCTAAATGTTCTCACTGAAGAACAAGACGAAGCCTTAAAGGCTTTAGACTCCATAAAAGATGGAACGGTAAGAAGAAAAATGATAGAAGTTCTTATGAAAGAATATTCTAAAAAGGAAACTCCTCTAATTATAGAGGCACCTTATCAAATAAGTGAAGTTTTATCTAGATTCCATGAATCTAGTAGTAAAGAAAAACCCATTTCTATGAATGATTTAAAAGGAGAAATCAATATTTTAAAAAAGGAAATTTCTCAAATAAAAAAAGATAATACTAATTTGTCTCAGAAAATTTCTGTTTTAGAAAACCCTAGTAAAACAGAATCTTCTTCAAGTAATTATCTTTCTATTTTGAATAGAATAACTTCGCAAAAATGGTTTGTGAAGATTGATATTATTATCAATAGAAATTTTATTTTGAAAAATGAAATTGCTCTAGTTGATAGTAGAGCAGATTTAAATTGCATTCAAGAGGGAATTATCCCTACAAAGTATTTTTCAAAAACTACGCAATCACTTACCCAAGCAGGAGGTGATAGGCTAAAAATTAATTTTAAATTACCAAATGCACATATTTGCAAACAAGGTATTTGTATACCTACTTCATTTATTTTAGTTAAAAATTTAACCCATCGTATTATATTGGGTACACCTTTTTTGCATAACATTATGCCTATTATTAATATTGACCAAAAAGGTATTACAACTATGTTGGAGAATAGAAAAATTATTTTTGAGTTTATTTCTGATCCTCATACTAGGATGATAAATGAAATAAAAGGACTTCTTTTAAGTAAAGAAAAACAAATATGTTTCTTAAAAGAAGAAATTAATTTAGCCAATATAAATGAACAGCTTAGTAGAGCTGACATAGAGACCCAAATAAAGAGTCTAGAACAACAGTTCATAAATGAAGTATGCAGTGAGATACCAAATGCTTTCTGGAGCAGAAAGAAACATGTGATATCTCTACCATACGTAGACGACTTCAATGAGAGTCAAATTCCTACAAAAGCAAGACCTGCACAAATGAATCAAGAATATCTTGGTTTATGCAAAAAGGAGATAAAATCTCTTTTAGATAAAAAATTAATTAGGCCCTCTAAATCTTCTTGGAGTTGTACGGCTTTCTATGTAAATAAACACGCCGAACAGGAACGTGGAGTTCCCAGGTTAGTTATAAACTATAAACCTTTAAATAAAGTTTTGAAATGGATTAGGTATCCAATACCTAATAAAAAAGATTTATTGGATAGGCTTAATGAAGCCTTAGTTTTTTCAAAATTTGATATGAAGTCAGGTTACTGGCAAATTCAGATTAATGAATCTGATAAGTATAAAACAGCATTTACAGTTCCGTTTGGCCACTATGAATGGAATGTAATGCCTTTTGGGCTTAAAAATGCCCCCTCTGAATTCCAAAATATTATGAATGACATATTTAATCCTTATACGGATTACATGATAGTATATATAGATGATGTCTTAGTATTTTCTAAGACTATTAGTCAACATTTTAAACATCTTAAAAATTTTAAGAATATTGTAAAAAATAATGGTTTAGTTTTGTCTGCTTCAAAAATGAAGCTTTTTCAAACTAAGGTTAGATTCCTAGGTCATGAAATTGACCAAGGGAAAATTATCCCTATAAGTAGAAGTATAGATTTCGCTTCTAAATTTCCTGATGAAATCCTGGATAAGAAGCAATTACAAAGATTTTTAGGAAGCCTGAATTATATTTCAGACTATTATAAAAACCTAGCCCAAGATACAGCCTTATTATATAATAGGCTTAGGAAAAATGCTGGTCCATGGACTGAAGCCCATACCAAGGCAGTCCAATACATTAAAAACAGGGTTAAAACCCTTCCTTGTCTAAACCTGGCAAACCCAAAGTTTTTTAAAATTGTTGAAACAGACGCCTCTAATGCGGGTTATGGAGGAATTCTCAAACAAATTGACCCAAATACTTCTAAAGAAGTATTAGTCAGGTTTACTTCGGGTAAATGGAATCCGACCCAATTAAAATATTCTACAGTCAAAAAAGAAATGCTTTCAATTATTAAATGTATTTCTAAATTTCAAGATGACTTATTAAATCAAAAATTCTTGTTAAGAATTGATTGCAGTTCTGCAAAACAAATTATTGAAAAAGACGTGAAAAATCTGGTTTCTAAACAAATTTTTGCAAATTGGCAAGCTCAATTATCAGTTTTTGATTTTGATATTGAATACATTAAAGGTGAAAATAATTCACTAGCTGATTTCTTAACACGTGAATTTCTGCAGGGAAATGGCAACCCCACATAGGGGAAGAGGCCGTGGTCCAGGTGGCCGTGGCAGAGGAAGGAGTAGCAATATGCTACCCTACCAACAAGAACCAAGTGTCCCTCTTCTAGGAGATTGGACAACAGTATACCCTAATAGGGGAAGAACTATGCAGCAATTGCCTGCTCCTCCGAAGAAAGAAGATATTTCTTCTTCTTCTGGAACAAAACAAAGCTCTTATGCAGAGGCTATTGTTAATGACTCTCCTCAAGAGCAAACTCAAGAATATTTTGAGAATCCAATAACTGAGGACATCATGTATATTGATGATGAAGACCTCAGTATTACAAAAGATCCTTGGTCAATAAAGACCAGGTACCTCGAATCCAGAGGATACCCAGGATTATATGGTAAATCAAGACCACACTTAGAAATTTTATTATTAGTTACTGAATCAGTAACCATTACTCATCACCATCAAAATAACAATCCTCAAAGTTTTATAAACTTTAGCAAATGTCACATTAACAAAATCCTTCTTCCAAGGGAATGGGGATTAAACCCAAATGGGGAAAAGGCAATAAAAATTGCTGAAAATTCTTATGCATATTTTAATTATTGGGATTATATCCAGGCTTTTTCTAAAGCCTTCTATTATCAGAACCCGAAAAACAAACATTCATGGTTCTTTAGTATTAACCCAGAAGTGGTTAATAAACCGATACCAAATTGGTTTTACAATTGGTGGCAAAAATTTGGGCCATCTTTGGAAATTCTTCCAAAAGAGTTATTGGAATTATACAACTCTTGGTGCGACAATAGTCCTCTTATAACAAAAATAGCTTCGAGTAAGCTTATTATAGGACAATGTCCATGCCTTTTCTTCATCAAGTTTCAAATCCCATGGATATGGAGGTGGTCTATGACCATTGGAAAAAACCAAAGAAATATTCCTATACTTAGAAGAAATTTCTTCTATAAATGGTGGATCAGAATGGATCCTGAAGATCTCAAAAAATTAATATCTCAGGTCTTATCTAATATCAATGAAGATAAAGAAAATGGTTTAAATAATGTTAATCTCCAAAATTTGTCTATGACAAATTTAAAACATTACTTCCAGAAAAAGTACCCTCAAGAATCTGAGGAAGAAATTATGGTTAGAACTCTTGATCACATGAAGACACAATTCTTCAGCACATTTCAAGTTAAAGAAATGTCAACATCCTCACAGGGATCCATTGAACCAAGTGAAATGGAATGCTTAGCTGGAGAATCCCAGCAAGAAGATGAACCTTATCCAGAAGATTTCTGGGATGCCATGATCCAATCCATGACTAAGCATGTGAAAGGAAAAGGACAAGAATAAGGGCCATAATTAAAAGCATGATCACGTGCCAAGATTTGATGGGAGACACGCAATTATGCTGTCGACACACGCAATTATGCTGTCGACATTTTACCTTTTTTATTTTGTATTTTTGTCTTTTGAATTTTGTCTTTTTCATTCAATTATGTGACGATGGGGCCCAATGTGTACCCGGCATAATTAGTGAAATTTTGTCGTTTTTTGTAACCGGCTACCGGAATCTACAGTAGCCCTTTTACCGGCTTAAATAGTAAGCCTTAGTTTGCCTATATAAGGCATTTTATTTTCCTTTCTTAGGCAGAGCTTCGGCTACCCCTCTCTCTCTCTCTCTCTCTCTTGTAACATACTTCTCCTCTTGTAAACACTTTCCTTATAATATAAACTCTGAAGTTTGAAGAAAGGAATTCCTCTCCACTTGTTCTTCAACAAGTAAGTCTTTATTAATTTTTTACATGTTTTTTCATAGCTAAGCTTGTGTTGTGGTAAGCTGGTTCTCATGAACTGGCCTAATTAGATGAATATCGTATTCTTTCCGCTGTAACCTGGCTAAGCTTATTATAGGACAATGTCCATGCCTTTTCTTCATCAAGTTTCAAATCCCATGGATATGGAGGTGGTCTATGACCATTGGAAAAAACCAAAGAAATATTCCTATACTTAGAAGAAATTTCTTCTATAAATGGTGGATCAGAATGGATCCTGAAGATCTCAAAAAATTAATATCTCAGGTCTTATCTAATATCAATGAAGATAAAGAAAATGGTTTAAATAATGTTAATCTCCAAAATTTGTCTATGACAAATTTAAAACATTACTTCCAGAAAAAGTACCCTCAAGAATCTGAGGAAGAAATTATGGTTAGAACTCTTGATCACATGAAGACACAATTCTTCAGCACATTTCAAGTTAAAGAAATGTCAACATCCTCACAGGGATCCATTGAACCAAGTGAAATGGAATGCTTAGCTGGAGAATCCCAGCAAGAAGATGAACCTTATCCAGAAGATTTCTGGGATGCCATGATCCAATCCATGACTAAGCATGTGAAAGGAAAAGGACAAGAATAAGGGCCATAATTAAAAGCATGATCACGTGCCAAGATTTGATGGGAGACACGCAATTATGCTGTCGACACACGCAATTATGCTGTCGACATTTTACCTTTTTTATTTTGTATTTTTGTCTTTTGAATTTTGTCTTTTTCATTCAATTATGTGACGATGGGGCCCAATGTGTACCCGGCATAATTAGTGAAATTTTGTCGTTTTTTGTAACCGGCTACCGGAATCTACAGTAGCCCTTTTACCGGCTTAAATAGTAAGCCTTAGTTTGCCTATATAAGGCATTTTATTTTCCTTTCTTAGGCAGAGCTTCGGCTACCCCTCTCTCTCTCTCTCTTGTAACATACTTCTCTTGTAAACACTCTTCTTCTAATAACATAAGCTCTGAAGTTTAAAGAAAGAAGTTCTCTCCTCTTCTCTATTCTGAAGACATCTAAGGTAATACTTTACATGCTTTTCCATAGCTAAGCTTGTGTTGTGGTAAGCTGGTTCTCATGAACTGGCCTAATTAGATGAATATCGTATTCTTTCCGCTGTAACAAAGAATACGATATTCATCTAATTAGGCCAGTTCATGAGAACCAGCTTACCACAACACAAGCTTAGCTATGGAAAAGCATGTAAAGTATTACCTTAGAAGTCTTCAGAATAGAGAAGAAGAGGAGAAGATCTATCTTCAGAACTCAGAGATTATATTTATAAGAGAAGTGTTTACAAGAGGAGAAGTATGTTACAAGAGAGAGAGAGAGAGGGGTAGGCGAAGCTCTGCCTAAGAAAGGAAAATAAAATGCCTTATATAGGCAAACTAAGGCTTACTATTTAAGCCGGTAAAAGGGCTACTGTAGATTCCGGTAGCCGGTTACAAAAAACGACAAAATTTCACTAATTATGCCGGGTACACATTGGGCCCCATCGTCACATAATTGAATGAAAAAGACAAAATTCAAAAGACAAAAATACAAAATAAAAAAGGTAAAATGTCGACAGCATAATTGCGTGTGTCGACAGCATAATTGCTTGTCTCCCACCAAATCTTGGCACGTGATCTTTTTAATCATGTTTTTAATTATGGCCCTTATTCTTGTCCTTTTCCTTTCACATGCTTAGTCATGGATTGGATCATGGCATCCCAGAAATCTTCTGGATAAGGTTCATCTTCTTGCTGGGATTCTCCAGCTAAGCATTCCATTTCACTTGGTTCAATGGATCCCTGTGAGGATGTTGACACTTCTTTAACTTGAAATGTGCTGAAGAATTGTGTCTTCATGTGATCAAGAGTTCTAACCATAATTTCTTCCTCAGATTCTTGAGGGTACTTTTTCTGGAAGTAATGTTTTAAATTTGTCATAGACAAATTTTGGAGATTAACACTATTTAAACCATTTTCTTTATCTTCATTGATATTAGATAAGACCTGAGATATTAATTTTTTGAGATCTTCAGGATCCATTCTGATCCACCATTTATAGAAGAAATTTCTTCTAAGTATAGGAATATTTCTTTGGTTTTTTCCAATGGTCATAGACCACCTCCATATCCATGGGATTTGAAACTTGATGAAGAAAAGGCATGGACATTGTCCTATAATAAGCTTACTCGAAGCTATTTTTGTTATAAGAGGACTATTGTCGCACCAAGAGTTGTATAATTCCAATAACTCTTTTGGAAGAATTTCCAAAGATGGCCCAAATTTTTGCCACCAATTGTAAAACCAATTTGGTATCGGTTTATTAACCACTTCTGGGTTAATACTAAAGAACCATGAATGTTTGTTTTTCGGGTTCTGATAATAGAAAGCTTTAGAAAAAGCCTGGATATAATCCCAATAATTAAAATATGCATAAGAATTTTCAGCAATTTTTATTGCCTTTTCCCCATTTGGGTTTAATCCCCATTCCCTTGGAAGAAGGATTTTGTTAATGTGACATTTGCTAAAGTTTATAAAACTTTGAGGATTGTTATTTTGATGGTGATGAGTAATGGTTACTGATTCAGTAACTAATAATAAAATTTCTAAGTGTGGTCTTGATTTACCATATAATCCTGGGTATCCTCTGGATTCGAGGTACCTGGTCTTTATTGACCAAGGATCTTTTGTAATACTGAGGTCTTCATCATCAATATACATGATGTCCTCAGTTATTGGATTCTCAAAATATTCTTGAGTTTGCTCTTGAGGAGAGTCATTAACAATAGCCTCTGCATAAGAGCTTTGTTTTGTTCCAGAAGAAGAAGAAATATCTTCTTTCTTCGGAGGAGCAGGCAATTGCTGCATAGTTCTTCCCCTATTAGGGTATACTGTTGTCCAATCTCCTAGAAGAGGGACACTTGGTTCTTGTTGGTAGGGTAGCATATTGCTACTCCTTCCTCTGCCACGGCCACCTGGACCACGGCCTCTTCCCCTATGTGGGGTTGTCATTTCCCTGCAGAAATTCACGTGTTAAGAAATCAGCTAGTGAATTATTTTCACCTTTAATGTATTCAATATCAAAATCAAAAACTGATAATTGAGCTTGCCAATTTGCAAAAATTTGCTTAGAAACCAGATTTTTCACGTCTTTTTCAATAATTTGTTTTGCAGAACTGCAATCAATTCTTAACAAGAATTTTTGATTTAATAAGTCATCTTGAAATTTAGAAATACATTTAATAATTGAAAGCATTTCTTTTTTGACTGTAGAATATTTTAATTGGGTCGGATTCCATTTACCCGAAGTGAACCTGACTAATACTTCTTTAGAAGTACTTGGGTCAATTTGTTTGAGAATGCCTCCATAACCTATATTAGAGGCGTCTGTTTCAACAATTTTAAAAAACTTTTGGTTTGCCAAATTTAGACAAGGAAGATTTTTAACTCTGTTTTTAATATATTGGACTGCCTTGGTATGGGCTTCAGTCCATGGGCCAGCATTTTTTCTAAGCCTATTATATAATAAGGCTGTATCTTGGGCTAGGTTTTTATAATAGTCTGAAATATAATTCAGGCTTCCTAAGAATCTTTGTAATTGCTTCTTTTCCAGAATTTCATCAGGAAATTTAGAAGCGAATTCTATACTTCTACTTATAGGGATAATTTTCCCTTGGTCAATTTCATGACCTAAGAACCTGACCTTAGTTTGAAAAAGCTTCATCTTTGAAGCAGATAAAACTAAACCATTATTTTTCACAACATTCTTAAAATTTTTAAGATGTTTAAAATGTTGACTAACAGTTTTAGAAAAAACTAAGACATCGTCTATATAAACTATCATATAATCCGTATAAGGATTAAATATGTCATTCATAATATTCTGGAATTCAGAGGGGGCATTTTTAAGCCCAAAAGGCATTACATTCCATTCATAGTGGCCAAACGGAACAGTAAATGCTGTTTTATACTTATCAGATTCATTAATCTGTATTTGCCAGTAACCTGACTTCATATCAAATTTTGAAAAAACTAAGGCTTCATTAAGCCTATCCAATAAGTCTTTTTTATTAGGTATTGGATACCTAATCCATTTCAAAACTTTGTTTAAAGGTTTATAATTTATAACCAATCTGGGAACTCCACGTTCTTGTTCAGCGTGTTTATTTACATAAAAAGCTGTACAGCTCCAAGAAGATTTGGAGGGTCTAATTAATTTTTTATCTAAAAGAGAGTCTATCTCCTTTTTACATAAACCAAGATATTCTTGATTCATTTGTGCAGGCCTTGCTTTTGTAGGAATTTGACTCTCATTGAAGTCGTCTAAGTATGGTAGAGATATCATATGTTTCTTTCTGTTCCAGAAAGCATTTGGTATCTCACTGCATACTTCATTTATGAACTGTTGTTCTAGACTTTTTATTTGGGTCTCTATGTCAGCTCTACTAAGCTGTTCATTTATATTGGCTAAATTAATTTCTTCTTTTAAGAAACATATTTGTTTTTCTTTACTTAAAAGAAGTTCTTTTATTTCATTTATCATCCTAGTATGAGGATCAGAAATAAACTCAAAAATAATTTTTCTATTTTGCAACATAGTTGTAATACCTTTTTGGTCAATATTAATAATAGGCATAATGTTATGCAAAAAAGGTGTACCCAATATAATACGATGGGTTAAATTTTTAACTAGAATAAATGAAGTAGGTATACAAATACCTTGCTTGCAAATATGTGCATCTGGTAATTTAAAATTAATCTTTAGCCTATCACCTCCTGCTTGGGTAAGTGATTGCGTAGTTTTTGAAAAATACTTGGTAGGGATAATTCCCTCTTGAATACAATTTAAATCTGCTCCACTATCAACTAGAGCAATTTCATTTTTCAAAATAAAATTTCTATTGATAATAATATCAATTTTCACAAACCATTTTTGAGAAGTTATTCTATTCAAAATAGAAAGATAATTACTTGAAGAAGACTCTGTTTTACTGGGGTTTTCTAAAACAGAAATTCTTTGAGACAGATTAGTATTGTCTTTTTTTATTTGAGAAATATCATTTTTTAAAATATTGATTTCTCCTTTTAAATCATTTATAGAAATGGGTTTTTCTTTACTACTAGATTCATGGAATCTAGATAAAACTTCACTTATTTGATAAGGTGCCTCTATAATTAGAGGAGTTTCCTTTTTAGAATATTCTTTCATAAGAATTTCTATCATTTTTCTTCTTACCGTTCCATCTTTTATGGAGTCTAAAGCCTTTAAGGCTTCGTCTTGTTCTTTAGTGAGAACATTTAGACCATTCATATCAACGATGGATTTCCAGTAATTTACTTCATTACATTGGCAATCATTGTTACCTGAAGACGATGATTCAGAAGAATCTTGGATAATATCTATATCTTCATTTGAAGATTCTTTACTATAATTATAGTTAGAAGTAGTTAATAAGACTAATTGTGATCTTAATTGATCATCCTGGGTTCCTTTGAGGGCTTTTTTATGGGATAATATATCCCTTTTCTGGGTATAATGATTCCACCAACCTTTTAACTGTCCAATAAAGCCAGTGGCTATGAACGTAGCAATGGAATTATCATTATTTCCATGTTGTCTACAGATAGTAGAGTACATAATCATTTTATGTACCGTATCAATAATTTGCTTATGATTTAAGCCATCTATGTTCCATTCATAGATCTGTTTACCCGAATATGAATTCTGATAAGACTCATTTTCCTCAAATAATAAATCCTGAGGAGAATATTTTTCTGCTTGCTTTGAAGCATATATGAGATTTATTTTCCCATAATCGTAGGTATTACTAATACCCTGATTAGCAAACATTGTTGCTAACTTATTTATTAACTCAAAAAATTTTTGAGGTTCTCTTTGTTTTTTATTAAGAGCATTTAATCCATCTATTTCACTAGTGGATTTCCAACGATTCCAATTATTGTCTTGACAGCTATTCAAATTATCATTTTGACAGCTGTTGTCGTGAATATCAAAACTATTGTCTTGACAGCTATTGTTGTCAATATTAGAACTTGGAGAAGTATCATTATTGATACATTCTATGTTATTTGAAGAGTCCTGTTCTGATTTAGAAGCAGTAGGTAGAACCTTTTTTAATTGAGTCCTTGATTGTCCATTCTCCAAGGCGTTCAGGGCTATATTAGTCCAGCATTGGTTGTCATAATGTCTTGTCTTGTCATAATTGTGGCAAGTAATGTCCAACTTATGGGCTCTCCGCTTTCCTTTATTTTGGAAAGTGTCTTGCTTGGGCTTATTTTTATAAAAATTTGTTTTAAATTTTTTCTTATAAGGATACTTATAAATCTCCTTGTCTCTATTAAACTTTTTATAAGTTCTATTATTAAAGCTCTTTTGCTTTTTATTTTTTAACCCAGGTGGTCTATCCATATTAAAAATAAATTGATTATAAAAATCATTTGTATCATTTATAAAATGATTATAAGGATCATTTGTATCTTCCCTTAGCTTAAAACCCTTTACGGGTAAGGAAGGTTGAACTTCAGCAACCATTGGTACTTTGGGCTTGTTCATATTATCCTGAATTAATTTTTGTTGAAAAATTTGTTTTTCAAACATTTCTTTTAAAGATAATAAGTCCTCTTTAAGAGAGATAATTTGCTCTTCTAAACTATCCAAAAACACTTTGGTGTAATTCTGGGTTTTTATCAAAGAACTTAGTTCATTAATAGTAACATAATTACTTTCTGTCCCTTGGAGAAAAACAAGGGATTTGGCTTCAGGATCCTTTTGTTCTAAGGCAGTTTCCCAATTATTTGGCTGAAGGACTAAAACTTCATTTTTAACTTTATTAACAAAATAATTCGCAAACCACCTAACAAAAGGAATATAATCCTGAGTTATGGTCAACTCTTCATAAAAATCGTCTTTGAACTTATTTAGTTCCCAAGATGAGAATTTCTTAAAATACCATTGCCTAAATTCGGCATATCTATCTAATTGGAATTCTCCATTGATGAGTTCCCTTACCTTACTCCCAGGGGAGTAATCTATTTTAAAGTTCATTAAGAAAACTCATTTCTGGTTATGTAGGTGATTCCCTACCTTTTCTGACTCATCTATTTGTTGAGATGTAGAGGCCCTAGTATGGTCTTCTGATAAAAACACTCGAGTCTCGCTATTATTACGAAGCTCATCTAACTCACTCCTAATGGCTGAATTAATAGGTTGGGAACAAACTCTAATTCCCAGCATAGCAGAATATTTTGCTAAATCATTACAAACACCGTTATAGTAATTGTATCGTTCAGAATTACGAGGCCAATTGTCTCGCTTGGCTGCGAACTCAGAGAGTCGCAATTCTATTTTAAATATTTCTTTGCTAAGCATACGATGCCTAGCTTCTAACCATTCTTCCCTAGATACGGGATGATCATTTCCTTCCATAGGAAGATGTATGAGCTAAAAGTGTGTTGTGGATCAGCTAGTTCAAGTTACTGAACTAATAGATGAATATAATAAACTTAACATCAAATAAAATAGATATCTGTTGATACTTCTTTATGTCATCTTTGTAAATGGAAAACCATTTGACATATCAACCCGAAGGGATAGAAGGGAAACTCCCTAAACCAAAGATATAACTTTGTTTTCCAACAAAAACTTTCAAGTCTAAATAACGGTCTACTTCAAACTCTCCCTCTTTGGAGAAAAATGGACCATAGACGAAAGCACTGGAAAACACAGTTAGTCTTTACGCAAAAGACCCAAAAGAAGTATGAGCAATTAAAAACTTTCAGTGTAAATATAAGCTTCCCCCTTCAAGGCTACTGCTCCCAATATCAACACCTTTGTTGAATCATCGGGGACGGTTCACCTTAGAAGTTTTAATAGGGGATAACGGAGTACTCTTCAAATGAAGAAATAGCTCACCCTTATACTTACATCCTTAAGTTTAAAATGGCTCTGATACCATGTTACAGCGGAAAGAATACGATATTCATCTAATTAGGCCAGTTCATGAGAACCAGCTTACCACAACACAAGCTTAGCTATGGAAAAGCATGTAAAGTATTACCTTAGATGTCTTCAGAATAGAGAAGAGGAGAGAACTTCTTTCTTTAAACTTCAGAGCTTATGTTATTAGAAGAAGAGTGTTTACAAGAGAAGTATGTTACAAGAGAGAGAGAGAGAGGGGTAGCCGAAGCTCTGCCTAAGAAAGGAAAATAAAATGCCTTATATAGGCAAACTAAGGCTTACTATTTAAGCCGGTAAAAGGGCTACTGTAGATTCCGGTAGCCGGTTACAAAAAACGACAAAATTTCACTAATTATGCCGGGTACACATTGGGCCCCATCGTCACATAATTGAATGAAAAAGACAAAATTCAAAAGACAAAAATACAAAATAAAAAAGGTAAAATGTCGACAGCATAATTGCGTGTGTCGACAGCATAATTGCGTGTCTCCCACCAAATCTTGGCACGTGATCTTTTTAATCATGCTTTTAATTATGGCCCTTATTCTTGTCCTTTTCCTTTCACATGCTTAGTCATGGATTGGATCATGGCATCCCAGAAATCTTCTGGATAAGGTTCATCTTCTTGCTGGGATTCTCCAGCTAAGCATTCCATTTCACTTGGTTCAATGGATCCCTGTGAGGATGTTGACATTTCTTTAACTTGAAATGTGCTGAAGAATTGTGTCTTCATGTGATCAAGAGTTCTAACCATAATTTCTTCCTCAGATTCTTGAGGGTACTTTTTCTGGAAGTAATGTTTTAAATTTGTCATAGACAAATTTTGGAGATTAACACTATTTAAACCATTTTCTTTATCTTCATTGATATTAGATAAGACTTGAGATATTAATTTTTTGAGATCTTCAGGATCCATTCTGATCCACCATTTATAGAAGAAATTTCTTCTAAGTATAGGAATATTTCTTTGGTTTTTTCCAATGGTCATAGACCACCTCCATATCCATGGGATTTGAAACTTGATGAAGAAAAGGCATGGACATTGTCCTATAATAAGCTTACTTGAAGCTATTTTTGTTATAAGAGGACTATTGTCGCACCAAGAGTTGTATAATTCCAATAACTCTTTTGGAAGAACTTCCAAAGATGGCCCAAATTTTTGCCACCAATTGTAAAACCAATTTGGTATCGGTTTATTAACCACTTCTGGGTTAATACTAAAGAACCATGAATGTTTGTTTTTCGGGTTCTGATAATAGAAAGCTTTAGAAAAAGCCTGGATATAATCCCAATAATTAAAATATGCATAAGAATTTTCAGCAATTTTTATTGCCTTTTCCCCATTTGGGTTTAATCCCCATTCCCTTGGAAGAAGGATTTTGTTAATGTGACATTTGCTAAAGTTTATAAAACTTTGAGGATTGTTATTTTGATGGTGATAAGTAATGGTTACTGATTCAGTAACTAATAATAAAATTTCTAAGTGTGGTCTTGATTTACCATATAATCCTGGGTATCCTCTGGATTCGAGGTACCTGGTCTTTATTGACCAAGGATCTTTTGTAATACTGAGGTCTTCATCATCAATATACATGATGTCCTCAGTTATTGGATTCTCAAAATATTCTTGAGTTTGCTCTTGAGGAGAGTCATTAACAATAGCCTCTGCATAAGAGCTTTGTTTTGTTCCAGAAGAAGAAGAAATATCTTCTTTCTTCGGAGGAGCAGGCAATTGCTGCATAGTTCTTCCCCTATTAGGGTATACTGTTGTCCAATCTCCTAGAAGAGGGACACTTGGTTCTTGTTGGTAGGGTAGCATATTGCTACTCCTTCCTCTGCCACGGCCACCTGGACCACGGCCTCTTCCCCTATGTGGGGTTGTCATTTCCCTGCAGAAATTCACGTGTTAAGAAATCAGCTAGTGAATTATTTTCACCTTTAATGTATTCAATATCAAAATCAAAAACTGATAATTGAGCTTGCCAATTTGCAAAAATTTGTTTAGAAACCAGATTTTTCACGTCTTTTTCAATAATTTGTTTTGCAGAACTGCGATCAATTCTTAACACGAATTTTTGATTTAATAAATCATCTTGAAATTTAGAAATGCATTTAATAACTGAAAGCATTTCTTTTTTGACAGTAGATGCTGTTTTATACTTGTCAGATTCATTAATCTGAATTTGCCAGTAACCTGACTTCATATCAAAATTTGAGAAAACTAAGGCTTCATTAAGCCTATCCAATAAATCTTTTTTATTAGGTATTGGATACCTAATCCATTTCAAAACTTTATTTAAAGGTTTATAGTTTATAACCAACCTGGGTTCTGCGTGTTTATTCACATAGAAAAACCTAATTAATTTTTTATTTAAAAGAGAATTTATCTCCTTTTTACATAAACCAAGATACTCTTGATTCATTTGTGCAGGCCTTGCTTTTGTAGGAATTTGACTTTCATTGAAGTCGGCTAAGTATGGTAGAGATATCATATGTTTTTTTCTATTCCAGAAAGCATTTGGTATCTCACTACATACTTCATTTATGAACTGTTGTTCTAGGCTCTTTATTTGAGTCTCTGTGTCCGCTTTATTAAGCTGTTCATTTATATTAGCTAAATTAATTTCTTCTTTTAAGAAACATATTTGTTTCTTTTTGCTTAAAAGAAGTTCTTTTATATCATTTATCATCCTAGTATGAGGATCAGAAATAAACTCAAAAATAATTTTTCTATTTTGCAACATAGTTGTAATACCTTTTTGGTCAATATTAATAATAGGCATAATGTTATGCAAAAAAGGTGTACCCAATATAATACGATGGGTTAAATTTTTAACTAGAATAAATGAAGTAGGTATACAAATACCTTGCTTGCAAATATGTGCATCTGGTAATTTAAAATTAATCTTTAGCCTATCACCTCCTGCTTGGGTAAGTGATTGCGTAGTTTTTGAAAAATACTTGGTAGGGATAATTCCCTCTTGAATACAATTTAAATCTGCTCCACTATCAACTAGAGCAATTTCATTTTTCAAAATAAAATTTCTATTGATAATAATATCAATTTTCACAAACCATTTTTGAGAAGTTATTCTATTTAAAATAGAAAGATAATTACTTGAAGAAGATTCTGTTTTACTAGGGTTTTCTAAAACAGAAATTCTTTGAGACAAATTAGTATTGTCTTTTTTTATTTGAGAAATTTCATTTTTTAAAATATTGATTTCTCCTTTTAAATCATTCATAGAAATGGGTTTTTCTTTACTACTAGATTCATGGAATCTAGATAAAACTTCACTTATTTGATAAGGTGCCTCTATAATTAGAGGAGTTTCCTTTTTAGAATATTCTTTCATAAGAATTTCTATCATTTTTCTTCTTACCGTTCCATCTTTTATGGAGTCTAAAGCCTTTAAGGCTTCGTCTTGTTCTTTAGTGAGAACATTTAGACCATTCATATCTACGATGGATTTCCAGTAATTTACTTCATTACATTGGCAATCATTGTTGCCTGAAGACGATGATTCAGAAGAATCTTGGATAATATCTATATCTTCATTTGAAGATTCTTTACCTGAACTAGAATTATAATCAGAGTTAATCAATAAAACTTTTTCTAATTGTGATCTTAATTGATCATCCTGAATATTATTGAGGGCCTTTTTGGTCCAACACTGGTTGGCATAATGACCTACCTTGCCACACCTATGACACGTAACATCAAAATTTTTTGCTTTTCTTTTTCCCTTCTTTTGGAAGGTGGGTCTACTTTGACCAGTCCTATTTTTTTCATTAAAAGCTTTTCTTTTACTATTCTTTTTCCTAGGACTTTTGTAAAAGCTATTTGTTTTTATATCAGAGAAATTTCTTCCCTGTATTCTCTTTCCCTTTTTCCCATCCTTAGGCTCTTTGCCTAAGTCAAAAGCGAATTGCTCACAGAATTCACCTATTTGGTGTTTTTCTGTTAGCTTTTGCTTTTTCAACTGATTTTTTAGCTTTATATCATTGCATAAAGCCAAACCTTCTTTAATACAGCAACTAATTATCTGACCATAGGTCAAATCGTCATAATTGACATTTATGCCATCATTTTGGTCTCTTAAAGCTTGTCTTATTCTTTCTGCAAAAAGATAAGGAAGACCATCAATAAATTTTGCCTTCCAGTGGATAGAATTAGGGTCTTTTAATTGGAAAACCCTGGATAGAAAAGTATCCTTATACCACCTAAAATGAGTTAAAGAAGGACATCTTAAATTCTGTAAAAGAGAAGATAATTTTTCTCCTATAGAAACATTGGTTCCTATGAAATGCTTAAGAATGGTAAGACACAGTGTATAAACTGCATCCTCCTCAGCTGTGCTTGTAGTACCATTCTCTAATTTAATTTCTTTTTTATGGGATAATATATCCTTTTTCTGGGCATCAGTAAGATAATGATCCCACCAACCTCTTAACTGTCCAATAAAGCCAGTGGCTATGAACGTAGCAATGGAACTATCATTATTTCCATGTTGTTTACAAACAGTAGAGTACATAATCATTTTATGTACCGTATCAATAATTTGCTTATCATTTAAGCCATCTATGTTCCATTCATAGATTTGTTTACCAGAATATGAATTCTGATAAGACTCATTTTCCTCGAATAATAAATCCTGAGGAGAAGGTCTTTTATAATAATACTTTTCTATTTGCTTTGAAGCATATATGGGATTTATTTCCTCATAATTGTTGGTATTATTAATATCTTGATTAGCAAACATTGTTGCTAATTTGTCTATATCCTCATCAGAATTTTCTGATGATTCTTTACCAGATAAAACATTTATTTTTAAATTTTTTAGTTTTTCTTCTAGAATATCTAAAAACTCGTTTTTACTATTGTTCATTTTAAAACCTTCAATCTTTATTGGAGGTTGAACTATAGGTTCTTCTTTGATAACCGGAACATGATGCTTTTGAGAACTTTTTAAAATAAGCTCTTGTTGAGAAATATGTTGCTCAAACAAGGTTTTTAACGAAGATAAATTTTCTTCTAAGGCCTTGAATTCATCTCCCAATATTACTAAAAATAAATTAGTATAATTTTGGGCACTCATAATTGAATTTAAATCTTTTAAACCAATTTGAGATTTTTCAATAAAATGGGCAAAAGCATTTGCTTCTACGTTTTTTCCTAAAACAATATCATAATTTTTTGGAGGAAAACTTGAATGAATTTTTTCTCCCTTCGAGTTTTCAAAAATTCTTTCTTTTACAACATTTATTTCATAATCTAAACGTTCATGAAAATATATTAAAAACCATTTAGCAAAAGGCATATAAGTCTGATGATAGGTTAAATGTTCATAAAATTTTTCTTTTATAGCCTGAAGTTCAGGAGAAGAATAATATGAAAAATACCATTTTCTAAATTCGGAATATCTTTCCTGCATAAACTCATCATTGATGAGTCTTCTCAGATCGCTTCCTGGACTAAAATCCATTAATTAATATGGAAGCTCATTTCTGAGGTAGTAGGAGATTTCCTACTCTGTGGTTCATAAACCCCATAAGGAATATTATTTTCATTAACCTTAATATCATCAACAACTTCAATAGAAGGTCTCGGTATATCACCTGGTGTAGTGTAATATTCACTAACTGAATGCCTAGAAGATAATGATCTAGGAATTCTGGTAATTCTATTAGAATTAAACCTGATTTCTATATCACCCTCTGTATTTTGGATGATTTGATCTATATCCTTATTAAGGACAGGTTTGGGTTCTACTTCCTGCGGAAGAGCCCAAGTTTCTGGAAAGTTAATTTCTTCCCATTTTATCAACCTATTAGTTGCAACGTTTGATGTTAACAAATTTGTTTGCACCAACGTTGTTGTACCTGGAAAAGTTATACGCTTAGCTTTAGGGTTAAGCGTGTTCAAAACTTTGTAGTAAATTCTATAGCATATTGCTATAACTTCACTACCTTGCTTATAGTCATACCCATTCGTATGAATACTAAGCTGGATTGCTTCTGATATATTTTTATCAGATAATGATAAGCTCAAATTTGGAGCAACATCAAAATATACAGGTCCATGACATAAACTTGTCTCAATTAAGGCAGCTAGGGATTGTTTAAAATTATTACATCTGCCATCTCGCACATAGGCCATAATACTTGAGTTTAGTCCCAGCAATGTCAAGGGCTTAAGGGCTATTTGAATAAGTCCAATATGAATGAAATTATAGTCCTTGAAGGCACCTAAGTCCTTTTTATTTAAAAGTCTAATAACTTGATTATTATTAGATATCTGAACAGTTTGTTCTATCTGTTTGACAGCAAATTTTGCTTTTAAATCAAACATTCCAATTTTATATATTTGTTTTGAAGGAACCATTGGTAAAGTCCACTTATTAAGTTGGTCTAAATTATTAGGGAATTCAATTAATTCCTCATTTTTTAGAGAATTATTTTGATGATCATGATCATCTTCTTCCATAGGAAAATATATGAGCTAAAAGTGTGTTGTGGATCAGCTAGTTCAAATTACTGAACTAATAGATGAATATAATAAACTTAACATCAAATAAATAGATATCTGTTGATACTTCTTTATGTCATCTTTGTAAATGGAAAACCATTTGACATATCAACCCGAAGGGATAGAAGGGAAACTCCCTAAACCAAAGATATAACTTTGTTTTCCAACAAAAACTTTCAAGTCTAAATAACGGTCTACTTCAAACTCTCCCTCTTTGGAGAAAAATGGACCATAGACGAAAGCACTGGAAAACACAGTTAGTCTTTACGCAAAAGACCCAAAAGAAGTATGAGCAATTAAAAACTTTCAGTGTAAATATAAGCTTCCCCCTTCAAGGCTACTGCTCCCAATATCAACACCTTTGTTGAATCATCGGGGACGGTTCACCTTAGAAGTTTTAATAGGAGATAACGGAGTACTCTTCAAATGAAGAAATAGCTCACCCTTATACTTACATCCTTAAGTTTAAAATGGCTCTGATACCATGTTACAGCGGAAAGAATACGATATTCATCTAATTAGGCCAGTTCATGAGAACCAGCTTACCACAACACAAGCTTAGCTATGGAAAAGCATGTAAAGTATTACCTTAGATGTCTTCAGAATAGAGAAGAGGAGAGAACTTCTTTCTTTAAAAGATGGAAGTTTATATATGATAGTTTAAATTTTGTGTTGTGGGAAAAAACGTAGAAGCAAATGCTTTTGCCCATTTTATTGAAAAATCTCAAATTGGTTTAAAAGATTTAAATTCAATTATGAGTGCCCAAAATTATACTAATTTATTTTTAGTAATATTGGGAGATGAATTCAAGGCCTTAGAAGAAAATTTATCTTCGTTAAAAACCTTGTTTGAGCAACATATTTCTCAACAAGAGCTTATTTTAAAAAATTCTCAAAAGAATTGTGCTCCGGTTAGTAAAGAAAAACCCATTTCTATGAATGATTTAAAAGGAGAAATCAATATTTTAAAAAATGAAATTTCTCAAATAAAAAAGGACAATACTAATTTGTCTCAAAGAATTTCTGTTTTAGAAAACCCTAGTAAAACAGAATCTTCTTCAAGTAATTATCTTTCTATTTTGAATAGAATAACTTCTCAAAAATGGTTTGTGAAGATTGATATTATTATCAATAGAAATTTTATTTTGAAAAATGAAATTGCTCTAGTTGATAGTGGAGCAGATTTAAATTGCATTCAAGAGGGAATTATCCCTACAAAGTATTTTTCAAAAACTACGCAATCACTTACCCAAGCAGGAGGTGATAGGCTAAAAATTAATTTTAAATTACCAAATGCACATATTTGCAAACAAGGTATTTGTATACCTACTTCGTTTATTTTAGTTAAAAATTTAACCCATCGTATTATATTGGGTACACCTTTTTTGCATAACATTATGCCTATTATTAATATTGACCAAAAAGGTATTACAACTATGTTGGAAGATAAGAAAATTATTTTTGAGTTTATTTCTGATCCTCATACTAGGATGATAAATGATATAAAAGAATTTCTTTTAAGCAAAGAGAAACAAATATATTTCTTAAAAGAAGAAATTAATTTAGCCAATATAAATGAACAGCTTAGTAGAGCTGACATAGAGACCCAAATAAAGAGTCTAGAACAACAGTTCATAAATGAAGTATGCAGTGAGATACCAAATGCTTTCTGGAACAGAAAGAAACATGCGATATCTCTACCATACGTAGACGACTTCAATGAGAGTCAAATTCCTACAAAAGCAAGACCTGCACAAATGAATCAAGAATATCTTGGTTTATGTAAAAAGGAGATAAAATCTCTTTTAGATAAAAAATTAATTAGGCCCTCTAAATCTTCTTGGAGATGTACGGCTTTCTATGTAAATAAACACGCCGAACAGGAACGTGGAGTTCCCAGGTTAGTTATAAACTATAAACCTTTAAATAAAGTTTTGAAATGGATTAGGTATCCAATACCTAATAAAAAAGATTTATTGGATAGGCTTAATGAAGCCTTAGTTTTCTCAAATTTTGATATGAAGTCAGGTTACTGGCAAATTCAGATTAATGAATCTGACAAGTATAAGACAGCATCTACTGTCAAAAAAGAAATGCTTTCAATTATTAAATGCATTTCTAATTTTCAAGATGATTTATTAAATCAAAAATTCTTGTTAAGAATTGATCGCAATTCTACAAAACAAATTTTTGAAAAAGATGTGAAAAATCTTGTTTCTAAACAAATTTTTGCAAATTGGCAAGCTCAATTATCAGTTTTTGATTTTGATATTGAATACATTAAAGGTGAAAATAATTCACTAGCTGATTTCTTAACACGTGAATTTCTGCAGGGAAATGACAACCCCACATAGGGGAAGAGGCCGTGGTCCAGGTGGCCGTGGCAGAGGAAGGAGTAGCAATATGCTACCCTACCAACAAGAACCAAGTGTCCCTCTTCTAGGAGATTGGACAACAGTATACCCTAATAGGGGAAGAACTATGCAGCAATTGCCTGCTCCTCCGAAGAAAGAAGATATTTCTTCTTCTTCTGGAACAAAACAAAGCTCTTATGCAGAGGCTATTGTTAATGACTCTCCTCAAGAGCAAACTCAAGAATATTTTGAGAATCCAATAACTGAGGACATCATGTATATTGATGATGAAGACCTCAGTATTACAAAAGATCCTTGGTCAATAAAGACCAGGTACCTCGAATCCAGAGGATGCCCAGGATTATGTGGAAAATCAAGACCACACTTAGAAATTTTATTATTAGTTACTGAATCAGTAACCATTACTCATCACCATCAAAATAACAATCCTCAAAGTTTTATAAACTTTAGCAAATGTCACATTAACAAAATCCTTCTTCCAAGGGAATGGGGATTAAACCCAAATGGGGAAAAGGCAATAAAAATTGCTGAAAATTCTTATGCATATTTTAATTATTGGGATTATATCCAGGCTTTTTCTAAAGCTTTCTATTATCAGAACCCGAAAAACAAACATTCATGGTTCTTTAGTATTAACCCAGAAGTGGTTAATAAACCGATACCAAATTGGTTTTACAATTGGTGGCAAAAATTTGGGCCATCTTTGGAAATTCTTCCAAAAGAGTTATTGGAATTATACAACTCTTGGTGCGACAATAGTCCTCTTATAACAAAAATAGCTTCGAGTAAGCTTATTATAGGACAATGTCCATGCCTTTTCTTCATCAAGTTTCAAATCCCATGGATATGGAGGTGGTCTATGACCATTGGAAAAAACCAAAGAAATATTCCTATACTTAGAAGAAATTTCTTCTATAAATGGTGGATCAGAATGGATCCTGAAGATCTCAAGAAATTAATATCTCAGGTCTTATCTAATATCAATGAAGATAAAGAAAATGGTTTAAATAGTGTTAATCTCCAAGATTTGTCTATGACAAATTTAAAACATTACTTCCAGAAAAAGTACCCTCAAGAATCTGAGGAAGAAATTATGGTTAAAACTCTTGATCACATGAAGACACAATTCTTCAGCACATTTCAAGTTAAAGAAATGTCAACATCCTCACAGGGATCCATTGAACCAAGTGAAATGGAATGCTTAGCTGGAGAATCCCAGCAAGAAGATGAACCTTATCCAGAAGATTTCTGGGATGCCATGATCCAATCCATGACTAAGCATGTGAAAGGAAAAGGACAAGAATAAGGGCCATAATTAAAAGCATGATTAAAAAGATCACGTGCCAAGATTTGGTGAGATACACGCAATTATGCTGTCGACACACGCAATTATGCTGTCGACATTTTACCTTTCTTATTTTGTATTTTTGTCTTTTGAATTTTGTCTTTTTCATTCAATTATGTGACGATGGGGCCCAATGTGTACCCGGCATAATTAGTGAAATTTTGTCGTTTTTTGTAACCGGCTACCGGAATCTACAGTAGCCCTTTTACCGGCTTAAATAGTAAGCCTTAGTTTGCCTATATAAGGCATTTTATTTTCCTTTCTTAGGCAGAGCTTCGCCTACCCCTCTCTCTCTCTCTCTTGTAACATACTTCTCCTCTTGTAAACACTTCTCTTATAAATATAATCTCTGAGTTCTGAAGATAGATCTTCTCCTCTTCTTCTCTATTCTGAAGACTTCTAAGGTAATACTTTACATGCTTTTCCATAGCTAAGCTTGTGTTGTGGTAAGCTGGTTCTCATGAACTGGCCTAATTAGATGAATATCGTATTCTTTCCGCTGTAACATGGTATCAGAGCCATTTTAAACTTAAGGATGTAAGTATAAGGGTGAGCTATTTCTTCATTTGAAGAGTACTCCGTTATCCCCTATTAAAACTTCTAAGGTGAACCGTCCCCGATGATTCAACAAAGGTGTTGATATTGGGAGCAGTAGCCTTGAAGGGGGAAGCTTATATTTACACTGAAAGTTTTTAATTGCTCATACTTCTTTTGGGTCTTTTGCGTAAAGACTAACTGTGTTTTCCAGTGCTTTCGTCTATGGTCCATTTTTCTCCAAAGAGGGAGAGTTTGAAGTAGACCGTTATTTAGACTTGAAAGTTTTTGTTGGAAAACAAAGTTATATCTTTGGTTTAGGGAGTTTCCCTTCTATCCCTTCGGGTTGATATGTCAAATGGTTTTCCATTTACAAAGATGACATAAAGAAGTATCAACAGATATCTATTTTATTTGATGTTAAGTTTATTATATTCATCTATTAGTTCAGTAACTTGAACTAGCTGATCCACAACACACTTTTAGCTCATACATCTTCCTATGGAAGGAAATGATCATCCCGTATCTAGGGAAGAATGGTTAGAAGCTAGGCATCGTATGCTTAGCAAAGAAATATTTAAAATAGAATTGCGACTCTCTGAGTTCAAAGCCAAGCGAGACAATTGGCCTCGTGGTTCTGAACGATATAATTACTATAACAATGTTTGTAATGATTTAGCAAAATATTCCGCTATGCTAGGAACTAGAGTTTGTTCCCAACCTATTAATTCAGCCATCAGGAGTAAGCTAGATGAGCTGCGTAATATTAGCGGGACTCGTTTGTTTTTATCAGAAAACCATATTAATAAAGAGTTATATATAGCTCCTAGTAAGGCCTCTACATCTCAACAAATAGATGAGACAGAGACCATAGAACATACTACCACCAGTGAAAAAATGAAAAACACTAGAAGAAAAGATCTTAAAGTAGGGAATCACCTACATAACCAGAAATAAGTTTCCTTAACCTCACTCTAAAATAGTTTACTCCCCGGGTAGTGGGATGAGGGAACTCATCAATGGAGAATTCCAATTAGATAGATATGCCGAATTTAGGCAATGGTATTTTAAGAAATTCTCATCTTGGGAACTAAATAAGTTCAAAGACGATTTTTATGAAGAGTTGACCATAACTCAGGATTATATTCCTTTTGTTAGGTGGTTTGCGAATTATTTTGTTAATAAAGTTAAAAATGAGGTTTTAGTCCTTCAGCCAAATAACTGGGAAACTACCTTAGAACAAAAGGATACAGAAGCCAAAATTCTTGTTTTTCTCCAAGGGATAGAAAGTAATTATGTTACTATTAAGGAATTAAGTTCTTTAATGAAAACCCAGAATTACACCAACGTGTTTTTGGATAGTTTAGAAGATCAAATAATCTCTCTTAAAGAGGACTTATTATCTTTAAAAGATATGTTTGAAAAACAAATTTTTCAACAAAAATTAATTCTGGATAATATGAACAAGTCTAAGGCACCAATGGTTGCTGAAGACCAGCCTTCCTTACCCGTAAAGGGTCTTAAGCCAAGGGAGGATACAAATGATATTTATAATCAATTTATTTATACAAATAATACAGATGATTTTTATAATCAATTTATTTTTAATATGGATAGACCACCTGGGTTAAAAAATAAAAAGCAAAAGAGCTTTAATAAAACTTATAAAAAGTTTAATAGAAACAAGGAGATTTATAAATATCCTTATAAGAAAAAGTTTAAAACAAATTTTTATAAAAGTAAGCCCAAGCAAGACACTTTCCAAAATAAAGGAAAGCGGAGAGCCCATAAGTTGGACATTACTTGCCACAATTATGACAAGACAAGACATTATGACAACCAATGCTGGACTAATATAGCCCTGAACGCCTTGGAGGATGGACAATCAAGGACTCAATTAAAAAAGGTTCTTCCTATTACTTCTAAATCAGAACAGGACTCTTCAAATACCATAGAATATATCAATAGTGATACTTCTCCAAGTTCTAATATTGACAACAATAGCTGTCAAAACAATAGTTTTGATATTCACGACAACAGCTGTCAAAATGATAATTCGAATAGCTGTCAAGACAATAATTGGAATCGTTGGAAATCCACTAGTGAAATAGATGGATTAAATGCTCTTAATAAAAAACAAAGAGAACCTCAAAAATTTTTTGAGTTAATAAATAAGTTAGCAACAATGTTTGCTAATCAGGGTATTAGTAATACCTACGATTATGGGAAAATAAATCTCATATATGCTTCAAAGCAAGCAGAAAAATATTCTCCTCAGGATTTATTATTTGAGGAAAATGAGTCTTATCAGAATTCATATTCGGGTAAACAGATCTATGAATGGAACATAGATGGCTTAAATGATAAGCAAATTATTGAGACGGTACATAAAATGATTATGTACTCTACTATCTGTAGACAACATGGAAATAATGATAATTCCATTGCTACGTTCATAGCCACTGGCTTTATTGGACAGTTAAAAGGTTGGTGGAATCATTATACCCAGAAAAGGGATATATTATCCCATAAAAAAGCCCTCAAGGGAACCCAGGATGATCAATTAAGATCACAATTAGTCTTATTAACTACTTCTAACTATAATTATAGTAAAGAATCTTCAAATGAAGATATAGATATTATCCAAGATTCTTCTGAATCATCGTCTTCAGGTAACAATGATTGCCAATGTAATAAAGTAAATTACTGGAAATCCATAACAGATAGGAATGGTCTAAATGTTCTCACTAAAGAACAAGATGAAGCCTTAAAGGCTTTAGACTCCATAAAAAATGGAACGGTGAGAAGAAAAATGATAGAAATTCTTATGAAAGAATATTCTAAAAAAGAAACTCCTCTAATTATAGAGGCACCTTATCCAATAAGTAAGGTCTTATCTAGATTCCAAGAATCTAGTAGCAAAGAAAAACCCATTTCTATGAATGATTTAAAAGGAGAAATTAATACTTTAAAAAATGAAATTTCTCAAATAAAGAAAAACGATACTAATATGTCTCAAAGAATTTCTGTTTTAGAAAACCCTAGTAAGACAGAATCTTCTTCAAGTAATTATCTTTCTATTTTGAATAGAATAACTTCTCAAAAATGGTTTGTGAAAATTGATATTATTATCAATAGAAATTTTATTTTGAAAAATGAAATTGCTCTAGTTGATAGTGGAGCAGATTTAAATTGTATTCAAGAGGGAATTATCCCTACTAAGTATTTTTCAAAAACTACGCAATCACTTACCCAAGCAGGAGGTGATAGGCTAAAGATTAATTTTAAATTACCAGATGCACATATTTGCAAGCAAGGTATTTGTATACCTACTTCATTTATTCTAGTTAAAAATTTGACCCATCGTATTATATTGGGTACACCTTTTTTGCATAACATTATGCCTATTATTAATATTGACCAAAAAGGTATTACAACTATGTTGCAAAATAGAAAAATTATTTTTGAGTTTATTTCTGATCCTCATACTAGGATGATAAATGAAATAAAGGAACTTCTTTTAAGTAAAGAAAAACAAATATGTTTCTTAAAAGAAGAAATTAATTTAGCCAATATAAATGAACAGCTTAGTAGAGCTGACATAGAGACCCAAATAAAGAGTCTAGAACAACAGTTCATAAATGAAGTATGCAGTGAGATACCAAATGCTTTCTGGAGCAGAAAGAAACATGTGATATCTCTACCATACGTAGACGACTTCAATGAGAGTCAAATTCCTACAAAAGCAAGACCTGCACAAATGAATCAAGAATATCTTGGTTTATGCAAAAAGGAGATAAAATCTCTTTTAGATAAAAAATTAATTAGGCCCTCTAAATCTTCTTGGAGTTGCACGGCTTTCTATGTAAATAAACACGCCGAACAGGAACGTGGAGTTCCCAGGTTAGTTATAAACTATAAACCTTTAAATAAAGTTTTGAAATGGATTAGGTATCCAATACCTAATAAAAAAGATTTATTGGATAGGCTTAATGAAGCCTTAGTTTTTTCAAAATTTGATATGAAGTCAGGTTACTGGCAAATTCAGATTAATGAATCTGATAAGTATAAAACAGCATTTACAGTTCCGTTTGGCCACTATGAATGGAATGTAATGCCTTTTGGGCTTAAAAATGCCCCCTCTGAATTCCAAAATATTATGAATGACATATTTAATCCTTATACGGATTACATGATAGTATATATAGATGATGTCTTAGTATTTTCTAAGACTATTAGTCAACATTTTAAACATCTTAAAAATTTTAAGAATATTGTAAAAAATAATGGTTTAGTTTTGTCTGCTTCAAAAATGAAGCTTTTTCAAACTAAGGTTAGATTCCTAGGTCATGAAATTGACCAAGGGAAAATTATCCCTATAAGTAGAAGTATAGAATTCGCTTCTAAATTTCCTGATGAAATCCTGGAAAAGAAGCAATTACAAAGATTTTTAGGAAGCCTGAATTATATTTCAGACTATTATAAAAACCTAGCCCAAGATACAGCCTTATTATATAATAGGCTTAGGAAAAATGCTGGTCCATGGACTGAAGCCCATACCAAGGCAGTCCAATACATTAAAAACAGGGTTAAAACCCTTCCTTGTCTAAACCTGGCAAACCCAAAGTTTTTTAAAATTGTTGAAACAGACGCCTCTAATGCGGGTTATGGAGGAATTCTCAAACAAATTGACCCAAATACTTCTAAAGAAGTATTAGTCAGGTTTACTTCGGGTAAATGGAATCCGACCCAATTAAAATATTCTACAGTCAAAAAAGAAATGCTTTCAATTATTAAATGTATTTCTAAATTTCAAGATGACTTATTAAATCAAAAATTCTTGTTAAGAATTGATTGCAGTTCTGCAAAACAAATTATTGAAAAAGACGTGAAAAATCTGGTTTCTAAGCAAATTTTTGCAAATTGGCAAGCTCAATTATCAGTTTTTGATTTTGATATTGAATACATTAAAGGTGAAAATAATTCACTAGCTGATTTCTTAACACGTGAATTTCTGCAGGGAAATGACAACCCCACATAGGGGAAGAGGCCGTGGTCCAGGTGGCCGTGGCAGAGGAAGGAGTAGCAATATGCTACCCTACCAACAAGAACCAAGTGTCCCTCTTCTAGGAGATTGGACAACAGTATACCCTAATAGGGGAAGAACTATGCAGCAATTGCCTGCTCCTCCGAAGAAAGAAGATATTTCTTCTTCTTCTGGAACAAAACAAAGCTCTTATGCAGAGGCTATTGTTAATGACTCTCCTCAAGAGCAAACTCAAGAATATTTTGAGAATCCAATAACTGAGGACATCATGTATATTGATGATGAAGACCTCAGTATTACAAAAGATCCTTGGTCAATAAAGACCAGGTACCTCGAATCCAGAGGATACCCAGGATTATATGGTAAATCAAGACCACACTTAGAAATTTTATTATTAGTTACTGAATCAGTAACCATTACTCATCACCATCAAAATAACAATCCTCAAAGTTTTATAAACTTTAGCAAATGTCACATTAACAAAATCCTTCTTCCAAGGGAATGGGGATTAAACCCAAATGGGGAAAAGGCAATAAAAATTGCTGAAAATTCTTATGCATATTTTAATTATTGGGATTATATCCAGGCTTTTTCTAAAGCTTTCTATTATCAGAACCCGAAAAACAAACATTCATGGTTCTTTAGTATTAACCCAGAAGTGGTTAATAAACCGATACCAAATTGGTTTTACAATTGGTGGCAAAAATTTGGGCCATCTTTGGAAATTCTTCCAAAAGAGTTATTGGAATTATACAACTCTTGGTGCGACAATAGTCCTCTTATAACAAAAATAGCTTCGAGTAAGCTTATTATAGGACAATGTCCATGCCTTTTCTTCATCAAGTTTCAAATCCCATGGATATGGAGGTGGTCTATGACCATTGGAAAAAACCAAAGAAATATTCCTATACTTAGAAGAAATTTCTTCTATAAATGGTGGATCAGAATGGATCCTGAAGATCTCAAAAAATTAATATCTCAGGTCTTATCTAATATCAATGAAGATAAAGAAAATGGTTTAAATAGTGTTAATCTCCAAAATTTGTCTATGACAAATTTAAAACATTACTTCCAGAAAAAGTACCCTCAAGAATCTGAGGAAGAAATTATGGTTAGAACTCTTGATCACATGAAGACACAATTCTTCAGCACATTTCAAGTTAAAGAAGTGTCAACATCCTCACAGGGATCCATTGAACCAAGTGAAATGGAATGCTTAGCTGGAGAATCCCAGCAAGAAGATGAACCTTATCCAGAAGATTTCTGGGATGCCATGATCCAATCCATGACTAAGCATGTGAAAGGAAAAGGACAAGAATAAGGGCCATAATTAAAAACATGATTAAAAAGATCACGTGCCAAGATTTGGTGGGAGACAAGCAATTATGCTGTCGACACACGCAATTATGCTGTCGACATTTTACCTTTTTTATTTTGTATTTTTGTCTTTTGAATTTTGTCTTTTTCATTCAATTATGTGACGATGGGGCCCAATGTGTACCCGGCATAATTAGTGAAATTTTGTCGTTTTTTGTAACCGGCTACCGGAATCTACAGTAGCCCTTTTACCGGCTTAAATAGTAAGCCTTAGTTTGCCTATATAAGGCATTTTATTTTCCTTTCTTAGGCAGAGCTTCGGCTACCCCTCTCTCTCTCTCTCTTGTAACATACTTCTCTTGTAAACACTCTTCTTCTAATAACATAAGCTCTGAAGTTTAAAGAAAGAAGTTCTCTCCTCTTCTCTATTCTGAAGACATCTAAGGTAATACTTTACATGCTTTTCCATAGCTAAGCTTGTGTTGTGGTAAGCTGGTTCTCATGAACTGGCCTAATTAGATGAATATCGTATTCTTTCCGCTGTAACATGGTATCAAAGCCATTTTAAACTTAAGGATGTAAGTATAAGGGTGAGCTATTTCTTCATTTGAAGAGTACTCCGTTATCCCCTATTAAAACTTCTAAGGTGAACCGTCCCCGATGATTCAACAAAGGTGTTGATATTGGGAGCAGTAGCCTTGAAGGGGGAAGCTTATATTTACACTGAAAGTTTTTAATTGCTCATACTTCTTTTGGGTCTTTTGCGTAAAGACTAACTGTGTTTTCCAGTGCTTTCGTCTATGGTCCATTTTTCTCCAAAGAGGGAGAGTTTGAAGTAGACCGTTATTTAGACTTGAAAGTTTTTGTTGGAAAACAAAGTTATATCTTTGGTTTAGGGAGTTTCCCTTCTATCCCTTCGGGTTGATATGTCAAATGGTTTTCCATTTACAAAGATGACATAAAGAAGTATCAACAGATATCTATTTTATTTGATGTTAAGTTTATTATATTCATCTATTAGTTCAGTAACTTGAACTAGCTGATCCACAACACACTTTTAGCTCATACATCTTCCTGTGGAAGGAAATGATCATCCCGTATCTAGGGAAGAATGGTTAGAAGCTAGGCATCGTATGCTTAGCAAAGAAATATTTAAAATAGAATTGCGACTCTCTGAGTTCAAAGCCAAGCGAGACAATTGGCCTCGTGGTTCTGAACGATATAATTACTATAACAATGTTTGTAATGATTTAGCAAAATATTCCGCTATGCTAGGAACTAGAGTTTGTTCCCAACCTATTAATTCAGCCATCAGGAGTAAGCTAGATGAGCTGCGTAATATTAGCGGGACTCGTTTGTTTTTATCAGAAAACCATATTAATAAAGAGTTATATATAGCTCCTAGTAAGGCCTCTACATCTCAACAAATAGATGAGACAGAGACCATAGAACATACTACCACCAGTGAAAAAATGAAAAACACTAGAAGAAAAGATCTTAAAGTAGGGAATCACCTACATAACCAGAAATAAGTTTCCTTAATGAACTCTAAAATAGTTTACTCCCCGGGTAGTGGGATGAGGGAACTCATCAATGGAGAATTCCAATTAGATAGATATGCCGAATTTAGGCAATGGTATTTTAAGAAATTCTCATCTTGGGAACTAAATAAGTTCAAAGACGATTTTTATGAAGAGTTGACCATAACTCAGGATTATATTCCTTTTGTTAGGTGGTTTGCGAATTATTTTGTTAATAAAGTTAAAAATGAGGTTTTAGTCCTTCAGCCAAATAACTGGGAAACTACCTTAGAACAAAAGGATACAGAAGCCAAAATTCTTGTTTTTCTCCAAGGGATAGAAAGTAATTATGTTACTATTAAGGAATTAAGTTCTTTAATGAAAACCCAGAATTACACCAAGGTGTTTTTGGATAGTTTAGAAGATCAAATAATCTCTCTTAAAGAGGACTTATTATCTTTAAAAGATATGTTTGAAAAACAAATTTTTCAACAAAAATTAATTCTGGATAATATGAACAAGTCTAAGGCACCAATGGTTGCTGAAGACCAGCCTTCCTTACCCGTAAAGGGTCTTAAGCCAAGGGAGGATACAAATGATATTTATAATCAATTTATTTATACAAATAATACAGATGATTTTTATAATCAATTTATTTTTAATATGGATAGACCACCTGGGTTAAAAAATAAAAAGCAAAAGAGCTTTAATAAAACTTATAAAAAGTTTAATAGAAACAAGGAGATTTATAAATATCCTTATAAGAAAAAGTTTAAAACAAATTTTTATAAAAGTAAGCCCAAGCAAGACACTTTCCAAAATAAAGGAAAGCGGAGAGCCCATAAGTTGGACATTACTTGCCACAATTATGACAAGACAAGACATTATGACAACCAATGCTGGACTAATATAGCCCTGAACGCCTTGGAGGATGGACAATCAAGGACTCAATTAAAAAAGGTTCTACCTACTGCTTCTAAATCAGAACAGGACTCTTCAAATAACATAGAATGTATCAATAATGATACTTCTCCAAGTTCTAATATTGACAACAATAGCTGTCAAGACAATAGTTTTGATATTCACGACAACAGCTGTCAAAATGATAATTTGAATAGCTGTCAAGACAATAATTGGAATCGTTGGAAATCCACTAGTGAAATAGATGGATTAAATGCTCTTAATAAAAAACAAAGAGAACCTCAAAAATTTTTTGAGTTAATAAATAAGTTAGCAACAATGTTTGCTAATCAGGGTATTAGTAATACCTACGATTATGGGAAAATAAATCTCATATATGCTTCAAAGCAAGCAGAAAAATATTCTCCTCAGGATTTATTATTTGAGGAAAATGAGTCTTATCAGAATTCATATTCGGGTAAACAGATCTATGAATGGAACATAGATGGCTTAAATCATAAGCAAATTATTGATACGGTACATAAAATGATTATGTACTCTACTATCTGTAGACAACATGGAAATAATGATAATTCCATTGCTACGTTCATAGCCACTGGCTTTATTGGACAGTTAAAAGGTTGGTGGAATCATTATACCCAGAAAAGGGATATATTATCCCATAAAAAAGCCCTCAAAGGAACCCAGGATGATCAATTAAGATCACAATTAGTCTTATTAACTACTTCTAACTATAATTATAGTAAAGAATCTTCAAATGAAGATATAGATATTATCCAAGATTCTTCTGAATCATCGTCTTCAGGTAACAATGATTGCCAATGTAATGAAGTAAATTACTGGAAATCCATCGTTGATATGAATGGTCTAAATGTTCTCACTAAAGAACAAGACGAAGCCTTAAAGGCTTTAGACTCCATAAAAGATGGAACGGTAAGAAGAAAAATGATAGAAATTCTTATGAAAGAATATTCTAAAAAGGAAACTCCTCTAATTATAGAGGCACCTTATCAAATAAGTGAAGTTTTATCTAGATTCCATGAATCTAGTAGTAAAGAAAAACCCATTTCTATAAATGATTTAAAAGGAGAAATCAATATTTTAAAAAATGATATTTCTCAAATAAAAAAAGACAATACTAATTTGTCTCAAAGAATTTCTGTTTTAGAAAACCCCAGTAAAACAGAGTCTTCTTCAAGTAATTATCTTTCTATTTTGAATAGAATAACTTCTCAAAAATGGTTTGTGAAAATTGATATTATTATCAATAGAAATTTTATTTTGAAAAATGAAATTGCTCTAGTTGATAGTGGAGCAGATTTAAATTGTATTCAAGAGGGAATTATCCCTACCAAGTATTTTTCAAAAACTACGCAATCACTTACCCAAGCAGGAGGTGATAGGCTAAAGATTAATTTTAAATTACCAGATGCACATATTTGCAAGCAAGGTATTTGTATACCTACTTCATTTATTCTAGTTAAAAATTTAACCCATCGTATTATATTGGGTACACCTTTTTTGCATAACATTATGCCTATTATTAATATTGACCAAAAAGGTATTACAACTATGTTGCAAAATAGAAAAATTATTTTTGAGTTTATTTCTGATCCTCATACTAGGATGATAAATGAAATAAAAGAACTTCTTTTAAGTAAAGAAAAACAAATATGTTTCTTAAAAGAAGAAATTAATTTAGCCAATATAAATGAACAGCTTAGTAGAGCTGACATAGAGACCCAAATAAAAAGTCTAGAACAACAGTTCATAAATGAAGTATGCAGTGAGATACCAAATGCTTTCTGGAACAGAAAGAAACATATGATATCTCTACCATACTTAGACGACTTCAATGAGAGTCAAATTCCTACAAAAGCAAGGCCTGCACAAATGAATCAAGAATATCTTGGTTTATGTAAAAAGGAGATAGACTCTCTTTTAGATAAAAAATTAATTAGACCCTCCAAATCTTCTTGGAGCTGTACAGCTTTTTATGTAAATAAACACGCTGAACAAGAACGTGGAGTTCCCAGATTGGTTATAAATTATAAACCTTTAAACAAAGTTTTGAAATGGATTAGGTATCCAATACCTAATAAAAAAGACTTATTGGATAGGCTTAATGAAGCCTTAGTTTTTTCAAAATTTGATATGAAGTCAGGTTACTGGCAAATACAGATTAATGAATCTGATAAGTATAAAACAGCATTTACTGTTCCGTTTGGCCACTATGAATGGAATGTAATGCCTTTTGGGCTTAAAAATGCCCCCTCTGAATTCCAGAATATTATGAATGACATATTTAATCCTTATACGGATTATATGATAGTTTATATAGACGATGTCTTAGTTTTTTCTAAAACTGTTAGTCAACATTTTAAACATCTTAAAAATTTTAAGAATGTTGTGAAAAATAATGGTTTAGTTTTATCTGCTTCAAAGATGAAGCTTTTTCAAACTAAGGTCAGGTTCTTAGGTCATGAAATTGACCAAGGGAAAATTATCCCTATAAGTAGAAGTATAGAATTCGCTTCTAAATTTCCTGATGAAATTCTGGAAAAGAAGCAATTACAAAGATTCTTAGGAAGCCTGAATTATATTTCAGACTATTATAAAAACCTAGCCCAAGATACAGCCTTATTATATAATAGGCTTAGAAAAAATGCTGGCCCATGGACTGAAGCCCATACCAAGGCAGTCCAATATATTAAAAACAGAGTTAAAAATCTTCCTTGTCTAAATTTGGCAAACCAAAAGTTTTTTAAAATTGTTGAAACAGACGCCTCTAATATAGGTTATGGAGGCATTCTCAAACAAATTGACCCAAGTACTTCTAAAGAAGTATTAGTCAGGTTCACTTCGGGTAAATGGAATCCGACCCAATTAAAATATTCTACAGTCAAAAAAGAAATGCTTTCAATTATTAAATGTATTTCTAAATTTCAAGATGACTTATTAAATCAAAAATTCTTGTTAAGAATTGATTGCAGTTCTGCAAAACAAATTATTGAAAAAGACGTGAAAAATCTGGTTTCTAAACAAATTTTTGCAAATTGGCAAGCTCAATTATCAGTTTTTGATTTTGATATTGAATACATTAAAGGTGAAAATAATTCACTAGCTGATTTCTTAACACGTGAATTTCTGCAGGGAAATGACAACCCCACATAGGGGAAGAGGCCGTGGTCCAGGTGGCCGTGGCAGAGGAAGGAGTAGCAATATGCTACCCTACCAACAAGAACCAAGTGTCCCTCTTCTAGGAGATTGGACAACAGTATACCCTAATAGGGGAAGAACTATGCAGCAATTGCCTGCTCCTCCGAAGAAAGAAGATATTTCTTCTTCTTCTGGAACAAAACAAAGCTCTTATGCAGAGGCTATTGTTAATGACTCTCCTCAAGAGCAAACTCAAGAATATTTTGAGAATCCAATAACTGAGGACATCATGTATATTGATGATGAAGACCTCAGTATTACAAAAGATCCTTGGTCAATAAAGACCAGGTACCTCGAATCCAGAGGATACCCAGGATTATATGGTAAATCAAGACCACACTTAGAAATTTTATTATTAGTTACTGAATCAGTAACCATTACTCATCACCATCAAAATAACAATCCTCAAAGTTTTATAAACTTTAGCAAATGTCACATTAACAAAATCCTTCTTCCAAGGGAATGGGGATTAAACCCAAATGGGGAAAAGGCAATAAAAATTGCTGAAAATTCTTATGCATATTTTAATTATTGGGATTATATCCAGGCTTTTTCTAAAGCTTTCTATTATCAGAACCCGAAAAACAAACATTCATGGTTCTTTAGTATTAACCCAGAAGTGGTTAATAAACCGATACCAAATTGGTTTTACAATTGGTGGCAAAGATTTGGGCCATCTTTGGAAATTCTTCCAAAAGAGTTATTGGAATTATACAACTCTTGGTGCGACAATAGTCCTCTTATAACAAAAATAGCTTCGAGTAAGCTTATTATAGGACAATGTCCATGCCTTTTCTTCATCAAGTTTCAAATCCCATGGATATGGAGGTGGTCTATGACCATTGGAAAAAACCAAAGAAATATTCCTATACTTAGAAGAAATTTCTTCTATAAATGGTGGATCAGAATGGATCCTGAAGATCTCAAAAAATTAATATCTCAGGTCTTATCTAATATCAATGAAGATAAAGAAAATGGTTTAAATAGTGTTAATCTCCAAAATTTGTCTATGACAAATTTAAAACATTACTTCCAGAAAAAGTACCCTCAAGAATCTGAGGAAGAAATTATGGTTAGAACTCTTGATCACATGAAGACACAATTCTTCAGCACATTTCAAGTTAAAGAAATGTCAACATCCTCACAGGGATCCATTGAACCAAGTGAAATGGAATGCTTAGCTGGAGAATCCCAGCAAGAAGATGAACCTTATCCAGAAGATTTCTGGGATGCCATGATCCAATCCATGACTAAGCATGTGAAAGGAAAAGGACAAGAATAAGGGCCATAATTAAAAGCATGATTAAAAAGATCACGTGCCAAGATTTGGTGGGAGACACGCAATTATGCTGTCGACACACGCAATTATGCTGTCGACATTTTACCTTTTTTATTTTGTATTTTTGTCTTTTGAATTTTGTCTTTTTCATTCAATTATGTGACGATGGGGCCCAATGTGTACCCGGCATAATTAGTGAAATTTTGTCGTTTTTTGTAACCGGCTACCGGAATCTACAGTAGCCCTTTTACCGGCTTAAATAGTAAGCCTTAGTTTGCCTATATAAGGCATTTTATTTTCCTTTCTTAGGCAGAGCTTCGCCTACCCCTCTCTCTCTCTCTCTTGTAACATACTTCTCCTCTTGTAAACACTTCTCTTATAAATATAATCTCTGAGTTCTGAAGATAGATCTTCTCCTCTTCTTCTCTATTCTGAAGACTTCTAAGGTAATACTTTACATGCTTTTCCATAGCTAAGCTTGTGTTGTGGTAAGCTGGTTCTCATGAACTGGCCTAATTAGATGAATATCGTATTCTTTCCGCTGTAACATGGTATCAATTAGAGAGAGAGAGAGTTTGCGTAAAGACTAACTGTGTTTTCCAGTGCTTTCGTCTATGGTCCATTTTTCTCCAAAGAGGGAGAGTTTGAAGTAGACCGTTATTTAGACTTGAAAGTTTTTGTTGGAAAACAAAGTTATATCTTTGGTTTAGGGAGTTTCCCTTCTATCCCTTCGGGTTGATATGTCAAATGGTTTTCCATTTACAAAGATGACATAAAGAAGTATCAACAGATATCTATTTTATTTGATGTTAAGTTTATTATATTCATCTATTAGTTCAGTAACTTGAACTAGCTGATCCACAACACACTTTTAGCTCATATATTTTCCTATGGAAGAAGATGATCATGATCATCAAAATAATTCTCTAAAAAATGAGGAATTAATTGAATTCCCTAATAATTTAGACCAACTTAATAAGTGGACTTTACCAATGGTTCCTTCAAAACAAATATATAAAATTGGAATGTTTGATTTAAAAGCAAAATTTGCTGTCAAACAGACAGAACAAACTGTTCAGATATCTAATAATAATCAAGTTATTAGACTTTTAAATAAAAAGGACTTAGGTGCCTTCAAGGACTATAATTTCATTCATATTGGACTTATTCAAATAGCCCTTAAGCCCTTGACATTGCTGGGACTAAACTCAAGTATTATGGCCTATGTGCGAGATGGCAGATGTAATAATTTTAAACAATCCCTAGCTGCCTTAATTGAGACAAGTTTATGTCATGGACCTGTATATTTTGATGTTGCTCCAAATTTGAGCTTATCATTATCTGATAAAAATATATCAGAAGCAATCCAGCTTAGTATTCATACGAATGGGTATGACTATAAGCAAGGTAGTGAAGTTATAGCAATATGCTATAGAATTTACTACAAAGTTTTGAACACGCTTAACCCTAAAGCTAAGCGTATAACTTTTCCAGGTACAACAACGTTGGTGCAAACAAATTTGTTAACATCAAACGTTGCAACTAATAGGTTGATAAAATGGGAAGAAATTAACTTTCCAGAAACTTGGGCTCTTCCGCAGGAAGTAGAACCCAAACCTGTCCTTAATAAGGATATAGATCAAATCATCCAAAATACAGAGGGTGATATAGAAATCAGGTTTAATTCTAATAGAATTACCAGAATTCCTAGATCATTATCTTCTAGGCATTCAGTTAGTGAATATTACACTACGCCAGGTGATATACCGAGACCTTCTATTGAAGTTGTTGATGATATTAAGGTTAATGAAAATAATATTCCTTATGGGGTTTATGAACCACAGAGTAGGAAATCTCCTACTACCTCAGAAATGAGCTTCCATATTAATTAATGGATTTTAGTCCAGGAAGTGATTGGAGAAAACTCATCAATGATGAGTTCATGCAGGAAAGATATTCCGAATTTAGAAAATGGTATTTTTCATATTATTCTTCTCCTGAACTTCAGGCTATAAAAGAAAAATTTTATGAACATTTAACCTATCATCAGACTTATATGCCTTTTGCTAAATGGTTTTTAATATATTTTCATGAACGTTTAGATTATGAAATAAATGTTGTGAAAGAAAGAATTTTTGAAAACTCGAAAGGAGAAAAAATTCATTCAAGTTTTCCTCCAAAAAATTATGATATTGTTTTAGGAAAAAACGTAGAAGCAAATGCTTTTGCCCATTTTATTGAAAAATCTCAAATTGGTTTAAAAGATTTAAATTCAATTATGAGTGCCCAAAATTATACTAATTTATTTTTAGTAATATTGGGAGATGAATTTAAGCCTTAGAAGAAAATTTATCTTCATTAAAAACCTTGTTTGAGCAACATATTTCTCAACAAGAGCTTATTTTAAAAAATTCTCAAAAGAATTTGCTCCGGTTATCAAAGAAGAACCTATAGTTCAACCTCCAATAAAAATTGAAGGTTTTAAAATGAACAATAGTAAAAACGAGTTTTTAGATATTCTAGAAGAAAAACTAAAAAATTTAAAAATAAATGTTTTATCTGGTAAAGAATCATCAGAAAATTCTGATGAGGATATAGACAAATTAGCAACAATGTTTGCTAATCAAGATATTAATAATACCAACAATTATGAGGAAATAAATCCCATATATGCTTCAAAGCAAATAGAAAAGTATTATTATAAAAGACCTTCTCCTCAGGATTTATTATTCGAGGAAAATGAGTCTTATCAGAATTCATATTCTGGTAAACAAATCTATGAATGGAACATAGATGGCTTAAATGATAAGCAAATTATTGATACGGTACATAAAATGATTATGTACTCTACTGTTTGTAAACAACATGGAAATAATGATAGTTCCATTGCTACGTTCATAGCCACTGGCTTTATTGGACAGTTAAGAGGTTGGTGGGATCATTATCTCACTGATGCCCAGAAAAAGGATATATTATCCCATAAAAAAGAAATTAAATTAGAGAATGGTACTACAAGTACAGCTGAGGAGGATGCAGTTTATACACTGTGTCTTACCATTCTTAAGCATTTCATAGGAACCAATGTTTCTATAGGAGAAAAATTATCTTCTCTTTTACAGAATTTAAGATGTCCATCTTTAACTCATTTTAGGTGGTATAAGGATACTTTTCTATCCAGGGTTTTCCAATTAAAAGACCCTAATTCTATCCACTGGAAGGCAAAATTTATTGATGGTCTTCCTTATCTTTTTGCAGAAAGAATAAGACAAGCTTTAAGAGACCAAAATGATGGTATAAATGTCAATTATGACGATTGACCTATGGTCAGATAATTAGTTGCTGTATTAAAGAAGGTTTGGCTTTATGCAATGATATAAAGCTAAAAAATCAATTGAAAAAGCAAAAGCTAACAGAAAAACACCAAATAGGTGAATTCTGTGAGCAATTCGCTTTTGACTTAGGCAAAGAACCTAAGGATGGAAAAAGGGAAAGAGAATACAGGAAGAAAATTCTCTGATATAAAAACAAATAGCTTTTACAAAAGTCCTAGGAAAAAGAATAGTAAAAGAAAAGCTTTTAATGAAAAAAATAGGACTGGTCAAAGTAGACCCACCTTCCAAAAGAAGGGAAAAAGAAAAGCAAAAAATTTTGATATTACGTGTCATAGGTGGCAAGGTAGGTCATTATGCCAACCAGTGTTGGACTAAAAAGCCCTCAATAATATTCAGGATGATCAATTAAGATCACAATTAGAAAAAGTTTTATTGATTAACTCTGATTATAATTCTAGTTCAGGTAAAGAATCTTCAAATGAAGATATAGATATTATCCAAGATTCTTCTGAATCATCGTCTTCAGGCAACAATGATTGCCAATGTAATGAAGTAAATTACTGGAAATCCATCGTAGATATGAATGGTCTAAATGTTCTCACTAAAGAACAAGATGAAGCCTTAAAGGCTTTAGATTCCATAAAAGATGGAACGGTAAGAAGAAAAATGATAGAAATTCTTATGAAAGAATATTCTAAAAAGGAAACTCCTCTAATCATAGAGGCACCTTATCAAATAAGTGAAGTTTTATCTAGATTCCATGAATCTAGTAGTAAAGAAAAACCCATTTCTATGAATGATTTAAAAGGAGAAATCAATATTTTAAAAAATGAAATTTCTCAAATAAAAAAGGACAATACTAATTTGTCTCAAAGAATTTCTGTTTTAGAAAACCCTAGTAAAACAGAATCTTCTTCAAGTAATTATCTTTCTATTTTGAATAGAATAACTTCTCAAAAATGGTTTGTGAAGATTGATATTATTATCAATAGAAATTTTATTTTGAAAAATGAAATTGCTCTAGTTGATAGTGGAGCAGATTTAAATTGCATTCAAGAGGGAATTATCCCTACAAAGTATTTTTCAAAAACTACGCAATCACTTACCCAAGCAGGAGGTGATAGGCTAAAATTAATTTTAAATTACCAAATGCACATATTTGCAAACAAGGTATTTGTATACCTACTTCATTTATTTTAGTTAAAAATTTAACCCATCGTATTATATTGGGTACACCTTTTTTGCATAACATTATGCCTATTATTAATATTGACCAAAAAGGTATTACAACTATGTTGGAAATAGAAAAATTATTTTTGAGTTTATTTCTGATCCTCATACTAGGATGATAAATGAAATAAAGAACTTCTTTTAAGCAAAGAGAAAACAAATATGTTTCTTAAAAGAAGAAATTAATTTAGCCAATATAAATGAACAGCTTAGTAGAGCTGACATAGAGACCCAAATAAAGAGTCTAGAACAACAGTTCATAAATGAAGTATGCAGTGAGATACCAAATGCTTTCTGGAACAGAAAGAAACATGTGATATCTCTACCATACGTAGACGACTTCAATGAAGTCAAATTCCTACAAAAGCAAGACCTGCACAAATGAATCAAGAATATCTTGGTTTATGTAAAAAGGAGATAAAATCTCTTTTAGATAAAAAATTAATTAGACCCTCTAAATCTTCTTGGAGTCAGCTTTCTATGTAAATAAACACGCGAACAGGAACGTGGAGTTCCCAGGTTGTTATAAACTATAAACCTTTAAATAAAGTTTTGAAATGGATTAGGTATCCAATACCTAATAAAAAAGATTTATTGGATAGGCTTAATGAAGCCTTAGTTTTCTCAAATTTTGATATGAAGTCAGGTTACTGGCAAATTCAGATTAATGAATCTGACAAGTATAAGACAGCATCTACTGTCAAAAAAGAAATGCTTTCAATTATTAAATGCATTTCTAATTTTCAAGATGATTTATTAAATCAAAAATTCTTGTTAAGAATTGATCGCAATTCTACAAAACAAATTTTTGAAAAAGATGTGAAAAATCTTGTTTCTAAACAAATTTTTGCAAATTGGCAAGCTCAATTATCAGTTTTTGATTTTGATATTGAATACATTAAAGGTGAAAATAATTCACTAGCTGATTTCTTAACACGTGAATTTCTGCAGGGAAATGACAACCCCACATAGGGGAAGAGGCCGTGGTCCAGGTGGCCGTGGCAGAGGAAGGAGTAGCAATATGCTACCCTACCAACAAGAACCAAGTGTCCCTCTTCTAGGAGATTGGACAACAGTATACCCTAATAGGGGAAGAACTATGCAGCAATTGCCTGCTCCTCCGAAGAAAGAAGATATTTCTTCTTCTTCTGGAACAAAACAAAGCTCTTATGCAGAGGCTATTGTTAATGACTCTCCTCAAGAGCAAACTCAAGAATATTTTGAGAATCCAATAACTGAGGACATCATGTATATTGATGATGAAGACCTCAGTATTACAAAAGATCCTTGGTCAATAAAGACCAGGTACCTCGAATCCAGAGGATGCCCAGGATTATGTGGAAAATCAAGACCACACTTAGAAATTTTATTATTAGTTACTGAATCAGTAACCATTACTCATCACCATCAAAATAACAATCCTCAAAGTTT